>CAXAJV010000001.1:28704107-29954107 GCA_963969225.1 Xylocopa violacea
GTTATAGACGTATATAATATTCCCACCGAGAAATAGGGGCCGACGCGTCAGGAATGTTGTAAAATATTACATCCGATATGTTAGGTTCCCTTAGGTTAGGATATACAACGTTATAGATGTATATAATGTCCCCATCGCGAAGTAGGCGACGACACGCCAGGAATGTTGTAAAATATTACTTTCGACATGTTAGGTTGCCTTAGGCTAGGATATATAACGTTATAGACGTATATAATGTTCACACCGAGAAATAGGGGCCGACGCGTCAGGAATGTTGTAAAATATTACATCCCAGATGTTAGGTTGCGTTAGGTTAGGATATACAACGTTATAGACGTACATAATGTCCCCTTCGAGAAGCAGGCGACGACACGCCAGAATGTTGTAAAATATTACATTCGACATGTTGGGTTGCCTTAGGCTAGGATATATAACGTTATAGACGTATATAATATTCCCACCGAGAAATAGGGGCCGACGCGTCAGGAATGTTGTAAAATATTACGTCCCAGATGTTAGGTTGCGTTAGGTAAGGATATACAACGTTATAGACGTATATAATGTCCCCATCGAGAAGCAGGCGACGACACGCCAGGAATGTTGTAAAATATTACATCCGAGATGTTAGGTTGCCTTAGGCTAGGATATATAACGTTATAGACGTATATAATATTCCCACCGAGAAATAAGGGCCGACGCGTCAGGAATGTTGTAAAATATTACATCCCAGATGTTAGGTTGCGTTAGGTAAGGATATACAACGTTATAGACGTATATAATGTCCCCATCGAGAAGCAGGCGACGACACGCCAGGAATGTTGTAAAATATTACATCCGAGATGTTAGGTTGCCTTAGGCTAGGATATATAACGTTATAGACGTATATAATATTCCCACCGCGAAATAAGGGCCGACGCGTCAGGAATGTTGTAAAATATTACATCCGATATGTTAGGTTGCCTTAGGTTAGGATGTACAACGTTATAGATGTATATAATGTCCCCATCCAGAAGTAGGTGACGACACACCAGGAATGTTGTACAATATTACATGCGACATGTTAGGTTGCCTTAGGCTAGGATATCTAACCTTATAGACGTATATAATGTTACCACCGAGAACTACGGGCCGACACGTCAGGAATGATGTAAAATATTACACCCGAGATGTTAGGTTCCCTTAGGTTAGGATATACAACGTTATAGACATATAGAATGTTCTCACCGAGAAGTAGGGACCGACATGCCAGGAATGTTGCAAAATATTACATCCCAGAAGTTAAGTTGCTTTTGGTTAGGATATACAACGGTATAGACGTATATAATGTCCCCATCGAGAAGCAGGCGACGACACGCCAGGAATGTTGTAAAATATTACATCCGAGATGTTATGTTGCCTTACGTTAGGATATATAACGTTATAGACGTATATAATATTCCCACCGAGAAATAGGGGCCGACGCGTCAGGAATGTTGTAAAATATTACATCCCAGATGTTAGGTTGCGTTAGGTTAGGATATACAACGTTATAGGCGTATATAATGTCCCCTTCGAGAAGCAGGCGACGACACGCCAGAATGTTGTAAAATATTACATTCGACATGTTGGGTTGCCTTAGGCTAGGATATATAACGTTATAGACGTATATAATATTCCCACCGAGAAATAGGGGCCGTCGCGTCAGGAATGTTGTAAAATATTACATCCCAGAAGTTAGGTTGCTTTGGGTTAGGATATACAACGTTATAGACGTATATAATGTCCCCATCGAGAAGCAGGCGACGACACGCCAGGAATGTTGTAAAATATTACATCCGAGATGTTAGGTTGCCTTAGGCTAGGATATATAACGTTATAGACGTATATAATATTCCCACCGAGAAATAAGGGCCGACGCGTCAGGAATGTTGTAAAATATTACATCCGATATGTTAGGTTGCCTTAGGTTAGGATGTACAACGTTATAGATGTATATAATGTCCCCATCCAGAAGTAGGTGACGACACACCAGGAATGTTGTACAATATTACATGCGACATGTTAGGTTGCCTTAGGCTAGGATATCTAACCTTATAGACGTATATAATGTTACCACCGGGAACTACGGGCCGACGCGTCAGGAATGTTGTAAAATATTACATCCCAGATGTTAGGTTGCTTTGGGTTAGGATATACAACTTTATAGACGTATATAATGTCCCCATCGAGAAGCAGGCGACGACAAGCCAGGAATGTTGTACAATATTACATGCGACACGTTAGGTTGCCTTAGGCTAGGATATATAACGTTATAGAAGTTTATAATATTCCCACCAAGAAATAGGGGCCGACGCGTCAGGAATGTTGTAAAATATTACACCCGAGATGTTAGGTTCCCATAGGTTAGCATATACGACGTTATAGACGTATATAATGTTCCCACCGAGAAGTAGGGACCGACATGCCAGGAATGTTGTAAAATATTACATCCGAGATGTTAGCTTGCTTTAGGTTAGGATATATATCGTTATAGACTTATATAATGTTCCCACCGAGACGTGGGGACCGACATGCCAGGAATGTTGCAAAATATTACATCCCAGAAGTTAGGTTGCTTTGGGTTAGGGTATACAACGCTATAGACGTATATAATGTTCCCATCGAGAAGCAGGCGACGACAAGCCAGGAATGTTGTCAAATATTACATCCGAGATGTTATGTTGTCTTCGGTTAGGATATACAAAGTTACAGATGTATATAATGTCCTCATCCAGAAGTAGGCGACGACACGCCAGGAGTGTTGTAAAATATTACATTTGACATGTTAGGTTTCCTTAGGCTAGGATATATAATGTTATACACGCATATAATGTTATCACCGAGAACTACGGGCCGACACGTCAGGAATGATGTAAAATATTACATTCGACATGTTAGGTCGCCTTAGGCTAGGATATATAACGTTATAGACGTATATAATGTTCCCACAGAGAAATAGGGGCCGACGCGTCAGGAATGTTGTAAAATATTACACCCGAGATGTTAGGTTCCCTTAGGTTAGGATATACAACGTTATAGACGTATAGAATGTTCCCACCGAGAAGTAGAGACCGACATGCCAGGAATGTTGTAAAATATTACATTCGAGATGTTAGGTTGCCTTAGGTTAGGATATACAACGTTATAGATGTATATAATGTCCCCATCGCGAAGTAGGCGACGACACGCCAGGAATGTTGTAAAATATTACATTTGACATGTTAGGTTTCCTTACGCTAGGATACATAATGTTATACACGCATATAATGTTATCACCGAGAACTACGGGCCGACACGCCAGGAATGATGTAAAATATTACATCCCAGATGTTAGGTTGCGTTAGGTTAGGATATACAACGTTATAGACGTATATAATGTCCCCTTCGAGAAGCAGGCGACGACACGCCAGAATGTTGTAAGATATTACATTCGACATGTTGGGTTGCCTTAGGCTAGGATATATAACGTTATAGACGTATATAATATTCCCACCGAGAAATAGGGGCCGACGCGTCAGGAATGTTGTAAAATATTACATCCCAGATGTTAGGTTGCGTTAGGTAAGGATATACAACGTTATAGACGTATATAATGTCCCCATCGAGAAGCAGGCGACGACACGCCAGGAATGTTGTAAAATATTACATCCGAGATGTTATGTTGCCTTACGTTAGGATATATAACGTTATAGACGTATATAATATTCCCAGCGAGAAATAGGGGCCGACGCGTCAGGAATGTTGTAAAATATCACACCCGAAATGTTAGGTTCCCTTAGGTTAGGATATACAACGTTATAGACGTATAGAATGTCCCCACCGAGATGTAGGGACCGACAAGCCAGGAATGTTCTAAAATATTACCTCCGAGTTGTTAGGTTGCTTTAGGTTGGGATATATATCGTTATAGACTTATATAATATTCCCACCAAGACGTGGGGGCCGACGCGTCAGGAATGTTGTAAAATATTACATCCCAGAAGTTAGGTTGCTTTGGGTTAGGATATACAACGTTATAGACGTATATAATGTCCCCATCGAGAAACAGGCGACGACACGCCAGGAATGTTGTAAAATATTACATCCGAGATGTTAGGTTGCCTTAGGCTAGGATATATAACGTTATAGACGTATATAATATTCCCACCGCGAAATAGGGGCCGACGCGTCAGGAATGTTGTAAAGTATTACACCCGAAATGTTAGGTTCCCTTAGGTTAGGATATACGACGTTATAGACGTATAGAATGTTCCCACCGAGATGTAGGGACCGACATGCAAGGAATGTTGTAAAATATGACATCCGAGATGTTAGGTTGCTTTAGGTTAGGATATATATCGTTATAGACTTATATAATGTTCCCACCGAGACGTGGGGACCGACATGCCAGGAATGTTGCAAAATATTACATCCCAGAAGTTAAGTTGCTTTGGGTTAGGATATACAACGGTATAGACGTATATAATTTCCCCATCGAGAAGCAGGCGACGACACGCCAGGAATGTTGTAAAATATTACATCCGAGATGTTATGTTGCCTTACGTTAGGATATATAACGTTATAGACGTATATAATATTCCCACCGAGAAATAGGGGCCGACGCGTCAGGAATGTTGTAAAATATTACATCCGATATGTTAGGTTCCCTTAGGTTAGGATATACAACGTTATAGATGTATATAATGTCCCCATCGCGAAGTAGGCGACGACACGCCAGGAATGTTGTAAAATATTACTTTCGACATGTTAGGTTGCCTTAGGCTAGGATATATAACGTTATAGACGTATATAATGTTCACACCGAGAAATAGGGGCCGACGCGTCAGGAATGTTGTAAAATATTACATCCCAGATGTTAGGTTGCGTTAGGTTAGGATATACAACGTTATAGACGTACATAATGTCCCCTTCGAGAAGCAGGCGACGACACGCCAGAATGTTGTAAAATATTACATTCGACATGTTGGGTTGCCTTAGGCTAGGATATATAACGTTATAGACGTATATAATATTCCCACCGAGAAATAGGGGCCGACGCGTCAGGAATGTTGTAAAATATTACGTCCCAGATGTTAGGTTGCGTTAGGTAAGGATATACAACGTTATAGACGTATAGAATGTTCTCACCGAGAAGTAGGGACCGACATGCCAGGAATGTTGCAAAATATTACATCCCAGAAGTTAAGTTGCTTTTGGTTAGGATATACAACGGTATAGACGTATATAATGTCCCCATCAAGAAGCAGGCGACGACACGCCAGGAATGTTGTAAAATATTACATCCGAGATGTTAGGTTGCCTTAGGCTAGGATATATAACGTTATAGACGTATATAATATTCCCACCGCGAAATAGGGGCCGACGCGTCAGGAATGTTGTAAAATATTACACCCGAAATGTTAGGTTCCCTTAGGTTAGGATATACGACGTTATAGACGTATAGAATGTTCCCACCGAGATGTAGGGACCGACATGCCAGGAATGTTGTAAAATATGACATCCGAGACGTTAGGTTGCTTTAGGTTAGGATATATATCGTTATAGACTTATATAATGTTCCCACCGAGACGTGGGGACCGACATGCCAGGAATGTTGCAAAATATTACATCCCAGAAGTTAAGTTGCTTTGGGTTAGGATATACAACGGTATAGACGTATATAATGTCCCCATCGAGAAGCAGGCGACGACACGCCAGGAATGTTGTAAAATATTACATCCGAGATGTTATGTTGCCTTACGTTAGGATATATAACGTTATAGACGTATATAATATTCCCACCGAGAAATAGGGGCCGACGCGTCAGGAATGTTGTAAAATATTACATCCGATATGTTAGATTCCCTTAGGTTAGGATATACAACGTTATAGATGTATATAATGTCCCCATCGCGAAGTAGGCGACGACACGCCAGGAATGTTGTAAAATATTACTTTCGACATGTTAGGTTGCCTTAGGCTAGGATATATAACGTTATAGACGTATATAATGTTCACACCGAGAAATAGGGGCCGACGCGTCAGGAATGTTGTAAAATATTACATCCCAGATGTTAGGTTGCGTTAGGTTAGGATATACAACGTTATAGACGTACATAATGTCCCCTTCGAGAAGCAGGCGACGACACGCCAGAATGTTGTAAAATATTACATTCGACATGTTGGGTTGCCTTAGGCTAGGATATATAACGTTATAGACGTATATAATATTCCCACCGAGAAATAGGGGCCGACGCGTCAGGAATGTTGTAAAATATTACATCCCAGATGTTAGGTTGCGTTAGGTAAGGATATACAACGTTATAGATGTATATAATGTCCCCATCGCGAAGTAGGCGACAACACGCCAGGAATGTTGTAAAATATTACATTCGACATGTTGGGTTGCCTTAGGCCAGGATATATAACGTTATAGACGTATATAATATTCCCACCGAGAAATAGGGGCCGACGCGTCAGGAATGTTGTAAAATATTACATCCCAGATGTTAGGTTGCTTTGGGTTAGGATATACAACTTTATAGACGTATATAATGTCCCCATCGAGAAGCAGGCGACGACAAGCCAGGAGTGTTGTCAAATATTACATCCGAGATGTTATGTTGTCTTAGGTTAGGATGTACAAAGTTATAGATGTATATAATGTCCTCATTCAGAAGTAGGCGACGACACGCCAGGAGTGTTGTAAAATATTACATTTGACATGTTAGGTTTCCTTACGCTAGGATACATAATGTTATACACGCATATAATGTTATCACCGAGAACTACGGGCCGACACGCCAGGAATGTTGTTAAATATTACATACGAAATGTTAGGTTGCCTTAGGTTAGGATGTACAACGTTATAGATGTATATAATGTCCCCATCCAGAAGTAGGTGACGACACGCCATGAATGTTGTACAATATTACATGCGACATGATAGGTTGCCTTAGGCTAGGATATCTATCCTTATAGACGTATATAATGTTACCACCGAGAACTACGGGCCGACACGTCAGGAATGATGTAAAATATTACATTCGACATGTTAGGTCGCCTTAGGCTAGGATATATAACGTTATAGACGTATATAGTGTTCCCACAGAGAAATAGAGGCCGACGCGTCAGGAATGTTGTAAAATATTACACCCGAGACGTTAGGTTCCCTTAGGTTAGGATATACAACGTTATAGACGTATAGAATGTTCCCACCGAGAAGTAGGGACCGACATGCCAGGAATGTTGTAAAATATTACATCCGAGATGTTAGGTTGCCTTAGGTTAGGATATACAACGTTATAGATGTATATAATGTCCCCATCGCGAAGTAGGCGGCGACACGCCAGGAATGTTGTAAAATATTACTTTCGACATGTTAGGTTGCCTTAGGCTAGGATATGTAACGATATACACGTATATAATGTTCACACCGAGAAATAGGGACCGACGCGTCAGGAATGTTGTAAAATATTACATCCCAGATGTTAGGTTCCCTTAGGTTAGCATATACAACGATATAGACGTATATAATGTTCCCACCGAGAAGTAGGGACCGACATGCCAGGAATGTTCTAAAATATTAGCTCCGAGTTGTTAGGTTGCTTTAGGTTAGGATATATATCGTTATAGACTTATATAATGTTCCCACCAAGACGTGGGGACCGACATGCCAGGAATGTTGTTAAATATTACATCCGAAATGTTAGGTTTCCTTAGGCTAGGATATATAATGTTATACACGCATATAATGTTATCACCGAGAACTACGGGCCGACACGTCAGGAATGATGTAGAATATTACATTCGACATGTTAGGTCGCCTTAGGCTAGGATATATAACGTTATAGACGTATATAATGTTCCCACAGAGAAATAGGGGCCGGCGCGTTAGGAATGTTGTAAAATATTACACCCGAGATGTTAGGTTCCCTTAGGTTAGGATATACAACGTTATAGACGTATAGAATGTTCCCACCGAGAAGTAGGGACCGACATGCCAGGAATGTTGTAAAATATTACATCCGAGATGTTAGGTTGCCTTAGGTTAGCATATATACAACGTTATAGACGTATATAATATTCCCCCCGAGAAATAGGGGCCGACGCGTCAGGAATGTTGTAAAATATTACATCCCAGATGTTAGGTTGCGTTAGGTAAGGATATACAACGTTATAGACGTATATAATGTCCCCATCGAGAAGCAGGCGACGACACGCCAGGAATGTTGGAAAATATTACATCCGAGATGTTATGTTGCCTTACGTTAGGGTATATAACGTTATAGACGTATATAATATTCCCAGCGAGAAATAGGGGCCGACGCGTCAGGAATGTTGTAAAATATCACACCCGAAATGTTAGGTTCCCTTAGGTTAGGATATACAACGTTATAGACGTATAGAATGTCCCCACCGAGATGTAGGGACCGACAAGCCAGGAATGTTCTAAAATATTACCTCCGAGTTGTTAGGTTGCTTTAGGTTGGGATATATATCGTTATAGACTTATATAATGTTCCTACCAAGACGTGGGGGCCGACGCGTCAGGAATGTTGTAAAATATTACATCCCAGAAGTTAGGTTGCTTTGGGTTAGGATATACAACGTTATAGACGTATATAATGTCCCCATCGAGAAGCAGGCGACGACACGCCAGGAATGTTGTAAAATATTACATCCGAGATGTTATGTTGCCTTACGTTAGGATATATAACGTTATAGACGTATATAATATTCCCAGCGAGAAATAGGGGCCGACGCGTCAGGAATGTTGTAAAATATCACACCCGAAATGTTAGGTTCCCTTAGGTTAGGATATACAACGTTATAGACGTATAGAATGTCCCCACCGAGATGTAGGGACCGACAAGCCAGGAATGTTCTAAAATATTACCTCCGAGTTGTTAGGTTGCTTTAGGTTGGGATATATATCGTTATAGACTTATATAATGTTCCCACCAAGACGTGGGGGCCGACGCGTCAGGAATGTTGTAAAATATTACATCCCAGAAGTTAGGTTGCTTTGGGTTAGGATATACAACGTTATAGACGTATATAATGTCCCCATCGAGAAGCAGGCGACGACACGCCACGAATGTTGTACAATATTACATGCGACATGTTAGGTTGCCTTAGGCTAGGATATCTAACCTTATAGACGTATATAATGTTACCACCGAGAACTACGTGCCGACACGCCAGGAATGTTGTAAAATATTACACCCGAGATGTTAGGTTCCCTTAGGTTAGGATATACAACGTTATAGACGTATATAGTGTTCCCACAGAGAAATAGGGGCCGACGCGTCAGGAATGTTGTAAAATATTACACCCGAGACGTTAGGTTCCCTTAGGTTAGGATATACAACGTTATAGACGTATAGAATGTTCCCACCGAGAAGTAGGGACCGACATGCCAGGAATGTTGTAAAATATTACATCCGAGATGTTAGGTTGCCTTAGGTTAGGATATACAACGTTATAGATGTATATAATGTCCCCATCGCGAAGTAGGCGACGACACGCCAGGAATGTTGTAAAATATTACTTTCGACATGTTAGGTTGCCTTAGGCTAGGATATACAACGTTATAGATGTATATAATGTCCCCATCGCGAAGTAGGCGACGACACGCCAGGAATGTTGTAAAATATTACTTTCGACATGTTAGGTTGCCTTAGGCTAGGATATATAACGTTATAGACGTATATAATGTTCACACCGAGAAATAGGGGCCGACGCGTCAGGAATGTTGCAAAATATTACATCCCAGATGTTAGGTTGCGTTAGGTTAGGATATACAACGTTATAGACGTATATAATGTCCCCTTCGAGAAGCAGGCGACGACACGCCAGAATGTAAAATATTACATTCGACATGTTGGGTTGCCTTAGGCTAGGATATATAACGTTATAGACGTATATAATATTCCCACCGAGAAATAGGGGCCGACGCGTCAGGAATGTTGTAAAATATTACATCCCAGAAGTTAGGTTGCTTTGGGTTAGGATATACAACGTTATAGACGTATATAATGTCCCCATCGAGAAGCAGGCGACGACACGCCAGGAATGTTGTAAAATATTACATCCGAGATGTTAGGTTGCCTTAGGCTAGGATATATAACGTTATAGACGTATATAATATTCCCACCGAGAAATAAGGGCCGACGCGTCAGGAATGTTGTAAAATATTACATCCGATATGTTAGGTTGCCTTAGGTTAGGATGTACAACGTTATAGATTTATATAATGTCCCCATCGAGAAGCAGGCGACGACATGCCAGAATGTTGTATAATATTACATTCGACATGTTAAGTTGCCTTAGGCTAGGATGTATAACGTTATAGACGTATATAATATTCCCACTGAGAAATAGGGGCCGACGCGTCAGGAATGTTGTAAAATATTACATCCGTGATGTTATGTTGCCTTACGTTAGGATATATAACGTTATAGACGTATATAATATTCCCACCGAGAAATAAGGGCCGACGCGTCAGGAATGTTGTAAAATATTACATCCGATATGTTAGGTTCCCTTAGGTTAGGATATACAACGTTATAGATGTATATAATGTCCCCATCGCGAAGTAGGCGACGACACGCCAGGAATGTTGTAAAATATTACTTTCGACATGTTAGGTTGCCTTAGGCTAGGATATATAACGTTATAGACGTATATAACGTTCCCACCGAGATGTAGGGACCGACATGCAAGGAATGTTGTAAAATATGACATCCGAGATGTTAGGTTGCTTTAGGTTAGGATATATATCGTTATAGACTTATATAATGTTCCCACCGAGACGTGGGGACCGACATGCCAGGAATGTTGCAAAATATTACATCCCAGAAGTTAAGTTGCTTTGGGTTAGGATATACAACGATATAGACGTATATAATGTCCCCATCGAGAAGCAGGCGACGACACGCCAGGAATGTTGTAAAATATTACATCCGAGATGTTATGTTGCCTTACGTTAGGATATATAACTTTATAGACGTATATAATATTCCCACCGAGAAATAGGTGCCGACGAGTCAGGAATGTTGTAAAATATTACATCCGATATGTTAGGTTCCCTTAGGTTAGGATATACAACGTTATAGATGTATATAATGTCCCCATCGCGAAGTAGGCGACGACACGCCAGGAATGTTGTAAAATATTACTTTCGACATGTTAGGTTGCCTTAGGCTAGGATATATAACGTTATAGACGTATATAATGTTCACACCGGGAAATAGGGGACGACGCGTCAGGAATGTTGTAAAATATTACATCCCAGATGTTAGGTTGCGTGAGGTTAGGATATACAACGTTATAGACGTATATAATGTCCCCTTCGAGAAGCAGGCGACGACACGCCAGAATGTTGTAAAATATTACATTCGACATGTTGGGTTGCCTTAGGCTAGGATATATAACGTTATAGACGTATATAATATTCCCACCGAGAAATAGGGGCCGACGCGTCAGGAATGTTGTAAAATATTACATCCGATATGTTAGGTTCCCTTAGGTTAGGATATACAACGTTATAGATGTATATAATGTCCCCATCGCGAAGTAGGCGACGACACGCCAGGAATGTTGTAAAATATTACTTTCGACATGTTAGGTTGCCTTAGGCTAGGATATATAACGTTATAGACGTATATAATGTTCACACCGAGAAATAGGGGCCGACGCGTCAGGAATGTTGTAAAATATTACATCCCAGATGTTAGGTTGCGTTAGGTTAGGATATACAACGTTATAGACGTATATAATGTCCCCTTCGAGAAGCAGGCGACGACACGCCAGAATGTTGTAAAATATTACATTCGACATGTTGGGTTGCCTTAGGCTAGGATATATAACGTTATAGACGTATATAATATTCCCACCGAGAAATAGGGGCCGATGCGTCAGGAATGTTGTAAAATATTACATCCCAGATGTTAGGTTGCGTTAGGTAAGGATATACAACGTTATAGACGTATATAATGTCCCCATTGAGAAGCAGGCGACGACACGCCAGGAATGTTGTAAAATATTACATCCGAGATGTTATGTTGCCTTACGTTAGGATATATAACGTCATAGACGTATATAATATTCCCAGCGAGAAATAGGGGCCGACTCGTCAGGAATGTTGTAAAATATCACACCCGAAATGTTAGGTTCCCTTAGGTTAGGATATACAACGTTATAGACGTATAGAATGTCCCCACCGAGATGTAGGGACCGACAAGCCAGGAATGTTCTAAAATATTACCTCCGAGTTGTTAGGTTGCTTTAGGTTGGGATATATATCGTTATAGACTTATATAATGTTCCCACCAAGACGTGGGGGCCGACGCGTCAGGAATGTTGTAAAATATTACATCCCAGAAGTTAGGTTGCTTTGGGTTAGGATATACAACGTTATAGACGTATATAATGTCCCCATCGAGAAGCAGGCGACGACACGCCAGGAATGTTGTAAAATATACATCCGAGATGTTAGGTTGCCTTAGGCTAGGATATATAACGTTATAGACGTATATAATATTCCCACCGAGAAATAAGGGCCGACGCGTCAGGAATGTTGTAAAATATTACATCCGATATGTTAGGTTGCCTTAGGTTAGGATTTACAACGTTATAGATGTATATAATGTCCCCATCCAGAAGTAGGTGACGACACACCAGGAATGTTGTACAATATTACATGCGACATGTTAGGTTGCCTTAGGCTAGGATATCTAACCTTATAGACGTATATAATGTTACCACCGGGAACTACGGGCCGACACGTCAGGAATGATGTAAAATATTACACCCGAGACGTTAGGTTCCCTTAGGTTAGGATATACAACGTTATAGACGTATAGAATGTTCCCACCGAGAAGTAGGGACCGACATGCCAGGAATGTTGTAAAATATTACATCCGAGATGTTAGGTTCCCTTAGGTTAGGATATACAACGTTATAGATGTATATAATGTCCCCATCGCGAAGTAGGCGACGACACGCCAGGAATGTTGTAAAATATTACTTTCGACATGTTAGGCTGCCTTAGGCTAGGATATATAACGGTATAGACGTATATAATGTTCACACCGAGAAATAGGGGCCGACGCGTCAGGAATGTTGTAAAATATTACCTCCCAGATGTTACGTTGCGTTAGGTTAGGATATACAACGTTATAGCCGTATATAATGTCCCCTTCGAGAAGCAGGCGACGACACGCCAGAATGTTGTAAAATATTACATTCGACATGTTGTGTTGCCTTAGGCTAGGATATATAACGTTATAGACGTATATAATATTCCCACCGAGAAATAGGGGCCAACGCGTCAGGAATGTTGTAAAATATTACATCCCAGATGTTAGGTTGCCTTAGGTTAGGATGTACAACGTTATAGATGTATATAATGTCCCCATCCAGAAGTAGGTGACGACACGCCAGGAATGTAGTACAATATTACATGCGACATGATAGGTTGCCTTAGGCTAGGATATCTATCGTTATAGACGTATATAATGTTACCACCGAGAACTACGGGCCGACACGTCAAGAATGATGTAAAATATTACATTCGACATGTGAGGTCGCCTTAGGCTAGGATATATAACGTTATAGACGTATATAATGTTCCCACAGAGAAATAGGGGCCGACGCGTTAGGAATGTTGCAAAATATTACACCCGAAATGTTAGGTTCCCTTAGGTTAGGATATACAACGTTATAGACGTATAGAATGTCCACACCGAGATGTAGGGACCGACATGCCAGGAATGTTCTAAGATATTACATCCGAGTTGTTAGGCTCCTTTAGGTTAGGATATATATCGTTATAGACTTATATAATGTTCCCACCGAGACGTGGGGACCGACATGCCAGGAATGTTGTAAAATATTACATCCCAGAAGTTAGGTTGCTTTGGGTTAGGATATACAACGTTACAGACGTATATAATGTCCCCATCGAGAAGCAGGCGACGACACGCCAGGAATGTTGTAAAATATTACATCCGAGATGTTAGGTTGCCTTAGGCTAGGATATATAACGTTATAGACGTATATAATATTCCCACCGAGAAATAGGGGCCAACGCGTCAGGAATGTTGTAAAATATTACATCCCAGATGTTAGGTTGCGTTAGGTTAGGATATACAACGTTATAGACGTATATAATGTCCCCTTTGAGAAGCAGGCGACGACACGCCAGAATGTTGTAAAATATTACGTCCGAGATGTTATGTTCCCTTAGGTTAGGATATACAAAGTTATAGACGTATCTAATGTCCCCATCGAGAAGCAGGCGACGACACGCCAGAATGTTGTAAAATATTACATTCGACATGTTAAGTTGCCTTAGGCTAGGATGTATAACGTTCTAGACGTATATAATATTCCCACTGAGAAATAGGGGCCGACGCGTCAGGAATGTTGTAAAATATTACATCCGTGATGTTATGTTGCCTTACGTTAGGATATATAACGTTATAGAAGTATATAATATTCCCACCGAGAAATAGGGGCCGACGGGTCAGGAATGTTGTAAAATATTACACCCGAAGTGTTAGGTTCCCTTAGGTTAGGATATACGACGTTATAGACGTATAGAATGTTCCCACCGAGATGTAGGGACCGACATGCCAGAAATGTTGTAAAATATGACACCCGAGATGTTAGGTTGCTTTAGGTTAGGATATATATCGTTATAGACTTATATAATGTTCCCACCGAGACGTGGGGACCGACATGGCAGGAATGTTGCAAAATATTACATCCCAGAAGTTAAGTTGCTTTGGGTTAGGATATACAACGTTATAGACGTATATAATGTCCCCATCGAGAAGCAGGCGACGACACGCCAGGAATGTTGTAAAATATTACATTCGACATGTTAAGTTGCATTAGGCTAGGATGTATAACGTTATAGACGTATATAATGTTCCCACTGAGAAATAGGGGCCGACGCGTCAGGAATGTTGTAAAATATTACATCCGTGATGTTATGTTGCCTTACGTTAGGATATATAACGTTATAGAAGTATATAATATTCCCACCGAGAAATAGGGGCCGACGGGTCAGGAATGTTGTAAAATATTACACCCGAAATGTTAGGTTCCCTTAGGTTAGGATATACGACGTTATAGACGTATAGAATGTTCCCACCGAGATGTAGGGACCGACATGCCAGAAATGTTGTAAAATATGACATCCGAGATGTTAGGTTGCTTTAGGTTAGGATATATATCGTTATAGACTTATATAATGTTCCCACCGAGACGTGGGGACCGACATGCCGGGAATGTTGCAAAATATTACATCCCAGAAGTTAAGTTGCTTTGGGTTAGGATATACAACGATATAGACATATATAATGTCCCCATCGAGAAGCAGGCGACGACACGCCAGGAATGTTGTAAAATATTACATCCGAGGTGTTATGTTGCCTTACGTTAGAATATATAACGTTATAGACGTATATAATATTCCCACCGAGAAATAGGGGCCGACGGGTCAGGAATGTTGTAAAATATTACATCCGATATGTTACGTTGCCTTAGGCTAGGATATATAACGTGATAGACGTATATAATGTTCCCACAGAGAAATAGGGGCCGACGCGTCATGAGTGTTGTAAAATATTACATTCGACTTGTTAGGTTGCCTTAGGCTAGGATATATAACGTTATAGATGTATATAATATTCCCACCGAGAAATAGGGGCCGGCGCGTCAGGAATGTTGTAAAATATTACACCCGAAATGTTAGGTTCCCTTAGGTTAGGATATACGACGTTATAGACGTATAGAATGTTCCCACCGAGATGTAGGGACCGACATGCCAGGAATATTCTAAAATATTACATTCGAGTTGTTAGGTTGCTTTAGGTTAGGATATATATCGTTATAGACTTATATAATGTTCCCAACGAGACGTGGGGACCGACATGCCAGGAATGTTGTAAAATATTACATCCCAGAAGTTAGGTTGCTTTGGGTTAGGATATACAACGTTATAGACGTATATAATGTCCCCATCGAGAAGCAGGCGACGACACGCCAGGAATGTTGTAAAATATTACATCCGTGATGTTAGGTTGCCTTAGGCTAGGATATATAACGTTATAGACGTATATAATATTCCCACCGAGAAATAGGGCCGACGCGTCAGGAATGTTGTAAAATATTACATCCGATATGTTAGGTTGCCTTAGGTTAGGATATATAACGTTGTAGACGTATATAATATTCCCACCGAGAAGTAGGGGCCGACGCGTCAGGAATGTTGTAAAATATTACATCCCAGATGTTAGGTTGCGTTAGGTTAGGATATACAATGTTATAGACGTATATAATGTCCCCTTTGAGAAGCAGACGACGACACGCCAGAATGTTGTAAAATATTACGTCCGAGATGTTATGTTCCCTTAGGTTAGGATATACAAAGTTATAGACGTATCTAATGTCCCCATCGAGAAGCAGGCGACGACACGCCAGAATGTTGTAAAATATTACATTCGACATGTTAAGTTGCCTTAGGCTAGGATGTATAACATTATAGACGTATATAATATTCCCACTGAGAAATAGGGGCCGACGCGTCAGGAATGTTGTAAAATATTACATCCGAGATGTTAGGTTGCCTTAGGCTAGGATATATAACGTTATAGACGTATATAATATTCCCACCGAGAAATAGGGCCGACGCGTCAGGAATGTTGTAAAATATTACATCCGATATGTTAGGTTGCCTTAGGTTAGGATATATAACGTTATAGACGTATATAATATTCCCACTGAGAAATAGGGGCCGACGCGTCAGGAATGTTGTAAAATATTACATCCGTGATGTTATGTTGCCTTACGTTAGGATATATAACGTTATAGACGTATATAATATTCCCACCGAGAAATAAGGGCCGACGCGTCAGGAATGTTGTAAAATATTACATCCGATATGTTAGGTTCCCTTAGGTTAGGATATACAACGTTATAGATGTATATAATGTCCCCATCGCGAAGTAGGCGACGACACGCCAGGAATGTTGTAAAATATTACTTTCGACATGTTAGGTTGCCTTAGGCTAGGATATATAACGTTATAGACGTATATAACGTTCCCACCGAGATGTAGGGACCGACATGCAAGGAATGTTGTAAAATATGACATCCGAGATGTTAGGTTGCTTTAGGTTAGGATATATATCGTTATAGACTTATATAATGTTCCCACCGAGACGTGGGGACCGACATGCCAGGAATGTTGCAAAATATTACATCCCAGATGTTAGGTTGCGTGAGGTTAGGATATACAACGTTATAGACGTATATAATGTCCCCTTCGAGAAGCAGGCGACGACACGCCAGAATGTTGTAAAATATTACATTCGACATGTTGGGTTGCCTTAGGCTAGGATATATAACGTTATAGACGTATATAATATTCCCACCGAGAAATAGGGGCCGACGCGTCAGGAATGTTGTAAAATATTACATCCGATATGTTAGGTTCCCTTAGGTTAGGATATACAACGTTATAGATGTATATAATGTCCCCATCGCGAAGTAGGCGACGACACGCCAGGAATGTTGTAAAATATTACTTTCGACATGTTAGGTTGCCTTAGGCTAGGATATATAACGTTATAGACGTATATAATGTTCACACCGAGAAATAGGGGCCGACGCGTCAGGAATGTTGTAAAATATTACATCCCAGATGTTAGGTTGCGTTAGGTTAGGATATACAACGTTATAGACGTATATAATGTCCCCTTCGAGAAGCAGGCGACGACACGCCAGAATGTTGTAAAATATTACATTCGACATGTTGGGTTGCCTTAGGCTAGGATATATAACGTTATAGACGTATATAATATTCCCACCGAGAAATAGGGGCCGATGCGTCAGGAATGTTGTAAAATATTACATCCCAGATGTTAGGTTGCGTTAGGTAAGGATATACAACGTTATAGACGTATATAATGTCCCCATTGAGAAGCAGGCGACGACACGCCAGGAATGTTGTAAAATATTACATCCGAGATGTTATGTTGCCTTACGTTAGGATATATAACGTCATAGACGTATATAATATTCCCAGCGAGAAATAGGGGCCGACTCGTCAGGAATGTTGTAAAATATCACACCCGAAATGTTAGGTTCCCTTAGGTTAGGATATACAACGTTATAGACGTATAGAATGTCCCCACCGAGATGTAGGGACCGACAAGCCAGGAATGTTCTAAAATATTACCTCCGAGTTGTTAGGTTGCTTTAGGTTGGGATATATATCGTTATAGACTTATATAATGTTCCCACCAAGACGTGGGGGCCGACGCGTCAGGAATGTTGTAAAATATTACATCCGAGAAGTTAGGTTGCTTTGGGTTAGGATATACAACGTTATAGACGTATATAATGTCCCCATCGAGAAGCAGGCGACGACACGCCAGGAATGTTGTAAAATATACATCCGAGATGTTAGGTTGCCTTAGGCTAGGATATATAACGTTATAGACGTATATAATATTCCCACCGAGAAATAAGGGCCGACGCGTCAGGAATGTTGTAAAATATTACATCCGATATGTTAGGTTGCCTTAGGTTAGGATTTACAACGTTATAGATGTATATAATGTCCCCATCCAGAAGTAGGTGACGACACACCAGGAATGTTGTACAATATTACATGCGACATGTTAGGTTGCCTTAGGCTAGGATATCTAACCTTATAGACGTATATAATGTTACCACCGGGAACTACGGGCCGACACGTCAGGAATGATGTAAAATATTACACCCGAGACGTTAGGTTCCCTTAGGTTAGGATATACAACGTTATAGACGTATAGAATGTTCCCACCGAGAAGTAGGGACCGACATGCCAGGAATGTTGTAAAATATTACATCCGAGATGTTAGGTTGCGTTAGGTTAGGATATACAACGTTATAGATGTATATAATGTCCCCATCGCGAAGTAGGCGACGACACGCCAGGAATGTTGTAAAATATTACTTTCGACATGTTAGGCTGCCTTAGGCTAGGATATATAACGGTATAGACGTATATAATGTTCACACCGAGAAATAGGGGCCGACGCGTCAGGAATGTTGTAAAATATTACCTCCCAGATGTTACGTTGCGTTAGGTTAGGATATACAACGTTATAGCCGTATATAATGTCCCCTTCGAGAAGCAGGCGACGACACGCCAGAATGTTGTAAAATATTACATTCGACATGTTGTGTTGCCTTAGGCTAGGATATATAACGTTATAGACGTATATAATATTCCCACCGAGAAATAGGGGCCAACGCGTCAGGAATGTTGTAAAATATTTCATCCCAGATGTTAGGTTGCCTTAGGTTAGGATGTACAACGTTATAGATGTATATAATGTCCCCATCCAGAAGTAGGTGACGACACGCCAGGAATGTAGTACAATATTACATGCGACATGATAGGTTGCCTTAGGCTAGGATATCTATCGTTATAGACGTATATAATGTTACCACCGAGAACTACGGGCCGACACGTCAAGAATGATGTAAAATATTACATTCGACATGTGAGGTCGCCTTAGGCTAGGATATATAACGTTATAGACGTATATAATGTTCCCACAGAGAAATAGGGGCCGACGCGTTAGGAATGTTGCAAAATATTACACCCGAAATGTTAGGTTCCCTTAGGTTAGGATATACAACGTTATAGACGTATAGAATGTCCACACCGAGATGTAGGGACCGACATGCCAGGAATGTTCTAAAATATTACATCCGAGTTGTTAGGCTCCTTTAGGTTAGGATATATATCGTTATAGACTTATATAATGTTCCCACCGAGACGTGGGGACCGACATGCCAGGAATGTTGTAAAATATTACATCCCAGAAGTTAGGTTGCTTTGGGTTAGGATATACAACGTTACAGACGTATATAATGTCCCCATCGAGAAGCAGGCGACGACACGCCAGGAATGTTGTAAAATATTACATCCGAGATGTTAGGTTGCCTTAGGCTAGGATATATAACGTTATAGACGTATATAATATTCCCACCGAGAAATAGGGGCCAACGCGTCAGGAATGTTGTAAAATATTACATCCCAGATGTTAGGTTGCGTTAGGTTAGGATATACAACGTTATAGACGTATATAATGTCCCCTTTGAGAAGCAGGCGACGACACGCCAGAATGTTGTAAAATATTACGTCCGAGATGTTATGTTCCCTTAGGTTAGGATATACAAAGTTATAGACGTATCTAATGTCCCCATCGAGAAGCAGGCGACGACACGCCAGAATGTTGTAAAATATTACATTCGACATGTTAAGTTGCCTTAGGCTAGGATGTATAACGTTCTAGACGTATATAATATTCCCACTGAGAAATAGGGGCCGACGCGTCAGGAATGTTGTAAAATATTACATCCGTGATGTTATGTTGCCTTACGTTAGGATATATAACGTTATAGAAGTATATAATATTCCCACCGAGAAATAGGGGCCGACGGGTCAGGAATGTTGTAAAATATTACACCCGAAGTGTTAGGTTCCCTTAGGTTAGGATATACGACGTTATAGACGTATAGAATGTTCCCACCGAGATGTAGGGACCGACATGCCAGAAATGTTGTAAAATATGACACCCGAGATGTTAGGTTGCTTTAGGTTAGGATATATATCGTTATAGACTTATATAATGTTCCCACCGAGACGTGGGGACCGACATGGCAGGAATGTTGCAAAATATTACATCCCAGAAGTTAAGTTGCTTTGGGTTAGGATATACAACGTTATAGACGTATATAATGTCCCCATCGAGAAGCAGGCGACGACACGCCAGGAATGTTGTAAAATATTACATCCGAGATGTTAGGTTGCCTTAGGCTAGGATATATAACGTTATAGACGTATATAATATTCCCACCGAGAAATAGGGCCGACGCGTCAGGAATGTTGTAAAATATTACATCCGATATGTTAGGTTGCCTTAGGTTAGGATATATAACGTTGTAGACGTATATAATATTCCCACCGAGAAGTAGGGGCCGACGCGTCAGGAATGTTGTAAAATATTACATCCCAGATGTTAGGTTGCGTTAGGTTAGGATATACAATGTTATAGACGTATATAATGTCCCCTTTGAGAAGCAGACGACGACACGCCAGAATGTTGTAAAATATTACGTCCGAGATGTTATGTTCCCTTAGGTTAGGATATACAAAGTTATAGACGTATCTAATGTCCCCATCGAGAAGCAGGCGACGACACGCCAGAATGTTGTAAAATATTACATTCGACATGTTAAGTTGCCTTAGGCTAGGATGTATAACATTATAGACGTATATAATATTCCCACTGAGAAATAGGGGCCGACGCGTCAGGAATGTTGTAAAATATTACATCCGAGATGTTAGGTTGCCTTAGGCTAGGATATATAACGTTATAGACGTATATAATATTCCCACCGAGAAATAGGGCCGACGCGTCAGGAATGTTGTAAAATATTACATCCGATATGTTAGGTTGCCTTAGGTTAGGATATATAACGTTGTAGACGTATATAATATTCCCACCGAGAAGTAGGGGCCGACGCGTCAGGAATGTTGTAAAATATTACATCCCAGATGTTAGGTTGCGTTAGGTTAGGATATACAACGTTATAGACGTATATAATGTCCCCTTTGAGAAGCAGGCGACGACACGCCAGAATGTTGTAAAATATTACATTCGACTTGTTAGGTTGCCTTAGGCTAGGATATATAACGTTATAGACGTATATAATATTCCCACCGAGAAATATTGGCAGACGCGTCAGGAATGTTGTAAAATATTACACCCGAAATGTTAGGTTCCCTTAGGTTAAGATATACAACGTTATAGACGTATAGAATGTTCCCACCGAGATGTAGGGACCGACATGCCAGGAATGATCTAAAATATTACATTTGAGTTGTTTGGTTGCTTTAGGTTAGGATATATATCGTTATAGACTTATATAATGTTCCCACCAAGACGTGGGGGCCGACGCGTCAGGAATGTTGTAAAATATTACATCCCAGAAGTTAGGTTGCTTTGGGTTAGGATATACAACGTTATAGACGTATATAATGTCCCCATCGAGAAGCAGGCGACGACACGCCACGAATGTTGTACAATATTACATGCGACATGTTAGGTTGCCTTAGGCTAGGATATCTAACCTTATAGACGTATATAATGTTACCACCGAGAACTACGTGCCGACACGTCAGGAATGATGTAAAATATTACACCCGAGATGTTAGGTTCCCTTAGGTTAGGATATTCAACGTTATAGACGTATATAGTGTTCCCACAGAGAAATAGGGGCCGACGCGTCAGGAATGTTGTAAAATATTACACCCGAGACGTTAGGTTCCCTTAGGTTAGGATATACAACGTTATAGACGTATAGAATGTTCCCACCGAGAAGTAGGGACCGACATGCCAGGAATGTTGTAAAATATTACATCCGAGATGTTAGGTTCCCTTAGGTTAGGATATACAACGTTATAGATGTATATAATGTCCCCATCGCGAAGTAGGCGACGACACGCCAGGAATGTTGTAAAATATTACTTTCGACATGTTAGGCTGCCTTAGGCTAGGATATATAACGGTATAGACGTATATAATGTTCACACCGAGAAATAGGGGCCGACGCGTCAGGAATGTTGTAAAATATTACATCCCAGATGTTACGTTGCGTTAGGTTAGGATATACAACGTTATAGACGTATATAATGTCCCCTTCGAGAAGCAGGCGACGACACGCCAGAATGTTGTAAAATATTACATTCGACATGTTGGGTTGCCTTAGGCTAGGATATATAACGTTATAGACGTATATAATATTCCCACCGAGAAATAGGGGCCAACGCGTCAGGAATGTTGTAAAATATTACATCCCAGATGTTAGGTTGCCTTAGGTTAGGCTGTACAACGTTATAGATGTATATAATGTCCCCATCCAGAAGTAGGTGACGACACGCCAGGAATGTAGTACAATATTACATGCGACATGATAGGTTGCCTTAGGCTAGGATATCTATCGTTATAGACGTATATAATGTTACCACCGAGAACTACGGGCCGACACGTCAAGAATGATGTAAAATATTACATTCGACATGTGAGGTCGCCTTAGGCTAGGATATATAACGTTATAGACGTATATAATGTTCCCACAGAGAAATAGGGGCCGACGCGTTAGGAATGTTGCAAAATATTACACCCGAAATGTTAGGTTCCCTTAGGTTAGGATATACAACGTTATAGACGTATAGAATGTCCACACCGAGATGTAGGGACCGACATGCCAGGAATGTTCTAAAATATTACATCCGAGTTGTTAGGCTCCTTTAGGTTAGGATATATATCGTTATAGACTTATATAATGTTCCCACCGAGACGTGGGGACCGACATGCCAGGAATGTTGTAAAATATTACATCCCAGAAGTTAGGTTGCTTTGGGTTAGGATATACAACGTTACAGACGTATATAATGTCCCCATCGAGAAGCAGGCGACGACACGCCAGGAATGTTGTAAAATATTACATCCGAGATGTTAGGTTGCCTTAGGCTAGGATATATAACGTTATAGACGTATATAATATTCCCACCGAGAAATAGGGGCCAACGCGTCAGGAATGTTGTAAAATATTACATCCCAGATGTTAGGTTGCGTTAGGTTAGGATATACAACGTTATAGACGTATATAATGTCCCCTTTGAGAAGCAGGCGACGACACGCCAGAATGTTGTAAAATATTACGTCCGAGATGTTATGTTCCCTTAGGTTAGGATATACAAAGTTATAGACGTATCTAATGTCCCCATCGAGAAGCAGGCGACGACACGCCAGAATGTTGTAAAATATTACATTCGACATGTTAAGTTGCCTTAGGCTAGGATGTATAACGTTCTAGACGTATATAATATTCCCACTGAGAAATAGGGGCCGACGCGTCAGGAATGTTGTAAAATATTACATCCGTGATGTTATGTTGCCTTACGTTAGGATATATAACGTTATAGAAGTATATAATATTCCCACCGAGAAATAGGGGCCGACGGGTCAGGAATGTTGTAAAATATTACGTCCGAGATGTTATGTTCCCTTAGGTTAGGATATACAAAGTTATAGACGTATCTAATGTCCCCATCGAGAAGCAGGCGACGACACGCCAGAATGTTGTAAAATATTACATTCGACATGTTAAGTTGCCTTAGGCTAGGATGTATAACGTTCTAGACGTATATAATATTCCCACTGAGAAATAGGGGCCGACGCGTCAGGAATGTTGTAAAATATTACATCCGTGATGTTATGTTGCCTTACGTTAGGATATATAACGTTATAGAAGTATATAATATTCCCACCGAGAAATAGGGGCCGACGGGTCAGGAATGTTGTAAAATATTACACCCGAAGTGTTAGGTTCCCTTAGATTAGGATATACGACGTTATAGACGTATAGAATGTTCCCACCGAGATGTAGGGACCGACATGCCAGAAATGTTGTAAAATATGACATCCGAGATGTTAGGTTGCTTTAGGTTAGGATATATATCGTTATAGACTTATATAATGTTCCCACCGAGACGTGGGGACCGACATGGCAGGAATTTTGCAAAATATTACATCCCAGAAGTTAAGTTGCTTTGGGTTAGGGTATACAACGTTATAGACGTATATAATGTCCCCATCGAGAAGCAGGCGACGACACGCCAGGAATGTTGTAAAATATTACATCCGAGGTGTTATGTTGCCTTACGTTAGAATATATAACGTTATAGACGTATATAATATTCCCACCGAGAAATAGGGGCCGACGGGTCAGGAATGTTGTAAAATATTACATCCGATATGTTACGTTGCCTTAGGCTAGGATATATAACGTGATAGACGTATATAATGTTCCCACAGAGAAATAGGGGCCGACGCGTCATGAGTGTTGTAAAATATTACATTCGACTTGTTAGGTTGCCTTAGGCTAGGATATATAACGTTATAGACGTATATAATATTCCCACCGAGAAATAGGGGCCGGCGCGTCAGGAATGTTGTAAAATATTACACCCGAAATGTTAGGTTCCCTTAGGTTAGGATATACGACGTTATAGACGTATAGAATGTTCCCACCGAGATGTAGGGACCGACATGCCAGGAATATTCTAAAATATTACATTCGAGTTGTTAGGTTGCTTTAGGTTAGGATATATATCGTTATAGACTTATATAATGTTCCCAACGAGACGTGGGGACCGACATGCCAGGAATGTTGTAAAATATTACATCCCAGAAGTTAGGTTGCTTTGGGTTAGGATATACAACGTTATAGACGTATATAATGTCCCCATCGAGAAGCAGGCGACGACACGCCAGGAATGTTGTAAAATATTACATCCGAGATGTTAGGTTGCCTTAGGCTAGGATATATAACGTTATAGACGTATATAATATTCCCACCGAGAAATAGGGCCGACGCGTCAGGAATGTTGTAAAATATTACATCCGATATGTTAGGTTGCCTTAGGTTAGGATATATAACGTTGTAGACGTATATAATATTCCCACCGAGAAGTAGGGGCCGACGCGTCAGGAATGTTGTAAAATATTACATCCCAGATGTTAGGTTGCGTTAGGTTAGGATATACAATGTTATAGACGTATATAATGTCCCCTTTGAGAAGCAGACGACGACACGCCAGAATGTTGTAAAATATTACGTCCGAGATGTTATGTTCCCTTAGGTTAGGATATACAAAGTTATAGACGTATCTAATGTCCCCATCGAGAAGCAGGCGACGACACGCCAGAATGTTGTAAAATATTACATTCGACATGTTAAGTTGCCTTAGGCTAGGATGTATAACGTTATAGACGTATATAATATTCCCACTGAGAAATAGGGGCCGACGCGTCAGGAATGTTGTAAAATATTACATCCGAGATGTTAGGTTGCCTTAGGCTAGGATATATAACGTTATAGACGTATATAATATTCCCACCGAGAAATAGGGCCGACGCGTCAGGAATGTTGTAAAATATTACATCCGATATGTTAGGTTGCCTTAGGTTAGGATATATAACGTTGTAGACGTATATAATATTCCCACCGAGAAGTAGGGGCCGACGCGTCAGGAATGTTGTAAAATATTACATCCCAGATGTTAGGTTGCGTTAGGTTAGGATATACAACGTTATAGACGTATATAATGTCCCCTTTGAGAAGCAGGCGACGACACGCCAGAATGTTGTAAAATATTACATTCGACTTGTTAGGTTGCCTTAGGCTAGGATATATAACGTTATAGACGTATATAATATTCCCACCGAGAAATATTGGCAGACGCGTCAGGAATGTTGTAAAATATTACACCCGAAATGTTAGGTTCCCTTAGGTTAGGATATACAACGTTATAGACGTATAGAATGTTCCCACCGAGATGTAGGGACCGACATGCCAGGAATGATCTAAAATATTACATTTGAGTTGTTTGGTTGCTTTAGGTTAGGATATATATCGTTATAGACTTATATAATGTTCCCACCAAGACGTGGGGGCCGACGCGTCAGGAATGTTGTAAAATATTACATCCCAGAAGTTAGGTTGCTTTGGGTTAGGATATACAACGTTATAGACGTATATAATGTCCCCATCGAGAAGCAGGCGACGACACGCCACGAATGTTGTACAATATTACATGCGACATGTTAGGTTGCCTTAGGCTAGGATATCTAACCTTATAGACGTATATAATGTTACCACCGAGAACTACGTGCCGACACGTCAGGAATGATGTAAAATATTACACCCGAGATGTTAGGTTCCCTTAGGTTAGGATATACAACGTTATAGACGTATATAGTGTTCCCACAGAGAAATAGGGGCCGACGCGTCAGGAATGTTGTAAAATATTACACCCGAGACGTTAGGTTCCCTTAGGTTAGGATATACAACGTTATAGACGTATAGAATGTTCCCACCGAGAAGTAGGGACCGACATGCCAGGAATGTTGTAAAATATTACATCCGAGATGTTAGGTTCCCTTAGGTTAGGATATACAACGTTATAGATGTATATAATGTCCCCATCGCGAAGTAGGCGACGACACGCCAGGAATGTTGTAAAATATTACTTTCGACATGTTAGGCTGCCTTAGGCTAGGATATATAACGGTATAGACGTATATAATGTTCACACCGAGAAATAGGGGCCGACGCGTCAGGAATGTTGTAAAATATTACATCCCAGATGTTACGTTGCGTTAGGTTAGGATATACAACGTTATAGACGTATATAATGTCCCCTTCGAGAAGCAGGCGACGACACGCCAGAATGTTGTAAAATATTACATTCGACATGTTGGGTTGCCTTAGGCTAGGATATATAACGTTATAGACGTATATAATATTCCCACCGAGAAATAGGGGCCAACGCGTCAGGAATGTTGTAAAATATTACATCCCAGATGTTAGGTTGCCTTAGGTTAGGATGTACAACGTTATAGATGTATATAATGTCCCCATCCAGAAGTAGGTGACGACACGCCAGGAATGTAGTACAATATTACATGCGACATGATAGGTTGCCTTAGGCTAGGATATCTATCGTTATAGACGTATATAATGTTACCACCGAGAACTACGGGCCGACACGTCAAGAATGATGTAAAATATTACATTCGACATGTGAGGTCGCCTTAGGCTAGGATATATAACGTTATAGACGTATATAATGTTCCCACAGAGAAATAGGGGCCGACGCGTTAGGAATGTTGCAAAATATTACACCCGAAATGTTAGGTTCCCTTAGGTTAGGATATACAACGTTATAGACGTATAGAATGTCCACACCGAGATGTAGGGACCGACATGCCAGGAATGTTCTAAAATATTACATCCGAGTTGTTAGGCTCCTTTAGGTTAGGATATATATCGTTATAGACTTATATAATGTTCCCACCGAGACGTGGGGACCGACATGCCAGGAATGTTGTAAAATATTACATCCCAGAAGTTAGGTTGCTTTGGGTTAGGATATACAACGTTACAGACGTATATAATGTCCCCATCGAGAAGCAGGCGACGACACGCCAGGAATGTTGTAAAATATTACATCCGAGATGTTAGGTTGCCTTAGGCTAGGATATATAACGTTATAGACGTATATAATATTCCCACCGAGAAATAGGGGCCAACGCGTCAGGAATGTTGTAAAATATTACATCCCAGATGTTAGGTTGCGTTAGGTTAGGATATACAACGTTATAGACGTATATAATGTCCCCTTTGAGAAGCAGGCGACGACACGCCAGAATGTTGTAAAATATTACGTCCGAGATGTTATGTTCCCTTAGGTTAGGATATACAAAGTTATAGACGTATCTAATGTCCCCATCGAGAAGCAGGCGACGACACGCCAGAATGTTGTAAAATATTACATTCGACATGTTAAGTTGCCTTAGGCTAGGATGTATAACGTTCTAGACGTATATAATATTCCCACTGAGAAATAGGGGCCGACGCGTCAGGAATGTTGTAAAATATTACATCCGTGATGTTATGTTGCCTTACGTTAGGATATATAACGTTATAGAAGTATATAATATTCCCACCGAGAAATAGGGGCCGACGGGTCAGGAATGTTGTAAAATATTACACCCGAAGTGTTAGGTTCCCTTAGATTAGGATATACGACGTTATAGACGTATAGAATGTTCCCACCGAGATGTAGGGACCGACATGCCAGAAATGTTGTAAAATATGACATCCGAGATGTTAGGTTGCTTTAGGTTAGGATATATATCGTTATAGACTTATATAATGTTCCCACCGAGACGTGGGGACCGACATGGCAGGAATTTTGCAAAATATTACATCCCAGAAGTTAAGTTGCTTTGGGTTAGGATATACAACGTTATAGACGTATATAATGTCCCCATCGAGAAGCAGGCGACGACACGCCAGGAATGTTGTAAAATATTACATCCGAGGTGTTATGTTGCCTTACGTTAGAATATATAACGTTATAGACGTATATAATATTCCCACCGAGAAATAGGGGCCGACGGGTCAGGAATGTTGTAAAATATTACATCCGATATGTTACGTTGCCTTAGGCTAGGATATATAACGTGATAGACGTATATAAT
Organism: Xylocopa violacea; assembly: GCA_963969225.1. NCBI lineage: Eukaryota > Metazoa > Arthropoda > Insecta > Hymenoptera > Apidae > Xylocopa > Xylocopa violacea. Next base: position 28,733,297 of record CAXAJV010000001.1, read on the forward strand.
GTTCCCACAGAGAAATAGGGGCCGACGCGTCATGAGTGTTGTAAAATATTACATTCGACTTGTTAGGTTGCCTTAGGCTAGGATATATAACGTTATAGACGTATATAATATTCCCACCGAGAAATAGGGGCCGGCGCGTCAGGAATGTTGTAAAATATTACACCCGAAATGTTAGGTTCCCTTAGGTTAGGATATACGACGTTATAGACGTATAGAATGTTCCCACCGAGATGTAGGGACCGACATGCCAGGAATATTCTAAAATATTACATTCGAGTTGTTAGGTTGCTTTAGGTTAGGATATATATCGTTATAGACTTATATAATGTTCCCAACGAGACGTGGGGACCGACATGCCAGGAATGTTGTAAAATATTACATCCCAGAAGTTAGGTTGCTTTGGGTTAGGATATACAACGTTATAGACGTATATAATGTCCCCATCGAGAAGCAGGCGACGACACGCCAGGAATGTTGTAAAATATTACATCCGAGATGTTAGGTTGCCTTAGGCTAGGATATATAACGTTATAGACGTATATAATATTCCCACCGAGAAATAGGGCCGACGCGTCAGGAATGTTGTAAAATATTACATCCGATATGTTAGGTTGCCTTAGGTTAGGATATATAACGTTGTAGACGTATATAATATTCCCACCGAGAAGTAGGGGCCGACGCGTCAGGAATGTTGTAAAATATTACATCCCAGATGTTAGGTTGCGTTAGGTTAGGATATACAATGTTATAGACGTATATAATGTCCCCTTTGAGAAGCAGACGACGACACGCCAGAATGTTGTAAACTATTACGTCCGAGATGTTATGTTCCCTTAGGTTAGGATATACAAAGTTATAGACGTATCTAATGTCCCCATCGAGAAGCAGGCGACGACACGCCAGAATGTTGTAAAATATTACATTCGACATGTTAAGTTGCCTTAGGCTAGGATGTATAACGTTATAGACGTATATAATATTCCCACTGAGAAATAGGGGCCGACGCGTCAGGAATGTTGTAAAATATTACATCCGAGATGTTAGGTTGCCTTAGGCTAGGATATATAACGTTATAGACGTATATAATATTCCCACCGAGAAATAGGGCCGACGCGTCAGGAATGTTGTAAAATATTACATCCGATATGTTAGGTTGCCTTAGGTTAGGATATATAACGTTGTAGACGTATAGAATGTTCCCACCGAGATGTAGGGACCGACATGCCAGGAATGATCTAAAATATTACATTTGAGTTGTTTGGTTGCTTTAGGTTAGGATATATATCGTTATAGACTTATATAATGTTCCCACCAAGACGTGGGGGCCGACGCGTCAGGAATGTTGTAAAATATTACATCCCAGAAGTTAGGTTGCTTTGGGTTAGGATATACAACGTTATAGACGTATATAATGTCCCCATCGAGAAGCAGGCGACGACACGCCAGGAATGTTGTAAAATATTACATCCGAGATGTTAGGTTGCCTTAGGCTAGGATATATAACGTTATAGACGTATACAATATTCCCACCGAGAAATAAGGGCCGACGCGTCAGGAATGTTGTAAAATATTACATCCGATATGTTAGGTTGCCTTAGGTTAGGATGTACAACGTTATAGATTTATATAATGTCCCCATCGAGAAGCAGGCGACGACATGCCAGAATGTTGTATAATATTACATTCGACATGTTAAGTTGCCTTAGGCTAGGATGTATAACGTTATAGACGTATATAATATTCCCACTGAGAAATAGGGGCCGACGCGTCAGGAATGTTGTAAAATATTACATCCGTGATGTTATGTTGCCTTACGTTAGGATATATAACGTTATAGACGTATATAATATTCCCACCGAGAAATAAGGGCCGACGCGTCAGGAATGTTGTAAAATATTACATCCGATATGTTAGGTTCCCTTAGGTTAGGATATACAACGTTATAGATGTATATAATGTCCCCATCGCGAAGTAGGCGACGACACGCCAGGAATGTTGTAAAATATTACTTTCGACATGTTAGGTTGCCTTAGGCTAGGATATATAACGTTATAGACGTATATAACGTTCCCACCGAGATGTAGGGACCGACATGCCAGGAATGTTGTAAAATATGACATCCGAGATGTTAGGTTGCTTTAGGTTAGGATATATATCGTTATAGACTTATATAATGTTCCCACCGAGACGTGGGGACCGACATGCCAGGAATGTTGCAAAATATTACATCCCAGAAGTTAAGTTGCTTTGGGTTAGGATATACAACGATATAGACGTATATAATGTCCCCATCGAGAAGCAGGCGACGACACGCCAGGAATGTTGTAAAATATTACACCCGAGATGTTAGGTTCCCTTAGGTTAGGATATACAACGTTATAGACGTATAGAATGTTCCCACCGAGAAGTAGGGACCGACATGCCAGGAATGTTGTAAAATATTACATCCGAGATGTTAGGTTCCCTTAGGTTAGGATATACAACGTTATAGATGTATATAATGTCCCCATCGCGAAGTAGGCGACGACACGCCAGGAATGTTGTAAAATATTACTTTCGACATGTTAGGCTGCCTTAGGCTAGGATATATAACGGTATAGACGTATATAATGTTCACACCGAGAAATAGGGGCCGACGCGTCAGGAATGTTGTAAAATATTACATCCCAGATGTTACGTTGCGTTAGGTTAGGATATACAACGTTATAGACGTATATAATGTCCCCTTCGAGAAGCAGGCGACGACACGCCAGAATGTTGTAAAATATTACATTCGACATGTTGGGTTGCCTTAGGCTAGGATATATAACGTTATAGACGTATATAATATTCCCACCGAGAAATAGGGGCCAACGCGTCAGGAATGTTGTAAAATATTACATCCCAGATGTTAGGTTGCCTTAGGTTAGGATGTACAACGTTATAGATGTATATAATGTCCCCATCCAGAAGTAGGTGACGACACGCCAGGAATGTAGTACAATATTACATGCGACATGATAGTTTGCCTTAGGCTAGGATATCTATCGTTATAGACGTATATAATGTTACCACCGAGAACTACGGGCCGACACGTCAAGAATGATGTAAAATATTACATTCGACATGTGAGGTCGCCTTAGGCTAGGATATATAACGTTATAGACGTATATAATGTTCCCACAGAGAAATAGGGGCCGACGCGTTAGGAATGTTGCAAAATATTACACCCGAAATGTTAGGTTCCCTTAGGTTAGGATATACAACGTTATAGACGTATAGAATGTCCACACCGAGATGTAGGGACCGACATGCCAGGAATGTTCTAAAATATTACATCCGAGTTGTTAGGCTCCTTTAGGTTAGGATATATATCGTTATAGACTTATATAATGTTCCTACCGAGACGTGGGGACCGACATGCCAGGAATGTTGTAAAATATTACATCCCAGAAGTTAGGTTGCTTTGGGTTAGGATATACAACGTTACAGACGTATATAATGTCCCCATCGAGAAGCAGGCGACGACACGCCAGGAATGTTGTAAAATATTACATCCGAGATGTTAGGTTGCCTTAGGCTAGGATATATAACGTTATAGACGTATATAATATTCCCACCGAGAAATAGGGGCCAACGCGTCAGGAATGTTGTAAAATATTACATCCCAGATGTTAGGTTGCGTTAGGTTAGGATATACAACGTTATAGACGTATATAATGTCCCCTTTGAGAAGCAGGCGACGACACGCCAGAATGTTGTAAAATATTACGTCCGAGATGTTATGTTCCCTTAGGTTAGGATATACAAAGTTATAGACGTATCTAATGTCCCCATCGAGAAGCAGGCGACGACACGCCAGAATGTTGTAAAATATTACATTCGACATGTTAAGTTGCCTTAGGCTAGGATGTATAACGTTCTAGACGTATATAATATTCCCACTGAGAAATAGGGGCCGACGCGTCAGGAATGTTGTAAAATATTACATCCGTGATGTTATGTTGCCTTACGTTAGGATATATAACGTTATAGAAGTATATAATATTCCCACCGAGAAATAGGGGCCGACGGGTCAGGAATGTTGTAAAATATTACACCCGAAGTGTTAGGTTCCCTTAGATTAGGATATACGACGTTATAGACGTATAGAATGTTCCCACCGAGATGTAGGGACCGACATGCCAGAAATGTTGTAAAATATGACATCCGAGATGTTAGGTTGCTTTAGGTTAGGATATATATCGTTATAGACTTATATAATGTTCCCACCGAGACGTGGGGACCGACATGGCAGGAATGTTGCAAAATATTACATCCCAGAAGTTAAGTTGCTTTGGGTTAGGATATACAACGTTATAGACGTATATAATGTCCCCATCGAGAAGCAGGCGACGACACGCCAGGAATGTTGTAAAATATTACATTCGACATGTTAAGTTGCCTTAGGCTAGGATGTATAACGTTATAGACGTATATAATATTCCCACTGAGAAATAGGGGCCGACGCGTCAGGAATGTTGTAAAATATTACATCCGTGATGTTATGTTGCCTTACGTTAGGATATATAACGTTATAGAAGTATATAATATTCCCACCGAGAAATAGGGGCCGACGGGTCAGGAATGTTGTAAAATATTACACCCGAAATGTTAGGTTCCCTTAGGTTAGGATATACGACGTTATAGACGTATAGAATGTTCCCACCGAGATGTAGGGACCGACATGCCAGAAATGTTGTAAAATATGACATCCGAGATGTTAGGTTGCTTTAGGTTAGGATATATATCGTTATAGACTTATATAATGTTCCCACCGAGACGTGGGGACCGACATGCCGGGAATGTTGCAAAATATTACATCCCAGAAGTTAAGTTGCTTTGGGTTAGGATATACAACGATATAGACATATATAATGTCCCCATCGAGAAGCAGGCGACGACACGCCAGGAATGTTGTAAAATATTACATCCGAGGTGTTATGTTGCCTTACGTTAGGATATATAACGTTATAGACGTATATAATATTCCCACCGAGAAATAGGGGCCGACGGGTCAGGAATGTTGTAAAATATTACATCCGATATGTTACGTTGCCTTAGGCTAGGATATATAACGTGATAGACGTATATAATGTTCCCACAGAGAAATAGGGGCCGACGCGTCATGAGTGTTGTAAAATATTACATTCGACTTGTTAGGTTGCCTTAGGCTAGGATATATAACGTTATAGACGTATATAATGTTCACACCGAGAAAAAGGGGCCGACGCGTCAGGAATGTTGTAAAATATTACATCCCAGATGTTAGGTTGCGTTAGGTTAGGATATACAACGTTATAGACGTATATAATGTCCCCTTCGAGAAGCAGGCGACGACACGCCAGAATGTTGTAAAATATTACATTCGACATGTTGGGTTGCCTTAGGCTAGGATATATAACGTTATAGACGTATATAATATTCCCACCGAGAAATAGGGGCCGATGCGTCAGGAATGTTGTAAAATATTACATCCCAGATGTTAGGTTGCGTTAGGTAAGGATATACAACGTTATAGACGTATATAATGTCCCCATTGAGAAGCAGGCGACGACACGCCAGGAATGTTGTAAAATATTACATCCGAGATGTTATGTTGCCTTACGTTAGGATATATAACGTCATAGACGTATATAATATTCCCAGCGAGAAATAGGGGCCGACTCGTCAGGAATGTTGTAAAATATCACACCCGAAATGTTAGGTTCCCTTAGGTTAGGATATACAACGTTATAGACGTATAGAATGTCCCCACCGAGATGTAGGGACCGACAAGCCAGGAATGTTCTAAAATATTACCTCCGAGTTGTTAGGTTGCTTTAGGTTGGGATATATATCGTTATAGACTTATATAATGTTCCCACCAAGACGTGGGGGCCGACGCGTCAGGAATGTTGTAAAATATTACATCCCAGAAGTTAGGTTGCTTTGGGTTAGGATATACAACGTTATAGACGTATATAATGTCCCCATCGAGAAGCAGGCGACGACACGCCAGGAATGTTGTAAAATATTACATCCGAGATGTTAGGTTGCCTTAGGCTAGGATATATAACGTTGTAGACGTATATAATATTCCCACCGAGAAATAAGGGCCGACGCGTCAGGAATGTTGTAAAATATTACATCCGATATGTTAGGTTGCCTTAGGTTAGGATGTACAACGTTATAGATGTATATAATGTCCCCATCCAGAAGTAGGTGACGACACACCAGGAATGTTGTACAATATTACATGCGACATGTTAGGTTGCCTTAGGCTAGGATATCTAACCTTATAGACGTATATAATGTTACCACCGGGAACTACGGGCCGACACGTCAGGAATGATGTAAAATATTACACCCGAGATGTTAGGTTCCCTTAGGTTAGGATATACAACGTTATAGACGTATAGAATGTTCCCACCGAGAAGTAGGGACCGACATGCCAGGAATGTTGTAAAATATTACATCCGAGATGTTAGGTTCCCTTAGGTTAGGATATACAACGTTATAGATGTATATAATGTCCCCATCGCGAAGTAGGCGACGACACGCCAGGAATGTTGTAAAATATTACTTTCGACATGTTAGGCTGCCTTAGGCTAGGATATATAACGGTATAGACGTATATAATGTTCACACCGAGAAATAGGGGCCGACGCGTCAGGAATGTTGTAAAATATTACATCCCAGATGTTACGTTGCGTTAGGTTAGGATATACAACGTTATAGACGTATATAATGTCCCCTTCGAGAAGCAGGCGACGACACGCCAGAATGTTGTAAAATATTACATTCGACATGTTGGGTTGCCTTAGGCTAGGATATATAACGTTATAGACGTATATAATATTCCCACCGAGAAATAGGGGCCAACGCGTCAGGAATGTTGTAAAATATTACATCCCAGATGTTAGGTTGCCTTAGGTTAGGATGTACAACGTTATAGATGTATATAATGTCCCCATCCAGAAGTAGGTGACGACACGCCAGGAATGTAGTACAATATTACATGCGACATGATAGGTTGCCTTAGGCTAGGATATCTATCGTTATAGACGTATATAATGTTACCACCGAGAACTACGGGCCGACACGTCAAGAATGATGTAAAATATTACATTCGACATGTGAGGTCGCCTTAGGCTAGGATATATAACGTTATAGACGTATATAATGTTCCCACAGAGAAATAGGGGCCGACGCGTTAGGAATGTTGCAAAATATTACACCCGAAATGTTAGGTTCCCTTAGGTTAGGATATACAACGTTATAGACGTATAGAATGTCCACACCGAGATGTAGGGACCGACATGCCAGGAATGTTCTAAAATATTACATCCGAGTTGTTAGGCTCCTTTAGGTTAGGATATATATCGTTATAGACTTATATAATGTTCCCACCGAGACGTGGGGACCGACATGCCAGGAATGTTGTAAAATATTACATCCCAGAAGTTAGGTTGCTTTGGGTTAGGATATACAACGTTACAGACGTATATAATGTCCCCATCGAGAAGCAGGCGACGACACGCCAGGAATGTTGTAAAATATTACATCCGAGATGTTAGGTTGCCTTAGGCTAGGATATATAACGTTATAGACGTATATAATATTCCCACCGAGAAATAGGGGCCAACGCGTCAGGAATGTTGTAAAATATTACATCCCAGATGTTAGGTTGCGTTAGGTTAGGATATACAACGTTATAGACGTATATAATGTCCCCTTTGAGAAGCAGGCGACGACACGCCAGAATGTTGTAAAATATTACGTCCGAGATGTTATGTTCCCTTAGGTTAGGATATACAAAGTTATAGACGTATCTAATGTCCCCATCGAGAAGCAGGCGACGACACGCCAGAATGTTGTAAAATATTACATTCGACATGCTAAGTTGCCTTAGGCTAGGATGTATAACGTTCTAGACGTATATAATATTCCCACTGAGAAATAGGGGCCGACGCGTCAGGAATGTTGTAAAATATTACATCCGTGATGTTATGTTGCCTTACGTTAGGATATATAACGTTATAGAAGTATATAATATTCCCACCGAGAAATAGGGGCCGACGGGTCAGGAATGTTGTAAAATATTACACCCGAATTGTTAGGTTCCCTTAGGTTAGGATATACGACGTTATAGACGTATAGAATGTTCCCACCGAGATGTAGGGACCGACATGCCAGAAATGTTGTAAAATATGACATCCGAGATGTTAGGTTGCTTTAGGTTAGGATATATATCGTTATAGACTTATATAATGTTCCCACCGAGACGTGGGGACCGACATGGCAGGAATGTTGCAAAATATTACATCCCAGAAGTTAAGTTGCTTTGGGTTAGGATATACAACGTTATAGACGTATATAATGTCCCCATCGAGAAGCAGGCGACGACACGCCAGGAATGTTGTAAAATATTACATTCGACATGTTAAGTTGCCTTAGGCTAGGATGTATAACGTTATAGACGTATATAATATTCCCACTGAGAAATAGGGGCCGACGCGTCAGGAATGTTGTAAAATATTACATCCGTGATGTTATGTTGCCTTACGTTAGGATATATAACGTTATAGAAGTATATAATATTCCCACCGAGAAATAGGGGCCGATGGGTCAGGAATGTTGTAAAATATTACACCCGAAATGTTAGGTTCCCTTAGGTTAGGATATACGACGTTATAGACGTATAGAATGTTCCCACCGAGATGTAGGGACCGACATGCCAGAAATGTTGTAAAATATGACATCCGAGATGTTAGGTTGCTTTAGGTTAGGGTATATATCGTTATAGACTTATATAATGTTCCCACCGAGACGTGGGGACCGACATGCCGGGAATGTTGCAAAATATTACATCCCAGAAGTTAAGTTGCTTTGGGTTAGGATATACAACGATATAGACATATATAATGTCCCCATCGAGAAGCAGGCGACGACACGCCAGGAATGTTGTAAAATATTACATCCGAGGTGTTATGTTGCCTTACGTTAGGATATATAACGTTATAGACGTATATAATATTCCCACCGAGAAATAGGGGCCGACGGGTCAGGAATGTTGTAAAATATTACATCCGATATGTTACGTTGCCTTAGGCTAGGATATATAACGTGATAGACGTATATAATGTTCCCACAGAGAAATAGGGGCCGACGCGTCATGAGTGTTGTAAAATATTACATTCGACTTGTTAGGTTGCCTTAGGCTAGGATATATAACGTTATAGACGTATATAATATTCCCACCGAGAAATAGGGGCCGGCGCGTCAGGAATGTTGTAAAATATTACACCCGAAATGTTAGGTTCCCTTAGGTTAGGATATACGACGTTATAGACGTATAGAATGTTCCCACCGAGATGTAGGGACCGACATGCCAGGAATATTCTAAAATATTACATTCGAGTTGTTAGGTTGTTTTAGGTTGGGATATATATCGTTATAGACTTATATAATGTTCCCACCAAGACGTGGGGGCCGACGCGTCAGGAATGTTGTAAAATATTACATCCCAGAAGTTAGGTTGCTTTGGGTTAGGATATACAACGTTATAGACGTATATAATGTCCCCATCGAGAAGCAGGCGACGACACGCCAGGAATGTTGTAAAATATTACATCCGAGATGTTAGGTTGCCTTAGGCTAGGATATATAACGTTGTAGACGTATATAATATTCCCACCGAGAAATAAGGGCCGACGCGTCAGGAATGTTGTAAAATATTACATCCGATATGTTAGGTTGCCTTAGGTTAGGATGTACAACGTTATAGATGTATATAATGTCCCCATCCAGAAGTAGGTGACGACACACCAGGAATGTTGTACAATATTACATGCGACATGTTAGGTTGCCTTAGGCTAGGATATCTAACCTTATAGACGTATATAATGTTACCACCGGGAACTACGGGCCGACACGTCAGGAATGATGTAAAATATTACACCCGAGATGTTAGGTTCCCTTAGGTTAGGATATACAACGTTATAGACGTATAGAATGTTCCCACCGAGAAGTAGGGACCGACATGCCAGGAATGTTGTAAAATATTACATCCGAGATGTTAGGTTCCCTTAGGTTAGGATATACAACGTTATAGATGTATATAATGTCCCCATCGCGAAGTAGGCGACGACACGCCAGGAATGTTGTAAAATATTACTTTCGACATGTTAGGCTGCCTTAGGCTAGGATATATAACGGTATAGACGTATATAATGTTCACACCGAGAAATAGGGGCCGACGCGTCAGGAATGTTGTAAAATATTACATCCCAGATGTTACGTTGCGTTAGGTTAGGATATACAACGTTATAGACGTATATAATGTCCCCTTCGAGAAGCAGGCGACGACACGCCAGAATGTTGTAAAATATTACATTCGACATGTTGGGTTGCCTTAGGCTAGGATATATAACGTTATAGACGTATATAATATTCCCACCGAGAAATAGGGGCCAACGCGTCAGGAATGTTGTAAAATATTACATCCCAGATGTTAGGTTGCCTTAGGTTAGGATGTACAACGTTATAGATGTATATAATGTCCCCATCCAGAAGTAGGTGACGACACGCCAGGAATGTAGTACAATATTACATGCGACATGATAGGTTGCCTTAGGCTAGGATATCTATCGTTATAGACGTATATAATGTTACCACCGAGAACTACGGGCCGACACGTCAAGAATGATGTAAAATATTACATTCGACATGTGAGGTCGCCTTAGGCTAGGATATATAACGTTATAGACGTATATAATGTTCCCACAGAGAAATAGGGGCCGACGCGTTAGGAATGTTGCAAAATATTACACCCGAAATGTTAGGTTCCCTTAGGTTAGGATATACAACGTTATAGACGTATAGAATGTCCACACCGAGATGTAGGGACCGACATGCCAGGAATGTTCTAAAATATTACATCCGAGTTGTTAGGCTCCTTTAGGTTAGGATATATATCGTTATAGACTTATATAATGTTCCCACCGAGACGTGGGGACCGACATGCCAGGAATGTTGTAAAATATTACATCCCAGAAGTTAGGTTGCTTTGGGTTAGGATATACAACGTTACAGACGTATATAATGTCCCCATCGAGAAGCAGGCGACGACACGCCAGGAATGTTGTAAAATATTACATCCGAGATGTTAGGTTGCCTTAGGCTAGGATATATAACGTTATAGACGTATATAATATTCCCACCGAGAAATAGGGGCCAACGCGTCAGGAATGTTGTAAAATATTACATCCCAGATGTTAGGTTGCGTTAGGTTAGGATATACAACGTTATAGACGTATATAATGTCCCCTTTGAGAAGCAGGCGACGACACGCCAGAATGTTGTAAAATATTACGTCCGAGATGTTATGTTCCCTTAGGTTAGGATATACAAAGTTATAGACGTATCTAATGTCCCCATCGAGAAGCAGGCGACGACACGCCAGAATGTTGTAAAATATTACATTCGACATGCTAAGTTGCCTTAGGCTAGGATGTATAACGTTCTAGACGTATATAATATTCCCACTGAGAAATAGGGGCCGACGCGTCAGGAATGTTGTAAAATATTACATCCGTGATGTTATGTTGCCTTACGTTAGGATATATAACGTTATAGAAGTATATAATATTCCCACCGAGAAATAGGGGCCGACGGGTCAGGAATGTTGTAAAATATTACACCCGAATTGTTAGGTTCCCTTAGGTTAGGATATACGACGTTATAGACGTATAGAATGTTCCCACCGAGATGTAGGGACCGACATGCCAGAAATGTTGTAAAATATGACATCCGAGATGTTAGGTTGCTTTAGGTTAGGATATATATCGTTATAGACTTATATAATGTTCCCACCGAGACGTGGGGACCGACATGGCAGGAATGTTGCAAAATATTACATCCCAGAAGTTAAGTTGCTTTGGGTTAGGATATACAACGTTATAGACGTATATAATGTCCCCATCGAGAAGCAGGCGACGACACGCCAGGAATGTTGTAAAATATTACATTCGACATGTTAAGTTGCCTTAGGCTAGGATGTATAACGTTATAGACGTATATAATATTCCCACTGAGAAATAGGGGCCGACGCGTCAGGAATGTTGTAAAATATTACATCCGTGATGTTATGTTGCCTTACGTTAGGATATATAACGTTATAGAAGTATATAATATTCCCACCGAGAAATAGGGGCCGATGGGTCAGGAATGTTGTAAAATATTACACCCGAAATGTTAGGTTCCCTTAGGTTAGGATATACGACGTTATAGACGTATAGAATGTTCCCACCGAGATGTAGGGACCGACATGCCAGAAATGTTGTAAAATATGACATCCGAGATGTTAGGTTGCTTTAGGTTAGGGTATATATCGTTATAGACTTATATAATGTTCCCACCGAGACGTGGGGACCGACATGCCGGGAATGTTGCAAAATATTACATCCCAGAAGTTAAGTTGCTTTGGGTTAGGATATACAACGATATAGACATATATAATGTCCCCATCGAGAAGCAGGCGACGACACGCCAGGAATGTTGTAAAATATTACATCCGAGGTGTTATGTTGCCTTACGTTAGGATATATAACGTTATAGACGTATATAATATTCCCACCGAGAAATAGGGGCCGACGGGTCAGGAATGTTGTAAAATATTACATCCGATATGTTACGTTGCCTTAGGCTAGGATATATAACGTGATAGACGTATATAATGTTCCCACAGAGAAATAGGGGCCGACGCGTCATGAGTGTTGTAAAATATTACATTCGACTTGTTAGGTTGCCTTAGGCTAGGATATATAACGTTATAGACGTATATAATATTCCCACCGAGAAATAGGGGCCGGCGCGTCAGGAATGTTGTAAAATATTACACCCGAAATGTTAGGTTCCCTTAGGTTAGGATATACGACGTTATAGACGTATAGAATGTTCCCACCGAGATGTAGGGACCGACATGCCAGAAATGTTGTAAAATATTACATTCGAGTTGTTAGGTTGCTTTAGGTTAGGATATATATCGTTATAGACTTATATAATGTTCCCAACGAGACGTGGGGACCGACATGGCAGGAATGTTGCAAAATATTACATCCCAGAAGTTAAGTTGCTTTGGGTTAGGATATACAACGTTATAGACGTATATAATGTCCCCATCGAGAAGCAGGCGACGACACGCCAGGAATGTTGTAAAATATTACATTCGACATGTTAAGTTGCCTTAGGCTAGGATGTATAACGTTATAGACGTATATAATATTCCCACTGAGAAATAGGGGCCGACGCGTCAGGAATGTTGTAAAATATTACATCCGTGATGTTATGTTGCCTTACGTTAGGATATATAACGTTATAGAAGTATATAATATTCCCACCGAGAAATAGGGGCCGATGGGTCAGGAATGTTGTAAAATATTACACCCGAAATGTTAGGTTCCCTTAGGTTAGGATATACGACGTTATAGACGTATAGAATGTTCCCACCGAGATGTAGGGACCGACATGCCAGAAATGTTGTAAAATATGACATCCGAGATGTTAGGTTGCTTTAGGTTAGGGTATATATCGTTATAGACTTATATAATGTTCCCACCGAGACGTGGGGACCGACATGCCGGGAATGTTGCAAAATATTACATCCCAGAAGTTAAGTTGCTTTGGGTTAGGATATACAACGATATAGACATATATAATGTCCCCATCGAGAAGCAGGCGACGACACGCCAGGAATGTTGTAAAATATTACATCCGAGGTGTTATGTTGCCTTACGTTAGGATATATAACGTTATAGACGTATATAATATTCCCACCGAGAAATAGGGGCCGACGGGTCAGGAATGTTGTAAAATATTACATCCGATATGTTACGTTGCCTTAGGCTAGGATATATAACGTGATAGACGTATATAATGTTCCCACAGAGAAATAGGGGCCGACGCGTCATGAGTGTTGTAAAATATTACATTCGACTTGTTAGGTTGCCTTAGGCTAGGATATATAACGTTATAGACGTATATAATATTCCCACCGAGAAATAGGGGCCGGCGCGTCAGGAATGTTGTAAAATATTACACCCGAAATGTTAGGTTCCCTTAGGTTAGGATATACGACGTTATAGACGTATAGAATGTTCCCACCGAGATGTAGGGACCGACATGCCAGGAATATTCTAAAATATTACATTCGAGTTGTTAGGTTGCTTTAGGTTAGGATATATATCGTTATAGACTTATATAATGTTCCCAACGAGACGTGGGGACCGACATGCCAGGAATGTTGTAAAATATTACATCCCAGAAGTTAGGTTGCTTTGGGTTAGGATATACAACGTTATAGACGTATATAATGTCCCCATCGAGAAGCAGGCGACGACACGCCAGGAATGTTGTAAAATATTACATCCGAGATGTTAGGTTGCCTTAGGCTAGGATATATAACGTTATAGACGTATATAATATTCCCACCGAGAAATAGGGCCGACGCGTCAGGAATGTTGTAAAATATTACATCCGATATGTTAGGTTGCCTTAGGTTAGGATATATAACGTTGTAGACGTATATAATATTCCCACCGAGAAATAGGGGCCGACGCGTCAGGAATGTTGTAAAATATTACATCCCAGATGTTAGGTTGCGTTAGGTTAGGATATACAATGTTATAGACGTATATAATGTCCCCTTTGAGAAGCAGACGACGACACGCCAGAATGTTGTAAAATATTACGTCCGAGATGTTATGTTCCCTTAGGTTAGGATATACAAAGTTATAGACGTATCTAATGTCCCCATCGAGAAGCAGGCGACGACACGCCAGAATGTTGTAAAATATTACATTCGACATGTTAAGTTGCCTTAGGCTAGGATGTATAACGTTATAGACGTATATAATATTCCCACTGAGAAATAGGGGCCGACGCGTCAGGAATGTTGTAAAATATTACATCCGAGATGTTAGGTTGCCTTAGGCTAGGATATATAACGTTATAGACGTATATAATATTCCCACCGAGAAATAGGGCCGACGCGTCAGGAATGTTGTAAAATATTACATCCGATATGTTAGGTTGCCTTAGGTTAGGATATATAACGTTGTAGACGTATATAATATTCCCACCGAGAAGTAGGGGCCGACGCGTCAGGAATGTTGTAAAATATTACATCCCAGATGTTAGGTTGCGTTAGGTTAGGATATACAACGTTATAGACGTATATAATGTCCCCTTTGAGAAGCAGGCGACGACACGCCAGAATGTTGTAAAATATTACATTCGACTTGTTAGGTTGCCTTAGGCTAGGATATATAACGTTATAGACGTATATAATATTCCCACCGAGAAATATTGGCAGACGCGTCAGGAATGTTGTAAAATATTACACCCGAAATGTTAGGTTCCCTTAGGTTAGGATATACAACGTTATAGACGTATAGAATGTTCCCACCGAGATGTAGGGACCGACATGCCACGAATGATCTAAAATATTACATTTGAGTTGTTTGGTTGCTTTAGGTTAGGATATATATCGTTATAGACTTATATAATGTTCCCACCGAGACGTGGGGACCGACATGCCAGGAATGTTGTAAACTATTACATCCCAGGAGTTAGGTTGCTTTGGGTTAGGATATACAACGTTATAGACGTATATAATGTCCCCATCGAGAAGCAGGCGACGACACGCCAGGAATGTTGTAAAATATTACATCCGAGATATTAGGTTACCTTAGGCTAGGACATATTCCGTTATAGACGTATACAATGTTCCCACCGAGAAGTAGGCACCGACGCGCCAGGAATGTTGTAAAATATTACATCCCAGATGTTAGGTTGCGTTAGGTTAGGATATACAACGTTATAGACGTATATAATATTCCCACCGAGAAGTAGGGGCCGACGCGTCAGGAATGTTGTAAAATATTACATCCCAGATGTTAGGTTGCGTTAGGTTAGGATATACAATGTTATAGACGTATATAATGTCCCCTTTGAGAAGCAGACGACGACACGCCAGAATGTTGTAAAATATTACGTCCGAGATGTTATGTTCCCTTAGGTTAGGATATACAAAGTTATAGACGTATCTAATGTCCCCATCGAGAAGCAGGCGACGACACGCCAGAATGTTGTAAAATATTACATTCGACATGTTAAGTTGCCTTAGGCTAGGATGTATAACGTTATAGACGTATATAATATTCCCACTGAGAAATAGGGGCCGACGCGTCAGGAATGTTGTAAAATATTACATCCGAGATGTTAGGTTGCCTTAGGCTAGGATATATAACGTTATAGACGTATATAATATTCCCACCGAGAAATAGGGCCGACGCGTCAGGAATGTTGTAAAATATTACATCCGATATGTTAGGTTGCCTTAGGTTAGGATATATAACGTTGTAGACGTATATAATATTCCCACCGAGAAGTAGGGGCCGACGCGTCAGGAATGTTGTAAAATATTACATCCCAGATGTTAGGTTGCGTTAGGTTAGGATATACAACGTTATAGACGTATATAATGTCCCCTTTGAGAAGCAGGCGACGACACGCCAGAATGTTGTAAAATATTACATTCGACTTGTTAGGTTGCCTTAGGCTAGGATATATAACGTTATAGACGTATATAATATTCCCACCGAGAAATATTGGCAGACGCGTCAGGAATGTTGTAAAATATTACACCCGAAATGTTAGGTTCCCTTAGGTTAGGATATACAACGTTATAGACGTATAGAATGTTCCCACCGAGATGTAGGGACCGACATGCCACGAATGATCTAAAATATTACATTTGAGTTGTTTGGTTGCTTTAGGTTAGGATATATATCGTTATAGACTTATATAATGTTCCCACCGAGACTTGGGGACCGACATGCCAGGAATGTTGTAAACTATTACATCCCAGGAGTTAGGTTGCTTTGGGTTAGGATATACAACGTTATAGACGTATATAATGTCCCCATCGAGAAGCAGGCGACGACACGCCAGGAATGTTGTAAAATATTACATCCGAGATGTTAGGTTACCTTAGGCTAGGACATATTCCGTTATAGACATATACAATGTTCCCACCGAGAAGTAGGCACCAACGCGTCAGGAATGTTGTAAAATATTACATCCCAGATGTTAGGTTGCCTTAGGTTAGGATGTACAACGTTATAGATGTATATAATGTCCCCATCCAGAAGTAGGTGACGACACGCCAGGAATGTAGTACAATATTACATGCGACATGATAGGTTGCCTTAGGCTAGGATATCTATCGTTATAGACGTATATAATGTTACCACCGAGAACTACGGGCCGACACGTCAAGAATGATGTAAAATATTACATTCGACATGTGAGGTCGCCTTAGGCTAGGATATATAACGTTATAGACGTATATAATGTTCCCACAGAGAAATAGGGGCCGACGCGTTAGGAATGTTGCAAAATATTACACCCGAAATGTTAGGTTCCCTTAGGTTAGGATATACAACGTTATAGACGTATAGAATGTCCACACCGAGATGTAGGGACCGACATGCCAGGAATGTTCTAAAATATTACATCCGAGTTGTTAGGCTCCTTTAGGTTAGGATATATATCGTTATAGACTTATATAATGTTCCCACCGAGACGTGGGGACCGACATGCCAGGAATGTTGTAAAATATTACATCCCAGAAGTTAGGTTGCTTTGGGTTAGGATATACAACGTTACAGACGTATATAATGTCCCCATCGAGAAGCAGGCGACGACACGCCAGGAATGTTGTAAAATATTACATCCGAGATGTTAGGTTGCCTTAGGCTAGGATATATAACGTTATAGACGTATATAATATTCCCACCGAGAAATAGGGGCCAACGCGTCAGGAATGTTGTAAAATATTACATCCCAGATGTTAGGTTGCGTTAGGTTAGGATATACAACGTTATAGACGTATATAATGTCCCCTTTGAGAAGCAGGCGACGACACGCCAGAATGTTGTAAAATATTACGTCCGAGATGTTATGTTCCCTTAGGTTAGGATATACAAAGTTATAGACGTATCTAATGTCCCCATCGAGAAGCAGGCGACGACACGCCAGAATGTTGTAAAATATTACATTCGACATGCTAAGTTGCCTTAGGCTAGGATGTATAACGTTCTAGACGTATATAATATTCCCACTGAGAAATAGGGGCCGACGCGTCAGGAATGTTGTAAAATATTACATCCGTGATGTTATGTTGCCTTACGTTAGGATATATAACGTTATAGACGTATATAATATTCCCACCGAGAAATAGGGGCCGGCGCGTCAGGAATGTTGTAAAATATTACACCCGAAATGTTAGGTTCCCTTAGGTTAGGATATACGACGTTATAGACGTATAGAATGTTCCCACCGAGATGTAGGGACCGACATGCCAGAAATGTTGTAAAATATTACATTCGAGTTGTTAGGTTGCTTTAGGTTAGGATATATATCGTTATAGACTTATATAATGTTCCCAACGAGACGTGGGGACCGACATGGCAGGAATGTTGCAAAATATTACATCCCAGAAGTTAAGTTGCTTTGGGTTAGGATATACAACGTTATAGACGTATATAATGTCCCCATCGAGAAGCAGGCGACGACACGCCAGGAATGTTGTAAAATATTACATTCGACATGTTAAGTTGCCTTAGGCTAGGATGTATAACGTTATAGACGTATATAATATTCCCACTGAGAAATAGGGGCCGACGCGTCAGGAATGTTGTAAAATATTACATCCGTGATGTTATGTTGCCTTACGTTAGGATATATAACGTTATAGAAGTATATAATATTCCCACCGAGAAATAGGGGCCGATGGGTCAGGAATGTTGTAAAATATTACACCCGAAATGTTAGGTTCCCTTAGGTTAGGATATACGACGTTATAGACGTATAGAATGTTCCCACCGAGATGTAGGGACCGACATGCCAGAAATGTTGTAAAATATGACATCCGAGATGTTAGGTTGCTTTAGGTTAGGGTATATATCGTTATAGACTTATATAATGTTCCCACCGAGACGTGGGGACCGACATGCCGGGAATGTTGCAAAATATTACATCCCAGAAGTTAAGTTGCTTTGGGTTAGGATATACAACGATATAGACATATATAATGTCCCCATCGAGAAGCAGGCGACGACACGCCAGGAATGTTGTAAAATATTACATCCGAGGTGTTATGTTGCCTTACGTTAGGATATATAACGTTATAGACGTATATAATATTCCCACCGAGAAATAGGGGCCGACGGGTCAGGAATGTTGTAAAATATTACATCCGATATGTTACGTTGCCTTAGGCTAGGATATATAACGTGATAGACGTATATAATGTTCCCACAGAGAAATAGGGGCCGACGCGTCATGAGTGTTGTAAAATATTACATTCGACTTGTTAGGTTGCCTTAGGCTAGGATATATAACGTTATAGACGTATATAATATTCCCACCGAGAAATAGGGGCCGGCGCGTCAGGAATGTTGTAAAATATTACACCCGAAATGTTAGGTTCCCTTAGGTTAGGATATACGACGTTATAGACGTATAGAATGTTCCCACCGAGATGTAGGGACCGACATGCCAGGAATATTCTAAAATATTACATTCGAGTTGTTAGGTTGCTTTAGGTTAGGATATATATCGTTATAGACTTATATAATGTTCCCAACGAGACGTGGGGACCGACATGCCAGGAATGTTGTAAAATATTACATCCCAGAAGTTAGGTTGCTTTGGGTTAGGATATACAACGTTATAGACGTATATAATGTCCCCATCGAGAAGCAGGCGACGACACGCCAGGAATGTTGTAAAATATTACATCCGAGATGTTAGGTTGCCTTAGGCTAGGATATATAACGTTATAGACGTATATAATATTCCCACCGAGAAATAGGGCCGACGCGTCAGGAATGTTGTAAAATATTACATCCGATATGTTAGGTTGCCTTAGGTTAGGATATATAACGTTGTAGACGTATATAATATTCCCACCGAGAAATAGGGGCCGACGCGTCAGGAATGTTGTAAAATATTACATCCCAGATGTTAGGTTGCGTTAGGTTAGGATATACAATGTTATAGACGTATATAATGTCCCCTTTGAGAAGCAGACGACGACACGCCAGAATGTTGTAAAATATTACGTCCGAGATGTTATGTTCCCTTAGGTTAGGATATACAAAGTTATAGACGTATCTAATGTCCCCATCGAGAAGCAGGCGACGACACGCCAGAATGTTGTAAAATATTACATTCGACATGTTAAGTTGCCTTAGGCTAGGATGTATAACGTTATAGACGTATATAATATTCCCACTGAGAAATAGGGGCCGACGCGTCAGGAATGTTGTAAAATATTACATCCGAGATGTTAGGTTGCCTTAGGCTAGGATATATAACGTTATAGACGTATATAATATTCCCACCGAGAAATAGGGCCGACGCGTCAGGAATGTTGTAAAATATTACATCCGATATGTTAGGTTGCCTTAGGTTAGGATATATAACGTTGTAGACGTATATAATATTCCCACCGAGAAGTAGGGGCCGACGCGTCAGGAATGTTGTAAAATATTACATCCCAGATGTTAGGTTGCGTTAGGTTAGGATATACAACGTTATAGACGTATATAATGTCCCCTTTGAGAAGCAGGCGACGACACGCCAGAATGTTGTAAAATATTACATTCGACTTGTTAGGTTGCCTTAGGCTAGGATATATAACGTTATAGACGTATATAATATTCCCACCGAGAAATATTGGCAGACGCGTCAGGAATGTTGTAAAATATTACACCCGAAATGTTAGGTTCCCTTAGGTTAGGATATACAACGTTATAGACGTATAGAATGTTCCCACCGAGATGTAGGGACCGACATGCCACGAATGATCTAAAATATTACATTTGAGTTGTTTGGTTGCTTTAGGTTAGGATATATATCGTTATAGACTTATATAATGTTCCCACCGAGACGTGGGGACCGACATGCCAGGAATGTTGTAAACTATTACATCCCAGGAGTTAGGTTGCTTTGGGTTAGGATATACAACGTTATAGACGTATATAATGTCCCCATCGAGAAGCAGGCGACGACACGCCAGGAATGTTGTAAAATATTACATCCGAGATATTAGGTTACCTTAGGCTAGGACATATTCCGTTATAGACGTATACAATGTTCCCACCGAGAAGTAGGCACCGACGCGCCAGGAATGTTGTAAAATATTACATCCCAGATGTTAGGTTGCGTTAGGTTAGGATATACAACGTTATAGACGTATATAATATTCCCACCGAGAAGTAGGGGCCGACGCGTCAGGAATGTTGTAAAATATTACATCCCAGATGTTAGGTTGCGTTAGGTTAGGATATACAATGTTATAGACGTATATAATGTCCCCTTTGAGAAGCAGACGACGACACGCCAGAATGTTGTAAAATATTACGTCCGAGATGTTATGTTCCCTTAGGTTAGGATATACAAAGTTATAGACGTATCTAATGTCCCCATCGAGAAGCAGGCGACGACACGCCAGAATGTTGTAAAATATTACATTCGACATGTTAAGTTGCCTTAGGCTAGGATGTATAACGTTATAGACGTATATAATATTCCCACTGAGAAATAGGGGCCGACGCGTCAGGAATGTTGTAAAATATTACATCCGAGATGTTAGGTTGCCTTAGGCTAGGATATATAACGTTATAGACGTATATAATATTCCCACCGAGAAATAGGGCCGACGCGTCAGGAATGTTGTAAAATATTACATCCGATATGTTAGGTTGCCTTAGGTTAGGATATATAACGTTGTAGACGTATATAATATTCCCACCGAGAAGTAGGGGCCGACGCGTCAGGAATGTTGTAAAATATTACATCCCAGATGTTAGGTTGCGTTAGGTTAGGATATACAACGTTATAGACGTATATAATGTCCCCTTTGAGAAGCAGGCGACGACACGCCAGAATGTTGTAAAATATTACATTCGACTTGTTAGGTTGCCTTAGGCTAGGATATATAACGTTATAGACGTATATAATATTCCCACCGAGAAATATTGGCAGACGCGTCAGGAATGTTGTAAAATATTACACCCGAAATGTTAGGTTCCCTTAGGTTAGGATATACAACGTTATAGACGTATAGAATGTTCCCACCGAGATGTAGGGACCGACATGCCACGAATGATCTAAAATATTACATTTGAGTTGTTTGGTTGCTTTAGGTTAGGATATATATCGTTATAGACTTATATAATGTTCCCACCGAGACTTGGGGACCGACATGCCAGGAATGTTGTAAACTATTACATCCCAGGAGTTAGGTTGCTTTGGGTTAGGATATACAACGTTATAGACGTATATAATGTCCCCATCGAGAAGCAGGCGACGACACGCCAGGAATGTTGTAAAATATTACATCCGAGATGTTAGGTTACCTTAGGCTAGGACATATTCCGTTATAGACATATACAATGTTCCCACCGAGAAGTAGGCACCAACGCGTCAGGAATGTTGTAAAATATTACATCCCAGATGTTAGGTTGCGTTAGGTTAGGATATACAACGTTATAGACGTATATAATGTCCCCTTCGAGAAGCAGGCGACGACACGCCAGAATGTTGTAAAATATTACTTTCGATATGTTAGGTTGCCTTAGGCTAGGATATATAACGTTATAGACGTATATAATATTCCCACCGAGAAGTAGGGGCCGACGCGTCAGGAATGTTGTAAAATATTACACCCGAGATGCTAGGTTGCCTTATGCTAGGATATATAACGTGATAGACGTATATAATGTTCCCACCGAGAAATAGGGGCCGACGCGTCATGAATGTTGTAAAATATTACATCCCAGATGTTAGGTTGCGTTGGGTTAGGATATACAACGTTATGGACGTATATAATGTCCCCTTTGAGAAGCAGGCGACGACACACCAGAATGTTGTAAAATATTACATTCGACATGTTAGGTTGCCTTAGGTTAGGATATATAACGTTATAGACGTATATAATATTCCCACCGAGAAATAGGGGCCGGCGCGTCAGGAATGTTGTAAAATATTACACCCGAAATGTTAGGTTCCCTTAGGTTAGGATATACGACGTTATAGACGTATAGAATGTTCCCACCGAGATGTAGGGACCGACATGCCAGGAATATTCTAAAATATTACATTCGAGTTGTTAGGTTGCTTTAGGTTAGGATATATATCGTTATAGACTTATATAATGTTCCCAACGAGACGTGGGGACCGACATGCCAGGAATGTTGTAAAATATTACATCCCAGAAGTTAGGTTGCTTTGGGTTAGGATATACAACGTTATAGACGTATATAATGTCCCCATCGAGAAGCAGGCGACGACACGCCAGGAATGTTGTAAAATATTACATCCGAGATGTTAGGTTGCCTTAGGCTAGGATATATAACGTTATAGACGTATATAATATTCCCACCGAGAAATAGGGCCGACGCGTCGGGAATGTTGTAAAATATTACATCCGATATGTTAGGTTGCCTTAGGTTAGGATATATAACGTTGTAGACGTATATAATATTCCCACCGAGAAGTAGGGGCCGACGCGTCAGGAATGTTGTAAAATATTACATCCCAGATGTTAGGTTGCGTTAGGTTAGGATATACAACGTTATAGACGTATATAATGTCCCCTTTGAGAAGCAGGCGACGACACGCCAGAATGTTGTAAAATATTACTTCCGAGATGTTATGTTCCCTTAGGTTAGGATATACAAAGTTATAGACGTATCTAATGTCCCCATCGAGAAGCAGGCGACGACACGCCAGAATGTTGTAAAATATTACATTCGACATGTTAAGTTGCCTTAGGCTAGGATGTATAACGTTATAGACGTATATAATATTCCCACTGAGAAATAGGGGCCGACGCGTCAGGAATGTTGTAAAATATTACATCCGTGATGTTATGTTGCCTTACGTTAGGATATATAACGTTATAGAAGTATATAATATTCCCACCGAGAAATAGGGGCCGACGGGTCAGGAATGTTGTAAAATATTACACCCGAAATGTTAGGTTCCCTTAGGTTAGGATATACGACGTTATAGACGTATAGAATGTTCCCACCGAGATGTAGGGACCGACATGCCAGGAATGTTGTAAAATATGACATCCGAGATGTTAGGTTGCTTTAGGTTAGGATATACATCGTTATAGACTTATATAATGTTCCCACCGAGACGTGGGGACCGACATGCCAGGAATGTTGCAAAATATTACATCCCAGAAGTTTGGTTGCTTTGGGTTAGGATATACAACGTTATAGACGTATATAATGTCCCCATCAAGAAGAAGGCGACGAGACGCCAGAATGTTGTAAAATATTACGTCCGAGATGTTAGGTTGCCTTAGATTAGGATATACAACGTTATAGACGTATCTAATGTCCCCATCGAGAAGCAGGCGACGACACGCCAGAATGTTGTAAAATATTACATTCGACATGTTAGGTTGCCTTAGGCTAGGATATATAACGTTATAGACGTATATAATATTCCCACCGAGAAATAGGGGCCGACGCGTCAGGAATGTTGTAAAATATTACACCCGAGATGTTAGGTTGGCTTATGCTAGGATATATAACGTGATAGACGTATATAATGTTCCCACCGAGAAATAGGGGCCGACGCGTCATGGTTGTTGTAAAATATTTCATCCCAGATGTTAGGTTGCGTTCGGTTAGGATATACAACGTTATAGACGTATATAATGTCCCCTTTGAGAAGCAGGCGACGACACGCCAGAATGTTGTAAAATATTACATTCGACATGTTAGGTTGCCTTAGGCTAGGATATGTAACGTTATAGACGTATATAATATTCCCCCCGAGAAATAGGGACCGACGCGTCAGGAATGTTGCAAAATATTACACCCGAAATGTTAGGTTCCTTTAGGTTAGGATATACAACGTTATAGACGTATATAATATTCCCACCGAGAAATAGGGGCCGACGCGTCAGGAATGTTGTAAAATATAACACCCGAAATGTTAGGTTCCCTTAGGTTAGGATATACGACGTTATAGACGTATAGAATGTTCCCACCGAAATGTAGGGACCGACATGCCAGGAATGTTGTAAAATATGACATCCGAGATGTTAGGTTGCTTTAGGTTAGGATATATATCGTTATAGACTTATATAATGTTCCCACCGAGACGTGGGGACCGACATGCCAGGAATGTTGCAAAATATTACATCCCAGAAGATAGGTTGCTTTGGGTTAGGATATACAACGTTATAGACGTATATAATGTCCCCTTCGAGAAGAAGGCGACGACACGCCAGAATGTTGTAAAATATTACATTCGAGATGTTAGGTTCCCTTAGGTTAGGATATACAACGTTATAGACGTATCTAATGTCCCCATCGAGAAGCAGGCGACGACACGCCAGAATGTTGTAAAATATTACATCCGAGTTGTTAGGTTGCTTTAGGTTAGGACATATATCGTTATAGACGTATACAATGTTCCCACCGAGAAGTAGGGACCGACGCGTCAGGAATGTTGTAAAATAAAACAACCCAGATGTTAGGTTACGTCAGGTTAGGATATACAACGTTATAGACGTATATAATGTCCCCTTCGAGAAGCAGGCGACGACACGCCAGGAGTGTTGTAAAATATTACATTTGACATGTTAGGTTTCCTGAGGCTAGGATATATAATGTTATACACGCATATAATGTTATCACTGCGATCTACGGGCCGACACGCCAGGAATGACGTAAAATATTACATTCGACATAGTAGGTCGCCTTAGGTTAGGATATATAACGTTATAGACGCATACAATGTCCCTACCGAGACGAACGAGACGACACGTACTGGATTCTGTAAAACATTACCAGCGAGCGGCTAGATGGGTTAGGGCAGGTTATATTATGTTATAGACGTATATAATGTTCCCACCGAGAAGTTGAGCCGACACGACGGGGATTCTGTAAAGCATTACCAGCGAGAGTCTAGATGGGTTAGGTTGTGTTATATTACGTTATGGACGTATATAATGTGCCCACCGAGAAGTAGGGGCCGACCCGCCAGGAATTTGGAAAATACTACATCCGAGATGTTAGGTTGCCTTAGGCTAGGATATATAACGTTATAGACGTATATAATATTTCCACCGAAAAATAGGGCCGACGCGTCAGGAATGTTGTAAAATATTACATCCGATATGTTAGGTTGCCTTAGGTTAGGATATATAACGTTGTAGACGTATATAATATTCCCACCGAGAAGTAGGGGCCGACGCGTCAGGAATGTTGTAAAATATTACATCCCAGATGTTAGGTTGCGTTAGGTTAGGATATACAACGTTATAGACGTATATAATGTCCCCTTTGAGAAGCAGGCGACGACACGCCAGAATGTTGTAAAATATTACTTCCGAGATGTTATGTTCCCTTAGGTTAGGATATACAAAGTTATAGACGTATCTAATGTCCCCATCGAGAAGCAGGCGACGACACGCCAGAATGTTGTAAAATATTACATTCGACATGTTAAGTTGCCTTAGGCTAGGATGTATAACGTTATAGACGTATATAATATTCCCACTGAGAAATAGGGGCCGACGCGTCAGGAATGTTGTAAAATATTACATCCGTGATGTTATGTTGCCTTACGTTAGGATATATAACGTTATAGAAGTATATAATATTCCCACCGAGAAATAGGGGCCGACGGGTCAGGAATGTTGTAAAATATTACACCCGAAATGTTAGGTTCCCTTAGGTTAGGATATACGACGTTATAGACGTATAGAATGTTCCCACCGAGATGTAGGGACCGACATGCCAGGAATGTTGTAAAATATGACATCCGAGATGTTAGGTTGCTTTAGGTTAGGATATATATCGTTATAGACTTATATAATGTTCCCACCGAGACGTGGGGACCGACATGCCAGGAATGTTGCAAAATATTACATCCCAGAAGTTTGGTTGCTTTGGGTTAGGATATACAACGTTATAGACGTATATAATGTCCCCATCAAGAAGAAGGCGACGAGACGCCAGAATGTTGTAAAATATTACGTCCGAGATGTTAGGTTGCCTTAGATTAGGATATACAACGTTATAGACGTATCTAATGTCCCCATCGAGAAGCAGGCGACGACACGCCAGAATGTTGTAAAATATTACATTCGACATGTTAGGTTGCCTTAGGCTAGGATATATAACGTTATAGACGTATATAATATTCCCACCGAGAAATAGGGGCCGACGCGTCAGGAATGTTGTAAAATATTACACCCGAAATGTTAGGTTCCCTTAGGTTAGGATATACAACGTTATAGACGTATAGAATGTTCCCACCGAGATGTAGGGACCGACGCGTCAGGAATGTTGTAAAATATTACATCCCAGATGTTAGGTTGCGTTAGGTTAGGATATACAACGTTATAGACGTATATAATATTCCCACCGAGAAATAGGGGCCGACGCGTCAGGAATGTTGTAAAATATTACACCCGAGATGTTAGGTTGCCTTATGCTAGGATATATAACGTGATAGACGTATATATTGTTTCCACCGAGAAATAGGGGCCGACGCGTCAGGAATGTTGTAAAATATTACATCCCAGATGTTAGGTTGCGTTAGGTTAGGATATACAACGTAATAGACGTATATAATGTCCCCTTCGAGAAGAAGGCGACGACACGCCAGAATGTTGTAAAATATTACATTCGAAATGTTAGGTTGCCTTAGTCTAGGATATGCAACGTTATAGATGTACATAATATTCCCACCGAGAAATAGGGGCCGACGCGTCAGGAATGTTGTAAAATATTACACTCGAAATCTTAGGTTCCCTTAGGTTAGGATATACAACGTTATAGACGCATAGAATGTTCCCACCGTGATGTAGGGACCGCCAGGAATGTGGTAAACTATTACATCCGAGTTGTTAGACTGCTTTAGGTTAGGATATATATCGTTATAGACTTATATAATGTTCCCAGCGAGACATGGGGACCGACATGCCAGAAAGGTTGTAAAATATTACATCCCAGAAGATAGGTTGCTTTGGGTTAGGATATACAACGTTATAGACGTATATAATGTCCCCTTCGAGAAGAAGGCGACGACACGCCAGAATGTTGTAAAATATTACATTCGAGATGTTAGGTTCCCTTAGGTTAGGATATACAACGTTATAGACGTATCTAATGTCCCCATCGAGAAGCAGGCGACGACACGCCAGAATGTTGTAAAATATTACATCCGAGTTGTTAGGTTGCTTTAGGTTAGGACATATATCGTTATAGACGTATACAATGTTCCCACCGAGAAGTAGGGACCGACGCGTCAGGAATGTTGTAAAATAAAACAACCCAGATGTTAGGTTACGTCAGGTTAGGATATACAACGTTATAGACGTATATAATGTCCCCTTCGAGAAGCAGGCGACGACACGCCAGGAGTGTTGTAAAATATTACATTTGACATGTTAGGTTTCCTGAGGCTAGGATATATAATGTTATACACGCATATAATGTTATCACCGCGATCTACGGGCCGACACGCCAGGAATGACGTAAAATATTACATTCGACATAGTAGGTCGCCTTAGGTTAGGATATATAACGTTATAGACGCATACAATGTCCCTACCGAGACGAACGAGACGACACGTACTGGATTCTGTAAAACATTACCAGCGAGCGGCTAGATGGGTTAGGGCAGGTTATATTATGTTATAGACGTATATAATGTTCCCACCGAGAAGTTGAGCCGACACGACGGGGATTCTGTAAAGCATTACCAGCGAGAGTCTAGATGGGTTAGGTTGTGTTATATTACGTTATGGACGTATATAATGTGCCCACCGAGAAGTAGGGGCCGACCCGCCAGGAATTTGGAAAATACTACATCCGAGATGTTAGGTTGCCTTAGGCTAGGATATATAACGTTATAGACGTATATAATATTTCCACCGAGAAATAGGGCCGACGCGTCAGGAATGTTGTAAAATATTACATCCGATATGTTAGGTTGCCTTAGGTTAGGATATATAACGTTGTAGACGTATATAATATTCCCACCGAGAAGTAGGGGCCGACGCGTCAGGAATGTTGTAAAATATTACATCTCAGATGTTAGGTTGCGTTAGGTTAGGATATACAACGTTATAGACGTATATAATGTCCCCTTTGAGAAGCAGGCGACGACACGCCAGAATGTTGTAAAATATTACTTCCGAGATGTTATGTTCCCTTAGGTTAGGATATACAAAGTTATAGACGTATCTAATGTCCCCATCGAGAAGCAGGCGACGACACGCCAGAATGTTGTAAAATATTACATTCGACATGTTAAGTTGCCTTAGGCTAGGATGTATAACGTTATAGACGTATATAATATTCCCACTGAGAAATAGGGGCCGACGCGTCAGGAATGTTGTAAAATATTACATCCGTGATGTTATGTTGCCTTACGTTAGGATATATAACGTTATAGAAGTATATAATATTCCCACCGAGAAATAGGGGCCGACGGGTCAGGAATGTTGTAAAATATTACACCCGAAATGTTAGGTTCCCTTAGGTTAGGATATACGACGTTATAGACGTATAGAATGTTCCCACCGAGATGTAGGGACCGACATGCCAGGAATGTTGTAAAATATGACATCCGAGATGTTAGGTTGCTTTAGGTTAGGATATATATCGTTATAGACTTATATAATGTTCCCACCGAGACGTGGGGACCGACATGCCAGGAATGTTGCAAAATATTACATCCCAGAAGTTTGGTTGCTTTGGGTTAGGATATACAACGTTATAGACGTATATAATGTCCCCATCAAGAAGAAGGCGACGAGACGCCAGAATGTTGTAAAATATTACGTCCGAGATGTTAGGTTGCCTTAGATTAGGATATACAACGTTATAGACGTATCTAATGTCCCCATCGAGAAGCAGGCGACGACACGCCAGAATGTTGTAAAATATTACATTCGACATGTTAGGTTGCCTTAGGCTAGGATATATAACGTTATAGACGTATATAATATTCCCACCGAGAAATAGGGGCCGACGCGTCAGGAATGTTGTAAAATATTACACCCGAGATGTTAGGTTGGCTTATGCTAGGATATATAACGTGATAGACGTATATAATGTTCCCACCGAGAAATAGGGGCCGACGCGTCATGGTTGTTGTAAAATATTTCATCCCAGATGTTAGGTTGCGTTCGGTTAGGATATACAACGTTATAGACGTATATAATGTCCCCTTTGAGAAGCAGGCGACGACACGCCAGAATGTTGTAAAATATTACATTCGACATGTTAGGTTGCCTTAGGCTAGGATATGTAACGTTATAGACGTATATAATATTCCCCCCGAGAAATAGGGACCGACGCGTCAGGAATGTTGCAAAATATTACACCCGAAATGTTAGGTTCCTTTAGGTTAGGATATACAACGTTATAGACGTATATAATATTCCCACCGAGAAATAGGGGCCGACGCGTCAGGAATGTTGTAAAATATTACACCCGAAATGTTAGGTTCCCTTAGGTTAGGATATACGACGTTATAGACGTATAGAATGTTCCCACCGAGATGTAGGGACCGACATGCCAGGAATGTTGTAAAATATGACATCCGAGATGTTAGGTTGCTTTAGGTTAGGATATATATCGTTATAGACTTATATAATGTTCCCACCGAGACGTGGGGACCGACATGCCAGGAATGTTGCAAAATATTACATCCCAGAAGTTTGGTTGCTTTGGGTTAGGATATACAACGTTATAGACGTATATAATGTCCCCATCAAGAAGAAGGCGACGAGACGCCAGAATGTTGTAAAATATTACGTCCGAGATGTTAGGTTGCCTTAGATTAGGATATACAACGTTATAGACGTATCTAATGTCCCCATCGAGAAGCAGGCGACGACACGCCAGAATGTTGTAAAATATTACATTCGACATGTTAGGTTGCCTTAGGCTAGGATATATAACGTTATAGACGTATATAATATTCCCACCGAGAAATAGGGGCCGACGCGTCAGTAATGTTGTAAAATATTACACCCGAAATGTTAGGTTCCCTTAGGTTAGGATATACAACGTTATAGACGTATAGAATGTTCCCACCGAGATGTAGGGACCGACGCGTCAGGAATGTTGTAAAATATTACATCCCAGATGTTAGGTTGCGTTAGGTTAGGATATACAACGTTATAGACGTATATAATGTCCCCTTCGCGAAGCAGGCGACGACACGCCAGAATGTTGAAAAATATTACTTTCGACATGTTAGGTTGCATTAGGCTAGGATATATAACGTTATAGACGTATATAATATTCCCACCGAGAAATAGGGGCCGACGCGTCAGGAATGTTGTAAAATATTACACCCGAGATGTTAGGTTGCCTTATGCTAGGATATATAACGTGATAGACGTATATATTGTTTCCACCGAGAAATAGGGGCCGACGCGTCAGGAATGTTGTAAAATATTACATCCCAGATGTTAGGTTGCGTTAGGTTAGGATATACAACGTAATAGACGTATATAATGTCCCCTTCGAGAAGAAGGCGACGACACGCCAGAATGTTGTAAAATATTACATTCGAAATGTTAGGTTGCCTTAGTCTAGGATATGCAACGTTATAGATGTACATAATATTCCCACCGAGAAATAGGGGCCGACGCGTCAGGAATGTTGTAAAATATTACACTCGAAATCTTAGGTTCCCTTAGGTTAGGATATACAATGTTATAGACGCACAGAATGTTCCCACCGTGATGTAGGGACCGCCAGGAATGTGGTAAACTATTCCATCCGAGTTGTTAGACTGCTTTAGGTTAGGATATATATCGTTATAGACTTATATAATGTTCCCAGCGAGACATGGGGACCGACATGCCAGAAAGGTTGTAAAATATTACATCCCAGAAGATAGGTTGCTTTGGGTTAGGATATACAACGTTATAGACGTATATAATGTCCCCTTCGAGAAGAAGGCGACGACACGCCAGAATGTTGTAAAATATTACATTCGAGATGTTAGGTTCCCTTAGGTTAGGATATACAACGTTATAGACGTATCTAATGTCCCCATCGAGAAGCAGGCGACGACACGCCAGAATGTTGTAAAATATTACATCCGAGTTGTTAGGTTGCTTTAGGTTAGGACATATATCGTTATAGACGTATACAATGTTCCCACCGAGAAGTAGGGACCGACGCGTCAGGAATGTTGTAAAATAAAACAACCCAGATGTTAGGTTACGTCAGGTTAGGATATACAACGTTATAGACGTATATAATGTCCCCTTCGAGAAGCAGGCGACGACACGCCAGGAGTGTTGTAAAATATTACATTTGACATGTTAGGTTTCCTGAGGCTAGGATATATAATGTTATACACGCATATAATGTTATCACCGCGATCTACGGGCCGACACGCCAGGAATGACGTAAAATATTACATTCGACATAGTAGGTCGCCTTAGGTTAGGATATATAACGTTATAGACGCATACAATGTCCCTACCGAGACGAACGAGACGACACGTACTGGATTCTGTAAAACATTACCAGCGAGCGGCTAGATGGGTTAGGGCAGGTTATATTATGTTATAGACGTATATAATGTTCCCACCGAGAAGTTGAGCCGACACGACGGGGATTCTGTAAAGCATTACCAGCGAGAGTCTAGATGGGTTAGGTTGTGTTATATTACGTTATGGACGTATATAATGTGCCCACCGAGAAGTAGGGGCCGACCCGCCAGGAATTTGGAAAATACTACATCCGAGATGTTAGGTTGCCTTAGGCTAGGATATATAACGTTATAGACGTATATAATATTTCCACCGAAAAATAGGGCCGACGCGTCAGGAATGTTGTAAAATATTACATCCGATATGTTAGGTTGCCTTAGGTTAGGATATATAACGTTGTAGACGTATATAATATTCCCACCGAGAAGTAGGGGCCGACGCGTCAGGAATGTTGTAAAATATTACATCCCAGATGTTAGGTTGCGTTAGGTTAGGATATACAACGTTATAGACGTATATAATGTCCCCTTTGAGAAGCAGGCGACGACACGCCAGAATGTTGTAAAATATTACTTCCGAGATGTTATGTTCCCTTAGGTTAGGATATACAAAGTTATAGACGTATCTAATGTCCCCATCGAGAAGCAGGCGACGACACGCCAGAATGTTGTAAAATATTACATTCGACATGTTAAGTTGCCTTAGGCTAGGATGTATAACGTTATAGACGTATATAATATTCCCAATGAGAAATAGGGGCCGACGCGTCAGGAATGTTGTAAAATATTACATCCGTGATGTTATGTTGCCTTACGTTAGGATATATAACGTTATAGAAGTATATAATATTCCCACCGAGAAATAGGGGCCGACGGGTCAGGAATGTTGTAAAATATTACACCCGAAATGTTAGGTTCCCTTAGGTTAGGATATACGACGTTATAGACGTATAGAATGTTCCCACCGAGATGTAGGGACCGACATGCCAGGAATGTTGTAAAATATGACATCCGAGATGTTAGGTTGCTTTAGGTTAGGATATATATCGTTATAGACTTATATAATGTTCCCACCGAGACGTGGGGACCGACATGCCAGGAATGTTGCAAAATATTACATCCCAGAAGTTTGGTTGCTTTGGGTTAGGATATACAACGTTATAGACGTATATAATGTCCCCATCAAGAAGAAGGCGACGAGACGCCAGAATGTTGTAAAATATTACGTCCGAGATGTTAGGTTGCCTTAGATTAGGATATACAACGTTATAGACGTATCTAATGTCCCCATCGAGAAGCAGGCGACGACACGCCAGAATGTTGTAAAATATTACATTCGACATGTTAGGTTGCCTTAGGCTAGGATATGTAACGTTATAGACGTATATAATATTCCCACCGAGAAATAGGGGCCGACGCGTCAGGAATGTTGCAAAATATTACACCCGAAATGTTAGGTTCCTTTAGGTTAGGATATACAACGTTATAGACGTATATAATATTCCCACCGAGAAATAGGGGCCGACGCGTCAGGAATGTTGTAAAATATTACACCCGAAATGTTAGGTTCCCTTAGGTTAGGATATACAACGTTATAGACGTATAGAATGTTCCCACCGAGATGTAGGGACCGACGCGTCAGGAATGTTGTAAAATATTACATCCCAGATGTTAGGTTGCGTTAGGTTAGGATATACAACGTTATAGACGTATATAATGTCCCCTTCGCGAAGCAGGCGACGACACGCCAGAATGTTGAAAAATATTACATTCGACATGTTAGGTTGCCTTAGGCTAGGATATGTAACGTTATAGACGTATATAATATTCCCCCCGAGAAATAGGGACCGACGCGTCAGGAATGTTGCAAAATATTACACCCGAAATGTTAGGTTCCTTTAGGTTAGGATATACAACGGTATAGACGTATATAATGTCCCCACCGAGAAGTAGGGGCCGACCGGCCTGGAATGTTGTAAAATACTACATTCGAGATGTTGGGTTGCCTTAGGTTAGGATATATAACGTTATAGACGTATATAATGTCCGCACCGTGACATACGGGGCGACACGAACGGGATTCCGTAAAACATTACCAGCGAGGGTCTAGATGGGTTAGATTAGGTTCTATTACGTTATAGACGTATATAATATTCCCACCGAGAAGTAGGGGCCGACGTGCCAGGAATGTAGTAGAATATTACATCCGAGATGTTAGGTTGCCTTAGGTTAGGATATATAACGTTATAGACGTATATAATGTTCCCACCGAAAAGTAGAGGCCGACCCGCCAGGAATGTTGTAAAATACAGCATCCCAGATGTTAGGTTGCCTTAGGTTAGGATATATAACGTTATAGACGCATACAATGGCCCTACCGAGACGAACGAGACGACACGTACTGGATTCTGTAAAACATTACGAGCGAGCGGCTAGATGGGTTAGGGTAGGTTATATCATGTTATAGACGTATATAATGTTCCCACCGAGAAGTTAGGCCGACACGACGGGGATTCTGTAAAGCATTACCAGCGAGAGTCTAGATGGGTTAGGTTGTGTTATATTACGTTATGGACGTATATAATGTGCCCACCGAGAAGTAGGGGCCGACCCGCCAGGAATTTTGGAAAATACTACATCCGAGATGTTAGGTTGCCTTAGGTTTGGATATATAACGTTATTGACGCATATGATGTCCCCACCGAGAAGTACGGGCCAACACGACGGGGATTCTGTAAAACATTATCACCGAGGGGCAAAATGGGTTAGGTTAGGTTATATTACGATATAGACGTATATAATGTTCCCACTCAGAAGTAGGGGCCGAACCTCATGGAATGTTGTAAAATACTAGATTCGAGATGTTAGATTGCCTTAGGTTAGGATGTATAACGTTAGAGATCTATATAGTGTCCCCACCGAGAAGTACGGGACGACATGCCCGGGATTCTATAAAACATTACCAGCGAGGGGCTAGATGGATTAGGTTAGGTTATATTACGTTATTGACGTATACAATGTTCCCACCGATAAGTGGGGCCGACCTGCTCGGAATGTTGGCAAATACTACATCCGAGATGTTAGGTTGCCTTAGATTGCGATATATAAAGTTACAGACGTATATAATGTTCCCACTGAGAAGTAGGGGCCGACCCGTCTGGAATGTTTAACATACTACAATCGAGATGTTAGGTTGCCTTAGGTTAGGATATATAACGTTATAGACCTACATAATGGCCGCACAGTGATGTACGGGACGACACGAACGAGATTCTGTAAAACACTACCAGCGAGATTCTAGATGGGTTAGGTTAGGTTATATTAGGTTATAGACGTATATAATGTGCCCGCCGAGAAGTAGGGGCCGACCCGCTTGGAAAATTGTAAAATACTACATTCCAGATGCTAGGTTGCCTTAGGATACGACATATAACGTTATAGACGCATATAATGTCCCCACCGAGACATAGGGGACGACAGGAACGGCATTCTGTAAAACATTACCAGCGAGAGTCTAGATGCGTTAGGTTAGGTTATATTAGGTTATAGACGTATATAATGTTCCTCCCGAGAAGTAGTGGCCGACGTGCCAGGAATGTAGTAAAATATTACATCCGAGATGTTAGGTTGCCTTAGGTTAGGATATATAACGTTATAGACGTATATAATGTTCCCACGGAGAGCTAAGTGCCGACACACCAGGAATGTTGAGAAATATTACATCCGAGATGTTAGGTCGCCTTACGCTAGTATATAACGTTATAGACGTATATAATGTTCCCACCGAGAAATAGGGGCCGACGCGTCAGGAATGTTGTAAAATATTACACCCGAGATGTTAGGTTCCCTTAGGTTAGTATATACAACGTTATAGACGTATAGAATGTTCCCACCGAGATGTAGGAACCGACATGCCAGGAATGTTGTAAACTATTACATCCGAGTTGTTAGGTTGTTTTAGGTTAGGATATATATCGTTATAGGCTTATATAATATTCCCACCGAGACGTGGTAACCGAAATGCCAGGAATCTTGTAAAATATCACATCCCAGATGTTAGGTTGCCTTACATTAGGATATACAACGTTATAGATGTATATAATGTCCCCATCGAGAAGTAGGCGACGACACGCTAGGAATCTTGTAAAATATTACTTTCGACATGTTAGGTTGCCTTAGGCTAGGATATATAACGTTATAGACGTATATAATTTTCCCACCGAGAAATAGGGGTCGACGCGTCAGGAATGTTGTATAATATTACATCCTAGATGTTAGGTTGCCTTAGGTTAGGATATATAACGTTATAGACTTATATAATGTCCGCACGGAGACGTACGGGACGACACGAACGGAGTTCTGTAAAACATTACCAGCGAGGGTCTAGATTGGTTAGGTTAGGTTATATTATGATATAGACTTATATAATGATCACACCGAGAAGTAGGTTCCGCCCCGCCAGGAATGTTGTAAAATACTACATCCGAGATGTTAGGTTGCCTTAGGTTAGGATAGATAACGTTATAGACGTATATAATGTCCGCACCGTGAGGTACGGGGCGACACGAACGGGATTCTGTGAAACATGACCAGCGAGGGTCTAGATGGGTTAGGTTTGGTTATATTTGTGATATAGACTTATATAATGTCCCTACCGAGAAGTGGGGCCGACCCGCCAGGAATGTTGTAAAATACTACATCCGAGATGTTAGGTTGCCTTAGGTTAGGATATATAACGTTATAGACGTATATAATGTCCGCACCGTGACGTACGGGGCGACACGAACGGGATTCAGTGAAACATTACCAGCGAGGGTCTAGATGGGTTAGGTTCGGATATATTACGATATAGACTTATATAATGTCCCTACCGAGAAGTGGGGCCGACCCGCCAGGAATGTTGTGAAATACTACATTCGAGATGTTAGGTTGCCTTAGGTTAGGATATATATCGTTATAGACGCATACAATGTCCCCACCGAGAAGTACGGGCCGACACTACCGGGATTCTGTAAAACATTACCAGCGAGGGGCTAGATGGGTTAGGTTAGGTTATATTACATTATGGACGTATATAATGTTCCCACCGAGAAGTAGGCGCCGACCCGCCAGGAATTTTGGAAAATACTACATCCGAGATGTTAGGTTGCCTTATGTTAGGATATGTAGCATTATAGACGCATACAATGTCCGCACCGTGACGTACGGGGCGACACGAACAGGATTCTGTGAAACATTACCAGCGAGGGTGTAGATAGGTTAGGTTAGGATATATTACGATATAGACTTATATAATGTCCCTACCGAGAAGTGGGGCCGACCCGCCAGGAATGTTGTGAAATACTACATTCGAGATGTTAGGTTGCCTTTGGGTGGGATATACAATGTTATAGACGTACATAATGTCCCCACCGAGAAGTATGAACCAACCCGAACGGGATTATGTAAAACATTACCGCCGAGGGGCTAGATGGGTTAGGTTAGGTTATATTACGTTATG
Organism: Xylocopa violacea; assembly: GCA_963969225.1. Lineage (NCBI taxonomy): Eukaryota > Metazoa > Arthropoda > Insecta > Hymenoptera > Apidae > Xylocopa > Xylocopa violacea. Next base: position 28,771,431 of record CAXAJV010000001.1, read on the forward strand.
GACGTATATAATGTTCCCACCGAGAAGTAGGCGCCGACCCGCCAGGAATTTTGGAAAATACTACATCCGAGATGTTAGGTTGCCTTAGGTTAGGATATATAGCATTATAGACGCATACAATGTCCGCACAGTGACGTACGGGGCGACACGAACGGGATTCCGTAAAACATTACCAGCGAGGGTCTAGATGGGTTAGATTAGGTTCTATTACGTTATAGACGAATATAATATTCCCACCGAGAAGTAGGGGCCGACCCGACAGGAATGTTGGAAAATACTACATCCGAGATGTTAGGTTGCCTTAGGTTGGGATATATAGCGTTATAGACGTATATAATGTTCCCACCGAGAAGTGGGGCCGACCCGACAGGAATGTTGTGAAATACTACACTCGAGATGTTAGGTTGCCTTATGGTAATATATACAACGTTATAGACGTATATAATGTGCCCACCGAGGTTTAGGGGCCGACCCGCCAGGAATGTTGGAAAATACTACATCCGAGATGTTAAGTTGCCTTAGGTTAGTATGTATAACGTTATAAACGTATATAATGTCCCCATCGAGAAGTACGGGACGACACGACCGGGATTCTGTAAAACATTACCAGCGAGATGCTAGATGGGTTAGGTTAGGTTATATTACGTTATAGACGTATATAATGTTCCCAGCGAGAAGTGGGGCTGACCCGCCAGGAATGTTGTGAAATACTACATTCGAGATATTAGGTTGCCTTAGGTTAGGATATATAACGTTATAGACGTATATAATGTCCGCACAGTGACGTACGGGGCGACACGAACGGGATTCCGTAAAACATTACCAGCGAGGGTCTAGATGGGTTAGATTAGGTTCTATTACGTTATGGACGTATATAATGTGCCCACCGAGAAGTAGGGGCCGACCCGCCAGGAATTTTGGAAAATACTACTTCCGAGATGTTAGGTTGCCTTAGGTTAGGATATACAACATTATAGATGTATATAATGTCCCCATCGAGAAGTGGGCGACGACACGCCAGGAATGTTGTAAAATATTACATCCGACATGTTAGGTTGCCTCAAGCTAGGATATATAACGATATAGACGTATATAATGTCCCCAGCGACAAGCAGGCGACGACACGCCAGGAATGCTGTAAAACATTACATAAGAGATGTTAGGTTGCAATAGGCTAGGACATATATCGTTATTGACGTATACAATGTTCCCACAGAGAAGTAGGGACCGACATGCCAGGAATGTTGTACAATATTACATTCGAGATATTAGGTTTGCCTTAGGTTAGCATATACAACGTTATAGACGTATATAATATCCCCATCGAGACGTAGTGACCGACATGCCAGGAATGTCGTAAAATATTACATTCGACATGTTAGGTTGGCTTAGGTTAGGATATACAACGATATAGATGTATATAAGTTCCCCACCGAGAAATAGGGGCCGACGCGTCAGGAATGTTGTCAAATATTACATCCGAGATGTTAGGTTGCCTTAGGTTAGGATATACAACGTTATAGACGTATATAATGTCCCCACCGAGAAATAGGGGCCGACATGCCAGGAATGTTGTAAAATATTACATCCGAGATGTTAGGTTGCCTTAGGTTAGGATATACAAGGTTATAGATGTATATAATGTCCCCATCGAGAAGTAGGCGACGACACGCCAGGAATGTTGTAAAATATTACATTCGACATGTTTAGTTGCCTTAGGCTAGGATATACAACGTTATAGATGTATATAATGTCCCCATCGAGAAGTAGGCGACGACACGCCAGGAATGTTGTAAAATATTACATTCGACATGTTAGGTTGGCTTAGGTTAGGATATACAGCGATACAGATGTATGTAAGGTCCCCACCGAGAAATATGGGCCGACGCGTCAGGAATGTTGTCAAATATTACATCCGAGATGTTAGGTTGCCTTAGGTTAGGATATATATCGTTATAGACGTATATAATGTCCCCACCGAGACGTAGGGACCGACATGCCAGCAATGTTGTAAAATATTACACCCGAGATGTTAGGTTCCCTTAGGTTAGGATATACAACGTTATAGACGTATAGAATGTTCCGACCGCGACGTACGGTCCGACACGCCAGGAATGTTGTCAAATATTACATCCGAGATGTTGGGTTACCTTAGGTTAGGATATACAACGTTATAGACGTATATAACGTTCCCACCGAGACGTAGTGACCGACATGCCAGGAATGTTGTAAAATATTATATCCAAGATGTTATGTTGCCTTACGTTAGGATATATAACGTTATAGACGTATATAATGTTCCCACCGAAAAGTAGGAGCCGACGCGCCAGGAATGATGTAAAATATTACATCCGAGATGTTAGGTTGCTGCAGGTTAGGATATATATCGTTATAGACGTATATAATGTTCCTACCGAGACGTGGGGACCGACATGCCAGGAATCTTGTAAAATATTACATCCCAGATGTTAGGTTGCTTAGGTTAGGATATACAACATTATAGACGTATATAATGTCCCCATCGAGAAGCAGGCGACGACGTGTCAGGAATGTTGTAAAACATTACACCCGAGATGTTAGGTTCCCTTAGGTTAGGATATATATCGTTATAGACGTATATAGTGTCCCCATCGAGAAGCAGGCGACGACACGACAGGAATGTTGTAAAATATTACATTCGACATGTTAGGTTGCCTTAGGCTAGCATATATATCGTTATAGACGTATACAATTTTCCCACCGAGAAGTAAGGACCGACATGCCAGGAATGTTGTAAAATATTACACCCGAGATGTTAGGTTCCCTTAGGTTAGGATATACAACGTTATAGACGTATAGAATGATCCCACCAAGAAATAGGGGCTGACGCGTCAGCAATGTTGTAAAATATTACATCCCAAATGTTAGGTTGCGTTAGGTTAGTATATACAACGTTATAGACGTATATAATGTCCCCATCGAGAAGCAGGCGACGACACGCCAGAATGCTGTAAAATATTACATCCGAGATGTTAGGTTGCCTTAGGTTATAATATATAACGTTATAGACGTATATAATGTTCCCACCGAGAAATAGGGGCCGACGCGTCAGGAATGATGTAAAATATTACACCCGAGATGTTAGGTTCCCTTAGGTTAGGATATACAACGTTATAGACATATAGAATGTTCCCACCGAGACGTAGGTACCGACATGCCAGGAATGTTGTAAAATAATACATCCCAGATTTTAGGTTGCCTTAGGTTAGGATATACAATGTTATAGACGTATATAATGTACCCATCCAGAAGTAGGCTACGACACGCCAGGAATGTTGTAAAATAGTACATCCCAGATGTTAGGTTGCGTTAGGTTAGGATATACAACGTTACAGACGTATATAATGCACCCACGGAGACGTAGGGACCGACATGCCAGGAATGTTGTAAAATATTACATCCCAGATGTTAGGTTGCGTTTGGTTAGAATATACAACGTTATAGACGTATATAATGTTCCCATCGAGAAGCAGGCGACGACACGCCAGAATGTTGTAAAATATTACATCCGAGATGTTAGGATGCCTTAGGTTAGGATATACAACGTTATAGATGTATATAATGTCCCCATCGAGAAGTAGGCGACCACACGCCAGGAATGTTGTAAAATATTACATTCGACAAGTTAGGTTGCCGTAGGGTAGGATATATAACGTTATAGACGTATATAATGTTCCCACCGAGAAATAGGGACCGACGCCTCAGGAATGATGTAAAATATTACACCCGAGTTGTTAGGTTCCCTTAGGTTAGGATATACAACGTTATAGACATATAGAATGTTCCCACCGAGACGTAGGTACCGACATGCCAGGAATGTTGTAAAATAATACATCCCAGATTTTAGGTTGCCTTAGGTTAGGATATACAACGTTATAGACGTATATAATGTCCCCATCCAGAAGTAGGCTACGACACGCCAGGAATGTTGTAAAATATTACATCCCAGATGTTAGGTTGCGTTAGGTTAGGATATACAACGTTACAGACGTATATAATGCACCCACGGAGACGTAGGGACCGACATGCCAGGAATGTTGTAAAATATTACATCCCAGATGTTAGGTTGCGTTAGGTTAGAATATACAACGTTATAGACGTATATAATGTCCCCATCGAGAAGCAGGCGACGACACGACAGGAATGTTGTAAAATATTACATTCGACATGTTAGGTTGCCTTAGGCTAGCATATATATCGTTATAGACGTATACAATGTTCCCACCGAGAAGTAGGGACCGACATGCCAGGAATGTTGTAAAATATTACACCCGAGATGTTAGGTCCCCTTAGGTTAGGATATACAACGTTATAGACGTATAGAATGATCCCACCAAGAAATAGGGGCTGACACGTCAGCAATGTTGTAAAATATTACATCCCAAATGTTAGGTTGCGTTAGGTTAGTATATACAACGTTACAGACGTATATAATGTCCCCATCGAGAAGCAGGCGACGACACGCCAGAATGTTGTAAAATATTACATCCGAGGTGTTAGGTTGCCTTAGGTTAGGATATACAACGTTATAGATGTATATAATGTCGCCATCGAGAAGTAGGCGACCACACGCCAGGAATGTTGTAAAATATTACATTCGACAAGTTAGGTTGCCGTAGGCTAGGATATATAATGTTATAGACGTATATAATGTTCCCACCGAGAAATAGGGACCGACGCGTCAGGAATGTTGTAAAATATTACATCCGAGATGTTAGGTTGCCTTAGAGTAGTATATACATCGTTATAGACGTATACAATGTTTCCACCCAGAAGTATGGACCGACATGCCAGGAATGTTGTAAAATATTACATCCGAGATGTTAGGTTCCCTTAGGTTAAGATATATAACGTTATAGATGTATATAATGTCCCCATCCAGAAGTAGGCGACGACACGCCAGGAATGTTGTAAAATATTACATCCCAGATGATAGGTTGCGTTAGGTTAGAATATACAACGCTATAGACGTATATAATGTCCCCATCGAGAAGCGGGCGACGACACGCTAGGAATGTTGTAAAATATTACATTCGACATGTTAGGTTGCCTTAGGCTAGGATATATATCGTTATAGACGTATACAATATTCCCACCGAGAAGTAGGGACCGACATGCCAGGAATGTTGTAAAATATTACATCCGAGATGTAAAGTTCCCTTAGGTTAGGAGATTATATCGTTATAGACGTATATAACGTTCCCACCGAGACGTAGGGACCGACATGCCAGGAATGTTGTATAATATTACACCCCAGATGTTTGGTTGCGTTAGGTTAGGATATACAACGTTATAGACGTATATAGAGTCCCCATCGAGAAGCAGGCGACGACACGCCAGGAATGTTGTAAAATATAACATCCGAGATGTTTTGTTGCCATACGTTAGGATATGTACCGTTATAGACGTATATAATGTTCCCACCGAAAAGTAGCAGCCGAAGCGCCAGGAATGTTGTAAAATATTACATCCGAGAAGTTAGGTTGCCTTAGGTTAGGATATATATCGTTATAGACGTATATAATGTCCCCACCGAGACGTAGGGACCGACATGCCAGGAATGTTTTAAAATATTACATCCCAGATGTTAGGTTGCGTTAGGTTATGATATACAACGTTATAGACGTATATAATGTAACCACGGAGACGTAGGGACCGACATGCCAGGAATGTTGTAAAATATGACATCCCAGATGTTAAGTTGCGTTAGGTTAGTATATACAAGGTTATAGACGTATATAATGTCCCCATCGAGAAGCAGGCGACGACACGCTAGGAATGTTGTAAAAGATTACATTCGACATGTTAGGTTGCCTTAGGCTAGGATATATATCGTTATAGACGTATACAATGTTCCCACCGAGAAGTAGAGACCGACATGCCAGGAATGTTGCCACCTATTACATCCGAGATGTTAGGTTGCCTTAGGCTACGATATATACCGTTATAGTCGTATGTAATGTTACCACCGAGAACTACGGGCCGACACGGAGGGAATGATGTAAAATATTACATTCGACATGTTAGGTCGCCATAGGGTAGGATATATAACGCTATAGACGTATATAATGTTCCCACCGAGAAATAGGGGCCGACACGCCAGGAATGTTGCCAACTATTACGTCCGAGATGTTAGGTTGCCTTAGGTTAGGATATATATCGTTATAGACGTATATAATGTCCCCACCGAGACGTAGGGACCGACATGCCAGCAATGTTGTAAAATATTACACCCGAGATGTTAGGTTCCCTTAGGTTAGGATATACAACGTTATAGACGTATAGAATGTTCCGACCGCGACGTACGGTCCGACACGCCAGGAATGTTGTCAAATATTACATCCGAGATGTTGGGTTACCTTAGGTTAGGATATACAACGTTATAGACGTATATAACGTTCCCACCGAGACGTAGTGACCGACATGCCAGGAATGTTGTAAAATATTACATCCAAGATGTTATGTTGCCTTACGTTAGGATATATAACGTTATAGACGTATAGAATGATCCCACCAAGAAATAGGGGCTTACGCGTCAGCAATGTTGTAAAATATTACATCCCAAATGTTAGGTTGCGTTAGGTTAGTATATACAACGTTATAGACGTATATAATGTCCCCATCGAGAAGCAGGCGACGACACGCCAGAATGTTGTAAAATATTACATCCGAGATGTTAGGTTGCCTTAGGTTATAATATATAACGTTATAGACGTATATAATGTTCCCACCGAGAAATAGGGGCCGACGCGTCAGGAATGATGTAAAATATTACACCCGAGATGTTAGGTTCCCTTAGGCTAGGATATACAACGTTATAGACATATAGAATGTTCCCACCGAGACGTAGGGACCGACATGCCAGGAATGTTTTAAAATATTGCATCCCAGATGTTAGGTTGCGTTAGGTTAGTATATACAACGTTATAGACGCATATAATGTCCCCATCCAGAAGTTGGCGACGACACGCCAGGAATGTAGTAAAATGTTACATCCCAGATGTTAGGTTGCGTTAGGTTACAATATACAACGTTATAGACATATATAATGTCCCCATCGTGAAGCAGGCGACGACACGACAGGAATGTTGTAAAATATTACATTCGACATGTTAGGTTGCCTTAGGCTAGGATATATATCGTTATAGACGTATATAATGTCCCCACCGAGACGTAGGGACCGACATGCCAGGAATGTTTTAAAATATTACATCCCAGATGTTAGGTTGCGTTAGGTTATGATATACAACGTTATAGACGTATATAATGTAACCACGGAGACGTAGGGACCGACATGCCAGGAATGTTGTAAAATATGACATCCCAGATGTTAAGTTGCGTTAGGTTAGTATATACAAGGTTATAGACGTATATAATGTCCCCATCGAGAAGCAGGCGACGACACGTTAGGAATGTTGTAAAAGATTACATTCGACATGTTAGGTTGCCTTAGGCTAGGATATATATCGTTATAGACGTATACAATGTTCCCACCGAGAAGTAGAGACCGACATGCCAGGAATGTTGTAAAATATTACATCCGAGATGTAAGGTTCCCCTAGGTTAGGATATATATCGTTATAGACGTATATAACGTTCCCACAGAGACGTAGGGACCGACATGCCAAGAATGTTGTAAAATATTACATTCCAGATGTTAGGTTGCGTTAGGTTAGGATATACAACGTTATCGACGTATATAAAGTCCCCATCGAGAAGCAGGCGACGACACGTCAGGAATGTTGTAAAATATAACATCCGAGATGTTATTTTGCCATGCGTTAGGCTATGTAACGTTATAGACGTATATAATGTTCCCACCGAAACGTAGCAGCCGAAGCGCCAGGAATGTTGTAAAATATTACATCCGAGATGTTAGGTTGCCTTAGGTTAGGATATATATCGTTATAGACGATAATAATGTTCCCACCGAGACGTGGGGACCGACATGCCAGGAATGTTTTAAAATATTGCATCCCAGATGTTAGGTTGCGTTAGGTTAGGATATACACCGTTATAGACGTATACAATGTTCCCACCGAGAAGTAGAGACCGACATGCCAGGAATGTTGTAAAATATTACATCCGAGATGTAAGGTTCCCCTAGGTTAGGATATATATCGTTATAGACGTATATAACGTTCCCACCGAGACGTAGGGACCGACATGCCAAGAATGTTGTAAAATATTACATCCCACATGTTAGGTTGCGTTAGGTTAGGATATACAACGTTATCGACGTATATAAAGTCCCCATCGAGAAGCAGGCGACGACACGCCAGGAATGTTGTAAAATATAACATCCGAGATGTTATTTTGCCATGCGTTAGGCTATGTAACGTTATAGACTTATATAATGTTCCCACCGAAACGTAGCAGCCGAAGCTCCAGGAATGTTGTAAAATATTACATCCGAGATGTTAGGTTGCCTTAGGTTAGGATATATATCGTTATAGACGTATATAACGTTCCCACCGACACGTAGGGACCGACATGCCAGGAATGTTGTAAAATATTACACCCCACATGTTTGGTTGCTTTAGGTTAGGATATACAACGTTATAGACGTATATAGAGTCCCCATCGAGAAGCAGGCGACGACACGCCAGGAATGTTGTAAAATATAACATCCGAGATGTTTTGTTGCCATACGTTAGGATATGTACCGTTATAGACGTATATAATGTTCCCACCGAAAAGTAGCAGCCGAAGCGCCAGGAATGTAATAAAATATTACATTCTACAAGTTGGGTTGCCTTAGGCTAGGATATATAACGTTATAGACGTATATAATGTTCCCACCGAGAAATAGGGACTGACGCGTCAGGAATGTTCTAAAATATTACACCCGAGATGTTAGGTTCCCTCAGGTTAGGATATACAACGTTATAGACGTATAGAATGTCCCCATCGAGAAGCAGGCGACTACACGACCGGAATGTTGTAAAATATTACATTCCTTCATGTTAGGTTGCCTTAGGCTAGGATATATATCGTTATAGACGTATACAATGTTCCCACCGAGAAGTAGGGCCCGACATACCAGGAATGTTGTAAAAAATTACATCCGAGATGTAAGGTACCCTTAGGTTAGGATATATATCGTTATAGACGTATATAACGTTCCCACCGAGACGTAGGGACCGACATGCCAGGAATGTTTTAAAATATTACATCCCAGATGTTAGGTTGCGTTAGGTTAGGATATACAACGTTATAGACGTATATAATGTACCCACGGAGACGTAGGGACCGACATGCCAGGAATATTGTAAAATATTACATCCCAGATGTTAGGTTGCGTTATGTTAGTATATACAAGGTTATAGACGTATATAATGTCCCCATCGAGAAGCAGGCGACGACACGCCAGAATGTTGTAAAATATTACATCCGAGATATCAGGTTGCCTTAGGTTAGGATATACAACGTTATAGATGTATATAATGTCCCCATCGAGAAGTAGGCAACGACACGCCAGGAATGTTCTAAAATATTACACCCGAGATGTTGTTTCCCTTAGGTTAGGATATATGACGTTATAGATGTATATAATGTCCCCATCCAGAAGTAGGCGACGACACGCCAGGACTGTTGTAAAATATTACATCCCTGATGTTAGGTTGCGATAGGTTAGAATATACAACGTTATAGACGTATATAATGTCCCCATCGAGAAGCAGGCGACGACACGACAGGAATGTTGTAAAATATTACATCCCAGATGTTAGGTTGCGTTAGGTTAGTATATACAAGGTTATAGACGTATATAATGTCGCCATGGAGAAGCAGGCGACGACACGCCAGAATGTTGTAAAATATTACATCCGATATGTTAGGTTGCCTTAGGTTAGGATATACAACGTTATAGATGTATATAATGTCCCCATCGAGAAGCAGGCGACGACACGACAGGAATGTAGTAAAATATTACATTCGACATGTTAGGTTGCCTTAGGCTAGGATATATATCGTTATAGACGTACACAATGTCCCCACCGAGAAGTAGGGACCGACATGACAGGAATGTTGTGAAATACTAAATCCGAGATGTTAGGTTGCCTTAGGTTAGGATATACAACGTTATAGATGTATATAATGTCCCCATCGAGAAGTAGGCGACGACACGCCAGGAATGTTGTAAAATATTACATTCTACAAGTTAGGTTGCCTTAGGCTAGGATATATAACGTTATAGACGTATATAATGTTCCCACCGAGAAATAGGGACTGACGCGTCAGGAATGTTCTAAAATATTACACCCGAGATGTTAGGTTCCCTTAGGTTAGGATATACAACGTTATAGACGTATAGAATGTCCCCATCGAGAAGCAGGCGACGACACGGCAGGAATGTTGTAAAATATAACATCCGAGCTGTTATGTTGCCATACGTTAGGATATGTAACGTTATAGACGTATATAATGTTCCCACCGAAAAGTAGCAGCCGAAGCGCCAGGAATGTTGTAAAATATTACATCCGAGATGTTAGGTTGCCTTAGGTTAGGATATATATCGTTATAGACGTATATAATGTTCCCACCGAGCCGTAGGGACCGACATGCCAGGAATGTTGTAAAATATTACATCCGAGATGTTAGGTTGCCTTAGGTTATGATATACAACGTTATAGATGTATATAACGTCCCCATCGAGAAGTAGGCGACGACACGCCAGGAATGTTGTAAAATATTACATTCTACAAGTTGGGTTGCCTTAGGCTAGGATATATAACGTTATAGACGTATACAATGTTCCCACCGAGAAGTAGGGCCCGACATACCAGGATTGTTTTAAAATATTACATCCCAGACGTTAGGTTGCGTTAGGTTAGGATATACAACGTTACAGACGTATATAATGTACCCACGGACACGTAGGGACCGACATGCCAGGAATGTTGTAAAATATTACATCCCAGATGTTAGGTTGCGTTAGGTTAGTATATACAACGTTATAGACGTATATAATGTCCCCATCGAGAAGCAGGCGGCGACACGCCAGAATGTTGTAAAATATTACATCCGAGATGTTAGGTTGCCTTAGGTTAGGATATACAACGTTATAGATGTATATAATGTCCCCATCGAGAAGTAGGCGACGACACGCCAGGAATGTTGTTAAATATTACATTCGACAAGTTAGGTTGCCGTAGGGTAGGATATATAACGTTATAGAAGTATATAATGTTCCCACCGAGAAGTAGGGACCTACATGCCAGGAATGTTGTAAAATATTAAATGCGAGGTGTTAGGTTGCCTTAGGTTAGGGTATATATCGTTACAGACGTATATAATGTTCCCACCGAGACCTAGTGACCGACATGCCAGGAATGTTGTAAAATATTACATCCGAGATGTTAGGTTGCCCTAGGTTAGGATATATATCATTATAGACGTATATAATGATCCCACCGAGACGTAGGGACCGACATGACAGGAAAGTTTTAAAATATTACATCCGAGATGTTAGGTTCCCTTAGGTTAGGATATACAACGTTATAGACATATAGTATGCTCCCACCGAGAAGTAGGGACCGACATGCCAGGAATGTTGTAAAATATTACATCCGAGGTGTTAGGTTGCATTAGGTTATGATATACAACGTTATAGACGTATAGAATGTCCCCATCGAGAAGCAGGCGACGACACGCCAGGACTGTTGTAAAATATTACATTCTACAAGTTAGGTTGCCTTAGGCTAGGATATATAACGTTATAGACGTATATAATGTTCCCACCGAGAAATAGGGACTGACGCGTCAGGAATGTTCTAAAATATTACACCCGAGATGTTAGGTTCCCTTAGGTTAGGATATACAACGTTATAGACGTATAGAATGTCCCCATCGAGAAGCAGGCGACGACACGACAGGAATGTTGTAAAATATTACACCCGAGATGTTAGGTTCCCTTAGGTTAGGATATATGACGTTATAGATGTATATAATGTCCCCATCCAGAAGTAGGCGACGACACGCCAGGAATGTTGTAAAATATTACATCCGAGATGTTAGGTTGCCTTAGGTTAGGGTATATATCTTTATAGACGTATATAATGTTCCCACCGAGACGTGGGGACAGACATGCCAGGAATCTTGTAAAATATTACATCCCAGATGTGAGGTTGCTTTAGGTTAGGATATACAACGTTATAGACGTATATAATGTCCCCATCGAGAAGCAGGCGACGACACGACAGAAATGTAGTAAAATATTACATTCGACATGTTAGGTTGCCTTAGGCTAGGATATATATCGTTATAGACGTACACAATGTTCCCACCGAGAAGTAGGGACCGACATGCCAGGAATGTTGTAAAATACTACATCCGAGATGTTAGGTTGCCTTAGGTTAGGATATACAACGTTATAGATGTATATATTTTCCCCATCGAGAAGTAGGCGACGACACGCCAGGAATGTTGTAAAATATTACATTCTACAAGTTAGGTTGCCTTAGGCTAGGATATATAACGTTATAGACGTATATAATGTTCCCACCGAGAAATAGGGACTGACGCGTCAGGAATGTTCTAAAATATTACACCCGAGATGATAGGTTCCCTTAGGTTAGGATATACAACGTTATAGACGTATAGAATGTCCCCATCGAGAAGCAGGCGACGACACGACAGGAATGTTGTAAAATATTACACCCGAGATGTTAGGTTCCCTTAGGTTAGGATATATGACGTTATAGATGTATATAATGTCCCCATCCAGAAGTAGGCGACGACACGCCAGGAATGTTGTAAAATATTACATCCCGGATGTTAGGTTGCGTTAGGTTAGAATATACAACGTTATAGACGTATATAATGTACCCATCGAGAAGCAGGCGACGACACGACAGGAATGTTGTAAAATATTACATTCGACATGTTAGGTTGGCTTAGGCTAGGATATATATCGCTATAGACGTATACAATTTTCGCACCGAGAAGTAGGGCCACGACATGCCAGGAATGTTGTAAAATATTACATCCGAGATGTAAGGTTCCCTTAGGTTAGGATATATATCGTTATAGACGTATATAACGTTCCCACCGAGACGTAGGGACAGACATGCCAGGAATGTTGAAAATATTACATCTCAGATGTTAGGTTGCATTAGGTTAGGATATACAATGTTTTAGACGTATATAAAGTCCCCATCGAGAAGCAGGCGAGGACACGGCAGGACTGTTGTAAAATATTACATCCCAGATGTTAGGTTGCGTTACGATAGAATATACAACGTTATAGACGTATATAATGTCCCCATCGAGAAGCAGGCGACGACACGACAGGAATGTAGTAAAATATTACATTCGACATGTTAGGTTGCCTTAGGCTAGGATATATATCGTTATAGACGTACACAATGTTCCCACCGAGAAGTAGGGACCGACATGACAGGAATGTTGTAAAATACTAAATCCGAGATGTTAGGTTGCCTTAGGTTGGGATATACAACGTTATAGATGTATATAATGTCCCCATCGAGAAGCAGGGGACGACACGACAGGAATGATGTAAAATATTACATCCCAGATGTTAGGTTGCGTTAGGTTAGGATATACAACGTTATAGACGTATATAATGTCCCCATCGAGAAGCAGGCGACGACACGGCAGGAATGTTGTAAAATTTTACATTCTACAAGTTGGGTTGCCTTAGGCTAGGATATATAACGTTATAGACGTATACAATGTTCCCACCGAGAAGTAGGGCCCGACATACCAGGAATGTTGTAAAATAATACATCCGAGATGTTATGTTGCCTTAGGTTATGATATACAACGTGATAGATGTATATAATGTCCCCATCGGGAAGTAGGCGACGACACGCCAGGTATGTTGTAAAATATTACATTCGACATGTTAGGTTGCCTTAGGCTAGCATATATAACGTTATAGACGTATATAATGTTCCCACCGAGAAATAGGGGCCGACACGTCAGGAATGATGTAAAATATTACATTCGACATGTTAGGTCGCCTTAGGCTAGGATATATATCGCTATAGACGTATATGATGTTCCCACCGAGAAGTGCGGGTTAACACGCCAGGAATGTTGTCAAATATTACATCCGAGATGTTAGGTTGCCTTAGGTTAGGATATATATCGTTATAGACGTATATAATGTTCCCACCGAGACGTAGGAACCGACATGCCAGGAATGTTTTAAAATATTACATCCCAGACGTTAGGTTGCGTTAGGTTAGGATATACAACGTTACAGACGTATATAATGTACCCACGGAGACGTAGGGACCGACATGCCAGGAATGTTGTAAAATATGACATCCCAGATGTTAAGTTGCGTTAGGTTAGTATATACAAGGTTATAGACGTATATAATGTCCCCATCGAGAAGCAGGCGACGACACGTTAGGAATGTTGTAAAAGATTACATTCGACATGTTAGGTTGCCTTAGGCTAGGATATATATCGTTATAGACGTATACAATGTTCCCACCGAGAAGTAGAGACCGACATGCCAGGAATGTTGTAAAATATTACATCCGAGATGTAAGGTTCCCCTAGGTTAGGATATATATCGTTATAGACGTATATAACGTTCCCACCGAGACGTAGGGACCGACATGCCAAGAATGTTGTAAAATATTACATTCCAGATGTTAGGTTGCGTTAGGTTAGGATATACAACGTTATCGACGTATATAAAGTCCCCATCGAGAAGCAGGCGACGACACGTCAGGAATGTTGTAAAATATAACATCCGAGATGTTATTTTGCCATGCGTTAGGCTATGTAACGTTATAGACGTATATAATGTTCCCACCGAAACGTAGCAGCCGAAGCGCCAGGAATGTTGTAAAATATTACATCCGAGATGTTAGGTTGCCTTAGGTTAGGATATATATCGTTATAGACGATAATAATGTTCCCACCGAGACGTAGGGACCGACATGCCAGGAATGTTTTAAAATATTGCATCCCAGATGTTAGGTTGCGTTAGGTTAGGATATACAACGTTACAGACGTATATAATGTACCCACGGAGACGTAGGGACCGACATGCCAGGAATGTTGTAAAATATTACATCCGAGATGTAAGGTTCCCCTAGGTTAGGATATATATCGTTATAGACGTATATAACGTTCCCACCGAGACGTAGGGACCGACATGCCAAGAATGTTGTAAAATATTACATCCCAGATGTTAGGTTGCGTTAGGTTAGGATATACAACGTTATCGACGTATATAAAGTCCCCATCGAGAAGCAGGCGACGACACGCCAGGAATGTTGTAAAATATAACATCCGAGATGTTATTTTGCCATGCGTTAGGCTATGTAACGTTATAGACTTATATAATGTTCCCACCGAAACGTAGCAGCCGAAGCTCCAGGAATGTTGTAAAATATTACATCCGAGATGTTAGGTTGCCTTAGGTTAGGATATATATCGTTATAGACGTATATAACGTTCCCACCGACACGTAGGGACCGACATGCCAGGAATGTTGTAAAATATTACACCCCACATGTTTGGTTGCTTTAGGTTAGGATATACAACGTTATAGACGTATATAGAGTCCCCATCGAGAAGCAGGCGACGACACGCCAGGAATGTTGTAAAATATAACATCCGAGATGTTTTGTTGCCATACGTTAGGATATGTACCGTTATAGACGTATATAATGTTCCCACCGAAAAGTAGCAGCCGAAGCGCCAGGAATGTAGTAAAATATTACATTCTACAAGTTGGGTTGCCTTAGGCTAGGATATATAACGTTATAGACGTATATAATGTTCCCACCGAGAAATAGGGACTGACGCGTCAGGAATGTTCTAAAATATTACACCCGAGATGTTAGGTTCCCTCAGGTTAGGATATACAACGTTATAGACGTATAGAATGTCCCCATCGAGAAGCAGGCGACTACACGACCGGAATGTTGTAAAATATTACATTCCTTCATGTTAGGTTGCCTTAGGCTAGGATATATATCGTTATAGACGTATACAATGTTCCCACCGAGAAGTAGGGCCCGACATACCAGGAATGTTGTAAAAAATTACATCCGAGATGTAAGGTACCCTTAGGTTAGGATATATATCGTTATAGACGTATATAACGTTCCCACCGAGACGTAGGGACCGACATGCCAGGAATGTTTTAAAATATTACATCCCAGATGTTAGGTTGCGTTAGGTTAGGATATACAACGTTATAGACGTATATAATGTACCCACGGAGACGTAGGGACCGACATGCCAGGAATATTGTAAAATATTACATCCCAGATGTTAGGTTGCGTTATGTTAGTATATACAAGGTTATAGACGTATATAATGTCCCCATCGAGAAGCAGGCGACGACACGCCAGAATGTTGTAAAATATTACATCCGAGATATCAGGTTGCCTTAGGTTAGGATATACAACGTTATAGATGTATATAATGTCCCCATCGAGAAGTAGGCAACGACACGCCAGGAATGTTCTAAAATATTACACCCGAGATGTTGTTTCCCTTAGGTTAGGATATATGACGTTATAGATGTATATAATGTCCCCATCCAGAAGTAGGCGACGACACGCCAGGACTGTTGTAAAATATTACATCCCTGATGTTAGGTTGCGATAGGTTAGAATATACAACGTTATAGACGTATATAATGTCCCCATCGAGAAGCAGGCGACGACACGGCAGGAATGTTGTAAAATATAACATCCGAGCTGTTATGTTGCCATACGTTAGGATATGTAACGTTATAGACGTATATAATGTTCCCACCGAAAAGTAGCAGCCGAAGCGCCAGGAATGTTGTAAAATATTACATCCGAGATGTTAGGTTGCCTTAGGTTAGGATATATATCGTTATAGACGTATATAATGTTCCCACCGAGCCGTAGGGACCGACATGCCAGGAATGTTGTAAAATATTACATCCGAGATGTTAGGTTGCCTTAGGTTATGATATACAACGTTATAGATGTATATAACGTCCCCATCGAGAAGTAGGCGACGACACGCCAGGAATGTTGTAAAATATTACATTCTACAAGTTGGGTTGCCTTAGGCTAGGATATATAACGTTATAGACGTATACAATGTTCCCACCGAGAAGTAGGGCCCGACATACCAGGATTGTTTTAAAATATTACATCCCAGACGTTAGGTTGCGTTAGGTTAGGATATACAACGTTACAGACGTATATAATGTACCCACGGACACGTAGGGACCGACATGCCAGGAATGTTGTAAAATATTACATCCCAGATGTTAGGTTGCGTTAGGTTAGTATATACAACGTTATAGACGTATATAATGTCCCCATCGAGAAGCAGGCGGCGACACGCCAGAATGTTGTAAAATATTACATCCGAGATGTTAGGTTGCCTTAGGTTAGGATATACAACGTTATAGATGTATATAATGTCCCCATCGAGAAGTAGGCGACGACACGCCAGGAATGTTGTTAAATATTACATTCGACAAGTTAGGTTGCCGTAGGGTAGGATATATAACGTTATAGAAGTATATAATGTTCCCACCGAGAAGTAGGGACCTACATGCCAGGAATGTTGTAAAATATTAAATGCGAGGTGTTAGGTTGCCTTAGGTTAGGGTATATATCGTTACAGACGTATATAATGTTCCCACCGAGACCTAGTGACCGACATGCCAGGAATGTTGTAAAATATTACATCCGAGATGTTAGGTTGCCCTAGGTTAGGATATATATCATTATAGACGTATATAATGATCCCACCGAGACGTAGGGACCGACATGACAGGAAAGTTTTAAAATATTACATCCGAGATGTTAGGTTCCCTTAGGTTAGGATATACAACGTTATAGACATATAGTATGCTCCCACCGAGAAGTAGGGACCGACATGCCAGGAATGTTGTAAAATATTACATCCGAGGTGTTAGGTTGCATTAGGTTATGATATACAACGTTATAGACGTATAGAATGTCCCCATCGAGAAGCAGGCGACGACACGCCAGGACTGTTGTAAAATATTACATTCTACAAGTTAGGTTGCCTTAGGCTAGGATATATAACGTTATAGACGTATATAATGTTCCCACCGAGAAATAGGGACTGACGCGTCAGGAATGTTCTAAAATATTACACCCGAGATGTTAGGTTCCCTTAGGTTAGGATATACAACGTTATAGACGTATAGAATGTCCCCATCGAGAAGCAGGCGACGACACGACAGGAATGTTGTAAAATATTACACCCGAGATGTTAGGTTCCCTTAGGTTAGGATATATGACGTTATAGATGTATATAATGTCCCCATCCAGAAGTAGGCGACGACACGCCAGGAATGTTGTAAAATATTACATCCGAGATGTTAGGTTGCCTTAGGTTAGGGTATATATCTTTATAGACGTATATAATGTTCCCACCGAGACGTGGGGACAGACATGCCAGGAATCTTGTAAAATATTACATCCCAGATGTGAGGTTGCTTTAGGTTAGGATATACAACGTTATAGACGTATATAATGTCCCCATCGAGAAGCAGGCGACGACACGACAGAAATGTAGTAAAATATTACATTCGACATGTTAGGTTGCCTTAGGCTAGGATATATATCGTTATAGACGTACACAATGTTCCCACCGAGAAGTAGGGACCGACATGCCAGGAATGTTGTAAAATACTACATCCGAGATGTTAGGTTGCCTTAGGTTAGG
The DNA here is from genome assembly GCA_963969225.1 of Xylocopa violacea. Lineage (NCBI taxonomy): Eukaryota > Metazoa > Arthropoda > Insecta > Hymenoptera > Apidae > Xylocopa > Xylocopa violacea. Next base: position 28,790,151 of record CAXAJV010000001.1, read on the forward strand.
ATATACAACGTTATAGATGTATATATTTTCCCCATCGAGAAGTAGGCGACGACACGCCAGGAATGTTGTAAAATATTACATTCTACAAGTTAGGTTGCCTTAGGCTAGGATATATAACGTTATAGACGTATATAATGTTCCCACCGAGAAATAGGGACTGACGCGTCAGGAATGTTCTAAAATATTACACCCGAGATGATAGGTTCCCTTAGGTTAGGATATACAACGTTATAGACGTATAGAATGTCCCCATCGAGAAGCAGGCGACGACACGACAGGAATGTTGTAAAATATTACACCCGAGATGTTAGGTTCCCTTAGGTTAGGATATATGACGTTATAGATGTATATAATGTCCCCATCCAGAAGTAGGCGACGACACGCCAGGAATGTTGTAAAATATTACATCCCGGATGTTAGGTTGCGTTAGGTTAGAATATACAACGTTATAGACGTATATAATGTACCCATCGAGAAGCAGGCGACGACACGACAGGAATGTTGTAAAATATTACATTCGACATGTTAGGTTGGCTTAGGCTAGGATATATATCGCTATAGACGTATACAATTTTCGCACCGAGAAGTAGGGCCACGACATGCCAGGTATGTTGTAAAATATTACATCCGAGATGTAAGGTTCCCTTAGGTTAGGATATATATCGTTATAGACGTATATAACGTTCCCACCGAGACGTAGGGACAGACATGCCAGGAATGTTGAAAATATTACATCCCAGATGTTAGGTTGCATTAGGTTAGGATATACAATGTTTTAGACGTATATAAAGTCCCCATCGAGAAGCAGGCGAGGACACGGCAGGACTGTTGTAAAATATTACATCCCAGATGTTAGGTTGCGTTACGATAGAATATACAACGTTATAGACGTATATAATGTCCCCATCGAGAAGCAGGCGACGACACGACAGGAATGTAGTAAAATATTACATTCGACATGTTAGGTTGCCTTAGGCTAGGATATATATCGTTATAGACGTACACAATGTTCCCACCGAGAAGTAGGGACCGACATGACAGGAATGTTGTAAAATACTAAATCCGAGATGTTAGGTTGCCTTAGGTTGGGATATACAACGTTATAGATGTATATAATGTCCCCATCGAGAAGCAGGGGACGACACGACAGGAATGTTGTAAAATATTACATCCCAGATGTTAGGTTGCGTTAGGTTAGGATATACAACGTTATAGACGTATATAATGTCCCCATCGAGAAGCAGGCGACGACACGGCAGGAATGTTGTAAAATTTTACATTCTACAAGTTGGGTTGCCTTAGGCTAGGATATATAACGTTATAGACGTATACAATGTTCCCACCGAGAAGTAGGGCCCGACATACCAGGAATGTTGTAAAATAATACATCCGAGATGTTATGTTGCCTTAGGTTATGATATACAACGTGATAGATGTATATAATGTCCCCATCGGGAAGTAGGCGACGACACGCCAGGTATGTTGTAAAATATTACATTCGACATGTTAGGTTGCCTTAGGCTAGCATATATAACGTTATAGACGTATATAATGTTCCCACCGAGAAATAGGGGCCGACACGTCAGGAATGATGTAAAATATTACATTCGACATGTTAGGTCGCCTTAGGCTAGGATATATATCGCTATAGACGTATATGATGTTCCCACCGAGAAGTGCGGGTTAACACGCCAGGAATGTTGTCAAATATTACATCCGAGATGTTAGGTTGCCTTAGGTTAGGATATATATCGTTATAGACGTATATAATGTTCCCACCGAGACGTAGGAACCGACATGCCAGGAATGTTTTAAAATATTACATCCCAGACGTTAGGTTGCGTTAGGTTAGGATATACAACGTTACAGACGTATATAATGTACCCACGGAGACGTAGGGACCGACATGCCAGGAATGTTGTAAAATATGACATCCCAGATGTTAAGTTGCGTTAGGTTAGTATATACAAGGTTATAGACGTATATAATGTCCCCATCGAGAAGCAGGCGACGACACGTTAGGAATGTTGTAAAAGATTACATTCGACATGTTAGGTTGCCTTAGGCTAGGATATATATCGTTATAGACGTATACAATGTTCCCACCGAGAAGTAGAGACCGACATGCCAGGAATGTTGTAAAATATTACATCCGAGATGTAAGGTTCCCCTAGGTTAGGATATATATCGTTATAGACGTATATAACGTTCCCACCGAGACGTAGGGACCGACATGCCAAGAATGTTGTAAAATATTACATTCCAGATGTTAGGTTGCGTTAGGTTAGGATATACAACGTTATCGACGTATATAAAGTCCCCATCGAGAAGCAGGCGACGACACGTCAGGAATGTTGTAAAATATAACATCCGAGATGTTATTTTGCCATGCGTTAGGCTATGTAACGTTATAGACGTATATAATGTTCCCACCGAAACGTAGCAGCCGAAGCGCCAGGAATGTTGTAAAATATTACATCCGAGATGTTAGGTTGCCTTAGGTTAGGATATATATCGTTATAGACGATAATAATGTTCCCACCGAGACGTAGGGACCGACATGCCAGGAATGTTTTAAAATATTGCATCCCAGATGTTAGGTTGCGTTAGGTTAGGATATACAACGTTACAGACGTATATAATGTACCCACGGAGACGTAGGGACCGACATGCCAGGAATGTTGTAAAATATTACATCCCAGATGTTATGTTGCGTTAGGTTAGAATATACAACGTTATAGACGTATATAATGTCCCCATCGAGAAGCAGGCGACGACACGACAGGAATGTTGTAAAATATTACATTCGACATGTTAGGTTGCCTTAGGCTAGCATATATATCGTTATAGACGTATACAATGTTCCCACCGAGAAGTAGGGACCGACATGCCAGGAATGTTGTAAAAATATTACACCCGAGAAGTTAGGTTCCCTTAGGTTAGTATATACAACGTTATAGACGTATACAATGATCCCACCAAGAAATAGGGGCTGACGCGTCAGCAATGTTGTAAAATATTACATCCCAAATGTTAGGTTGCGTTAGGTTAGTATATACAACGTTATAGACGCATATAATGTCCCCATCCAGGAGTTGGCGACGACACGCCAGGAATGTAGTAAAATGTTACATCCCAGATGTTAGGTTGCGTTAGGTTAGTATATACAAGGTTATAGACGTATATAATGTCCCCATGGAGAAGCAGGCGACGACACGCTAGAATGCTGTAAAATATTACATCCGATATGTTAGGTTGCGTTAGGTTAGGATATACAACGTTACAGACGTATATAATGTACCCACGGAGACGTAGGGACCGACATGCCAGGAATGTTGTAAAATATTACATCCGAGGTGTTAGGTTGCCTTAGGTTAGGATATATATCGTTATAGACGTATATAATGTTCCCACCGAGACGTAGGGACCGACATACCAGGATTGTTTTAAAATATTACATCCCAGACGTTAGGTTGCGTTAGGTTAGGATATACAACTTTACAGACGTATATAATGTACCCACGGAGACGTAGGGACCGACATGTCAGGAATGTTGTAAAATATTACATCCCAGATGTTAGGTTGCGTTAGGTTAGTATATACAACGTTATAGACGTATATAATGTCCCCATCGAGAAGCAGGCGGCGACACGCCAGAATGTTGTAAAATATTACATCCGAGATGTTAGGTTGCGTTAGGTTAGGATATACAACGTTATCGACGTATATAAAGTCCCCATCGAGAAGCAGGTGACGACACGCCAGGAATGTTGTAAAATATAACATCCGAGATGTTATTTTGCCATGCGTTAGGCTATGTAACGTTATAGACTTATATAATGTTCCCACCGAAACGTAGCAGCCGAAGCGCCAGGAATGTTGTAAAATATTACATCCGAGATGTTAGGTTGCCTTAGGTTAGGATATATATCGTTATAGACGTATATAACGTTCCCACCGACACGTAGGGACCGACATGCCAGGAATGTTGTAAAATATTACACCCCACATGTTTGGTTGCTTTAGGTTAGGATATACAACGTTATAGACGTATATAGAGTCCCCATCGAGAAGCAGGCGACGACACGCCAGGAATGTTGTAAAATATAACATCCGAGATGTTTTGTTGCCATACGTTAGGATATGTACCGTTATAGACGTATATAATGTTCCCACCGAAAAGTAGCAGCCGAAGCGCCAGGAATGTAGTAAAATATTACATTCTACAAGTTGGGTTGCCTTAGGCTAGGATATATAACGTTATAGACGTATATAATGTTCCCACCGAGAAATAGGGACTGACGCGTCAGGAATGTTCTAAAATATTACACCCGAGATGTTAGGTTCCCTTAGGTTAGGATATACAACGTTATAGACGTATAGAATGTCCCCATCGAGAAGCAGGCGACTACACGACCGGAATGTTGTAAAATATTACATTCCTTCATGTTAGGTTGCCTTAGGCTAGGATATATATCGTTATAGACGTATACAATGTTCCCACCGAGAAGTAGGGCCCGACATACCAGGAATGTTGTAAAAAATTACATCCGAGATGTAAGGTACCCTTAGGTTAGGATATATATCGTTATAGACGTATATAACGTTCCCACCGAGACGTAGGGACCGACATGCCAGGAATGTTTTAAAATATTACATCCCAGATGTTAGGTTGCGTTAGGTTAGGATATACAACGTTATAGACGTATATAATGTACCCACGGAGACGTAGGGACCGACATGCCAGGAATATTGTAAAATATTACATCCCAGATGTTAGGTTGCGTTATGTTAGTATATACAAGGTTATAGACGTATATAATGTCCCCATCGAGAAGCAGGCGACGACACGCCAGAATGTTGTAAAATATTACATCCGAGATATCAGGTTGCCTTAGGTTAGGATATACAACGTTATAGATGTATATAATGTCCCCATCGAGAAGTAGGCAACGACACGCCAGGAATGTTCTAAAATATTACACCCGAGATGTTGTTTCCCTTAGGTTAGGATATATGACGTTATAGATGTATATAATGTCCCCATCTAGAAGTAGGCGACGACACGCCAGGACTGTTGTAAAATATTACATCCCTGATGTTAGGTTGCGATAGGTTAGAATATACAACGTTATAGACGTATATAATGTCCCCATCGAGAAGCAGGCGACGACACGACAGGAATGTTGTAAAATATTACATCCCAGATGTTAGGTTGCGTTAGGTTAGTATATACAAGGTTATAGACGTATATAATGTCCCCATGGAGAAGCAGGCGACGACACGCCAGAATGTTGTAAAATACTACATCCGATATGTTAGGTTGCCTTAGGTTAGGATATACAACGTTATAGATGTATATAATGTCCCCATCGAGAAGCAGGCGACGACACGACAGGAATGTAGTAAAATATTACATTCGACATGTTAGGTTGCCTTAGGCTAGGATATATATCGTTATAGACGTACACAATGTCCCCACCGAGAAGTAGGGACCGACATGACAGGAATGTTGTAAAATACTAAATCCGAGATGTTAGGTTGCCTTAGGTTAGGATATACAACGTTATAGATGTATATAATGTCCCCATCGAGAAGTAAGCGACGACACGCCAGGAATGTTGTAAAATATTACATTCTACAAGTTAGGTTGCCTTAGGCTAGGATATATAATGTTATAGACGTATATAATGTTCCCACCGAGAAATAGGGACTGACGCGTCAGGAATGTTCTAAAATATTACACCCGAGATGTTAGGTTCCCTTAGGTTAGGATATACAACGTTATAGACGTATAGAATGTCCCCATCGAGAAGCAGGCGACGACACGACAGGAATGTTGTAAAATATTACATCCCAGATGTTAGGTTGCGTTAGGTTAGGATATACAACGTTATAGACGTATATAATGTCCCCATCGAGAAGCAGGCGACGACACGGCAGGAATGTTGTAAAATATAACATCCGAGCTGTTATGTTGCCATACGTTAGGATATGTAACGTTATAGACGTATATAATGTTCCCACCGAAAAGTAGCAGCCGAAGCGCCAGGAATGTTGTAAAATATTACATCCGAGATGTTAGGTTGCCTTAGGTTAGGATATATATCGTTATAGACGTATATAATGTTCCCACCGAGCCGTAGGGACCGACATGCCAGGAATGTTGTAAAATATTACATCCGAGATGTTAGGTTGCCTTAGGTTATGATATACAACGTTATAGATGTATATAACGTCCCCATCGAGAAGTAGGCGACGACACGCCAGGAATGTTGTAAAATATTACATTCTACAAGTTGGGTTGCCTTAGGCTAGGATATATAACGTTATAGACGTATACAATGTTCCCACCGAGAAGTAGGGCCCGACATACCAGGAATGTTGTAAAATATTACATCCGAGATGTTAGGTTGCCTTAGGTTATGATATACAACGTTATAGATGTATATAATGTCCCCATCGAGAAGTAGGCGACGACACGCCAGGAATGTTGTAAAATATTACATTCGACATGTTAGGTTGCCTTAGGCTAGCATATATAACGTTATAGACGTATATAATGTTCCCACCGAGAAATAGGGGCCGACACGTCAGGAATGATGTAAAATATTACATTCTACATGTTAGGTCGCCTTAGGCTAGGATATATATCGCTATAGACGTATATGATGTTCCCACCGAGAAGTGCGGGTTAACACGCCAGGAATGTTGTCAAATATTACATCCGAGATGTTAGGTTGCCTTAGGTTAGGATATATATCGTTATAGACGTATATAATGTTCCCACCGAGACGTAGGGACCGACATGCCATGAATGTTTTAAAATATTACATCCCAGACGTTAGGTTGCGTTAGGTTAGGATATACAACGTTACCGACGTATATAATGTACCCACGGAGACGTAGGGACCGACATGCCAGGAATGTTGTAAAATATTACATCCGAGGTGTTAGGTTGCCTTAGGTTAGGATATATATCGTTATAGACGTATATAATGTTCCCACCGAGACGTAGGGACCGACATACCAGGATTGTTTTAAAATATTACATCCCAGACGTTAGGTTGCGTTAGGTTAGGATATACAACGTTACAGACGTATATAATGTACCCACGGAGACGTAGGGACCGACATGCCAGGAATGTTGTAAAATATTACATCCCAGATGTTAGGTTGCGTTAGGTTAGTATATACAACGTTATAGACGTATATAATGTCCCCATCGAGAAGCAGGCGGCGACACGCCAGAATGTTGTAAAATATTACATCCGAGATGTTAGGTTGCCTTAGGTTAGGATATACAACGTTATAGATGTATATAATGTCCCCATCGAGAAGTAGGCGACGACACGCCAGGAATGTTGTTAAATATTACATTCGACAAGTTAGGTTGCCGTAGGGTAGGATATATAACGTTATAGAAGTATATAATGTTCCCACCGAGAAGTAGGGACCTACATGCCAGGAATGTTGTAAAATATTAAATGCGAGGTGTTAGGTTGCCTTAGGTTAGGGTATATATCGTTACAGACGTATATAATGTTCCCACCGAGACCTAGTGACCGACATGCCAGGAATGTTGTAAAATATTACATCCGAGATGTTAGGTTGCCCTAGGTTAGGATATATATCATTATAGACGTATATAATGATCCCACCGAGACGTAGGGACCGACATGACAGGAAAGTTTTAAAATATTACATCCGAGATGTTAGGTTCCCTTAGGTTAGGATATACAACGTTATAGACATATAGTATGCTCCCACCGAGAAGTAGGGACCGACATGCCAGGAATGTTGTAAAATATTACATCCGAGGTGTTAGGTTGCATTAGGTTATGATATAAAACGTTATAGATGTATATAATGTCCCCATCGAGAAGTAGGCGACGACACGCCAGGAATGTTGTAAAATATTACATTCTACAAGTTAGGTTGCCTTAGGCTAGGATATATAACGTTATAGACGTATATAATGTTCCCACCGAGAAATAGGGACTGACGCGTCAGGAATGTTCTAAAATATTACACCCGAGATGTTAGGTTCCCTTAGGCTAGGATATATGACGTTATAGATGTATATAATGTCCCCATCCAGAAGTAGGCGACGACACGCCAGGAATGTTGTAAAATATTACATCCCAGATGTTAGGTTGCGTTAGGTTAGAATATACAACGTTATAGACGTATATAATGTACCCATCGAGAAGCAGGCGACGACACGAAAGGAATGTTGTAAAATATTACATTCGACATGTTAGGTTGCCTTAGGCTAGGATATATATCGTTATAGACGTATACAATGTTCCCACCGAGAAGTAGGCGACGACACGCCAGGAATGTTGTAAAATATTACATCCCAGATGTTAGGTTGCGTTAGGTTAGTATATACAAGGTTATAGACGTATATAATGTCCCCATGGAGAAGCAGGCGACGACACGCCAGAATGCTGTAAAATATTACATCCGATATGTTAGGTTGCCTTAGGTTAGGATATACAACGTTATAGATGTATATAAAGTCCCCATCGAGAAGCAGGCGCGGAAGCGGCAGGAATGTTGTAAAATATAACATCCGAGATGTTATGTTGCCATACGTTAGGATATGTAACGTTATAGACGTATATAATGTTCCCACCGAGAAGTAGGGCCCGACATACCAGGAATGTTGTAAAATATTACATCCGAGATGTTAGGTTGCCTTAGGTTATGATAAACAACGTTATAGATGTATATAACGTCCCCATCGAGAAGTAGGCAACGACACGCCAGGAAAGTTGTAAAATATTACACCCGAGATGTTAGGTTCCCTTAGGTTAGGATATATGACGTTATAGATGTACATAATGTCCCCATCCAGAAGTAGGCGACGACACGCCAGGACTGTTGTAAAATATTACATCCCAGATGTTAGGTTGCGTTAGGATAGAATATACAACGTTATAGACGTATATAATGTCCCCATCGAGAAGCAGGCGACGACACGACAGAAATGTAGTAAAATATTACATTCGACATGTTAGGTTGCCTTAGGCTAGGATATATATCGTTATAGACGTACACAATGTTCCCACCGAGAAGTAGGGACCGACATCCCAGGAATGTTGTAAAATACTACATCCGAGATGTTAGGTTGCCTTAGGTTAGGATATACAACGTTATAGATGTATATATTTTCCCCATCGAGAAGTAGGCGACGACACGCCAGGAATGTTGTAAAATATTACATTCTACAAGTTAGGTTGCCTTAGGCTAGGATATATAACGTTATAGACGTATATAATGTTCCCACCGAGAAATAGGGACTGACGCGTCAGGAATGTTCTAAAATATTACACCCGAGATGATAGGTTCCCTTAGGTTAGGATATACAACGTTATAGACGTATAGAATGTCCCCATCGAGAAGCAGGCGACGACACGACAGGAATGTTGTAAAATATTACATCCCAGATGTTAGGTTGCGTTACGATAGAATATACAACGTTATAGACGTATATAATGTCCCCATCGAGAAGCAGGCGACGACACGACAGGAATGTAGTAAAATATTACATTCGACATGTTAGGTTGCCTTAGGCTAGGATATATATCGTTATAGACGTACACAATGTTCCCACCGAGAAGTAGGGACCGACATGACAGGAATGTTGTAAAATACTAAATCCGAGATGTTAGGTTGCCTTAGGTTGGGATATACAACGTTATAGATGTATATAATGTCCCCATCGAGAAGCAGGCGACGACACGACAGGAATGTTGTAAAATATTACATCCCAGATGTTAGGTTGCGTTAGGTTAGGATATACAACGTTATAGACGTATATAATGTCCCCATCGAGAAGCAGGCGACGACACGGCAGGAACGTTGTAAAATATTACATTCTACAAGTTGGGTTGCCTTAGGCTAGGATATATAACGTTATAGACGTATACAATGTTCCCACCGAGAAGTAGGGCCCGACATACCAGGAATGTTGTAAAATAATACATCCGAGATGTTATGTTGCCTTAGGTTATGATATACAACGTGATAGATGTATATAATGTCCCCATCGAGAAGTAGGCGACGACACGCCAGGTATGTTGTAAAATATTACATTCGACATGTTAGGTTGCCTTAGGCTAGCATATATAACGTTATAGACGTATATAATGTTCCCACCGAGAAATAGGGGCCGACACGTCAGGAATGATGTAAAATATTACATTCGACATGTTAGGTCGCCTTAGGCTAGGATATATATCGCTATAGACGTATATGATGTTCCCACCGAGAAGTGCGGGTTAACACGCCAGGAATGTTGTCAAATATTACATCCGAGATGTTAGGTTGCCTTAGGTTAGGATATATATCGTTATAGACGTATATAATGTTCCCACCGAGACGTAGGGACCGACATGCCAGGAATGTTTTAAAATATTACATCCCAGACGTTAGGTTGCGTTAGGTTAGGATATACAACGTTACAGACGTATATAATGTACCCACGGAGACGTAGGGACCGACATGCCAGGAATGTTGTAAAATATTACATCCGAGGTGTTAGGTTGCCTTAGGTTAGGATATAAATCGTTATAGACGTATATAATGTTCCCACCGAGACGTAGGGACCGACATACCAGGATTGTTTTAAAATATTACATCCCAGACGTTAGGTTGCGTTAGGTTAAGATATACAACGTTATAGACGTATATAATGTACCCACGGAGACGTAGGGACCGACATGCCAGGAATGTTGTAAAATATTACATCCCAGATGTTAGGTTCCCTTAGGTTAGGATATACAACGTTATAGACGTATAGAATGTCCCCATCGAGAAGCAGGCGATGACACGACAGGAACGTTGTAAAATATTACACCCGAGATGTTAGGTTCCCTTAGGTTAGGATATATGACGTTATAGATGTATATAATGTCCCCATCCAGAATTAGGCGACGACACGCCAGGACTGTTGTAAAATATTACATCCCTGATGTTAGGTTGCGATAGGTTAGAATATACAACGTTATAGACGTATATAATGTCCCCATCGAGAAGCAGGCGACGACACGACAGAAATGTAGTAAAATATTACATTCGACACGTTAGGTTGCCTTAGGCTAGGATATATGTCGTTATAGACGTACACAATGTTCCCACCCAGAAGTAGGGACCGACATGCCAGGAATGTTGTAAAATACTACATCCGAGATGTTAGGTTGCCTTAGGTTAGAATATACAACGTAACAGACGTATATAATGTCCCCATCGAGAAGCAGGCGACGACACGACAGGAATGTAGTAAAATATTACATTCGACATGTTAGGTTGCCTTAGGCTAGGATATATATCGTTATAGACGTACACAATGTTCCCACCGAGAAGTAGGGACCGACATGCCAGGAATGTTGTAAAATACTACATCCGAGATGTTAGGTTGCCTTAGGTTAGGATATACAACGTTATAGATGTATATATTGTCCCCATCGAGAAGTAGGCGACGACACGCCAGGAATGATGTAAAATATTACATTCTACAAGTTAGGTTGCCTTAGGCTAGGATATATAACGTTATAGACGTATATAATGTTCCCACCGAGAAATAGGGACTGACGCGTCAGGAATGTTCTAAAATATTACACCCGAGATATTAGGTTCCCTTAGGTTAGGATATACAACGTTATAGACGTATAGAATGTCCCCATCGAGAAGCAGGCGACGACACGACAGGAATGTTGTAAAATATTACACCCGAGATGTTAGGTTCCCTTAGGTTAGGATATATGACGTTATAGATGTATATAATGTCCCCATCCAGAAGTAGGCGACGACACGCCAGGAATGTTGTAAAATATTACATCCCAGATGTTAGGTTGCGTTAGGTTAGTATATTCAAGGTTATAGACGTATATAATGTCCCCATGGAGAAGCAGGCGACGACACGCCAGAATGTTGTAAAATATTACATCCGATATGTTAGGTTGCCTTAGGTTAGGATATACAACGTTATAGATGTATATAATGTCACCATCGAGAAGTAGGCAACGACACGCCAGGAATGTTGTAAAATATTACACCCGAGATGTTAGGTTCCCTTAGGCTAGGATATATGACGTTATAGATGTATATAATGTCCCCATCCAGAAGTAGGCGACGACACGCCAGGAATGTTGTAAAATATTACATCCCAGATGTTAGGTTGCGTTAGGTTAGAATATACAACGTTATAGACGTATATAATGTACCCATCGAGAAGCAGGCGACGACACGACAGGAATGTTGTAAAATATTACATTCGACATGTTAGGTTGCCTTAGGCTAGGATATATATCATTATAGACGTATACAATGTTCCCACCGAGAAGTAGGGCCCGACATGCCAGGAATGTTGTAAAATATTACATCCGAGACGTAAGGTTCCCTTAGATTAGGATATATATCGTTATAGACGTATATAACGTTCCCACCGAGACGTAGGGACCGACATGCCAGGAATGTTGTAAAATATTACATCCCAGATGTTAGGTTGCATTAGGTTAGGATATACAACGTTATAGACGTATATAAAGTCCCCATCGAGAAGCAGGCGAGGACTCGGCAGGAATGTTGTAAAATATAACATCCGAGATGTTATGTTGCCATACGTTAGGATATGTAACGTTATAGACGTATATAATGTTCCCACCGAAAAGTAGCAGCCGAAGCGCCAGGAATGTTGTAAAATATTACATCCGAGATGTTAGGTTGCCTTAGGTTAGGATATATATCGTTATAGACGTATATAATGTTCCCACGGAGACGTAGGGACCGACATGCCAGGAATGTTGTAAAATATTACATCCCAGATGTTAGGTTGCTTTAGGTTAGGATATTCAACGTTATAGACGTATATAATGTCCCCATCTAGAAGCGGGCGACGAACCACCAGGAATGTTGTAAAATATTATATCCGAGATGTTATGTTGCCTTACGACAGGATATATAACGTTATAGACGTATATGATGTTCCCACCGAGAAGTACGCGCTAACACGCCAGGAATGTTGTCAAATATTACATCCGAGATATCAGGTTGCCTTAGGCTAGTATATATAACGTAGTAGGCGTATATAACGTTACCACCTTGCACTACGGGCCGACACGTCAGGAATGTTGTAAAATATTACATTCGACATGTTAGGTTGCCTTAGGCTAGCATATATAACGTTATAGACGTATATAATGTTCCCACCGAGAAATAGGGGCCGACACGTCAGGAATGATGTAAAATATTACATTCGACTTGCTAGGTCGCCTTAGGCTAGGATATATATCGCTATAGACGTATATGATGTTCCCACCGAGAAGTGCGGGTTAACACGCCAGGAATGTTGTCAAATATTACATCCGAGATGTTAGGTTGCCTTAGGCTAGGATATACAACGTTACAGACGTATATAATGTACCCACGGAGACGTAGGTACCGACATGCCAGAAATGTTGTAAAATATTACATCCCAGATGTTAGGTTGCGTTAGGTTAGAATATACAACGTTATAGACGTATATAATGTCCCCCTCGAGAAGTAGGCGACGACACGCCAGGAATGTTGTAAAATATTACATTCGACAAGTTAGGTTGCCGTAGGCTAGGATATATAACGTTATAGACGTATATAATGTTCCCACCGAGAAATAGGGACCGACGAGTCAGGAATGTTCTAAAATATTACACCCGAGATGTTAGGTTCCCTTAGGTTAGGATATACAACGTTATAGACGTATAGAATGTTCCCATCGAGAAATAGGGGCCGACGCGTCAGCAATGTTGTAAAATATTACACCCGAGATGTTAGGTTCCCTTAGGTTAGGATATACAACGTTATAGATGTATATAATGTCCCCGTCCAGAAGTAGGCGACGACACGCCAGGAATGTTGTAAAATATTACATTCTACATGTTGGGTTGCCTTAGGCTAGGATATATGTCGTTATAGACGTATACATTGTTTCCACCGAGAAGTAGGGACCGACATGCCAGGAATGTTGTAAAACATTACATCCCAGATGGTAGGTTGCTTTAGGTTAGGATATTCAACGTTATAGACGTATATAATGTCCCCATCGGGATGCAGGAGACGACACGACAGGAATGTTGTAAAATATTACATCCGACATGTTAGGTTGCCTTAGGCTAAGATATATATAGTTATAGACGTATACAATGTTCCCACCGAGAAGTAGGCGACGACACGCCAGAAATGTTGTAAAATATTACACCCGAGATGTTAGGTTCCCTTAGGTTAGGATATATAACGTTATAGATGTATATAATGTCCCCATCCAGAAGTAGGCGACGACACGCCAGGAATGTTGTAAAATATTACATTCTACATGTTGGGTTGCCTTAGGCTAGGATATATGTCGTTATAGACGTATACATTGTTTCCACCGAGAAGTAGGGACCGACATGCCAGGAATGTTGTAAAACATTACATCCCAGATGGTAGGTTGCTGTAGGTTAGGATATTCAACGTTATAGACGTATATAATGTCCCCATCGGGATGCAGGAGACGACACGACAGGAATGTCGTAAAATATTACATCCGACATGTTAGGTTGCCTTAGGCTAGGATATATATAGTTATAGACGTATACAATGTTCCCACCGAGAAGTAGGCGACGACACGCCAGAAATGTTGTAACATATTACACCCGAGATGTTAGGTTCCCTTAGGTTAGGATATATAACGTTATAGATGTATATAATGTCCCCATCCAGAAGTAGGCGACGACACGCCAGGAATGTTGTAAAATATTACATTCTACAAATTAGGTTGCCTTAGGCTAGGATATATAACGTTATAGACGTATATAATGTTCCCACCGAGAAGTAGGGCCCGACATGCCAGGAATGTTGTAAAATATTACACCCGAGATGTTAGGTTCCCTTAGGTTAGGATATACAACGTTATAGACGTATAGAATGTTCCCACCGACAAATAGGGGCCGACGCGTCAGCAATGTTGTAAAATATTACACCCGAGATGTTAGGTTCCCTTAGATTAGGATATATATCGTTATAGACGTATATAACGTTCCCACCGAGACGTAGGGACCGACATGCCAGGAATGTTGTAAAATATTACATCCCAGATGTTAGGTTGCATTAGGTTAGGATATACAACGTTATAGACGTATATAAAGTCCCCATCGAGAAGCAGGCGAGGACTCGGCAGGAATGTTGTAAAATATAACATCCGAGATGTTATGTTGCCATACGTTAGGATATGTAACGTTATAGACGTATATAATGTTCCCACCGAAAAGTAGCAGCCGAAGCGCCAGGAATGTTGTAAAATATTACATCCCAGATGTTAGGTTGCGTTAGGTTAGAATATACAACGTTATAGACGTATATAATGTCCCCCTCGAGAAGTAGGCGACGACACGCCAGGAATGTTGTAAAATATTACATTCGACAAGTTAGGTTGCCGTAGGCTAGGATATATAACGTTATAGACGTATATAATGTTCCCACCGAGAAATAGGAACCGACGAGTCAGGAATGTTCTAAAATATTACACCCGAGATGTTAGGTTCCGTTAGGTTAGGATATACAACGTTATAGACGTATAGAATGTTCCCACCGAGAAATAGGGGCCGACGCGTCAGCAATGTTGTAAAATATTACACCCGAGATGTTAGGTTCCCTTAGGTTAGGATATACAACGTTATAGACGTATAGAATGTTCCCACCGAGAAGTAGGGACCTACATGCCAGGAATGTTCTAAAATATTAAATCCCATATGTTAGGTTGCGTTAGGTTAGAATATACAACGTTATAGATGTATATAATGTCCCCATCGAGAAGTAGGCGACGACACGCCAGGAACGTTGTAAAATATTACATTCTACATTTTGGGTTGCCTTAGGCTAGGATATATGTCGTTATAGACGTATACATTGTTTCCACCGAGAAGTAGGGACCGACATGCCAGGAATGTTGTAAAATATTACATCCCAGATGTTAGGTTGCTTTAGGTTAGGATATTCAACGTTATAGACGTATATAATGTCCCCATCGAGATGCAGGAGACGACACGACAGGAATGTTGTAAAATATTACATTCGACATGTTAGGTTGCCTTAGGCTAGGATATATATAGTTATAGACGTATACAATGTTCCTACCGAGAAGTAGGCGACGACACGCCAGGAATGTTGTAAAATATTACACCCGAGATGTTAGGTTCCCTTAGGTTAGGATATATAACGTTATAGATGTATATAATGTCCCCATCCAGAAGTAGGCGACGACACGCCAAGAATGTTGTAAAATATTACATTCTACATGTTGGGTTACCTTAGGATAGGATATATGTCGTTATAGACGTATACATTGTTTCCACCGAGAAGTAGGGACCGACATGCCAGGAATGTTGTAAAATATTACATCCCAGATGTTAGGTTGCTTTAGGTTAGGATATTCAACGTTATAGACGTATATAATGTCCCCATCGAGATGCAGGAGACGACACGACAAGAATGTTGTAAAATATTACATTCGAAATGTTAGGTTGCCTTAGGCTAGGATATATATAGTTATAGACGTATACAATGTTCCCACCGAGAAGTAGGCGACGACACGCCAGGAATGTTGTAAAATATTACACCCGAGATGTTAGGTTCCCTTAGGTTAGGATATATAACGTTATAGATGTATATAATGTCCCCATCCAGAAGTAGGCGACGACACGCCAGGAATGTTGTAAAATATTACATTCTACAAGTTAGGTTGCCTTAGGCTAGGATATATAACGTTATAGACTTATATAATGTTCCCACCGAGAAATAGGGACTGACGCGTCAGGAATGTTCTAAAATATTACACCCGAGATGTTAGGTTCCCTTAGGTTAGGACATACAGCGTTATAGACGTATAGAATGTCCCCATCGAGAAGCAGGCGACGACACGACAGGAATGTTGTAAAATATTACATTCGACATGTTAGGTTGCGTTAGGCTAGGGTTTATATCGTTATAGACGTATACAATGTTCCCACCGAGAAGTAGGGCCCGACATGCCAGGAATGTTGTAGAATATTACATCCGAGATGTTAGGTTGCCTTAGGGGAGGATATACAACGTTATAGATGTATATAACGTCCCCATCGAGAAGTAGGCGACGACACGCCAGGAACGTTGTAAAATATTACATTCTACATTTTGGGTTGCCTTAGGCTAGGATATATGTCGTTATAGACGTATACATTGTTTCCACCGAGAAGTAGGGACCGACATGCCAGGAATGTTGTAAAATATTACATCCCAGATGTTAGGTTGCTTTAGGTTAGGATATTCAACGTTATAGACGTATATAATGTCCCCATCGAGATGCAGGAGACGACACGACAGGAATGATGTAAAATATTACATTCGACATGTTAGGTTGCCTTAGGCTAGGATATATATAGTTATAGACGTATACAATGTTCCCACCGAGAAGTAGGGCCCAACATGCCAGGAATGTTGTAAAATATTACATCCGAGATGTAAGGTTCCCTTAGGTTAGGATATATATCGTTATAGACGTATATAACGTTCCCACCGAGACGTAGGGACCGACATGCCAGGAATGTTGAAAATATTACATCCCAGATGTTAGGTTGCGTTAGGTTAGTATATACAAGATTATAGATGTATATAATGTCCCCATCGAGAAGTAGGCGACGACACGCCAGGAACGTTGTAAAATATTACACCCGAGATGTTAGGTTCCCTTACGTTAGGATATACAACGTTATAGGCGTATCTAATGTCCCCATCGAGAAGCAGGCGACGACACGCCAGAATGTTGTAAAATATTACATCCGAGATGTTCGGTTCCCTTAGGTTAGGATATACAACGTTATAGACGTATCTCATGTCCCCCTCGAGAAGCAGGCGACGACACTACAGGAATGTTGTAAAATATTACATTCGATATGTTAGGTCGCATTAGACTAGGATATATATCGTTATAGACGTATACAATTTTTCCACCGAGACGTAGGGACCGATATGCCAGGAATGTTGTAAAATATTACACCCTAGATGTTAGGTTCCCTTAGGTTAGGATATACGACGTTATAGACGTATAGAATGTTCCCACCGAGATGTAGGGACCGACATACCAGGAATGTTGTAAAATATGACATCCGAGTTGATAGGTTGCTTTAGGTTAGGATATATATATCGTTATAGACTTATATAATGTTACCACCGAGAACTACGGGCCGACACGTCAGGAATGATGTAAAATATTACATTCGACATGTTAGGTTGCCTTAGGATAGGATAAATGACGTTATAGACGTATATAATTTTCCCACCGAGATGTAGGGACCGACAAGCCAGGAGTGTTGTAAAATAATACATCCGAGATGTTAGGTTGCCTTCGGTTAGGATATATATCGATATAGACGTATATAATGTTCCCACCGAAACGTGGGGACCGACATGCCAGGAATGTTGTAAAATATTACATCCGAGATGTTAGGTTGCATTAGATTAGGATATACAAAGTTATAGATGTATATAATGTTCCCACCGAAAAGTAGGAGCCGACGCGCCAGGAATGTTGTAAAATATTACATCCCAGATGTTAGATTGCGTTAGGTTAGGATATACAACGCTATAGACGTATATAATGTCCCCATCGAGAAGCAGGCGACGAAACGCCAGGAATGTTGTAAAATATTACATCCCAGATGTTAGGTTGCGTTAGGTTAGGATATACAACGTTATAGACGTACATAATGTCCCCATCGAGAAGCAGACGACGACACGCCAGGAAGGTTGCATAATATTACATCCCAGGTGTTAGGTTGCGTTAGGTTAGGATATACAACGTTGTAGACGTATATAATGTCCCCATCGAGAAGCAGGCGACGACACGCCAGGAATGTTGCAAAATATTACATCCGAGATGTTATGTTGCCTTACGTTAGGATATATAACGTTATAGACGTATATAATGTTCCCACCGAAAAGTAGGAGCCAACGCGCCATGAATGTTCTAAAATATTACATCCGAGATGTTATGTTGCCTTCGGTTAGGATATATATCGCTATAGACGTATATGATGTTCCCATCGAGAAGTACGGTCCGACACGCCTGGAATGTTGTCAGATATTACATCCGAGATGATAGGTTGCCTTAGGTTAGGATATACAACGTTATAGATGTACATAATGTCCCCATCGAGCAGCAGGCGACGACACGCCAGAATGTTGTAAAATATTACATCCCAGATGTTAGGTTGCGTTGGGTTAGGATATACAACGTTATAGACGTATATTATGTCCCCATCGAGAAGCAGGAGACGACACGCCAGGAATGTTGTAAAATATTACATTCGACATGTTAGATCGCCTTCGGCTACGATATATAACGTTATAGACGTATATAATGTTCCCACCGAGAAGTACGGGCGGACACGCCAGGAATGGTGTAAAATATTACATTGGACATGTCAGGTCGCCTTAGGCTAGGACATATAACATTATAGACGTATATAATGTTCCCACCGAGAAATAGCGGCCGACGCGTCAGGAATGTTGTAAAATATTACACCCGAGATTTTAGGTTCCCTTAGGTTAGGATATACAAGGCTATAGAAGTACAGAATGTTCCCACCGAGAAGTACGGGCCGACACGCCAGGAATGTTGTAAAATATTACATCCGAGGTGTTATGTTTCCTTACGTTAGGACATATAACGTTATAGAAGTATATAATGTTCCCACCGAAAGGTAGGAGCCGACGCGCCAGGAATGTTGTAAAATATTACATCCGAGATGTTAGGTTGCCTTAGGCTAGGATATATAACGTTATAGATGTATATAATGTTACCACCGAGAAGTAGTGGCCGACGAGCCAGGAAAGTTGTAAAATATAACGCCCGACATGTTAGGTTGCCGTAGGCTAGGAGATATAGCGTATTAGACGCATATGATGTTACCACCGAGAAGTACGGGCCGACACGTCAGGAATGTTGTCAAATATTACATCCGAGATGTTAGGTTGCCTTAGGTTAGGATATACAACGTTATAGATTTATATAATGTCCCCATCCAGAGGTAGGCGACGACACGCCAGGAATGATGTAAAATATTACATTCGACATGTTAGGTCGCCTTAGGCTAGGATATATAACGTTATAGACGTATACAATGTTTCCACCGAGAAGTACGGGCCTACATGCCAGGAATGTTGTCAACTATTACATCCGAGATGTTAGGTTGCCTTAGGTTAGGATATATATCGCTATAGACGTATATAATGTTCCCACCGAGACGTAGGGACCGACATGCCAGGAATGTTGTAAAATATTACATCCCAAATGTTAGGTTGCGTTAGGTTAGGATATACAACGTTATAGACGTATATAATGTCCCCATCGAGAAGCAGGAGACGACACGCCAGGAATGATGTAAAATATTACATTCGACATGTTAGGTCGCCTTAGGCTAGGATATATAACGTTACAGACGTATATAATGTTCCCAAGGAGATGTACGGGCGGACACGCCAGGAATGCTGTCAACTATTACATCCGAGATGTTAGGTTGCCCTAGGTTAGGATATATATCGTTATAGACGTATATAATGTTCCTACCGAGACTTGGGGACCGACATGCCAGGAATCTTGGAAAATATTACATCCCAGATGTTAGGTTGCTTTAGGTTAGGATATACAACGTTATAGACGTATATAATGTCCCTATCGAGGAGCAGGAGACGACAGGCCAGGAATGTTGTAAAATATTACATTCGACATGTTAGGTCGCCTTAGGCTAGGATATATAACGTTATAGACGTATATAATGTTCCTACCGAGACTTGGGGACCGACATGCCAGGAATCTTGGAAAATATTACATCCCAGATGTTAGGTTGCTTTAGGTTAGGATATACAACGTTATAGACGTATATAATGTCCCTATCGAGGAGCAGGAGACGACAGGCCAGAATGTTGTAAAATATTACATCCGAGATGTTAGGTTGCCTTAGGTTAGGATATACAATGTTATAGATGTATATAATGTCCCCATCGAGAAGTAGGCGACGACACGCCAGGAATGTTGTAAAATATTACTTTCGACATGTTAGGTTGCCTAGACTAGGATATATAACGTTATAGACGTATATAATGTTCTCACCGAAAAATAGGGTCCGACGCGTCAGGAATGTTGTAAAATATTATACCCGAGATGTTATGTTGCATTACGTTAGGATTTATGACGTTATAGACGTATATAATGTTCCCACCGAAAAGTAGGAACCGACGATCCAGGAATGTTGTAAAGTATTACATCCGAGAAGTTAGGTTGCCTTAGGTTATGTTATATAACGTTATAGACGTATATAATATTCCCACCGAGAAGTAGGGAACGACATGCCAGAAATGTTGTAAAATATTACATCCGAGAAGTTAGGTTGCCCTAGGTTATGATATATAACGTTATAGACGTATATAATATTCCCACCGAGAAGTAGGGACCGACACGCCAGGAATGTTGAAAAATATTACATTCGACATGTTAGGTCGGCTTAGGCTAGGATATATAACGTTATAGATGTATATAATGTTCCCTCCGAGAAGTAAGGGCGGACACGCCAGGAAAGTTGTCAACTATTACTTCCGAGATGTTAGGTTGCCTTAGGTTAGGACATATATCGTTATAGACGTATATAATGTTCCCACCGAGACGTAGGGACCAACATGCCAGGAATGTTGTATAATATTACACCCGAGATGTTAGGTTCCCTTAAGTTAGGATATACAAACATATAGATGTATATAATGTCCCCATCGAGAAGCAGGCGACGACACGCCAGGAATGTTGTAAAATATTACATTCGACATGTTAGGTTGCCTTAGACTGGGATATATAACGTTATAGACATATATAATGTTCCCACCGAAAAATAGGGGCCGACGCGTCAGGAATGTTGTAAAATATTACATCCGAGATGTTAGGTTGCCTTAGGTTATGATATATAACGTTATAGACGTATATAATATTCCCACCGAGAAGTAGGGACTGACATGCCAGGAATGTTGTAAAATATTACATTCGGCATGTTAGGTTGCCTTAGACTAGGATGTATAACGTTATCGACGTATATAATGTTCCCACCGAAAAATAGGGACCGACGCGTCAGGAATGTTGTAAAATATTGCACCCGAGATGTTATGTTGCCTTACGTTAGGATTTATGACGTTATAGACGTATATAATGTTCCCACCGAAAAGTAGGAACCGACGAGCCAGGAATGATGTAAAATATTATATCCGAGATGTTAGGTTGCCTTAGGTTATGATATATAACTTTATAGACGTATATAATATTCCCACCGAGAAGTAGGGACTGACATGCCAGGAATGTTGTAAAATATTACACCCGAGATGTTAGGTTCCCTTAGGTTAGGATATACAACGTTATAGACGTATATAATGTCCCCATCGAGAAGCAGGCGACGACACGCCAGAATGTTGTAAAATATTACATCCGAGATGTTAGGTTGCCTTAGGTTAGGATATACAAGGTTATAGATGTATATAATGTCCCCATCGAGAAGTAGGCGACGACACGCCAGGAATGTTGTGAAATATTACATTCGACATGTTAGGTTGCCTTAGACTAGGATATATAACGTTATAGACATATAAAATGTTCCCACCGAAAAATAGGGGCCGACGCGTCAGGAATGTTGTAAAATATTACATTCGACATGTTAGGTGGCCTTAGGCTAGGATATATAACGTTATCGACGTATATAATGTTCCCACCGAGACGTAGGCACCGACATGCAAGGAATGTTGTAAAATATTACATCCCAAATCTTAGGTTGCGTTAGGTTAGGATATACAAAGTTATAGACGTATATAATCTCCCCATCGAGAAGCAGGCGACGACACGCCAGAATGTTGTAAAATATTACATTCGACATCTTAGGTTGCCTTAGGCTAGGATATATAGCGTTATAGACGTATATAATGTTCCCACCTAAAAATAGGGGCCGACGAGTCAGGAATGTTGTAAAATATTACACCCGAGATGTTATGTTCCCTTAGGTTAGGATATATAACTTTATAGATGTATAGTATGTTCCCACCGAGATGTAGGGACCGACATGCCAGGCATGTTGTAAAATATTACATCCGAGATGTTAGGTTGCGTTAGGTTAGGATATACAACGTTATAGACGTATATAATGTCCCCATCGAGAAGCAGGCGACGACACGCCAGGAGTGTTGTAAAATATTACATCCGAGATGTTAGGTTCCCTTCGGTTTGGATATATATCGTTATAGACGTATATAATGTTCCTACCGAGACTTGGGGACCGACATGCCAGGAATCTTGTAAAATATTACATCCCAGATGTTAGGTTGCTTTAGGTTAAGATATACAACGTTATAGACGTATATAATGTCCCCATCGAGAAGCAGGCGACGACACGCCAGGAATGTTGTAAAATATTACATTCGACATGTTATGTGGCCTTAGGCTAGGATATATAACGTTATAGACGTATATAATGTTCCCACCGAGAAGTACGGGCGGACACGCCAGAAATGTTGTCAACTATTACATCCGAGATGTTAGGTTGCCTTAGGTTAGGATATATAACGTTATAGACGTATATAATCTCCCCATCCAGAAGTAGGCGACGACACGCCAGGAATATTACATCCCAGATGTTAGGTTGCGTTAGGATAGGATACACAACGTTATAGACGTATATAATGTTCCCATCGAGAAGCAGGCAACGACACGCCAGGAATGATGTAAAATATTACATTCGACATGTTAGGTTGCCTTAGGCTAGGATATATATCGTTATAGGCGTATGCAATGTTTCCACTGAGAAGTAGGGACCGATATGCCAGGAATGTTGTAAAATCTTCCATCCGAGATGTTAGGTTGCCTTGGGTTAGGATATACAATGTTATAGATGTATATAATGTCCCCATCGAGAAGTAGGCGACGACACGCCAGGAATGCTGTAAAATATTACATTCGACATGTTAGGTTGCCTTAGGCTAGGATATATAACGTTATAGACGTATATAATGTCCCCATCGAGAAGCAGGCGACGACATGCCAGAATGTTGTAAAATATTACATCCGAGATGTTAGGTTGCCTTAGGCTAGGATATATATCGTTATAGACGTATACAATGTTTACACCGAGACGTAGGGACCGATATGACAGGAATGCTGTAAAATATTACATCCGATATTTTAGGCTGCCTTAGGTTAGGATATACAACGTTATAGACGTATAGTATGTTCCCACCGAGATGTAGGGTCCGACATGCCAGGAATGTTGTAAAATATTATATCTCAAATGTTCGGTTGCGTTAGATTAGGATATACAACGTTATAGACGTATATAATGTCCCCATCGAGAAGCAGGCGACGACATGCCAGAATGTTGTAAAATATTACATCCGAGATGTTAGGTTGCCTTAGGCTAGGATATATATCGTTATAGACGTATACAATGTTTACACCGAGACGTAGGGACCGATATGACAGGAATGTTGTAAAATATTACATCCGAGATTTTAGGCTGCCTTAGGTTAGGGTATACAATGTTATAGATGTATATAATGTCTCCATCGAGAAGTAGGCGACGACACGCCAGGAATGTTGTAAAATATTACATTCGACATGTTAGGTCGCCTTAGGCTAGGATATATAACGTTATAGACGTATACAATGTTCCCACCGAGAAGTACGGGCCTACACGCCTGGAATGTTGTCAACTATTACATCCGAGATGTTAGGTTACCTTGGGTTAGGATATATATCGTTATAGACGTATACAATGTTTCCACCGAGAAGTAGGGACCGGCATGCCAGGAATGTTGTAAAATATTTCATCCGAGATGTTAGGTTGCCTTAGGTTAGGATATACAATATTATAGAAGTATAGAATGTTCCCACCGAGATGTAGGGACCGACATGCCAGGAATGTTGTAAAGTATTACATCCGAGATGTTAGGTTGCTTTACTTTAGGATATATATCGTTATAGACGTATATAATGTTCCTACCGAGACTTGAGGACCGACATGCCAGGAATCTTGTAAAATATTACATCCCAGATGTTAGGTTGCGTTAGGTTAGGATATACCTCATTATAGACGTATATAATGTCCCCATCGAGAAGCAGGAGACGACACGCCACGAATGTTGTAAAATATCACATTCGACATATTATGTCGCCTTAGGCTAGGATATATAACGTTATAGACGTATATAATGTTCCCACCGAGAAGTACGGGCGGACACGCCTGGAATGTTGTCAACTATTACATCCGAGATGTTAGGTTGCCTTAGGTTAGGATATATATCGTTATAGACGTATACAATGTTTCCACCGAGACATGTGGACCGACATGCCAGGAATCTTGTAAAATATTACATCCCATATGTTAGGTTGCGTTAGGTAAGGATATACAACGTTAGAGACGTATATAATATTCCCACCGAAAAATAGGGACTGACGCGTCAGGAATGTTCTAAAATATTACACCCGAGATGATAGGTTCCCTTAGGTTAGGATATACAACGTTATAGACGTATAGAATGTCCCCATCGAGAAGCAGGCGACGACACGACAGGAATGTTGTAAAATATTACACCCGAGATGTTAGGTTCCCTTAGGTTAAGATATATGACGTTATAGATGTATATAATGTCCCCATCCAGAAGTAGGTGACGACACGCCAGGAATGTTGTAAAATATGACATCCCGGATGTTAGGTTGCGTTAGGTTAGAATATACAACGTTATAGACGTATATAATGTACCCATCGAGAAGCAGGCGACGACACGACAGGAATGTTGTAAAATATTACATTCGACATGTTAGGTTGGCTTAGGCTAGGATATATATCGCTATAGACGTATACAATTTTCGCACCGAGAAGTAGGGCCACGACATGCCAGGAATGTTGTAAAATATTACATCCGAGATGTAAGGTTCCCTTAGGTTAGGATATATATCGTTATAGACGTATATAACGTTCCCACCGAGACGTAGGGACAGACATGCCAGGAATGTTGAAAATATTACATCCCAGATGTTAGGTTGCATTAGGTTAGGATATACAATGTTTTAGACGTATATAAAGTCCCCATCGAGAAGCAGGCGAGGACACGGCAGGACTGTTGTAAAATATTACATCCCAGATGTTAGGTTGCGTTACGATAGAATATACAACGTTATAGACGTATATAATGTCCCCATCGAGAAGCAGGCGACGACACGACAGGAATGTAGTAAAATATTACATTCGACATGTTAGGTTGCCTTAGGCTAGGATATATATCGTTATAGACGTACACAATGTTCCCACCGAGAAGTAGGGACCGACATGACAGGAATGTTGTAAAATACTAAATCCGAGATGTTAGGTTGCCTTAGGTTGGGATATACAACGTTATAGATGTATATAATGTCCCCATCGAGAAGCAGGCGACGACACGACAGGAATGTTGTAAAATATTACATCCCAGATGTTAGGTTGCGTTAGGTTAGGATATACAACGTTATAGACGTATATAATGTCCCCATCGAGAAGCAGGCGACGACACGGCAGGAATGTTGTAAAATATTACATTCTACAAGTTGGGTTGCCTTAGGCTAGGATATATAACGTTATAGACGTATACAATGTTCCCACCGAGAAGTAGGGCCCGACATACCAGGAATGTTGTAAAATAATACATCCGAGATGTTATGTTGCCTTAGGTTATGATATACAACGTGATAGATGTATATAATGTCCCCATCGAGAAGTAGGCGACGACACGCCAGGTATGTTGTAAAATATTACATTCGACATGTTAGGTTGCCTTAGGCTAGCATATATAACGTTATAGACGTATATAATGTTCCCACCGAGAAATAGGGGCCGACACGTCAGGAATGATGTAAAATATTACATTCGACATGTTAGGTCGCCTTAGGCTAGGATATATATCGCTATAGACGTATATGATGTTCCCACCGAGAAGTGCGGGTTAACACGCCAGGAATGTTGTCAAATATTACATCCGAGATGTTAGGTTGCCTTAGGTTAGGATATATATCGTTATAGACGTATATAATGTTCCCACCGAGACGTAGGGACCGACATGCCAGGAATGTTTTAAAATATTACATCCCAGACGTTAGGTTGCGTTAGGTTAGGATATACAACGTTACAGACGTACATAATGTACCCACGGAGACGTAGGGACCGACATGCCAGGAATGTTGTAAAATATTACATCCGAGGTGTTAGGTTGCCTTAGGTTAGGATATAAATCGTTATAGACGGATATAATGTTCCCACCGAGACGTAGGGACCGACATACCAGGATTGTTTTAAAATATTACATCCCAGACGTTAGGTTGCGTTAGGTTAAGATATACAACGTTATAGACGTATATAATGTACCCACGGAGAAGTAGGGACCGACATGCCAGGAATGTTGTAAAATATTACATCCCAGATGTTAGGTTCCCTTAGGTTAGGATATACAACGTTATAGACGTATAGAATGTC
Organism: Xylocopa violacea; assembly: GCA_963969225.1. Taxonomy (NCBI): domain Eukaryota; kingdom Metazoa; phylum Arthropoda; class Insecta; order Hymenoptera; family Apidae; genus Xylocopa; species Xylocopa violacea. The sequence continues at coordinate 28,817,735 of CAXAJV010000001.1, forward strand.
CCCATCGAGAAGCAGGCGATGACACGACAGGAACGTTGTAAAATATTACACCCGAGATGTTAGGTTCCCTTAGGTTAGGATATATGACGTTATAGATGTATATAATGTCCCCATCCAGAAGTAGGCGACGACACGCCAGGACTGTTGTAAAATATTACATCCCTGATGTTAGGTTGCGATAGGTTAGAATATACAACGTTATAGACGTATATAATGTCCCCATCGAGAAGCAGGCGACGACACGACAGAAATGTAGTAAAATATTACATTCGACACGTTAGGTTGCCTTAGGCTAGGATATATGTCGTTATAGACGTACACAATGTTCCCACCCAGAAGTAGGGACCGACATGCCAGGAATGTTGTAAAATACTACATCCGAGATGTTAGGTTGCCTTAGGTTAGAATATACAACGTAACAGACGTATATAATGTCCCCATCGAGAAGCAGGCGACGACACGACAGGAATGTTGTAAAATATTACATTCGACATGTTAGGTTGCCTTAGGCTAGAATATATATCGTTATAGACGTATACAATGTTCCCACCGAAAAGTAGGGACCGACATGCCAGGAATGTTGTAAAATACTACATCCGAGATGTTAGGTTGCCTTAGGTTAGGATATACAACGTTATAGATGTATATATTGTCCCCATCGAGAAGTAGGCGACGACACGCCAGGAATGTTGTAAAATATTACATTCTACAAGTTAGGTTGCCTTAGGCTAGGATATATAACGTTATAGACGTATATAATGTTCCCACCGAGAAATAGGGACTGACGCGTCAGGAATGTTCTAAAATATTACACCCGAGATGTTAGGTTCCCTTAGGTTAGGATATACAACGTTATAGACGTATAGAATGTCCCCATCGAGAAGCAGGCGACGATACGACAGGAATGTTATAAAGTATTACACCCGAGAAGTTAGGTTCCCTTAGGTTAGGATATATGACGCTATAGATGTATATAATGTCCCCATCCAGAAGTAGGCGACGACACGACAGGAATGTTGTAAAATATTACATCCCAGATGTTAGGTTGCGTTAGGTTAGTATATACAAGGTTATAGACGTATATAATGTCCCCATGGAGAAGCAGGCGACGACACGCCAGAATGTTGTAAAATATTACATCCGATATGTTAGGTTGCTTTAGGTTAGGATATACAACGTTATAGATGTATATAATGTCCCCATCGAGAAGTAGGCAACGACACGCCAGGAATGTTGTAAAATATTACACCCGAGATGTTAGGTTCCCTTAGGCTAGGATATATGACGTTATAGATGTATATAATGTCCCCATCCAGAAGTAGGCGACGACACGCCAGGAATGTTGTAAAATATTACATCCCAGATGTTAGGTTGCGTTAGGTTAGAATATACAACGTTATAGACGTATATAATGTACCCATCGAGAAGCAGGCGACGACACGACAGGAATGTTGTAAAATATTACATTCGACATGTTAGGTTGCCTTAGGCTACAATATATAACGTTTTAGACGTATATAATGTTCCCACCGAGAAGTAGGGAACTACATGCCAGGAATGTTGTAAAATATTAAATCCGAGATGTTAGGTTGCCTTAGGTTAGGGTATATATCGTTACAGACGTATATAATGTTCCCACCGAGACCTAGTGACCGACATGCCAGAAATGTTGTAAAATATTACATCCGAGATGTTAGGTTGCCTTAGGTTAGGATATATATCGTTATAGACGTATATAATGATCCCACCGAGACGCAGGGACCGACGTGCCAGGAAAGTTTTAAAATATTACATCCGAGATGTTAGGTTCCCTTAGGTTAGGATAGACAGCGTTATAGACATATAGTATGTTCCCACCGAGAAGTAGGGACCGACATGCCAGGAATGTTGTAAAATATTACATCCCAGATGTTAGGTTGAGTTAGGTTAGAATATACAACGTTACAGACGTATATAATGTCCCCACCGAGAAGCAGGCGACGACACGCCAGAATGTTGTAAAATATTACATCCGAGATGTCAGGTTGCCTTAGGTTAGGATATACAACGTTATAGATGTATATAATGTCCCCATCGAGAAGTAGGCAACGACACGCCAGGAATGTTGTAAAATATTACACCCGAGATGTTAGGTTCCCTTAGGTTAGGATATATGACGTTATAGATGTATATAATGTCCCCATCCAGAAGCAGGCGACGACACGCCAGGACTGTTGTAATATATTACATCCCTGATGTTAGGTTGCGATAGGTTAGAATATACAACGTTATAGACGTATATAATGTCCCCATCGAGAAGCAGGCGACGACACGACAGGAATGTAGTAAAATATTACATTCGACATGTTAGGTTGCCTTAGGCTAGGATATATATCGTTATAGACGTACACAATGTTCCCACCGAGAAGTAGGGACCGACATGCCAGGAATGTTGTAAAATACTACATCCGAGATGTTAGGTTGCCTTAGGTTAGGATATACAACGTTATAGATGTATATATTGTCCCCATCGAGAAGTAGGCGACGACACGCCAGGAATGATGTAAAATATTACATTCTACAAGTTAGGTTGCCTTAGGCTAGGATATATAACGTTATAGACGTATATAATGTTCCCACCGAGAAATAGGGACTGACGCGTCAGGAATGTTCTAAAATATTACACCCGAGATGTTAGGTTCCCTTAGGTTAGGATATACAACGTTATAGACGTATAGAATGTCCCCATCGAGAAGCAGGCGACGACACGACAGGAATGTTGTAAAATATTACACCCGAGATGTTAGGTTCCCTTAGGTTAGGATATATGACGTTATAGATGTATATAATGTCCCCATCCAGAAGTAGGCGACGACACGCCAGGAATGTTGTAAAATATTACATCCCAGATGTTAGGTTGCGTTAGGTTAGTATATTCAAGGTTATAGACGTATATAATGTCCCCATGGAGAAGCAGGCGACGACACGCCAGAATGTTGTAAAATATTACATCCGATATGTTAGGTTGCCTTAGGTTAGGATATACAACGTTATAGATGTATATAATGTCCCGATCGAGAAGTAGGCAACGACACGCCAGGAATGTTGTAAAATATTACACCCGAGATGTTAGGTTCCCTTAGGCTAGGATATATGACGTTATAGATGTATATAATGTCCCCATCCAGAAGTAGGCGACGACACGCCAGGAATGTTGTAAAATATTACATCCCAGATGTTAGGTTGCGTTAGGTTAGAATATACAACGTTATAGACGTATATAATGTACCCATCGAGAAGCAGGCGACGACACGACAGGAATGTTGTAAAATATTACATTCGACATGTTAGGTTGCCTTAGGCTAGGATATATATCGTTATAGACGTATACAATGTTCCCACCGAGAAGTAGGGCCCGACATGCCAGGAATGTTGTAAAATATTACATCCGAGACGTAAGGTTCCCTTAGATTAGGATATATATCTTTATAGACGTATATAACGTTCCCACCGAGACGTAGGGACCGACATGCCAGGAATGTTGTAAAATATTACATCCCAGATGTTAGGTTGCTTTAGGTTAGGATATTCAACGTTATAGACGTATATAATGTCCCCATCTAGAAGCGGGCGACGACCCACCAGGAATGTTGTAAAATATTATATCCGAGATGTTATGTTGCCTTACGACAGGATATATAACGTTATAGACGTATATGTTGTTCCCACCGAGAAGTACGCGCTAACACGCCAGGAATGTTGTCAAATATTACATCCGAGATGTCAGGTTGCCTTAGGCTAGTATATATAACGTAGTAGGCGTATATAACGTTACCACCTTGCACTACGGGCCGACACGTCAGGAATGTTGTAAAATATTACATTCGACATGTTAGGTTGCCTTAGGCTAGCATATATAACGTTATAGACGTATATAATGTTCCCACCGAGAAATAGGGGCCGACACGTCAGGAATGATGTAAAATATTACATTCGACTTGCTAGGTCGCCTTAGGCTAGGATATATATCACTATCGACGTATATGATGTTCCCACCGAGAAGTGCGGGTTAACACGCCAGGAATGTTGTCAAATATTACATCCGAGATGTTAGGTTGCCTTAGGCTAGGATATACAACGTTACAGACGTATATAATGTACCCACGGAGACGTAGGGACCGACATGCCAGAAATGTTGTAAAATATTACATCCCAGATGTTAGGTTGCGTTAGGTTAGAATATACAACGTTATAGACGTATATAATGTCCCCCTCGAGAAGTAGGCGACGACACGCCAGGAATGTTGTAAAATATTACATTCGACAAGTTAGGTTGCCGTAGGCTAGGATATATAACGTTATAGACGTATATAATGTTCCCACCGAGAAATAGGAACCGACGAGTCAGGAATGTTCTAAAATATTACACCCGAGATGTTAGGTTCCCTTAGGTTAGGATATACAACGTTATAGACGTATAGAATGTTCCCATCGAGAAATAGGGGCCGACGCGTCAGCAATGTTGTAAAATATTACACCCGAGATGTTAGGTTCCCTTAGGTTAGGATATACAACGTTATAGATGTATATAATGTCCCCATCCAGAAGTAGGCGACGACACGCCAGGAATGTTGTAAAATATTACATTCTACATGTTGGGTTGCCTTAGGCTAGGATATATGTCGTTATAGACGTATACATTGTTTCCACCGAGAAGTAGGGACCGACATGCCAGGAATGTTGTAAAATATTACATTCTACATGTTGGGTTGCCTTAGGCTAGGATATATGTCGTTATAGACGTATACATTGTTTCCGCCGAGAAGTAGGGACCGACGTGCCAGGAATGTTGTAAAACATTACATCCCAGATGGTAGGTTGCTTTAGGTTAGGATATTCAACGTTATAGACGTATATAATGTCCCCATCGGGATGCAGGAGACGACACGACAGGAATGTCGTAAAATATTACATCCGACATGTTAGGTTGCCTTAGGCTAGGATATATATAGTTATAGACGTATACAATGTTCCCACCGAGAAGTAGGCGACGACACGCCAGAAATGTTGTAACATATTACACCCGAGATGTTAGGTTCCCTTAGGTTAGGATATATAACGTTATAGATGTATATAATGTCCCCATCCAGAAGTAGGCGACGACACGCCAGGAATGTTGTAAAATATTACATTCTACAAGTTAGGTTGCCTTAGGCTAGGATATATAACGTTATAGACGTATATAATGTTCCCACCGAGAAATAGGGACTGACGCGTCAGGAATGTTCTAAAATATTACACCCGAGATGTTAGGTTCCCTTAGGTTAGGACATACAGCGTTATAGACGTATAGAATGTCCCCATCGAGAAGCAGGCGACGACACGCCAGGAATGTTGTAAAATATTACATTCTACATGTTGTGTTGCCTTAGGCTAGGATATATGTCGTTATAGACGTATACAATGTTCCCACCGAGAAGTAGGGCCCGACATGCCAGGAATGTTGTAAAATATTACACCCGAGATGTTAGGTTCCCTTAGGTTAGGATATACAACGTTATAGACGTATAGAATGTTCCCACCGACAAATAGGGGCCGACGCGTCAGCAATGTTGTAAAATATTACACCCGAGATGTTAGGTTCCCTTAGATTAGGATATATATCGTTATAGACGTATATAACGTTCCCACCGAGACGTAGGGACCGACATGCCAGGAATGTTGTAAAATATTACATCCCAGATGTTAGGTTGCATTAGGTTAGGATATACAACGTTATAGACGTATATAAAGTCCCCATCGAGAAGCAGGCGAGGACTCGGCAGGAATGTTGTAAAATATAACATCCGAGATGTTATGTTGCCATACGTTAGGATATGTAACGTTATAGACGTATATAATGTTCCCACCGAAAAGTAGCAGCCGAAGCGCCAGGAATGTTGTAAAATATTACATCCGAGATGTTAGGTTGCCTTAGGTTAGGATATATATCGTTATAGACGTATATAATGTTCCCACGGAGACGTAGGGACCGACATGCCAGGAATGTTGTAAAATATTACATCCCAGATGTTAGGTTGCTTTAGGTTAGGATATTCAACGTTATAGACGTATATAATGTCCCCATCTAGAAGCGGGCGACGACCCACCAGGAATGTTGTAAAATATTATATCCGAGATGTTATGTTGCCTTACGACAGGATATATAACGTTATAGACGTATATGATGTTCCCAACGAGAAGTACGCGCTAACACGCCAGGAATGTTGTCAAATATTACATCCGAGATGTCAGGTTGCCTTAGGCTAGTATATATAACGTAGTAGGCGTATATAACGTTACCACCTTGCACTACGGGCCGACACGTCAGGAATGTTGTAAAATATTACATTCGACATGTTAGGTTGCCTTAGGCTAGCATATATAACGTTATAGACGTATATAATGTTCCCACCGAGAAATAGGGGCCGACACGTCAGGAATGATGTAAAATATTACATTCGACTTGCTAGGTCGCCTTAGGCTAGGATATATATCACTATAGACGTATATGATGTTCCCACCGAGAAGTACGCGCTAACACGCCAGGAATGTTGTCAAATATTACATCCGAGATGTTAGGTTGCCTTAGGCTAGGATATACAACGTTACAGACGTATATAATGTACCCACGGACACGTAGGGACCGACATGCCAGAAATGTTGTAAAATATTACATCCCAGATGTTAGGTTGCGTTAGGTTAGAATATACAACGTTATAGATGTATATAATGTCCCCATCCAGAAGTAGGCGACGACACGCCAGGAATGTTGTAAAATATTACATTCTACATGTTGGGTTGCCTTAGGCTAGGATATATGTCGTTATAGACGTATACATTGTTTCCACCGAGAAGTAGGGACCGACATGCCAGGAATGTTGTAAAATATTACATCCCAGATGTTAGGTTGCTTTAGGTTAGGATATTCAACGTTATAGACGTATATAATGTCCCCATCGAGATGCAGGAGATGACACGACAGGAATGTTGTAAAATATTACATTCGACATGTTAGGTTGCCTTAGGCTAGGATATATATAGTTATAGACGTATACAATGTTCCCACCGAGAAGTAGGCGACGACACGCCAGGAATGTTGTAAAATATTACACCCGAGATGTTAGGTTCCCTTAGGTTAGGATATATAACGTTATAGATGTATATAATGTCCCCATCCAGAAGTAGGCGACGACACGCCAGGAATGTTGTAAAATATTACACCCGAGATGTTAGGTTCCCTTAGGTTAGGATATATAACGTTATAGATGTATATAATGTCCCCATCCAGAAGTAGGCGACGACACGCCAGGAATGTTGTAAAATATTACATTCTACAAGTTAGGTTGCCTTAGGCTAGGATATATAACGTTATAGACGTATATAATGTTCCCACCGAGAAATAGGGACTGACGCGTCAGGAATGTTCTAAAATATTACACCCGAGATGTTAGGTTCCCTTAGGTTAGGACATACAGCGTTATAGACGTATAGAATGTCCCCATCGAGAAGCAGGCGACGACACGACAGGAATGTTGTAAAATATTACATTCGACATGTTAGGTTGCGTTAGGCTAGGGTTTATATCGTTATAGACGTATACAATGTTCCCACCGAGAAGTAGGGCCCGACATGCCAGGAATGTTGTAGAATATTACATCCGAGATGTTAGGTTGCCTTAGGGGAGGATATACAACGTTATAGATGTATATAACGTCCCCATCGAGAAGTAGGCGACGACACGCCAGGAACGTTGTAAAATATTACATTCTACATTTTGGGTTGCCTTAGGCTAGGATATATGTCGTTATAGACGTATACATTGTTTCCACCGAGAAGTAGGGACCGACATGCCAGGAATGTTGTAAAATATTACATCCCAGATGTTAGGTTGCTTTAGGTTAGGATATTCAACGTTATAGACGTATATAATGTCCCCATCGAGAAGCAGGAGACGACACGACAGGAATGTTGTAAAATATTACATTCGACATGTTAGGTTGCCTTAGGCTAGGATATATATAGTTATAGACGTATACAATGTTCCCACCGAGAAGTAGGGCCCAACATGCCAGGAATGTTGTAAAATATTACATCCGAGATGTAAGGTTCCCTTAGGTTAGGATATATATCGTTATAGACGTATATAACGTTCCCACCGAGACGTAGGGACCGACATGCCAGGAATGTTGAAAATATTACATCCCAGATGTTAGGTTGCGTTAGGTTAGGATATACAACGCTATAGACGTATATAATGTCCCCATCGAGAAGCAGGCGACGAAACGCCAGGAATGTTGTAAAATATTACATCCCAGATGTTAGGTTGCGTTAGGTTAGGATATACAACGTTATAGACGTACATAATGTCCCCATCGAGAAGCAGACGACGACACGCCAGGAAGGTTGCATAATATTACATCCCAGGTGTTAGGTTGCGTTAGGTTAGGATATACAACGTTGTAGACGTATATAATGTCCCCATCGAGAAGCAGGCGACGACACGCCAGGAATGTTGCAAAATATTACATCCGAGATGTTATGTTGCCTTACGTTAGGATATATAACGTTATAGACGTATATAATGTTCCCACCGAAAAGTAGGAGCCAACGCGCCATGAATGTTCTAAAATATTACATCCGAGATGTTATGTTGCCTTCGGTTAGGATATATATCGCTATAGACGTATATGATGTTCCCATCGAGAAGTACGGTCCGACACGCCTGGAATGTTGTCAGATATTACATCCGAGATGATAGGTTGCCTTAGGTTAGGATATACAACGTTATAGATGTACATAATGTCCCCATCGAGCAGCAGGCGACGACACGCCAGAATGTTGTAAAATATTACATCCCAGATGTTAGGTTGCGTTGGGATAGGATATACAACGTTATAGACGTATATTATGTCCCCATCGAGAAGCAGGAGACGACACGCCAGGAATGTTGTAAAATATTACATTCGACATGTTAGATCGCCTTCGGCTACGATATATAACGTTATAGACGTATATAATGTTCCCACCGAGAAGTACGGGCGGACACGTCAGGAATGGTGTAAAATATTACATTGGACATGTCAGGTCGCCTTAGGCTAGGACATATAACATTATAGACGTATATAATGTTCCCACCGAGAAATAGCGGCCGACGCGTCAGGAATGTTGTAAAATATTACACCCGAGATTTTAGGTTCCCTTAGGTTAGGATATACAAGGCTATAGAAGTACAGAATGTTCCCACCGAGAAGTACGGGCCGACACGCCAGGAATGTTGTAAAATATTACATCCGAGGTGTTATGTTTCCTTACGTTAGGACATATAACGTTATAGAAGTATATAATGTTCCCACCGAAAGGTAGGAGCCGACGCGCCAGGAATGTTGTAAAATATTACATCCCAGATGTTAGATTGCGTTAGGTTAGGATATACAACGCTATAGACGTATATAATGTCCCCATCGAGAAGCAGGCGACGAAACGCCAGGAATGTTGTAAAATATTACATCCCAGATGTTAGGTTGCGTTAGGTTAGGATATACAACGTTATAGACGTACATAATGTCCCCATCGAGAAGCAGACGACGACACGCCAGGAAGGTTGCATAATATTACATCCCAGGTGTTAGGTTGCGTTAGGTTAGGATATACAACGTTGTAGACGTATATAATGTCCCCATCGAGAAGCAGGCGACGACACGCCAGGAATGTTGCAAAATATTACATCCGAGATGTTATGTTGCCTTACGTTAGGATATATAACGTTATAGACGTATATAATGTTCCCACCGAAAAGTAGGAGCCAACGCGCCATGAATGTTCTAAAATATTACATCCGAGATGTTATGTTGCCTTCGGTTAGGATATATATCGCTATAGACGTATATGATGTTCCCATCGAGAAGTACGGTCCGACACGCCTGGAATGTTGTCAGATATTACATCCGAGATGATAGGTTGCCTTAGGTTAGGATATACAACGTTATAGATGTACATAATGTCCCCATCGAGCAGCAGGCGACGACACGCCAGAATGTTGTAAAATATTACATCCCAGATGTTATGTTGCGTTGGGTTAGGATATACAACGTTATAGACGTATATTATGTCCCCATCGAGAAGCAGGAGACGACACGCCAGGAATGTTGTAAAATATTACATTCGACATGTTAGATCGCCTTCGGCTACGATATATAACGTTATAGACGTATATAATGTTCCCACCGAGAAGTACGGGCGGACACGCCAGGAATGGTGTAAAATATTACATTGGACATGTCAGGTCGCCTTAGGCTAGGACATATAACATTATAGACGTATATAATGTTCCCACCGAGAAATAGCGGCCGACGCGTCAGGAATGTTGTAAAATATTACACCCGAGATTTTAGGTTCCCTTAGGTTAGGATATACAAGGCTATAGAAGTACAGAATGTTCCCACCGAGAAGTACGGGCCGACACGCCAGGAATGTTGTAAAATATTACATCCGAGGTGTTATGTTTCCTTACGTTAGGACATATAACGTTATAGAAGTATATAATGTTCCCACCGAGAAGTAGTGGCCGACGAGCCAGGAAAGTTGTAAAATATAACGCCCGACATGTTAGGTTGCCGTAGGCTAGGAGATATAGCGTATTAGACGCATATGATGTTACCACCGAGAAGTACGGGCCGACACGTCAGGAATGTTGTCAAATATTACATCCGAGATGTTAGGTTGCCTTAGGTTAGGATATACAACGTTATAGATTTATATAATGTCCCCATCCAGAGGTAGGCGACGACACGCCAGGAATGATGTAAAATATTACATTCGACATGTTAGGTCGCCTTAGGCTAGGATATATAACGTTATAGACGTATACAATGTTTCCACCGAGAAGTACGGGCCTACATGCCAGGAATATTGTCAACTATTACATCCGAGATGTTAGGTTGCCTTAGGTTAGGATATATATCGCTATAGACGTATATAATGTTCCCACCGAGACGTAGGGACCGACATGCCAGGAATGTTGTAAAATATTACATCCCAAATGTTAGGTTGCGTTAGGTTAGGATATACAACGTTATAGACGTATATAATGTCCCCATCGAGAAGCAGGAGACGACACGCCAGGAATGATGTAAAATATTACATTCGACATGTTAGGTCGCCTTAGGCTAGGATATATAACGTTATAGACGTATATAATGTTCCCAAGGAGATGTACGGGCGGACACGCCAGGAATGCTGTCAACTATTACATCCGAGATGTTAGGTTGCCCTAGGTTAGGATATATATCGTTATAGACGTATATAATGTTCCTACCGAGACTTGGGGACCGACATGCCAGGAATCTTGGAAAATATTACATCCCAGATGTTAGGTTGCTTTAGGTTAGGATATACAACGTTATAGACGTATATAATGTCCCTATCGAGGAGCAGGAGACGACAGGCCAGGAATGTTGTAAAATATTACATTCGACATGTTAGGTCGCCTTAGGCTAGGATATATAACGTTATAGACGTATATAATGTTCCTACCGAGACTTGGGGACCGACATGCCAGGAATCTTGGAAAATATTACATCCCAGATGTTAGGTTGCTTTAGGTTAGGATATACAACGTTATAGACGTATATAATGTCCCTATCGAGGAGCAGGAGACGACAGGCCAGGAATGTTGTAAAATATTACATTCGACATGTTAGGTCGCCTTAGGCTAGGATATATAGCGTTATAGACGTATATAGTGTTCCCACCGAGAAGTACGGGCTGACACGCCTGGAATGTTGTCAACTATTACATCCGAGATGTTAGTTTGCCTTAGGTTAGCATATATATCGTTATAGACGTATACAATGTTTCCACCGAGAAGTAGGGACCGACATGCCAGGAATGTTGTGAAATATTACATCCGAGATGTTAGGCTGCTTTAGGTTAGGATATACAAGGTTATAGATTTATATAATGTCCCCATCGAGAAGTAGGCGACGACACGCCAGGAATGTTGTAAAATATTACATTTGACATATTAGGTTGCCTTAGACTTTGATATATATCGTTATAGACGTATACAATGTTTCCGCCGAGGAGTAGGAACCGACATGCCAGGAATGTTGTAAAATATTACATCCCAAATGTTAGGTTGCCTTAGGTTAGGATATATAATGTTATAGATGTATATAATGTCCCCATCCAGAAGTAGGCGACGACACGCCAGGAATATTACATCCCAGATGTTAGGTTGCGTTAGGGTAGGATACACAACGTTATAGACGTATATAATGTTCCCATCGAGAAGCAAGCGACGACACGCCAGGAATGATGTAAAATATTATATTCGATATGTTAGGTCGCCTTAGGCTAGGATATATAACGTTATAGACGTATACAATGTTCCCACCGAGAAGTACGGACCTACACGCCAGGAATGTTGTCAACTATAACATCCCAGGTGTTAGGTTGCCTTAGGTTAGGATATATATCGTTATAGACGTATATAATGTTCCCACCGAGATGTAGGCACCGACATGCAAGGAATGTTGTAAAATAATACATCCCAAATGTTAGGTTGCGTTAGTTTAGGATATACAACGTTATAGAAGTATATAATCTCCCCATCGAGAAGCAGGCGACGAAACGCCAGAATGTTGTAAAATATTACATTCGAGATGTTATGTTGCCTTAGGTTAGGATATACAACGTTATAGATGTATATTATGACCCTAGCCAGAAGTAGGCGACGACACTCCAGGAATGTTGTAAAATATTACATCCCAGATGTTAGGTTGCTTTAGGTTAGGATATACAACGTTATAGACGTATGTAATGTCCCCATCGAGAAGCAGGCGACGACACGCCAGGAATGTTGTAAAATATGACATTCGACATGTTATGTGGCCTTAGGCTAGGATATATAACGTTATAGGCGTATATAATGTTCCCACCGAGAAGTACGGGCGGACACGCCAGGAATGTTGTCAACTATTACATCCGAGATGTTAGGTTGCCTTAGGTTAGGATATATAACGTTATAGACGTATATAATCTCCCCATCCAGAAGTAGGCGACGACACGCCAGGAATATTACATCCCAGATGTTAGGTTGCGTTACGTTAGGATACACAACGTTATAGACGTATATAATGTTCCCATCGAGAAACAGGCGACGACACGCGAGGAATGATGTAAAATATGACATTCGACATGTTAGGTCGCCTTAGGCTACGATATATAACGTTATAGATGTATACAATGTTCCCGCCGAGATGTACGGGCCTACACGCCAGGAATGTTGTCAACTATTACATCCGAGGTGCTAGGTTGCTTTAGGTTAGGATATACAACGTTATAGACGTATACAATGTCCCCATCGAGAAGCAGGCGACGACACGCCTGGAATGTTGTAAAATATTACATTCGACATGTTATGTGGCCTTAGGCTAGGATATATAACGTTATAGACGTATATAATGTTCCCACCGAGATGTACGGGCGGGCACGCCAGGAATGTTGTCAACTATTACATCCGAGATGTTAGGTTGCCTTAGGTTAGGATATATAACGTTATAGACGTATATAATCTCCCCATCCAGAAGTAGGCGACGACACGCCAGGAATATTACATCCCAGATGTTAGGTTGCGTTAGGTTAGGATACACAACGTTATAGACGTATATAATGTTCCCATCGAGAAGCAGGCAACGACACGCCAGGAATGATGTAAAATATTACATCCGAGATGTTAGGTTGCCTTAGGCTAGGATATACAACGTTATAGATGTATATAATGTCCCCATCGAGAAGTAGGCGACGACACGCCAGGAATGCTGTAAAATATTACATTCGACATGTTAGGTTGGCTTAGGTTAGGATATACAACGATATAGATGTATATAAGGTCCCCACCGAGAAATAGGGGCCGACGCGTCAGGAATGTTGTCAAATATTACATCCGAAATGTTAGGTTGCCTTGGGTTAGGATATATATCGTTATAGACGTATATAATGTTACCACCGAGAACTACGGGCCGAAATGCCAGGAATATTGTAAAATATTACATGCGAGATGTTAGGTTGCCTTAGGTTAGCATAAACAACGTTATAGACGTATATAATGTCCCCACCGAGAGGTACGGGCGGACACGCCAGGAATGCTGCAAAATATTACATCCGAGATGTTAGGTTCCCTTAGGTTAGGACATACAACCTTATAGACGTATAGAATGTTCCGACCGAGACGTACGGGCCGACACGCCAGGAATGTTGTCAAATATTACATCCGAGATGTTAGGTTACCTTAGGTTAGGATATACAACGTTATAGATGTATATAATGTCCCCATCCAGAAGTAGGCGACGACACGCCAGGAATGTTGTAAAATATTACATTCGACATGTTAGGTTGGCTTAGGTTAGGACATACAACGATACAGATGTATATAAGTTCCCCACCGAGAAATAGGGGCCGACGCGTCAGGAATGTTGTCAAATATTACATCCGAGATGTTAGGTCGCCTTAGGCTAGGATATATAACGTTATAGACGTATATAATGTTACCACCGAGAACTACGGGCCGAAATGCCAGGAATGCTGTAAAATATTACATCCGAGATGTTAGGTTGCCTTAGGCTAGGATATATACCGTTACAGTCGTATGTAATGTTACCGCCGAGAACTACGGGCCGACACGGCGGGAATGATGTAAAACATTACATTCGACATGTTAGTTCGCGTTAGGCTAGGATATATAACGTTATGGACGTATATAATGTTCCCACCGAGAAATAGGGGCCGACGCGTCAGGAATGTTGTAAAATATTACACCCGATATGTTAGGTTCCCTTAGGTTAGGGTATACAACGTTATAGACGTATATAATGTTCCCACCGAGACGTAGTGACCGACATGCCAGGAATGTTGTAAAATATTACATCCGAGATGTTAGGTTGCCTTAGGTTAGGATATACAACGTTATAGATGTATATAATGTCCCCATCGAGAAGTAGGCGACGACACGCCAGGAATGTTGTAAAATGTTATATCCCAGATGTTAGGTTGCGTTAGGCTAGGACACATATCGTTATAGACGTATACAATGTTCACACAGAGAAGTAGGGACCGACATGCCAGGAATGTTGTAAAATATTACATTCGACATGTTAGGTTGCCTTAGGTTAGGATATACAACGATAGAGATGTATATAAGGTTCCCACCGAGAAATAGGGGCCGACGCGTCAGGAATGTTGTAAAATACTACGGTAGAGAGATTAGGTTGCCTTAGGTTATGATATATAACGTTATAGACGTATATAATGTACCCATCGAGACGTAGTGACCGACATGCCAGGAATGTTGTAAAATATTACATCCGAGAAGGTTAGGTTGCCTTAGGTTAGGATATACAACGTTATAGATGTATATAATGTCCCCATCGAGAAGTAGGCGACGACACGCCAGGAATGTAGTAAAATATTACATTCGACATGTTAGGTTGCCTTAGGCTAGGATATATAACGTTATAGACGTATATAATGTTCCCACCGAGAAATAGGGACCGACGCGTCAGGAATGTTGTAAAATATTACATCCGAGATGTTAGGTTGCCTTAGAGTAGTATATACATCGTTATAGACGTATACAATGTTTCCACCGAGAAGTAGGGACCGACATGCCAGGAATGTTGTAAAATATTACATCCGAGATGTTAGGTTCCCTTAGGTTAAGATATATAACGTTATAGATGTATATAATGTCCCCATCCAGAAGTTGGCGACGACACGCCAAGAATGTAGTAAAATGTTACATCCCAGATGTTAGGTTGCGTTAGGTTAGAATATACAACGTTATAGACGTATATAATGTCCCCATCGTGAAGCAGGCGACGACACGTCAGGAATGTTGTAAAATATTACATTCGACATGTTAGGTTGCCTTAGGCTAGGATATATATCGTTATAGACGTATACAATGTTCCCACCGAGAAGTAGGGACCAACGTGCCAGGAATGTTGTAAGATATTATATCCGAGATGTAAAGTTCCCTTAGGTTAGGAGATTATATCGTTATAGACGTATATAACGTTCCCACCGAGACGTAGGGACCGACATGCCAGGAATGTTGTAAAATATTACACCCCAGATGTTTGGTTGCGTTAGGTTAGGATATACAACGTTATAGACGTATATAAAGTCCCCATCGAGAAGCAGGCGACGACACGCCAGGAATGTTGTAAAATATAACATCCGAGATGTTATGTTGCCATACGTTAGGATATGTAACGTTATAGACGTATATAATGTTCCCACCGAAAAGTAGCAGCCGAAGCGCCAGGAATGTTGTAAAATATTACATCCGAGATGTTAGGTTGCCTTAGGTTAGGATATATGTCGTTATAGACGTATATAATGTCCCCACCGAGATGTAGGGACCGACATGCCAGGAATGTTTTAAAATATTACATCCCAGATGTTAGGTTGCGTTAGGTTATGATATACAACGTTATAGACGTATATAATGTAACCACGGAGACGTAGGGACCGACATGCCAGGAATGTTGTAAAATATGACATCCCAGATGTTAAGTTGCGTTAGGTTAGTATATACAAGGTTATAGACGTATATAATGTCCCCATCGAGAAGCAGGCGACGACACGCCAGGAATGCTGCAAAATATTACATCCGAGATGTTAGGTTGCATTAGGCTAGGACACATATCGTTATAGACGTATACAATGTCCACACAGAGAAGTAGGGACCGACATGCCAGGAATGTTGTAAAATATTACATTCGACATGTTAGGTTGCCTTAGGCTAGGATATATATCGTTATAGACGTATACAATGTTCCCACCGAGAAGTAGGGACCGACATGCCAGGAATGTTGTAAAACATTATATCCGAGATGTAAAGTTCCCTTAGGTTAGGAGATTATATCGTTATAGACGTATATAACGTTCCCACCGAGACGTAGGGACCGACATGCCAGGAATGTTGTAAAATATTACACCCCGTATGTTTGGTTGCGTTAGGTTAAGATATACAACGTTATAGACGTATATAAAGACCCCATCGAGAAGCAGGCGACGACACGCCAGGAATGTTGTAAAATATAACATCCGAGATGTTTTGTTGCCATACGTTAGGATATGTACCGTTATAGACGTATATAATGTTCCCACCGAAAACTAGCTGCCGAAGCGTCAGGAATGTTGTAAAATATTACATCCGAGATGTTAGGTTGCCTTAGGTTAGGATATATATCATTATAGACGTATATAATGTCCCCACCGAGACGTAGGGACCGACATGCCAGGAATGTTTTAAAATATTACATCCCAGATGTTAGGTTGCGTTAGGTTATGATATACAACGTTATAGACGTATATAATGTAACCACGGAGACGTAGGGACCGACATGCCAGGAATGTTGTAAAATATGACATCCCAGATGTTAAGTTGCGTTAGGTTAGTATATACAAGGTTATAGACGTATATAATGTCCCCATCGAGAAGCAGGCGACGAGACTCCAGAATGTTGTTAAATATTACATCCGAGATGTTAGGTTGCCTTAGGCTAGGATATATATCGTTATAGACGTATACAATGCTCCCACCAAGAAGTAGGGACTGACATGCCAGGAATGTCGTAAAATATTACATCCGAGATGTTAGGTTGCCTTAGGTTAGGATATACAACGTTATAGATGTATATAATGTCCCCATCGAGAAGTAGGCGACGACACGCCAGGAATGCTGTAAAATATTACATTCGACATGTTAGGTTGGCTTAGGTTAGGATATACAACGATATAGATGTATATAAGGTCCCCACCGAGAAATAGGGTCCGACACGCCAGGAATGTTGCCAACTATTACATCCGAGATGTTAGGTTGCCTTGGGTTAGGATATATACCGTTATAGACGTATATAATGTTACCACCGAGAACTACGGGCCGAAATGCCAGGAATGTTGTAAAATATTACATGCGAGATGTTAGGTTGCCTTAGGTTAGCATAAACAACGTTATAGACGTATATAATGTCCCCACCGAGAGGTACGGGCGGACACGCCAGGAATGCTGCAAAATATTACATCCGAGATGTTAGGTTCCCTTAGGTTAGGACATACAACCTTATAGACGTATAGAATGTTCCGACCGAGACGTACGGGCCGACACGCCAGGAATGTTGTCAAATATTACATCCGAGATGTTAGGTTACCTTAGGTTAGGATATACAACGTTATAGATGTATATAATGTCCCCATCCAGAAGTAGGCGACGACACGCCAGGAATGTTGTAAAACATTACATTCGACATGTTAGGTTGCCATAGGCTAGGATATACAACGTTATAGACGTATGCAATGTTACCACCGAGAACTACGGGCCGACACGACAGGAATGATGTAAAATGTTACATCCGACATGTTAGGTCGCCTCAGGCTAGGATATATAAAGCTATTGACGTATATAATGTTCCCACCGAGAAATAGGTGCCAACGCGTCAGGAATGTTGTAAAATATTACACCGGAGATGTTAGGTTGCCTTAGGTTAGGATATATATCGTTACAGACGTGTATAATGTTCCCACCGAGGCGTAGTGACCGACATGCCAGGAATGTTGTAAAATATTACATCCGAGACGTTAGGTTGCCTTAGGCTAGGATATATAACGATATAGACGTATATAATGTCCCCTGCGAGAAGCAGGCGACGACACGCCAGGAATGCTGTAAAATATTACACCGGAGATGTTAGGTTGCCTTAGGCTACGATGTACAACGTTATAGATGTATGTAATGTCCCCATCCAGAAGTAGGCGACGACACGCCAGGACTGTTGTAAAATATTACATCCCTGATGTTATGTTGCGATAGGTTAGAATATACAACGTTATAGACGTATATAATGTCCCCATCGAGAAGCAGGCGACGACACGACAGGAATGTAGTAAAATATTACATTCGACATGTCATGTTGCCTTAGGCTAGGATATATATCGTTATAGACGTACACAATGTTCCCACCGAGAAGTAGGGACCGACATGCCAGGAATGTTGTAAAATACTACATCCGAGATGTTAGGTTGCCTTAGGTTAGGGTATACAACGTTATAGATGTATATATTGTCCCCATCGAGAAGTAGGCGACGACACGCCAGGAATGTTGTAAAATATTACATTCTACATGTTAGGTTGCCTTAGGCTAGGATATATAACGTTATAGGCGTATATAATGTTCCCACCGAGAAATAGGGACTGACGCGTCAGGAATGTTCTAAAATATTACACCCGAGATGTTAGGTTCCCTTAGGTTAGGATATACAACGTTATAGACGTATAGAATGTCCCCATCGAGAAGCAGGCGACGACACGACAGGAATGTTGTAAAATATTACACCCGAGATGTTAGGTTCCCTTTGGTTAGGATATATAACTTTATAGACGTATACAATGTTCCCACCGAGAAGTAGGGCCCGACATACCAGGAATGTTGTAAAATATTACATCCGAGATGTTAGGTTGCCTTAGGTTATGATATACAACGTTATAGATGTATATAATGTCCCCATCGAGAAGTAGGCGACGACACGCCAGGAATGTTGTAAAATATTACATTCTACAAGTTGGGTTGCCTTAGGCTAGGATATATAACGTTATAGACGTATATAATTTTCCCACCGAGAAATAGGGACTGACGCGTCAGGAATGTTCTAAAATATTACACCCGAGATGTTAGGTTCCCTTAGGTTAGGATATACAACATTATAGACGTATAGAATGTCCCCATCGAGAAGCAGGCGACGACACGACAGGAATGTTGTAAACTATTACATTCGACATGTTAGGTTGCCTTAGGCTAGGATATATATCGTTATAGACGTATACAATGTTCCCACCGAGAAGTAGGGCCCGACATACCAGGAATGTTGTAAAAAATTACATCCGAGATGTAAGGTACCCTTAGGTTAGGATATATATCGTTATAGACGTATATAACGTTCCCACCGTGACGTAGGGATCGACATGCCAGGAATGTTTTAAAATATTACATCCCAGATGTTAGGTTGCGTTAGGTTAGGATATATAACGTTATAGACGTATATAATGTTCCCACCGAGAAATAGGGACTGACGCGTCAGGAATGTTCTAAAATATTACACCCGAGATGTTAGGTTCCCTTAGGTTAGGATATACAACGTTATAGACGTATAGAATGTCCCCATCGAGAAGCAGGCGACGACACGTCAGGAATGTTGTAAAATATTACATTCCTTCATGTTAGGTTGCCTTAGGCTAGGATATATATCGTTATAGACGTATACAATGTTCCCACCGAGAAGTAGGGCCCGACATACCAGGAATGTTGTAAAAAATTACATCCGAGATGTAAGGTACCCTTAGGTTAGGATATATATCGTTATAGACGTATATAACGTTCCCACCGAGACGTAGGGACCGACATGCCAGGAATGTTTTAAAATATTACATCCCAGATGTTAGGTTGCGTTAGGTTAGAATATACAACGTTATAGACGTATATAATGTACCCATCGAGAAGCAGGCGACGACACGAAAGGAATGTTGTAAAATATTACATTCGACATGTTAGGTTGCCTTAGGCTAGGATATATATCGTTATAGACGTATACAATGTTCCCACCGAGAAGTAGGCGACGACACGCCAGGAATGTTGTAAAATATTACATCCGATATGTTAGGTTGCCTTAGGTTAGGATATACAACGTTATAGATGTATATAAAGTCCCCATCGAGAAGCAGGCGCGGAATCGGCAGGAATGTTGTAAAATATAACATCAGAGATGTTATGTTGCCATACGTTAGGATATGTAACGTTATAGACGTATATAATGTTCCCACCGAAAAGTAGCAGCCGAAGCGCCAGGAATGTTGTAAAATATTACATCCGAGATGTTAGGTTGCCTTAGGTTAGGATATATATCGTTATAGACGTACACAATGTTCCCACCGAGAAGTAGGGACTGACATGCCAGGAATGTTGTAAAATACTACATCCGAGATGTTAGGTTGCCTTAGGTTAGGATATACAACGTTATAGATGTATATATTGTCCCCATCGAGAAGTAGGCCACGACACGCCAGGAATGTTGTAAAATATTACATTCTACAAGTTAGGTTGCCTTAGGCTAGGATATATAACGTTATAGACGTATATAATGTTCGCACCTAGAAATAGGGACTGACGCGTCAGGAATGTTCTAAAATATTACACCCGAGATGTTAGGTTCCCTTAGGTTAGGATATACAACGTTATAGACGTATAGAATGTCCCCTTCGAGAAGCAGGCGACGACACGACAGGAATGTTGTAAAATATTACACCCGAGATGTTAGGTTCCCTTAGGTTAGGATATATGACGTTATAAATGTATATAATGTCCCCATCCAGAAGTAGGCGACGACACGCCAGGAATGTTGTAAAATATTACATTCTACAAGTTAGGTTGCCTTAGGCTAGGATATATAACGTTATAGACGTATATAATGTTCCCACCGAGAAATAGGGACTGACGCGTCAGGAATGTTCTAAAATATTACACCCGAGATGATAGGTTCCCTTAGGTTAGGATATACAACGTTATAGACGTATAGAATGTCCCCATCGAGAAGCAGGCGACGACACGACAGGAATGTTGTAAAATACTACACCCGAGATGTTAGGTTCCCTTAGGTTAGGATATATGACGTTATAGATGTATATAATGTCCCCATCCAGAAGTAGGCGACGACACGCCAGGAATGTTGTAAAATATTACATCCCCGATGTTAGGTTGCGTTAGGTTAGAATATACAACGTTATAGATGTATATAATGTCCCCATCGAGAAGTGGGCAACGACACGCCAGGAACGTGGTAAAATATTACACCCGAGATGTTAGGTTCCCTTAGGTTAGGATATATGACGTTATAGATGTATATAATGTCCCCATCCAGAAGTAGGCGACGACACGCCAGGACTGTTGTAAAATATTACATCCCAGATGTTAGCTTGCGTTAGGTTAGAGTATACAACGTTATAGACGTATATAATGTACCCATCGAGAAGCAGGCGACGACACGACAGGAATGTTGTAAAATATTACATTCGACATGTTAGGTTGCCTTAGGCTAGGATATATATCGTTATAGACGTATACAATGTTCCCACCGAGAAGTAGGGCCCGACATGCCAGGAATGTTGTAAAATATTACATCCGAGATGTAAGGTTCCCTTAGATTAGGATATATATCGTTATAGACGTATATAACGTTCCCACCGAGACGTAGGGACCGACATGCCAGGAATGTTGTAAAATATTACATCCCAGATGTTAGGTTGCATTAGGTTTGGATATACAACGTTATAGACGTATATAAAGTCCCCATCGAGAAGCAGGCGAGGACTCGGCAGGAATGTTGTAAAATATAACATCCGAGATGTTATGTTGCCATACGTTAGGATAATTAACGTTATAGACGTATATAATGTTCCCACCGAAAAGAAGCAGCCGAAGCGCCAGGAATGTTGTAAAATATTACATCCGAGATGCTAGGTTGCTTTAGGTTATGATTTATATCGTTATAGACGTATATAATGTTCCCACCGAGACGTGGGGACCGACATGCCAGGGATCTTGTAAAATATTACATCCCAGATGTTAGGTTGCTTTAGGTTAGGATATTCAACGTTATAGACGTATATAATGTCCCCATCTAGAAGCGGGCGACGACCCACCAGGAATGTTGTAAAATATTATATCCGAGATGTTATGTTGCCTTACGACAGGATATATAACGTTATAGACGTATATGATGTTCCCACCGAGAAGTACGCGCTAACACGCCAGGAATGTTGTCAAATATTACATCCGAGATGTCAGGTTGCCTTAGGCTAGTATATATAACGTTGTAGGCGTATATAATGTTACCACCTTGCACTACGGGCCGACACGTCAGGAATGTTGTAAAATATTACATCCGAGATGTTGGGTTGCCTTAGGTTAGGATATATATCGTTATAGACGTATATAATGTCCCCATCGAGAAGCAGGCGACGACACGGCAGGAATGTTGTAAAATATTACATTCGACATGTTAGGTTGCCTTAGGCTAGAATATATATCGTTATAGACGTATACAATGTTCCCACCGAGAAGTAGGGACCGACATGCCAGGAATGTTGTAAAATATTACATCCGAGATGTAAGGTTCCCTTAGATTAGGATATATATCGTTATAGACGTATATAACGTTCCCACCGAGACGTAGGGACCGACATGCCAGGAATGTTGTAAAATATTACATCCCAGATGTTAGGTTGCATTAGGTTAGGGTATACAACGTTATAGACGTATATAAAGTCCCCATCGAGAAGCAGGCGAGGACTCGGCAGGAATGTTGTAAAATATAACACCCGAGATGTTATGTTGCCATACGTTAGGATATGTAACGTTATAGACGTATATAATGTTCCCACCGAAAAGTAGCAGCCGAAGCGCCAGGAATGTTGTAAAATATTACATCCGAGATGTTAGGTTGCCTTAGGTTAGGATATATATCGTTATAGACGTATATAATGTTCCCACCGAGACGTAGGGACCGACATGCCAGGAATGTTTTAAAATATTACATCCCAGACGTTAGGTTGCGTTAGGTTAGTATATACAAGGTTATAGACGTATATAAGGTCCCCATGGAGAAGCAGGCGACGACACGCCAGAATGTTGTAAAATATTACACCCGAGATGTTAGGTTCCCTTAGGTTAGGATATATGACATTATAGATGTATATAATGTCCCCATCCAGAAGTAGGCGACGACACGCCAGGAATGTTGTAAAATATTACATCCCAGATGTTAGGTTGCGTTAGGTTAGAATATACAACGTTATAGACGTATAGAATGTCCCCATCGAGAAGCAGGCGACGACACGACAGGAATGTTGTAAAATACTACACCCGAGATGTTAGGTTCCCTTAGGTTAGGATATATGACGTTATAGATGTATATAATGTCCCCATCCAGAAGTAGGCGACGACACGCCAGGAATGTTGTAAAATATTACATCCCAGATGTTAGGTTGCGTTAGGTTAGAATATACAACGTTATAGATGTATATAATGTCCCCATCGAGAAGTGGGCAACGACACGCCAGGAACGTTGTAAAATATTACACCCGAGATGTTAGGTTCCCTTAGGTTAGGATATATGACGTTATAGATGTATATAATGTCCCCATCCAGAAGTAGGCGACGACACGCCAGGACTGTTGTAATATATTACATCCCTGATGTTAGATTGCGGTAGGTTAGAATATACAACGTTATAGACGTATATAATGTCCCCATCGAGAAGCAGGCGACGACACGACAGGAATGTAGTAAAATATTACACTCGACATGTGAGGTTGCCTTAGGCTAGGATATATATCGTTATAGACGTACACAATGTTCCCACCGAGAAGTAGGGACCAACATGCCAGGAATGTTGTAAAATACTACATCCGAGATGTTAGGTTGCCTTAGGTTAGGATATACAACGTTATAGATGTATATATTGTCCCCATCGAGAAGTAGGCGACGACACGCCAGGAATGTTGTAAAATATTACATTCTACAAGTTAGGTTGCCTTAGGCTAGGATATATAACGTTATAGACGTATATAATGTTCCCACCGAGAAATAGGGACTGACGCGTCAGGAATGTTCTAAAATATTACACCCGAGATGTTAGGTTCCCTTAGGTTAGGATATACAACGTTATAGACGTATATAATGTCCCCATGGAGAAGCAGGCGACGACACGCCAGAATGTTGTAAAATATTACATCCGATATGTTAGGTTGCCTTAGGTTAGGATATACAACGTTATAGATGTATATAATGTCCCCATCGAGAAGTAGGCAACGACACGCCAGGAATGTTGTAAAATATTACACCCGAGATGTTAGGTTCCCTTAGGCTAGGATATATGACGTTATAGATGTATATAATGTCCCCATCCAGAAGTAGGAGACGACACGCCAGGAATGTTGTAAAATATTACATCCCAGATGTTAGCTTGCGTTAGGTTAGAGTATACAACGTTATAGACGTATATAATGTACCCATCGAGAAGCAGGCGACGACACGACAGGATGTTGTAAAATATTACATTCGACATGTTCGGTTGCCTTAGGCTAGGATATATATCGTTATAGACGTATACAATGTTCCCACCGAGAAGTAGGGCCCGACATGCCAGGAATGTTGTAAAATATTACATCCGAGATGTAAGGTTCCCTTAGATTAAGATATATATCGTTATAGACGTATATAACGTTCCCACCGAGACGTAGGGACCGACATGCCAGGAATGTTGTAAAATATTACATCCCAGATGTTAGGTTGCATTAGGTTAGGATATACAACGTTATAGACGTATATAAAGTCCCCATCGAGAAGCAGGCGAGGACTCGGCAGGAATGTTGTAAAATATAACATCCGAGATGTTATGTTGCCATACGTTAGGATAATTAACGTTATAGACGTATATAATGTTCCCACCGAAAAGAAGCAGCCGAAGCGCCAGGAATGTTGTAAAATATTACATCCGAGATGCTAGGTTGCTTTAGGTTATGATTTATATCGTTATAGACGTATATAATGTTCCCACCGAGACGTGGGGACCGACATGCCAGGGATCTTGTAAAATATTACATCCCAGATGTTAGGTTGCTTTAGGTTAGGATATTCAACGTTATAGACGTATATAATGTCCCCATCTAGAAGCGGGCGACGACCCACCAGGAATGTTGTAAAATATTATATCCGAGATGTTATGTTGCCTTACGACAGGATATATAACGTTATAGACGTATATGATGTTCCCACCGAGAAGTACGCGCTAACACGCCAGGAATGTTGTCAAATATTACATCCGAGATGTCAGGTTGCCTTAGGCTAGTATATATAACGTTGTAGGCGTATATAACGTTACCACCTTGCACTACGGGCCGACACGTCAGGAATGTTTTAAAATATTACATTCGACATGTTAGGTTGCCTTAGGCTAGCATATATAACGTTATAGACGTATATAATGTTCCCACCGAGAAATAGGGGCCGACACGTCAGGAATGATGTAAAATATTACATTCGACTTGCTAGGTCGCCTTAGGCTAGGATATATATCGCTATAGACGTATATGATGTTCCCACCGAGAAGTGCGGGTTAACACGCCAGGAATGTTGTCAAATATTACATCCGAGATGTTAGGTTGCCTTAGGTTAGGATATATATCGTTATAGACGTAATGTTCCCACCGAGACGTAGGGACCGACATGCCAGGAATGTTGTAAAATATTACATCCCAGACGTTAGGTTGCGTTAGGTTAGGATATACAACGTTACAGACGTATATAATGTACCCACGGAGACGTAGGGACCGACATGCCAGAAATGTTGTAAAATATTACATCCCAGATGTTAGGTTGCCTTAGGTTAGGATATACAACGTTATAGATGTATATAATGTCCCCATCCAGAAGTAGGCGACGACACGCCAGGAATGTTGTAAAATATTACATTCTACATGTTGGGTTGCCTTAGGCTAGGATATATGTCGTTATAGACGTATACATTGTTTCCACCGAGAAGTAGGGACCGACATGCCAGGAATGTTGTAAAATATTACATCCCAGATGTTAGGTTGCTTTAGGTTAGGATATTCAACGTTATAGACGTATATAATGTCCCCATCGAGATGCAGGAGACGACACGCCAGGAATGTTGTAAAATATTACATTCGACATGTTAGGTCGCCTTAGGCTAGGATATATAACGTTATAGACGTATACAATGTTCCCACCGAGAAGTACGGGCCTACACGCCAGGAATGTTGTCAACTATTACATCCGAGGTGTTAGGTTGCCTTAGGTTAGGATATATATCGTTATATACGTATAGTATGTTCCCACCGAGAAGTACGGGCCTACACGCCAGGAATGTTGTCAACTATTACATCCGAGATGTTAGGTTGTCTTAGGTTAGGATATATATCGTTATAGACGTATATAGTGGTCCCACAGAGCCGTAGGGACCGACATGCCAGGAATGTTGTAAAATATTACATCCCAGATGTTAGGTTGCGTTAGGTAAGGATATACAACGTTACGGACGTATATAATGTTCCCATCGAGAAGCAGGCGACGACACGCCAGAATGTTGTAAAATATTACATCCGAGATGTTAGGTTGCCTTAGGCTAGGATATATAACGTTATAGACGTATATAATGTCCCCATCCAGAAGTAGGCGACGACACGACAGGTATATTACATCTCACATGTTAGGTTGCGTTAGGTTAGGATATACAACGTTACGGACGTATATAATCTCCCCATCGAGAAGCAGGCGACGACACGCCAGAATGTTGTAAAATATTACATCCGAGATGTTAGGTTGCCTTAGGTTAGGATATACAATGTTATAGATGTATATAATGTCCCCATCGAGAAGTAGGCGACGACACGCCAGGAATGTTGTAAAATATTACATCCGAGATGTTAGGTTGCCTTAGGCTAGGATATATATCGTTATAGACGTATACAATGTTTCCACCAAGAAGTAGGGACCAATATGCCAGGAATGTTGTAAAATATTACATCCGAGATGTTAGGATGCCTTAGGCTAGGATATATACCGTTATAAATGTATATAATGTTTCCACCGAAAAATAGTGGCCGTCGCGTGAGGAATGTTGTAAAATATTACACCCGAGATGTTAGGTTCCCTTAGGTTAGGATATACAACGTTATAGACGTATAGTATGTTCCCACCGAGATGTAGGGACCGACATGCCCGGAATGTTGTAAAATATTACATCCGAGATGTTAGGTTGCGTTAGGTTAGGATATACAACGTTATAGATGTATATAATGACCCCATCCAGAAGTAGGCGACGACACGCCAGGAATGTTGTAAAATATTACATCCGAGATGTAAGGTTTCCTTAGGTTAGGATATACAACGTTATAGATGTATATAATGACCCTATCCAGAAGTAGGCGACGACGCTCCAGAAATGTTATAAAACATTACATCCCAGATGTTAGGTTGCGTTAGGTAAGGCTATACGTTATAGACGTATATTATGTCCCCATCGAGAAGCAGGCGACGACACGCCAGGAATGTTGTAAAATATTACATCCCAGATGTTAGGTTGCGTTAGGTTAGGATATACAACGTTATAGACGTATATTATGTCTCCATCGAGAAGCAGGCGACGACACGCCAGGAATGTTGTAAAATATTACATCCCAGTTGTTAGGTTGTGTTAGGTTAGGATATACAACGTTATAGACGTATATAATGTCCCCATCTAGAAGCAGGGGACGACACGCTAGGAATGTTGTAAAATATTACATTCGACATATTAGGTCGCCTTAGGCTAGGATATATAACGTTATAGACGTATATAATGTTCCCACCGAAAAATAGGGGCCGATTCGTCAGGAATGTTGTAAAATATTACACCCGAGATGTTACGTTCCCTTAGGTTAGGATATACAACGTTATAGACGTATAGAATGTTCCCACCGAGAAGTACGGGCGGACACGCCAGGAATGTTGTCAACTATTACATCCGAGATGTTAGGTTGTCTTAGGTTAGGATATAGAACGTTATAGACGTTTATAATGTCCCCATCCAGAAGTAGGCGACGACACGCCAGGAATATTACATCCCAGATGTTAGGTTGCGTTAGGTTAGGATACACAACGTTATAGACGTATATAATGATCCCACCGAGACATAGGGCCCGACATGCCACGAATGTTGTAAAATATTACATACCAAATGTTAGGTTGCGTTAGGTTAGGATATACAACGTTATAGACGTATATAATGTCCCCATCGAGAAGCAGGCGACGACACGCCAGGAATGTTGTAAAATATTACATCCGAGATCTTAGGTTGCCTTAGGTTAGGATATACAAGGTTATAGATGTATATAATGTCCCCATCGAGATGTAGGCGACGACACGACAGGAATGTTGTAAAATATTATATTCGACATGTTAGGTCGCCTTAGGCTAGGACATATATCGTTTTAGACGTATACAATGTTCCCACAGAGAAGTAGGGACCGACTTGCCAGGAATGTTGTCAACTATTACATCCGAGATGTTAGGTTGCCTTAGGTTAGGATATATATCGTTATAGACGTATATAATGTTCCCACCGAGACGTAGGGACCGACATGCCAGGAATGTTGTCAAATATTACATCCGAGATGCTAGGTTGCCTTAGGCTAGGATATATAACGTTATAGACGTATATAATCTTACCACCGAGAACTACGGGCCGACACGTCAGGAATGATGTAAAATATTACATTCGACATGTTAGGACCCCTTAGGCTAGGATATATAACGTTATAGACGTATATAATGTTCCCACCGAGACGTACGGGCCTACACGCCAGGAATGTTGTCAACTATTACATCCGAGATTTTAGGTTGCCTTAGGTTAGGATATATATCGTTATAGACGTATATAATGATCCCACCGAGACGTAGGGACCGACATGCCAGGAATATTGTAAAATATTACATCCCAAATGTTAGGTTGCGTTAGGTTAGCATATACAACGTTATAGACGTATGTAATGTCCCCATCGAGAAGCAGGCGACGACACGCCAGAATGTTGTAAAATATTACATCCAAGATGTTAAGTTGCCTTAGGTTAGGATATACAACGTTATGGATGTATATAATGACCCCATCCAAAGTAGGCGACGACACGACAGGAATGTTGTAAAATATTACATCCCAGAAGTTATGTTGCGTTAGGTTAGGATATACAACGTTATAGACGTATCTTATGTCCCCATCGAGAAGCAGGCGACGACACGCCAGGAATGTTGTAAAATATTACATCCCAGATGTTAGGTTGCGTTAGGTTAGGATATACAACATTGTAGACGTATGTAATGTCCCCATCGAGAAGCAGGAGACGCCGCGGCAGGAATGTTGTGAAATATTACATTCGACATGTTAGGTGGCCTTAGGCTAGGATATATAACGTTATAGACGTATATAATGTTCCCACCGAAAAGTATGGGCGGACACGCCAGGAATGTTGTCAACTATTACATCCGAGATGTTAGGTTGCCTTAGGTTAGGATATATAACGTTATAGACGTATATAATCTCCCCATCGAGAAGCAGGCGACGACACGCCAGAATGTTGTGAAATATTACATCCGAGATGTTAGGTTGCCTTAGGTTAGGATACAAAACGTTATAGACGTATATAATGTTCCCATCGAGAAGCAGGCGACGACACGCCAGGAATGATGTAAAATATTACATTCGACATGTTAGGTCGCCTTAGGCTAGGATATATAACGTTATAGACGTATACAATGTTCCCACCGAGAAGTACGTGCCTACACGCCAGGAATGTTGTCAACTATTACATCCGAGGTGTTAGGTTGCCTTAGGTTAGGATATATATCGTTATAGACGTATATAATGTTCCCACAGAGACGTAGGCACCGACATGCAAGGAATGTTGTAAAATATTACATCCCAAATGTTAGGTTGCGTTAGGTTAGGATATACAACGTTATAGACGTATATAATCTCCCCATCGAGAAGCAGGCGACGACACGCCAGAATGATGTAAAATATTACATCCGAGATGTTAGGTTGCCTTAGGCTAGGATATATACCGTTATAAATGTATAGAATGTTCCCACCGAAAAATAGGGGCCGCCACGTCAGGAATGTTGTAAAATATTACACCCGAGATGTTAGGTTTCCTTAGGTTAGGATATACAACGTTATAGACGTATAGTATGTTCCCACCGAGATGTAGGGACCGACATGCCAGGAATGTTGTAAAATATTACATCCGTGATGTTAGGTTGCTTTAGGTTAGGATATACTACGTTATAGACGTATATAATGTCCCCATCGAGAAGCAGGCGACGACACGCCAGGAATGTTATAAAATATTACATCCGAGATGTTAGGTCGCCTTAGGCTAGGATATATAACGTTATAGACGTATATAATCTTACCACCGAGAACTACGGGCCGACACGTCAGGAATGATGTGAAATATTACATTCGACATGTTACGTCCCCTTAGGCTACGATATATAACGTTATAGACGTATATAATGTTCCCACCGAGACGTACAGGCCTACACGCCAGGAATGTTGTCAACTATTACATCCGAGATGTTAGGTTGCCTTAGGTTAGGATATATGTCGTTATAGACGTATATAATGATCCCACCGAGACGTAGGTACCAACATGCTAGGAATGTTGTAAAATATTACATCCCAGATGTTAGGTTGCGTTAGGTTAGGATGTACAACGTTATAGACGTACATAATGTCCCCATCGAGAAGCAGGCGACGACACGCCAGAATGTTGTAAAATATTACATCCGATATGTTAGGTTGCCTTAGGCTAGGATATATATCGTTATAGACGTATACAATGTTCCCACCGAGGAGTAGGGACTGACATGCCAAGAATGTTGTAAAATATTACATCCGAGATATTAGGTTGCCTTAGGTTAGGATATACAACGTTATAGATGTATATAATGTCCCCATCGAGAAGCACGCGACGACACTCCATGAATGTTATAAAATATTACATTCGACATGTTAGGTTGACTTAGCCTAGGATATATATAATTATAGACGTATACAATGTTCCCACCGAGAAGTAGGGACCGACATGCCAGGAATGTTGTAAAATATTACATCCGAGATGCTAGGTTGCGTTAGGTTAGGAAATACAACGTTATAGATGTATATGATGACCCCATCCAGAAGTAGGCGACGACACGCCAGGAATGTTGTAAAATATTACATCCGAGATGTTACGTTCCCTTAGGTTAGGATATACAACGTTATAGACGTATAGAATGTTCCCACCGAGAAGTACGGGCGGACACGCCAAGAATGTTGTCAACTATTACATCCGAGATGTTAGGTTGTCTTAGGTTAGGATATAGAACGTTATAGACGTATATAATGTCCCCATCCAGAAGTAGGCGACGACACGCCAGGAGTATTACATCCCAGATGTTAGGTTGCGTTAGGTTAGGATACACAACGTTATAGACGTATATAATGATCCCATCGAGAAGCAGGCGACGACACGCCAGGAATGATGTAAAATATTACATTCGACATGTTAGGTCGCCTTAGGCTAGGATATATAACGTTATAGACGTATACAATGTTCCCACCGAGAAGTACGGGCCTACACGCCAGGAATGTTGTCAACTATTACATCCGAGGTGTTAGGTTGCCTTAGGTTAGGATATATATCGTTATATACGTATAGTATGTTCCCACCGAGAAGTACGGGCCTACACGCCAGGAATGTTGTCAACTATTACATCCGAGTTGTTAGGTTGTCTTAGGTTAGGATATAGAACGTTATAGACGTATATAATGTCCCCATCCAGAAGTCGGCGACGACACGCCAGGAATATTACATCCCAGATGTTAGGATGCGTTAGGTTAGGATACACAACGTTATAGACGTATATAATGATCCCATCGAGAAGCAGGCGACGACACGCCAGGAATGATGTAAAATATTACATTCGACATGTTAGGTCGCCTTAGGCTAGGATATATAACGTTATAGACGTATACAATGTTCCCACCGAGAAGTACGGGCCTACACGCCAGGAATGTTGTCAACTATTACATCCGAGGTGTTAGGTTGCCTTAGGTTAGGATATATATCGTTATATACGTATAGTATGTTCCCACCGAGAAGTACGGGCCTACACGCCAGGAATGTTGTCAACTATTACATCCGAGATGTTAGGTTGTCTTAGGTTAGGATATATATCGTTATAGACGTATATAGTGGTCCCACAGAGCCGTAGGGACCGACATGCCAGGAATGTTGTAAAATATTACATCCCAGATGTTAGGTTGCGTTAGGTAAGGATATACAACGTTACGGACGTATATAATGTTCCCATCGAGAAGCAGGCGACGACACGCCAGAATGTTGTAAAATATTACATCCGAGATGTTAGGTTGCCTTAGGCTAGGATATATAACGTTATAGACGTATATAATGTCCCCATCCAGAAGTAGGCGACGACACGACAGGTATATTACATCTCACATGTTAGGTTGCGTTAGGTTAGGATATACAACGTTACGGACGTATATAATCTCCCCATCGAGAAGCAGGCGACGACACGCCAGAATGTTGTAAAATATTACATCCGAGATGTTAGGTTGCCTTAGGTTAGGATATACAATGTTATAGATGTATATAATGTCCCCATCGAGAAGTAGGCGACGACACGCCAGGAATGTTGTAAAATATTACATCCGAGATGTTAGGCTGCCTTAGGCTAGGATATATATCGTTATAGACGTATACAATGTTTCCACCAAGAAGTAGGGACCAATATGCCAGGAATGTTGTAAAATATTACATCCGAGATGTTAGGATGCCTTAGGCTAGGATATATACCGTTATAAATGTATATAATGTTTCCACCGAAAAATAGTGGCCGTCGCGTGAGAAATGTTGTAAAATATTACACCCGAGATGTTAGGTTCCCTTAGGTTAGGATATACAACGTTATAGACGTATAGTATGTTCCCACCGAGATGTAGGGACCGACATGCCCGGAATGTTGTAAAATATTACATCCGAGATGTTAGGTTGCGTTAGGTAAGGATATACGTTATAGACGTATATTATGTCCCCATCGAGAAGCAGGCGACGACACGCCAGGAATGTTGTAAAATATTACATCCCAGATGTTAGGTTGCGTTAGGTTAGGATATACAACGTTATAGACGTATATTATGTCTCCATCGAGAAGCAGGCGACGACACGCCAGGAATGTTGTAAAATATTACATCCCAGTTGTTAGGTTGTGTTAGGTTAGGATATACAACGTTATAGACGTATATAATGTCCCCATCTAGAAGCAGGGGACGACACGCTAGGAATGTTGTAAAATATTACATTCGACATGTTAGGTCGCCTTAGGCTAGGATATATAACGTTATAGACGTATATAATGTTCCCACCGAAAAATAGGGGCCGATTCGTCAGGAATGTTGTAAAATATTACACCCGAGATGTTACGTTCCCTTAGGTTAGGATATACAACGTTATAGACGTATAGAATGTTCCCACCGAGAAGTACGGGCGGACACGCCAGGAATGTTGTCAACTATTACATCCGAGATGTTAGGTTGTCTTAGGTTAGGATATAGAACGTTATAGACGTATATAATGTCCCCATCGAGAAGCAGGCGACGACACGCCAGGAATGTTGTAAAATATTACATCCGAGATGTTAGGTTGCCTTAGGTTAGGATATACAAGGTTATAGATGTATATAATGTCCCCATCGAGATGTAGGCGACGACACGACAGGAATGTTGTAAAATATTATATTCGACATGTTAGGTCGCCTTAGGCTAGGACATATATCGTTTTAGACGTATACAATGTTCCCACAGAGAAGTAGGGACCGACTTGCCAGGAATGTTGTCAACTATTACATCCGAGATGTTAGGTTGCCTTAGGTTAGGATATATATCGTTATAGACGTATATAATGTTCCCACCGAGACGTAGGTACCAACATGCTAGGAATGTTGTAAAATATTACATCCCAGATGTTAGGTTGCCTTAGGTTAGGATATACAACGTTATAGACGCATAGAATGATCCCACCGAGATGTAGGGACCGACATGCCAGGAATGTTGTCAAATATTACATCCGAGATGCTAGGTTGCCTTAGGCTAGGATATATAACGTTATAGACGTATATAATCTTACCACCGAGAACTACGGGCCGACACGTCAGGAATGATGTAAAATATTACATTCGACATGTTAGGACCCCTTAGGCTAGGATATATAACGTTATAGACGTATATAATGTTCCCACCGAGACGTACGGGCCTACACGCCAGGAATGTTGTCAACTATTACATCCGAGATTTTAGGTTGCCTTAGGTTAGGATATATATCGTTATAGACGTATATAATGATCCCACCGAGACGTAGGGACCGACATGCCAGGAATATTGTAAAATATTACATCCGAGATGCTAGGTTGCGTTAGGTTAGGATATACAACGTTATAGACGTATATAATGTCCCCATCGAGAAGCAGGCGACGACACGCCAGAATGTTGTAAAATATTACATCCGAGATGTTAGGTTGCCTTAGGTTAGGATATACAACGTTATGGATGTATATAATGACCCCATCCAAAGTAGGCGACGACACGCCAGGAATGTTGTCAACTATTACATCCGAGGTGTTAGGTTGCCTTAGGTTAGGATATACAACGTTATAGACGTATATAATCTCCCCATCCAGAAGTAGGCGACGACACGACAGGTATATTACATCTCACATGTTAGGTCGCGTTAGGTTAGGATATACAAAGTTATGGACGTATATAATGTCCCCATCGAGAAGCAGACGACGACACGCCAGAATGTTGTAAAATATTACATCCGAGATGTTAGGTTGCCTTAGGTTACGATATACAAGGTTATAGATGTATATAATGTCCCCATCGAGAAGTAGGCAACGACACGACAGGAATGTTGTAAAATATTATATTCGACATGTTAGGTCGCCTTAGGCTAGGACATATATCGTCTTAGACGTATACAATGTTCCCACAGAGATGTAGGGACCGACATGCCAGGAATGTTGTCAACTATTACATCCGAGATGTTAGGTTGCCTTAGGTTAGGATATATATCGTTATAGACGTATATAATGTTCCCACCGAGACGTAGGTACCAACATGCTAGGAATGTTGTAAAATATTACATCCCAGATGTTAGGTTGCCTTAGGTTAGGATATACAACGTTATAGACGCATAGAATGATCCCACCGAAATATAGGGACCGACATGCCAGGAATGTTGTCAAATATTACATCCGAGATGCTAGGTTGCCTTAGGCTAGGATATATAACGTTATAGACGTATATAATCTTACCACCGAGAACTACGGGCCGACACGTCAGGAATGATGTAAAATATTACATTCGACATGTTAGGACCCCTTAGGCTAGGATATATAACGTTATAGACGTATATAATGTTCCCACCGAGACGTACGGGCCTACACGCCAGGAATGTTGTCAACTATTACATCCGAGATTTTAGGTTGCCTTAGGTTAGGATATATATCGTTATAGACGTATATAATGATCCCACCGAGACGTAGGGACCGACATGCCAGGAATATTGTAAAATATTACATCCCAAATGTTAGGTTGCGTTAGGTTAGGATATACAACGTTATAGACGTATGTAATGTCCCCATCGAGAAGCAGGCGACGACACGCCAGAATGTTGTAAAATATTACATCCAAGACGTTAAGTTGCCTTAGGTTAGGATATACAACGTTATGGATGTATATAATGACCCCATCCAAAGTAGGCGACGACACGCCAGGAATGTTGTAAAATATTACATCCCAGAAGTTATGTTGCGTTAGGTTAGGATATACAACGTTATAGACGTATCTTATGTTCCCATCGAGAAGCAGGCGACGACACGCCAGAATGTTGTGAAATATTACATCCGAGATGTTAGGTTGCCTTAGGTTAGGATACAAAACGTTATAGACGTATATAATGTCCCCATCGAGAAGCAGGCGACGACACGCCAGGAATGATGTAAAATATTAAATTCGACATGTTAGGTCGCCTTAGGCTTGGATATATAACGTTATAGACGTATACAATGTTCCCACCGAGAAGTACGTGCCTACACGCCAGGAATGTTGTCAACTATTACATCCGAGGTGTTAGGTTGCCTTAGGTTAGGATATATATCGTTATAGACGTATATAATGTTCCCACAGAGACGTAGGCACCGACATGCAAGGAATGTTGTAAAATATTACATCCCAAATGTTAGGTTGCGTTAGGTTAGGATATACAACGTTATAGACGTATATAATCTCCCCATCGAGAAGCAGGCGACGACACGCCAGAATGATGTAAAATATTACATCCGAGATGTTGGGTTGCCTTAGGCTAGGATATATACCGTTATAAATGTATAGAATGTTCCCACCGAAAAATAGGGGCCGCCGCGTCAGGAATGTTGTAAAATATTACACCCGAGATGTTAGGTTTCCTTAGGTTAGGATATACAACGTTATAGACGTATAGTATGTTCCCACCGATATGTAGGGACCGACATGCCAGGAATGTTGTAAAATATTACATCCGAGATGTTAGGTTGCTTAGGTTAGGATATACAACGTTATAGACGTATATAATGTCCCCATCGAGAAGCAGGCGACGACACGCCAGGAATGTTGTGAAATATAACATTCGAGAAGTTATGTTGCCTTACGTTAGGATATGTAACGTTATAGACGTATATAATGTTCCCACCGAAAAGTAGGAGCCGAAGCGCCAGGAATGTTGTAAAATATTACATCCGAGATGTTAGTTTCCCTTAAGTTTGGATACATATCGTTATAGACGTATATAACGTTCCCACCGAGACTTGGGTACCGATATGCCAGGAATGTTGTAAAATATTACATCCCAGATGTTAGGTTGCGTTAGGTTAGGATATACAACGTTATAGACGTATATAATGTCCCCATCGAGAAGCAGGCGACGACACGCCAGGAATGTTGTAAAATATTACATCCGAGATGATATGTTGCCTTACGTTAGGATATGTAACGTTATAGACGTATATAATGTTCACACCGACAAGTAGGAGCCGAAGCGCCAGAAATGTTGTAAAATATTACATCCGAGATGTTAGCTTCCCTTAAGTTTGGATATATATCGTTATTGATGTATATAATGTCCAGATCGAGACGTACGGGCCGACACGACCTGGATTCTGTAAAACATTATTACCGAGGGGCAAGATGGGTTATGTTAGGTTATATTACGATATAGACGTATATAATGTTCCCACCGAGAAGTAGAGGCCGACTTGCCCAGGAATGTTGTAAAATACTACATCCGACATGTTAGGCTGCCTTAGGTTAGGACATATAACGATATAGCCGTATATAATATCCCCACCGAGACGTACGGGCCGAAACGCCCGGGATGCTGTAAAACATTACCCGTGAGGTGCTAGATAGGATAGGATAGGTTATATTATTCTATAGACGTATATAATGTTCCCACCGAGTACAACACGCCGACCCGCGAGGTATATTGTAAAATAATACCGTCGAGCTGTTAGGTTGCCTTAGGTGAGGATATATACCGTCATAGACGTATATGATATTCCCACCGTGATTTTCTACAACATTGCTGGCGCGTCGGCCTCTACTTCACGGCGGGCTAATTATATACGTCAATATCGTTATATATCCTAACATAAGGAAATCTAACCTCTCGGCGGTAATATTTTACAACATTCCTTTCGTGTCGCCCCGTCCTTCTCGGTGGAGACATTATATACGCCTATAACGTTATATATCCCAACCTAAGCCAGTGTAACAATCACGGATGTAATATTTTACAACATTCCTGGCATGTCGGGCACTACTTCTTGGTGGGAACATTATATAGGTCTATAACCTAATGTAACCTAACCTAACCCAGTTATCCCGTGGGTAATAATGTTTTACAATATCCCGGGCGTGTCGGCCCCTGCTTTCCGATGGGAACATTATATAGGTCCATAGAGTTAAGTAACTTAACCTAACGCAACCTAACCTCTCGACCATAATACCTTACAATATTCCTGACGGGTCGGCCCGTACTTCTCGATGGAAACATTATATACGTCTATAACGTACTATGACCTACCCTGTCCCATCTAGCCCCTCGGTGGAAATGTTTTACAGAATCCTGGTCATCTCGGCCCGTACGTCTCGATGGGGACCGTACATATGTCTATATCGTTATACATCCTAACCTAAGGCAAGCTAACATCTCGGATGTAATGTTTTCAACATTCCTGGAGCGTCAGCCCCTACTTCTCGGTGGGGACATTATATACGCTTGTAACGTTATATAGCGTAGCATGACACAACTTAATCACTGGGTGGTAGTGTTTTACAAAAGCCGAGACGTTTCAGCTCCTAGGTATTGGGTGGGAATATTATATACGTCTATAACGTTATATATCCTAACCTAAGGTAACCTTACATCTCGGATGTAATATTTTACAACATTCCTGGCAAGTAAGACCCTTCTTCTAGGTGGGAACATTATGTACGTCTATAACGTTATATGTCATAACCTAAGGCAACCTAACCTCTCGAGGGTAATATTTAACAACATTCCTAGCAGGTTAGTCCCTGCTTCACGGCGTGAACATTATATACGTTCTATGACGTTATATAACCTAACGTATCGCAACCTAACCTCTCGCTCGTAACATTTTACAACATTAGTGGCGTGTCGGCCCATACTTCTCGGTCGGAACGTTATCTACGTCTGTAGCGTTGCGTAACCTGACCTCACGCAAGCTGAGGTCTCGGCGGTCATGTTTCGTTTTAGATTCTTTAAAACACTACCATCGTAGGGCTAGATGGGTTAGGTTAGGTTATAGTACGTTATAGACGTATATAATGTTATTACCGAGATGTAGGTTCCGACACGCCAGGAACGTTGTAAAATGTGACCGCCGAGAGGTTAGGCTGCCGTAAGTTATAATATATAACGTTATAGACGCATATAATGTTCCCACCGCGATGTTGGGCCAGCATGCCCGGGATCCTGTGAAGCACTACTACACAAGCGCTGGGTGGAATTAGGTTAATTTATTTTAGGTTCTATGTATGTATAATGTTCCCTACGAGAAGTAGTGGCCGACACGTCAGGAATGTTGTAAAATATTACTGCCGAGATGTTAGGTTGCCTTAGGTTAGAATATATAACATTGTAGACGTAAATAATGTTCCCGCCGAGAAGTAGGGGCCGACACGTCAGGAATTTTATAAAATATTAACGCCGAGAGGTTAGGTTGTGTTAGGTTAGGTTATATTTGGTTCTATTTATATATAATGGTCGAGCGGGTAA
This sequence comes from Xylocopa violacea, assembly GCA_963969225.1. Classification (NCBI taxonomy): domain Eukaryota; kingdom Metazoa; phylum Arthropoda; class Insecta; order Hymenoptera; family Apidae; genus Xylocopa; species Xylocopa violacea. Next base: position 28,857,831 of record CAXAJV010000001.1, read on the forward strand.
AATGTGGCATGTTTGGAATACCTTGGGTTGAATGTGCGGGCTACGAAGTCCTAGGGGGTTTACGAATGACCCAGAGCCAATAAGTAATTAAATGAGACCAACACTACAGGCCCTTGGAACGCATCTCTGACCCTGGGTGTCGAATTAGTTGCCAGGGAATCTCTTGGCGCTGTTAGTAATAGCACAGCTTCAATAGGGGGTTGTATGAATCCAATTCTAAAGGCCCCTGTTATAGTATGTTCGGTCCTATGTTTCGAAGTAGGCGGCTATAGAACTCCTGGAGCGATTACTACTGGCCAAGAGCCAATAAGTACTTAAATGAATCCAATATTAGGGGCCCCAGGCACGGCATATCCGGCCCTAGGTGTCAAATAAGTGGAGGTTGACGAACTTCTGGAGGGGTCGTTAATGGCCAACAACCAATATATACTTAAATCAAACCAATACTAGGGTCCACAGACATGATATGTCCGACCCTATGTTTCGTATAAGGAGGTAGAACTCATGGATTGGTTATTAATGGCGCAGAGCGAATCAGTACATAAGTGAAGTCAATTCTAGGGGTACCAGATACGGCATGTCTGGCTCTGGGAGTCGAAATATGCGGAGAGCGAACTCCTGGAGCGGTCACTAGTGGCCCATAGACAATATGTTCTTGAATGAAAAAAATTCTAAAGGCCCGAGATTCGGTATGTCATCTGCTAGGTGTAGAATTTGTAGGAGCGGTAGCTGATGCGTTACGATGCACGCGTGTCTCCGCTATTTATTGCGAAAATCGCGGAATCATTCGGTGTCAAGGAGTATCGAAATCTCGAGATCCGTGAAGCAGATACAAACGCGAAATGCCACTGGTCGCAATTTTTGTTCGCAGGCACATCTGCGAGCATTATGACTCTACGCTAGCCACCCCTTTGGAACGTCGCCTCTTAGGACCTCGCGCTTTTTCTTGGACTTTCTGCTTTGCCAATCAATGCGGAAAATGGAAAAATGAATTCCTCGTATCCTATATCGCGTTGTGTGTGCTTACGCGAACGTGCTGCCCTTCCTCAATTACACGGCGTTATAGGCGGTTATAAAACTGTATCAACGAACTTCTAGTTCAAATCGTTCATGGTATCATTTCCTATACGCGACGATAAGAAAATCCAAGGTACAACGAAAGCTGCTTACAGCCAGTCTACGAAATTTCTAATAAAAATCTCGCGATCACTCCCATCGGCGGAGGGGGGAAAAACTCAGCTTAAATCTTCATGGAGTTTTAATAAAAACTTTAAGAGAAATTATAAGAGCATTAAAGTTTCGTAAGAAATAAAACCTTGCTGCGTTTATAGAAGCTTTTCCCTGGGAAAAAATCGTTCGCTGGCTCCCGATAAAAATTCCTCTTATCACATTCCAGTCATCGTTCGCCACAGATTATCAACAGTGGTACATCGTAGCGGACAAACAAAAAAAGAAGGGAGCAGTTAAGCTCGCCAACAGATCACGGACCAATCTAGCTGCGAATTTAAATGATAGCGCCGATTTAAAAGGTCGGTTGGAAAGCATCCAATATTAACAATACATTGCTTGCTTTTCAAAAGAGGTAGCACTGATCGTTCGGAGAAGATTAAAGGTCCATTCTCACCGTCTATGCGGGAGATTAAAGCGGAGACCCTTGCGCCGGCCGCGAAGTCGCTCGTGAAACAAAAGGAGCACGGCCGCTGAACCAATGTAAACCCATCAAATGGAAAAATCGCTCCATTAGCGAGTGTTCTCGAAAGTAAACGAGGGATACCTATCGAGAACAAAAACAACTTCCCTCTTCTAAAGTGCAGTTCCGTATAATCGAACAAAGATATATCGTCAGAAGAATAATCAATCCACTTTACACGTCACGGGAATGGAGACTTTTGTCTCCAATTATTTGCCAGTAGACGATCTTTGCGTGCCATTAAGGATTCCCTTTGTTCCCACCTTGGTCCCCTTTTGACTTGCAGGGGATGCTGCGTCGCCGCGGAACTCCATTCTATGGGTTCTTTCTTCTCGCGGACGAAAGAACGTACGCGATCACGTTCGAAATTGTATCCGTGGAATTCGCTTGACGAAAAATATTTTGTAGCACTTGAATGCCAGGTGGAAACGCCGTCATGGAACTCGTCGAAATGATTAAAATCCTTAGAAAAATGCCACGCGGATTCCTCAATCGAACCAAGGAGTGATCACACCCATCTGTTTCGCGCACATGTACCTTATACAAGCCTGTATAATTGAACGGATCCCGAATACGATTGAGAAAGTTACGACAACATATGTTGTCATAGACAATGCAGATGTCAGCGGCTCGAACCAGACCAATTAGGGCGAGGAGCTGATACAAATGTACAATATACAGTCGTAATTACATGCACCAGTTAAACGATCCAACAATGAGGATTTGCTGATCACTTCGCGCTGAATTCCTTCTACTGGTCGCGATTAAGAGATCGATCATTAAAAGATGACAATTCAGATTCCGTTTGAATAAATTCACGACAGATTATCTCTGTCACACGCGTGTCAAATTTTAACACCACTGTAATTAACGATATTTACTAATCTAGTAAAACCATCGATCAAAGCTCCATTAGACGAAACGCTGTTGTTAAACGACACGGGATATTCAGATTGTTTGCAGGATTAGAGCATCAGATTACTTCGACGGACGGTTAATCAACATCTGCCGGGCTACTGTAATTAGAAAGGTATTTACGGTAACCCCTTCAGTTGCGGATTCTACAGGATGTCTAAAGTCTTTTAGAAAGTGTAATTTCTCTTTCAGGGGTTGAGAAGGAACGGAACACAATATTGGCTACTAATTTTCGCTGTTGAGGATAATGGTAGACTGTCGTGATAAAATTTCACGAAAACATGCATTCTTGTATGTAATATTTGTTATCAGTTTAACTTTATACCTCGAAATACGGGGGTAGATGAAAAAAATGTTCAAACACGAACAATGGAAGAATCCCTGAATTTTTCCCTCGGCATACTGTTCTTTTTATTCTCTTCCTCTTCAATATTGGCTTCTTATTTTCTCTTGATGAAGGCATCGCTCCCAAAATCCACATCCAGATAGTAATATGTACTACCCAGTATTCACCATATCCAGTTTTGTTGCTCTCTTTTCAAACAAATTTTCAAGTTTCTTACTAATGCTGGTTCCTTTCCGTAAACCGTCAAATTCTCTAGTGAATTCGTCAAGCGATAAAACAGAAATGAACTACTTACAACATGAATTACTGATTTCATCAACTGAAAGGTAAAAAATGAATCCTTCGGATATTCCATTCAAATTATCACCCACGGATAAGAGAAGATTAGGAAATCAAAGTTACCGTTGAAATTACCCGTGAAGATAATTGAATTAAAGACATCTGAGACCTCCAAAATGTCAATTTAAGCTGGAAAGTGTCGTGAGAATCGAAGACCAAGTTTAATACGCTCTGCAAGGAAGTATGCTTACCTCACCTAAATCGTCCAATAACCGTTTAACGGGGCTCGATCGATTCCTACCAACCTATCGCTGTCCCCGCGAAATCACCGTTTCCGTCGATACATCTGACAATAAACCTGGCATGTGCCTACTCCGAGAGACGGGGTGAAACGGGGTCCACTTCGTACGATTCAATCCTATCGAGCGCGGCTGCCCTTCGATAAAGTAACGGCCTTATGAAAGCCCTGTAACTCCATTGTTCCGACAGATATTTAGCCCACGAACGCGTCAAACCTGGACACGAGCACGGAAAGGAGATCAAGTAATATAACCTTCGTTTCCGAGGCTTTCCTTCAGGATTCGCAGCCGCGCGAAATTTATTGGACAAAGAGGAAAGACCGTGCCTCGAAACGGACTAATTAACGCGCAAGCAGTGTTAAAATAATGGATGCTCGCGTTGAATCGCGACGATCCACGGTTAGATAGGATACAACGGTTATAGCGCGAGGGGTTAATTTTCTGGAAGAGCGATTAGGGGATCGCTGCGCGGCCTGGCAACAATAAGATGTCGCTTAAAGAGATTATATTGGCTTTCGAGATAGCGTTAACCGAGTGGTAATTAATTCTGCATCAATTGTATAGATTATATCGACATCGCGATAGCTTCGTTCCTAAGCTATCATATTCTCGGATTATTAAAATTTCATTCGATTAACTGCGCGAGGGTGATCCATCAACGATACTGCTGATCGTATCGGTCTATAGAAAGGCGATCGATAAATCTGATTTATAGAAACTAGGAAAATCACTCTCGATCAAATCGCAGTTTGGCTCCGTGCCAACCAATTGAAAACGCTTGTACTAAGAGTAATCGGATCAACGTATTATGGCTACAAAAAGCATTCGCACGAGCGAGATTTCCACCGACGCTGTTCAAATAAATGGATTTCCAGGGTATTAATCTTTTACAGTCACTTGAAGGTACTATCAGAAGTGATGGAGAATTTAATATGAACGCATTGAACACAATTAATCAATACACCGATGCTAAAATATGTACAATGGTGCACCAGGACTCTGTATGGGCCTGTTGCGGCCACTGGCTCCTTCGATTTGGATACGAGAAATTTAGTGGCAATATTCCACGCTTAACTGATAGCCAATGTTTGATCGAGGTTAGTTCCTGCTTTGACTATGCACGTGTAATGCTCGGAGTTCCAACTATGCGGTATTCTTCTGTAATTTCGAAAATGTGCAACACTCGCAGAGATATTTACTGGTTCGTTATTGCATCATGATTAATAACTTAGCTCAAAATAAACTCCACGATATTAATGCACTTCACGTATCTGTAATACAAAGCTTCAACCCTTAACCTCTAAGTTGATTGCATACACAATATACGTATGAATAATTAATCTTCAAACATTTCCATTCCTCTGCAAATAGATTAAACCGCTCTCAAACAGAGCGAATCAAATTTAACCCTTTCGTACCATTCAAATAGTTTCAACCAAATTGCCTCGAACCGTCTCGGTGCAACAAACACGTACATCTCGTAGAGAACGATATTCGATACGTTTCTCCACGATTAGCATAAGATTACTAGATCGATAGGTCTTATTATGCGATGTGGTGGATTCACAGAGACGCTGCGTACTTTCGCAGGACCAGGACATGTTTGTCACGGGAGGCAGGTGGTGCGGCGGAACAACTGTTGGCTGGCCGTACTGGCCGTGTCAGTGGTGCTGTCGATTCTGCGAAACAGTTTGGCGGGCGAACGGTATCCGCTCGATTATGGTAACAACCAGCTGTCGGTTAACCGCGCCGAAGTCGCTTACTGGGCTCGCGGCGCTAATGAACCATCCCTGAAATTCCAAAACCATTCAAATACTCCGTCATCCCGGCACCCTTAAAAGTTATCATTGCCATCAACTACCGCTCGGCAAACATTCCGTCCACTCGTCAAGAATGACATCACGGAGGAGTCGTCGAGAGCAATTTCCTGGCGAACCGCCCAGGCGGTGGACGCGAATCAAACCGACGAAGATGACGATCGATCGATCCGGTCGAGCGATCGTCGACTCGCGGATCCCGACCCGTCGAACGACTGCCACAAGGAACGACGCGATAAACGCCGAGCCGGGCCAACTGCCAGGGGATCGACCGGATTCACCGGGAGTTCAGTGAATATTCCGGAAGAGCCCCGCTTATCCTCCCGGGTTTCCCGTGTCGCGATGAAAGACGTCGCTAGAGAGGCGGCGATGCGACCGTTGATTACGGTCACGTTGTTGTGGATTTGTGCAATGACGACTCGCTAAAGGCTTTCAGACGAGAGAACAAGGACGTGAGAAGGCAAAGGGGATTCAGTGGCGAGCTTCGACGTCTTCGGATGAAAAGATCCTATAGGGTGGACGGTCAAAGGACTATGGACTATTTTCAGGGTGACGGTATCGTGGGTTCTCGGAGCTTGGGAGATGGCGAGAAAACCGCAATGGAAGCGACATTCGACTGAGATTCCTGAATCCGTTGTTTCTATCGGTAAAGCATTCGAAACAGGATTGAAATCGGAGAAATTCGCGGATCCAGGGGGATTGAGTGGTAGGAAGCCGTCGGAAGGCTCGGTTGAGCAATATTTAATCGATTCCGCCGAGTCTTCCACCTCTATTAATCAGCCATTAAGGATTGGACGGTTGAAATTGAAAACGCTGACGGGTCGAAAAAGATTAAAAGACGCGAAGAGACGAGCATCTACGAAAGGTAAGAAAAATACGCGAGATGTTGAGCCCAAAGGATACATCCAGAAACGATATTTCATTGAAACTCCTAAATCTTCCGCTTCTATTAGTGAACTGTTCGACGGAGAATTGAAACCAAAAGGGAAATCGGGAAATAGAAGTCGACGGACATGATAATTCCATGTATCAGTTGATGAGCAGAAGGTCCATTAAAAATTCGGGAATAAAACTTGACGAAGAGCCGAGGTCGTTCGATTCTGGTGATGTAATAAATCTGGAGTGGTCGTACCTCTGCCAGAATTCGGGATCCTCGAATTGCGAGCCGCGAGGCAAAAGAGTCAAAGCAATCAAGACAGAAGGGAGGACTCCTCATTCTTCAGAGTTCGAAGGTTCCTGGTGAACCTCGACGTCTCGTAAATCAACGTTGATTCGGAGAGAGATGGAGTATACGCGCCAGTTGAATGGAATCTCCGTGAAACAGATATCAACAAATGGAAGCGATGATGAGACAGACAGGAGAACCCGTGGAAATTTTTCGATCCGCGAGAAGAGAAATATTATTCCGTCTAGCGGCGCGGTCGCGTTGGATTCGTCGCAATACGATGGAACTTCATTGAATGTTACTTTCAACGAAACGACAAATGATTTTTTGGATAACGATGCGAAAATTGTTGAGACAGAATTGGAGATCGACTTCATTTCAGAGAACGTTAAGTATAACTCACTGGACGATCGAGATGCTGCAGCACACGTACAGCAGTGGAATGATTCGACGTTAAATTTGAGTACTTTAACATTGAGCAATGAATTCAGTTCAACAAGTCACGACGGAAGCACAGGATGAGTTAACAGAGTAACACTCGAAGCACCAGATGTGGTGAGTGAGAACGATTCACTGCTATCGGATAGCTCGATGTTAAATGGCAAACCGAATTCGACGTTGAAATGACAATGCACAGTTACCGGAAAACGTTTCAAGTCTAAGTAACGATGTGATCTCGATAAGACTCAATTTGAGCGCGGATTCGTCGCAAGATATGGAATTAGACGCTCCGCGGAGCGAGATTGATAAGGCTAAAGAAGAGGCGAATAAAGCGACAACGGAAGAGGCTTTTGCGCAAAGTAACGTGACAAAGGAGTCTGACGGCGTCCTCGTGAACTCCGAGCATAGCTCTGTTGCGGCGCCAAGGAGTGCCTCGTACCTAAGAAACGATATGAACTGTCTAACCGAAAGGGGCTATACGTCGGAGAACAGTGGCCTTCCTGAATTCGGCGAGGGAAATTCCGACGATACGTTCAGGAACTCATCTTCGACTGAGCAAGAGCGGAAGATTAAGAAGGATATCAAAATAAACGCGAACCATAAGCAATCGCTCGTGAATAAAACGAAATATTCGAAATCGAAGCTTCCTTTAACCCTTTCTGAACGACCATCCGCGTCTAGAAAAGCCGTTATCCAAACAATTGGGACGATAAATAGGAAAATCGACGACCAGGCGGAACGGTTCGATACAGCTACGGATGGTTTGACAGAAGATGATGAAGTAACGTTTAACGATCCTCTAATGGTTTCGAAGAAACGGCAACCCGTCGGTTCAAGGGCGACAGAGTCGTTGAATCGAAATATTCAAACATGACTGCGACATTAAGCCTGATGAACCGTCCGTCGGGTTTAGCTCGAAAAATGAGAGGGCTCAAACCCGCTCGTTGGATAATGGAACGGTGAATGAAGTTAATCCGTCCGACGGGTTTAACTCCTTGAGCACGATGCCCATCCCGGTGATCGATCATCCTACGAGAGAACGAAAGTCCAGGTCGTCCACGGTGCAAACTTCGACATCGACGAGCCTGAAACTTGATTCATCTATGAAGGTCGGAGGCCCGGTGTCGGGACGAACTTCTACGCCGACGTGGGTCAAGGACGAGGTCCAACGAAGAACCGCCTCGACCATGCAAATGGAATACGTCCAAGCGAATGCCAGCAACGATGCTCCCGGGGGGCTAAGAGTCTCGTTGACACGTCCACTAGAATTCGTCTCCAGAGTGCAGGATTGATCAAAGGTTTCGCTCCCGTTTGAAAAGTACGAATGGTTCTCTGGACAACTACCTTAACGAAAATCTCGCGCTTTCGTCTACAGAGAGGGAACAACTTCCAGTTACCGCCGAAATGTCGACCATCGGATTGATTAACGACGTGAACCAATTTTTGTTCACTTTTGACATGATCGCCACTTCTTCTGACCATGAACCGTTACCATGGACGAGGCGTCCTCGCAAACGACGAACAACTCGTCGCATGAGCTGGAACCGCCGAATCAGTGGCCAGTTAAGCACAGCGCGATGGTCGAGTATAATCTAGTGTTGAGTCGTCTAATGATAGTCCATGAGAGGAAGGATACCATCACCTGCGGGCCAGTGATGCCGCAACGTGACGTTCAAGCGCTCGAGGTGATGCTTTACACTCTGGACAGGCTCAACGATCGTGGAATTGTACCCGGTGTTAAGATCGACGCCTACATTCTCGACGATTACGACAAGGATACGTACGGCTTGGGAATGGCTGTGGACTTTATCAAAGGTACGTGTTGTTTTGTCAGTTGATTAGCTGAAGGCTGATAATTCAATGGTCGTCGGTGTCCGATGTTGTAGATTGATGTTATGATTGACGAGTGCGATGCATTCGCGCGTCGGAAATGTAAATTCGTACGAGTTTCAGCAATACCCGTGAGCAACTGTCAACGTGTTTAATATGTTATTGATTAGAGAAACAATTCGAGTTAAACGACTAACAAAATTGAATTTCTCTTTAAAGGAAAAAGATGTTCCGTTTCACCACATTGTTACTAATTATTTGCGAAGATCAGAAAAATGGAAAGAACACCGCTTATTTGCCGACTTCATTCTTTTTCAGAGGTAAAGAGAATGTTCGATTTGCTTAAGTTCGTTCATTTCCAAGATACGACAAGTGAAATTGACAATGTGAAACTTCGCGAATATCTCACGGAGGTCTACGGAACCATTGCGTACTCTGAATTTTTCAATCCAACAATACAATCACATGCATTCACATTATAGGGAGAAAAATGAAATTCCGCGAATGTAGGTCACGCTGTGGGCACGATTCCACTGAAACTGTGAAAATTTTAACTGCTTTGAAGGCTAGGGGAATCTCACAGCGATAGCTCAAAGAAGCGATAAGATGTTCAGCGTGCGCGATGCTTTATATGGAAAATTCCGCTCGTGTAACGAACTTACGCGGCGCGGTGCTAGATGAAATTGCGGCAACTTTCTTCCAACTTTTTCGTTCTCTCCTCTCTGTCACGAGTCATGTTAATCTATTATTCTCCGCGAAATGCCAGGTCCATGTTTACCAAATGAATCAACCCGACAGGAAGTTTCATCAACCTTCAAATCAAAGAACGGACGTAGTATAATAAAAGAAGCCTCGTCACGCGTACTTGAACTTCGTCGAATTTTACATCGGTTACATCGCGTTCTTTGACGTAACGAATTCGTCTGTGGAAATACCGAACCGTTGTTTTTACTTCTTGTATTTCATTTTATCACCCTTTCTCATTTCGAAGCGAGTGTGAATACATTGTATACATTGTGTCGGAGATTCGTATTGTCGTTTTTTCTCTCTAATGATTCTTCAGTAAATTCTCGACCTAGATATTTGGCCAATGCCAGATGTTAATTTATCCTTTCTACACGATTATCGATGCGCGACCAGGTTTGATAGATTCTAGGACCGTTTCTTTCGACAGTGAACATGAGCCTCTATAGCGATGCAGTGGTGATGAAAAATTGTACCCCTTGAAGGAAGAAGAGTATACTCTGTTGGGATACCGAACGGAAAGTTACACAAAACTCCGCTCGGAACGGAGAAGAAAAATTTGTATTTCTACTTCAGGTTCTAAAAATATGCAATGCCTAACGAGCTGAACGCTACGAAAATGAAACTTCAATAGAAACATCTATGACCTAGCGACCATTACATAATTATGAATTAATTTCAGCATACGGTTTACGTCTCCCCAGAGATTCAAATCCTGGATATTTAATCTAATTTGCTTCCTTTGAATGGAATCAACACACGGATTACGTTTTTGCTAGTGGGCAATTTCACGGGGCATTGAAGCAAACCAGTTAACGAATTGTTAGCGCAGAGCTATTTTAATTGACGTGAATGATAGCTCCAGCGAAAACGCGCGCTGGACCTACAATCAAGTTTCTAATTAACACGATTCAGAGGGCGCAAACTGCTTCGCTGTAAAGCCTATCGTGTGTCGAGCGAAGTTTCTTTAATCGAACCATTTTCACAAAGTAATTTGGTATTTAAAATTGTTAACGTACGCAACTACTGAATTATTACTGTGTCACAAACACAATAAAGATCAACTGAATAGTTAACATCGCTAATCTAAATGTCGAAACTTCAAAATGATTCTAACATTAATACACGTTCTCCAAAGTTATCTAGTAGTTGTCATATTTGTCTTTCAATTAGAATAAAAATTAAGATATAATATAACAAGAAGCGGCACTAGACAATTCTGAAACGATAAGCTCTATAGAATTCAATTTCCTTGAGAAGGAAATCGTAAATGCAGAGCTATCACACTGCTAGTTTACCGTGAGATAGTTTGCATTCGTGATAGACGTGCGTTATATCACGATACTGCACTCTCCTACAGAAATAGGTAATTAGGATTTCCCTTGTTCCGAAACAATCAGAATCTACAGCAAAAACATGCGACACTGCTTTTAAATACCCATCGAGATGCAACAAAACAGAACAATACAGCCTCATCCTTTTACGTACAAAAAAGATGTAAGAACGCGTATATAGAAGACCGCCTCATCCGAATGAAAGCATCTTTCCTACCCTTCGCCATTGTTAGATTTCCGTGTAACGAAGAATACTTGACGTTTCGTTTGCTTCCATTATACAGGCTAGGGGAACTCCATTCCCCAGAGTAGATCATCTCTTAACTAGAGAAGACATTCAGTCGCTGGCGGCTGGACCGTTACGAGGCATAAAAATTCCAATGAAAAGAACACAACTTCCCATGCACTCGGCGGTAAAGTAAAGTGCGGATATTAAAATTTGATGTCCGTAGCAATAGCCCGACACTCGGTGAAAGCGAATTCGCATTGGAAGTTGACATTATTCACGTGTTTCCGCGAGATCACGTCGCGATACTGACAATTTCACCGCTGCACGAATGCGAAAGCAGGCGAACGAAACGTCCAAACACTGCAAAGATGAGGCAGAGCGGACATAGCGTTTCTAAATGAAAAACTCTGGCAGAAGTATAGAATTACTGAATTCCTTTTATAAGTTGCTGTATGAGAATGCAATGCTAATACAAATTTCGAGATTGATGTCGCGAATGTTTCAAAAAATTCGCGAGATTCTCTGTCTTTGCTTGTTGCGCGGTTCTAACGATTTCTGATCGACTAATTGATTTCTTGTACGAATATAATACACTTGCAACATATAAGCTATTTGATTGAATATCGGTAAGGAGATTTTCTGCTCCGTGCTGCGATTGTATCTACAACGAAATTTGCTTCTGAAGAAATCTAGAATCCCGCATAGATAACATGCAGGCATCGAGACGAGTCGATACGGAGGTCTCGTGAAGCTTTCCACGGTGCACTGCAAGCTCAAGTATCGCCTGTCGGTAAGCTCGTGATACTCTGCAAGCTCAAGTCGATAACTTCGTCTCGATTTATCCTAGTACCGACGAGCTACAAGATAGGCCACTGATCTAATGGAATTTTATGACCATTACTGTCCGAAATATTGATCGCGTACAAATTTTTACACTCTCTACAATATAGGATTCAAAATTGATAAAGTAGCAGTTCTTGCAAAATTCGTGGATATATTTTACGCAAAAGGGAGGACCGAATTAAAAATTTTCCAAAGCTCATAAAATGTGAATTATTGCAGACATAAAACCTCTTGCCAGATAAAGATTTGATTTAAATTAAAATCCAAAAAGACCAGAGAGAAAGTATAATTCTTCGACGGTTCCAGGTTGATGCCACGAGAGTAAAATTTTACTTAACTTAATTTAAATTATGGCTTCAACTATTACCTGAAGTACAACGTAAATAAAATTTCCAAGTCCTGAAAAGGACTTGGATAATTTAAATTGTACTGCAAAGTACTCGATGCTAAAAATACCAGTAATCCAGTTATTCTAATCTCGCGCAAAGTTAATGAAATAATGGAATGAATGAGTATCATAGAAAATTGTTGAAAGTAAATCTATGAAACCTTTGATCAAGTGAAAAATCTATCTATCTCTATCAAAAGCTACGACCACCATCTTTTAACTAGTTTGGTACATCTAGCATCAAGTTTACTACAATACTTATGTCTACAAGCGCAGTCCTTAGCATGATATCGTCTTTCAGAGACCAGGCTCTCGAAAACGTTACCAAGTACCCAGGTCCACCAACGAGGAGGTGACTACGCAGGAACACATCATATTTCCCTAATCCCATCCACCCTCCATTACATGTTTACGATCTCGGTACAGAAGGTATCGAGATCCGACTCTACTTGAATTCAATACACGCCAAATCCAGGGTCATTTTCTTAGAAATTGCAACGTAGACTTTACGAATCGCGAAAGGGAAGAAGGGACTGGAAGTATATATCATGTTCTTATCCAGAGAGTAATTTACAATGTCTCTTTATCGACACTTTAGAAACATTAAAGCGTTTCTCAAAAGGGATTACGATGCGATAAACACTAAACTCTATTATACTCTATTCTGAAAAAATGAAATTAAAAAGGTAATTAAAGTTGGACAAACTTGTGATAAGTAATAAATCAAAGAGAAAAGTGAACATAACATTCGCGACGTGACCAAAGGTACTCTACATACTCACGTGGATCTACGTAATCATGTAGATTTGCTAACTAAATTTTTCCGGCGCTGTCCACTTTCCAAACCACGGTCTTTTCGACCCATGGAGCTACTCATGGCAGCGACTTACGTGTAACATTAAGTTAGCGTGCTCACTACTTGCTTGCCACATGCGATGCATGCCAGCGAGTACGCAGAGTAATAAAACTATTACTGATAACATCAGTAGTGTGCAAATGGAGACTAAGAATAATTATATTCAATTTCGATAAAACGGGGATTTTGAGGAAAAATTCTATGGTTTCGCTCTTGATAAGACAATGTACATACTCCCTTACAATTTCATTACAATTATTATCACAATTACTATTATCTGATTATAATTATTATTATTTATGACTAATAATATACGCATCCAGCGGCGATCCAGCGGCGAACGTAGAAATATCTGTTGAAATTATTTATTGACATCACAGGAATTTTATTATAGAAATCATAAAAATTGGATAACAGAATGGAAATGAAAAGGATTGGTTGAAATTGGACTCAAAACCATTGAATTTTTGACAAGAACGGAGAAAATACGTCAAATTTCACGATTCCCTAATAATCATTCTCAATTATAATTTCGTACAGCCTATTTGCGTGAAACAATTGGAAAGAACCTTGGAAAACGTGGAAATGGCAATTTCTTTACGTAAAACAATACCATGCGTCAAACGCTGCATTCACCGAAAATATCATTTCCACATTTCCAAATTTAAAGAGAATAATGAAGTCACTTTGCGACTACAGAATTAAATTTTCTGTTGTTGTAATTATTGAAATCAAGAGCCAACCTTTGATCAAGGGAAGATACCATGGAGACAGAAAGAGAGAGAAAGAGAGATGGAGAGAGAGAGATGCCGGATTATTTAAACAATTCCCTGATTTTCCACCGTCGCATATATTTCTTTAATCACAGAATGATTACTTCTATTTCAACTACACCTGCTCTCAGTTTCAATACTTAAGATAACTCATCTACCGATCACTGAATAGATTACTAATACCGAATGAATTGATTAGCATGAAAATAGTCATGGGAAAGGAACAAAGATGGAACGTAATTAAATTTTATTAATGGAGAATATGTAGTAAGTTATATCACGACATCCAGCCGCGTTCCAGCGGCGAAGGGAGGGGTTAAAATAAATCAGAATAAACCAAAAACTAAGCGGATTTCCGAACATCAATCACCTACCCATCGAACATTAAAGAATCAAACAACCCTCCTTCGATGAGGCACGATAAATTTAACAAGTTATATCAAGTCATCCAACGGCGATCCAGCGGCGATCCAGCTGCGAACGCAAAAATTATCTTAAACTATATCTTATTCTCTAATTACACTAATTATATAATCTACGTGCGTAGTCCTTAGCATGATATCGTTTTCGGGAGGCCGGTCTCTCGAAAACGTTACCAAGGGCCCAGGTCCACCCCGTGGAGGTGACTACGCAGGGACCCATCCCTAAACCCTAATCCCATCCACCCTTCATTATATATTTACGATCTCGGTACAGAAGGTACCGAGATCTGACTCTACTTGAATTTAGTACACGCGAAATCCATAATACATATACTAAAATCTATCAGATATTTAGAAACTGCAGTATGGACTTTACGAAAGGGGTGCCGAGAAATACCACTGTCTTACCCGAAGAGAGATTTATTAAGTGACTCTTCCAACACTTTCGACAAACGAAAGTGTCTCGCAAAAGGTTCTACGGTACGATACTCTAAATTCTACTATTATATTAAAGAGCATTCCAATCCGATGCTTCCGCGTTAGCCATTTGGCAAACCGTACCCGACGCGAATCGCGAGCAAGTTTTATGCCACGTCTTACGTCGAAACAATCGCAACCGCGCTCTCCCCGACGGTGAGTGAGATGTCCATCTGAACCCCAGCGAGGCCCAACTCTAGGATTGCTCTGCGATAGAGACGAACCTCGTGGAACCGCCCGAATCCGTCTTACAGCAGGTCAGACCCCAGCGCCTCGGGTTGGGAAACACTCAGCCCGCTCCATCGTGAGCGCGTCCACGGCTGAACCCGTGAAGATCCAGGTGGCCACGACAAACACGCATCGGTTTGATTGAGTCGCAACTGTTTCCCTGCGTGACGATTAAAATCTAAATCTCGAGTGAAGGAGAAAAAAGGAAAGGGAAAAAAAGGAAAGGGGAAAAAAGGAAGAAGAAAAAAAGAGGAAATCTACGTGAAGCGATCTTACGAAGCATAAAGTTAGAGTGCTCGAGCAAATAAACGCGAACTAATTTACGCGAGAACAATTAAAAGTTCCGTCTTGATAAACGAGGGGTGCAAGAAAGGGGAGCAGTTATTTCTCTCTCCGGGTAAGAAAACGTATTTCTTTACAATACGATTACAATTAAATTACAGAGATGTACAATATACAAGTACGTATGACTAAAAACGCACGCATCCGTCAGCGATCCAGCGGCGATCCAACGGCGTTCCAACGGCGAACAGAGATTTAAGTAAACCAGAATAAACCAGAAAGAAAGTGATTTTCTAACCATCAAATATCAAACCATCGATCATCAAACCATCAAACATCAAACCATCAAACATCAAGCCATCAAACATCAAGCCATCAAACATCAAGCCATCAGACATCAAACCATCAAACATCAAGCCATCAAACATCAAGCCATCAAACATCAAGCCATCAAACATCAAACCATCAAACATCAAACCATCAAACCTTCAAACGTCAAACCATCAGGCGTCGAACGATCAAACAACCCTTCATCGAAGGGACACCATAGCGAGATAGAAGTCACCATATATAATTAATAATAAAAACGGGGGAAATCGGGATAAAAGGGGATCATTATCTTATTAAAATTACATTACATGAATGTACAAATTGGATGGCAATAATTAACTTAAACTAAACTATTCGCAGTCCAATTTAAAGTTTCAAAGTCCTGAGAAGGACTTGGAAATTTCAATTGTACTGAAAAAGACTCGACGCTAGAAGTACCAGTGATTAAATTATTCTAATCTCTAACGAAATTAATGAAATAATCAAAAATTGTTAAAAGTGAATCTATGAAATCTTTATACAAATGAAAAATCAAACTATCTCTATTAGAAGCTACGAACCACGATCTTTTGACTAGCTTGGTATTTCTAGCGTCAAGTTTACAATTATTCTTATGTCTACGCGCGTAGTCCTTAGCTTGATATCGTTTTCGAGAGAGCAGTCTCTCGAAAACGTTACCAAGGGCCCAGGTCCACCACGTGGAGGTGACTGCGCAGGGACCCTTACTTACATGCAGCATGCGATGCATGCAAGCGAATGCGCAGCTAAATGATTTATTAATACCAAGCAAATATGAATTGATTTGCACTAGAGCAATTAGTAATTCTGTTTTCTTAAACGAGAAGTATAAGGAAAATAGGGATAAGTTGTGTTTACTTTGGGTAAGAAAATGTATTGTTTCACAATTTCATTACAATAGTAATTAAAATTATATTATTTAGCATATAAATTTAAATTAATTCTAACTAAAGACGTATTCTCATCCCTCGGCGATCCCACGAGTAACGCAGAAATTTGATTTATTTTCACAGAAATCTGAAGTACGAGATAAAGGAGCGAGATCAGATACCAACGAAGAATGACAGAGTAAGAATTCGAACGAAAAGAGATGCGAAATAAAACAGAATATGGAATAATGGAATAATATCGACACTTGACAAGAACATCGCAACGAACATTGATATCCTTACGCAAATAACTTAAATCTGACTCTTAAATCTGACTCTTAAATTTAACTCTTAAATATAAGTCTTAAATCTAATGTTACTCGATATCGTTTTAGAAAGACCGGTCTTTCAGAAACGTTATCAAGGAATTAGGTCCCTGCATACTTGCCTCCACGTTTAGATATGAGTACGCAGGGACCTATCCCCAAACCCAAATCCCATCCACCCTTCCATTATATGCAGCCTCGGCACTGAGGTACCAAGATTTCATTCAACTTTTCTCTTAAACTTGTGTAATGCCAAATGGATACGGTGCGCAGCACGGCTATTTGCTTACGCACGCAACTTATTAGGAAATCTTTTATCGTTACTCTAATACACTATTTTTATTTTGTTATATCGTTACTTTAATAAACTATTTTTATTATAAATCTAACATATAATAGGTGTGGACTTTCAATTCTCTGAAGTCCAAAAATATTTCAGTAATATGTCAAGAATTCGGAGACACGTCAAAAATTCGGTAACAATTGCAAAAAGCTAAATTCTTCAAATACAAAAGTTTGGTAGCAAAAAGAAAATTAAAATTGAAAAATAAGAAAAAGAAATAATAAATCATAAAACTAATAAATGTAATAAAACTAATCGTTCAATCCCAAGAGTTTTCGCGATATACACTAGTCATTCAATCGCGAAACTATTCTCAACACATAACAATCTCGCATTTTTTAAACCGATAAACTAATAAAAAGAACGATTACAGTTATATAAAATAGGAGGGCTATATATGCTAGCATTCAGTCGAATGCGCTAGCTGATAGCCCTCCAGTTTGTTCAAGTATATATCAAAATTACTACTACTGCTACCTCATCTACCCCACCACCTCTAATTAAAAATTCGGTTTGTACAAACTCACCGTTCGCAGACAAGTGACGTCATCAGCGGCTAGCATCCTCTCCATGATCCTCTACCCTCGACTCAGCTAGCTGACCATTGTCCACTACTATGCAGTCAGCACCCTCTCCGTAATCCTCCAGCATCGACTCAGCTCGCTGACCACTTTCCATTACCAAGGGGTTATCGCGATGACCAGTGTCCACTATCATGGGGCTCAGCAGCCTCTCCGTGATCCACCACCATCGACTCAGCTCGCTTGACCACTGTCCACTACCAAGGGATCATCAGGCTGACCAGTGTCCGCCACCATGGAGGGCAGCACCCTCTTCGTGGTCCCCCACCACCATCATAACACGTTGATCATGGTCCATCTTCCTGAACTAGGCTCAAGAGGAGCTCCGATCGGTACCGCGTCTATCGAGCAACTGATTAAATCAGCGGAAGTGCCCTCCTTATATACCCATGGCTCCCCACCCCTGCGCTTATATTTTAAATTGATTTTTCGTTAAAATTGGCCGTAATTTACCGATTTTCGCAATTTTTTTTACCAATTAATATTCTTAACGATTACTCACAACTATTGGTAATAATCATTTATAAATTTTATGTAAACTAAAGCTACATTTACGTTTTAAAAGAGAATTATTGTTATTCTTCGCGAGTTTACTTCTTAATCATTTATGTATTATTATCGCGGACAAGATGCATCTACTGGGATCACTATTGCTACTTCCGGTACCTATTTGGAGCCATATGCTGAATTGGTAACATTTCGAAAGACAGTAAAATTGTACGACTTTGGTGATCGTACTTTGATCATAGTCGTAAGGGAAGTAGTAGAGCTTTCACTGCTAACTCGTAGCTTTTACCGGTAACAACAATCTCTCCAATATCAAAATCTGATAACTTTTAAAAATCTTCACGAAACTCGAATTGTTACAACTATTTGCGTAATTCAATTAGATTTAGAAATATTTGCCGATATATAAAACCATTTATTCTTTCTCTAATTTTCAGTGATATCAATCAATATACCAGACTGGCAATTAAGTGACCAACAATTTTCCTCAAACAAGAGCAAAATTAAAAGTAACAAAAATTGTACAATCGTACACATAATTTTCCAGAAACTTGACTATATTATAAACTAAACACGAAGCACGCTAGCCATAAATGCAGAAATTTTACGAGCTCAATAAGAAGCACGCTTTATTACTCCGCGAATGTCTATCGTCGGTGCAATGCCGTTCCTCACTACTTGTTCAATTAAATATTCAAACCTCAACGTTTAATCTCGCTACAAAGTAATGGTAGGTGTAATCTGGGTTACAGTTTTTAACGTCCAAGCTCCTCCACCCAGTTACTCTTGCTGACGCAATCTCGTTGATATTCAAAGTAGTATTCGAGTTTTTATTAATACTTTTATAGGCAGTGCTTAAAACGCGTGCACTCGGATATTCTGCAGATCAGACGTGGAGGTGTTGCTATTCCACTCTCGCCTAGCCTTTTCCACTTTTTTCTTTTTCCGACGTCCTCTTTTTTCCTGTTTTTTTCTTTTTCTTTTAAAGCTTCTCAGCGAACGTGGAACACGTACACGTATCGGGAGATTCGTACGTAGGGAACGTACGTAATTCCATAGCGTAAATATTTCAACAATTTTCATAACCCACTGGTTGGCCACGATATCGTGACGCGTTCGAGGAAAACCTCGTCTAAAATTGAATAAAACAGAGAGATGAAAAAGGAATCATGGTATGAAAATTATGTACTTTATTCGCGTAAAGGAACAAACTTTTGTGCCCAGCGCACTGGCTGTATAAAATTCTTCTTTGTAAAGGAACACGTCAAATACGCTGCTTTGCAAATGAACTCTTTACTGAACGTGAATTTTACTAAATTACACAGGTTGAAGTTAATAACTACACGAAAGTTCGATGGTAATGAATGTAATATAACGGCAAACTAGTTGAGTTAGCATATGATTATTGTAATACCACGTTGACCTTCTTTTGCACGTGAAGGCTTCCAGCTTTTTCGTTTTCCTCGTTCTAGCTGTTCGTGGATAATTAACTTTCCCATTGAAATTAGTCGAATCGCTTTTCAATTTTAATTACGATTTGCGCAGAAAAGAAAAATGTCGGCACCGTCGAGCGATCCCTAGAGAACGATTTTTATAATTATCTAGTTAAATTGGAAACGTTTATATCTTCTTTTTTATTCATTAGACAAAAATATTTACAAATAATAGCACGGATCAGGCGTCACCGTCCACGATTTTCCTGTTCAAACGGAAAGATATTTCACGTAGTATATCAAAGAAGACGAGACGCTACGATAGTGTCAATTAATCATTAATTAAGACGGAGTGAAAAAAAAAAGTATGAAGAAGAGCGACACAGAAATTTCTCGTTCACACTCATTAACTCGAGAACGATGCTTCAGATATTCCATAAACGCGGAAGCATCTCTTCTGGTGGAAGACTCGTCCTCTGTTGGACGATTTTTCGTGTAACCGTCGACGCTTGACACGGCCAGGTAGCCAGTCATGTAAATAAAAATAAGAACCATGGTGTATTCTGTATTTATGAAGCGGATGAGGTGGAAAAATAGCGAATTTATTCGATTTTCAAGGAACTGAAGAATAAAAGAAGGAGCAGTTTGTATTCATAACCGCTGGGAGCAGAACGACGAGATCTCGAGAGAACTTTAAGGTGACGCTGAAAACGAACAGCGAAGCTCGAGTGAATGTTAATAAACACCCGCTAAACAACACAAGAGAGAAAAAATTCGCTCACAAGCCGGAAGTGCGAGAGTTAGAGGTGTGCAGCTTCAACGGAGGGAAACGAGTGACGCCTCGTTACAGAATAATAAAATTTAATTAAAAGGAGGCAAAAATAAGAAGCAACATTTCATTATGGAAAAATTAAAGCATCCTGGTTCAGCAACGTTCCTGTTAACTGAAAAATGTAACGTTTCGAATTAAAATGATACACCTCTTCACCTCGCAGCCAATTCGAAATGACTGCATTAAATTTTCATGCTGCAAACTATGAAGAAAATATGAAAACTCGTACCATAAAGGATAGTGTAATATAGTGTATCTAGTGTAATAGAGGAAGCCCAGTATAATAGACTTCATATGCATTTCCTATACGACTCGAGAATTGTATAACGATCGACGATGTTTCGATGCTGGTATATTTAAAGGTAGTTGTAACCAATTTATAGCGAACCACCAAACACAATCATACACCCTTTGTGCCGACGAAATCGAACAGACTCGTCGGTTTCGCCGCATACGTTTTGTTCGAGAGAAAGTGAGAAAAAAAAATGAAAGTTGTATCATTTCTGCCTCTGCGTTTATCGATTTTCAATATTTATAAGATACAAACTTGTTCATTAGCAACGTCATTTCATAACCTGTTAAAATGCAGATTTTAATTTATCCATCGTTATCTTCTTTTATCACGCGGCGATTAAAAAGTTAATTCGCCTAGCGATAACAACAGCAGTCTGAAAAAATATTCTCTACGCCCGCTCACGCGCAGCGACTCTCCACTTTCTGACCTCTTCTCTACGACTTGAAAGTGTTTCTTCAAAAAGATGAAACTTCGATCGTAGCTGCAGATATTTGCTCTTTGAAATTAGACTACGCGTTTCCCGCGTTCATCGCATTTTCCTCGATGAATAATGCAACAATGCCTGTAACATTTTGAACCTGGAATTTTCAACGGTCTAGAAAGCCCTCCCATTATTCGCATCGAATCAATTATCCTGAAATATCGAATCGCCCGTATCGGATTTCGTTTTAATTGTGATAATCCGACTAGATAAGATACAAGCAACCTTGTCCACTGAAGGAAACGGTCGATTAAACGTTCAATTAACCATCAATCCACGAATTATTTAGGGTAACGTTCAATGGGATACAATGATCGCGCGAAATTTCTTCTTTTTCCAGAGAGATGTCTCAGGTGTAGATACTTATTTTCTGGTTTTTTACCACTAGACGATAAATATCAAAAAATGGGGCGGGAAAGTTAGGGGAAAAGAAGGAACGAAACCACTGAAAGGAAAGGACTGAAATTACGCAGAAGTTTGTGGCTTGTTCGTGAAGAAAATTGCCTCATAAACTTTCCTTATCGTGTAAATATAACGCCTCTCTGCTTGTTGCGAGGGATAATATTCAGTTAGGATATCGTAGGCAAAAAGCGAACGCTTTCGTTAATAAGATACTCCGCTACGAGTTCTGGGCACCCAGTTCTCGGAACTTAGTGAAGGAACGTTTAACGCTTGCACGTGTCATCCTATTTTTCACCATCGACTGGAAGGGATACGGAGATTCATCGAGTCTAGAGGAACCAATGAAATTCACGTCGCCGATGATGTTTTTCGGCATCGCATACTTCATCCGCACAGATGCTTACTACACATCGTTCACTTTTATTCCAGTGTATCCATCTCGTTCCAAGTTCCATTCCAAACATCGCCGTTTTACTCGAGCCAAAAGGAAAACGAAATTAATGTCTCGACGGAGAGGTCAAAGAAGGAGGAGCTTGAACTCGCTTTTGAAGTAATTTCCGTCCTTTTGCAACATGGGAATTTTTTTTATGTCGCTGCAGACCGATACCATCGACGCGACGTAATGCCCGAGCAATACCGTTATGGCATTTCCTGCGATGTTGGTCTCGAATCCTTTCAAACCTACCGCACCCATTACAAGTTTCCAATAGAAGGAGCGATCCGGCGTGATGTAATGAAAGGAATAATAATACAAGGGGAACGAGCGAAAAAAGAGAAACGTCAAAGTAAAACAACGCCAAAAGCGGTCCGAATCGATGCGCTGGCTCCATGAAAAAGCATCCGACGTGTTGTATAACTGTCACGCACCCGTCAAAAGGGAAATTCTTTTTCGAAAAATGAATCTGTCCGCCATTTGACAAACCCGATAATCGCGCGTCTTATCCGACATAGCTACACGATCCGCCGCTATAATTGGATGGCTCGCATCAGTTTTCCCTCACTGTTCGTTCCTGTTGCGGGAACTTGTTCCGGGTATCGCTACGAACCCGATTAACTTCGATGCCTGAATTTAATGAGAACGCGATGCGCGAAACTTTCGGACAACGAAACAGAACCGCGCTGGTTGCAAACACAAAGCAACGCTGAAACGCGTAGTAAGTAATGCGCAATGTGGATTCGACATGAATCTCCCAACTCGCGACGTGACGGCTTGGAAATTTATAATTACTCGTCAAATTTTTTCTTCTATCTCGGTGACAGAACCGAAGTTATGAACCGAAGAAGGGAAAATTCTGCAGCTTCATTCTGCGAGAAGTAACCTGCTCCGCTTAACCGAATCGTAATATTCTAAAATTTGTCTTTTATTACCTCCAGCCTCCCCGTGAACCAACTTTCGCAGCAATCAAAAGACACAACCCCGGTCCCGTTATTTTCCTCGCCTTTCGCTCCCAGACCATCTACATGGGACACGTGCACACGCGCATACCGGCCATCACGGGATTAGCTCCTTACGTACGACGACAATAATTTATCAAAGTACTTCTTACAAGACTAAAAGTGCCAATGCTGACAACCGGTGGAATAAAAAAAACTTCCACTTCTTCCGTTCCTCTCTTCTTTACATTTCGTTCTGGCTTTCTTTAATTCCTACCCGCGAGAGAATTATGATCGACGATTTAAACAGTCGCACGCGGCAAAATGAAAGGAACAGAATTCGCGAGGCGTGACGTGGGACAGGGTAAGACGGTTTGGAGGAAACGAGGAAGAGAATGAACGGGAGGGAGAGGGAAGGTAGGGTAGTAGGGAACGAGGCAGGGCTTCGAGGGTGACGGAGGGTTGATGCGTTCCACAGGAGGGTAGTGTTGATACAGTCGCAGAGCCAGTCAGTAGCTGCTACGACACGGGGCCGCGCGCGTGTGCTCCAACTACTCCAACGGCTCTCTGTCCTACGATGCCGTTGGATTATTATGGCCGAAGAAATGTGTACGAAGAGTCAAACAAGTGGACGAAAAACCGACCGGCTCGTGTCCCGCGAATCCTGCCGCGGTTCTTCGGCTTTTTATTGAACGATTCCATGAAATTGCTATTGTCACAGTGGTGTTCCGTCACCGATGTGAAAATCGTAAGCATCGTTAAAATATCTCTCTGATAACAGAGTACATTGAAGACACAGGTGTAATCGATCGATCCACTGGATAACACGGGGGGCAAAATTATTCGAGCGAGGAGCAAAAAGAAATTAACTACGGAAATTCCTTCGCGGGTAAAGAATGAACACATAGTTTAACAAAAACCGTTTAAAACAAAAATGAAACAATGGCAAAAGGGAGAAACTAATCCCCATGCGATTACGCTTAGCGCATGGTATAACATGAGAAACAGTTTGGAAGATTACTTCTGAAATTCTCTGGCAATACAGCTTGACGAGACGCAGGTGATTGAAAAATACCACGTTCGTTAAGTGGCAGCTGCCGCGGTTTTATAGCAATTTACGCGACCCTGTGCTTGTCGCGCACGCAAGAACGTTATCGCCGGAGTAATTGCGCCGTAAACTAGTGAATAATTGTCTCAATGAAAATGAAGGAAAAAGAAAAGAGACTGTTTGAAAACTTTTTTCGTTGGTTCGAGTAACATTTTCGAGATAGCGTTACCAGAAGCACGCGTCGGTACAATTTTCTGGTAATGAATGAAGGAAAGTAAATGCTATCCGTCGTTGACCGTAATCGGTCAGATTAGAGGCTTCGAGCGTAAGATCTGTTAATGAGAAATTTAATTACCGAGTAAGCGGTGAAACCAGTCGTAGCTTCCATATCATCGTCGATGCCTTTTGTAATTAACATTTTCAGGAAGCCGTTTAAAAAAAGTAAATTTCAAAGTCGGAACACCGCGAACCGGGCCCACACTATACAAAGCGTGCAAATCAGATTAAAAAATAATCCCCAAACTTAGAGAAATGAACAGATGTGTCTCGTGGACCAGTTATTCCTGTGGTTTACATTTTTCAACGCACTCATAAATCACTCGTTCCACAATGCTCAAAGATAATTACTGGAAGTAACGATGAAAAATGTTTATGTCGGTTCAGGAAACAAATCCATTCTGTATCCAATAATCCACACACATTAGCTTGATAAATTAATTTTTATAAAAAGAAAAAGATATATAATATACTCCATCATGCGAATAACAAATGTTTACATTTTAAAAGATATTTTCTGGCGATAAAAATGTATTATTTGACAATTCTAGCGGAATAGGAAATCCAGTAAAAATTATACGAATGTTTCCCCACAACCAATTAATGCTGTTAACTGACAGAAGACTTCACTTATTTGTAATTTAATTGAGATTAATTTCGAGGGAAAAACAAACTGATACGTGCACACTGCAACGTTCTATTCTCTTTCACGTCCGTTTAACCAAATCATTTAGAAAGTCATATAAATTTTCATGTCAAAAGTTTCGTAATGCTGCACAGTATATGCGAATTTTTTTCAACGTGATGAAGTTTTGTACGAAAAAGGAAAAACTAGGCAGACAGACAAAATGGAATGAAAGAAAAAAGCCTATGGCTATCTGGAAAGGCTCCTTTGTTTTTCAATGAGATTCCGAAATTGTAATATAATATTATATTCTATTCATCGCGGTTGAAACAGAAACTAACAGTGCTTCAGCAAACTTTCTCTCGGGAACTTTTTACATTAATTATACACCATCTCCATTTAGCCACAGAATAATAGCGAATACCAAACAGATACAATAAAATATCCGTCCGTTTATTCCAATTTGATCGATTCCAATCGTGGTTTCGCGATGAATTATGGGTTAAAATTTGGGAATTAAAAACTTTCTTAATCATAATTATGCAAATTAAAAACTGTAGAGATTGGAAATTCTGATCATTGACTTCCCTGAACTAAATCAGTAATGACCAATAGAATAGATCCAAAAAAATATGTAAATACCACTGTACACCATACAGTTTCATCAGCAATAGACAGTGCCATTAGTGCCATTCGAATACAGCATGAACTCATCGCATTATTAACCACCATCCTTGGCTTGATTCTCAATTACTACAGAACGTGGGATTTAATTACTCAATGCGTCATTTATATTTATTATACACAGGTTTCGCCAACACCTACAGCTTTTGTCAAAATTGTACACGGTTCGAACCTGAAAAGTGTTTCGCGATGAATTATGAGTTAAAATTTGAGAATTAAAAACTTTATTAATCATAATTATGCAAATTCAAAACTGTAGAGATTGGAAATTCTGATCATTGTCTTCCCTGAACTAAATCAGTAATGACCAATAGAATAGATCTCGTAGAAAAGATCCTCGAACGCCCACAAAACGAACGTCCGTTCTCCGTCAGGCGTTCGACAGAGTAGCCATCCAGACGTCCGTCAGCGTCACTTGGAACCATCGAGTGGCAACGGTGCAAGGCGTCGCGTTCTCAATATCGATCGTTGTCGAGTTACTTCCTAGACAATCCGTGATCCATTTCCAGATAGAGTCGGACAAAACTACGCTAGACCAGGTAACGGTTCCTCATCGAGGGACGCAACAGGTAACGCGACCACATCCCTCGTTACAATGCGCTGCGTAACAGTTCGTCGCGTTTGAAAAAACACGGGGAGCGGTCCAAAAATCACAGCGACGAGAACGGGAGGGAGGCATAATGAAATGGAAATGGATTTTCGTGGCCACCACCGCGGAGCAACAGGTACGCCTCGTAACGAATTATCGCGGGCGCGATAAACGGTAATTCGAACGGAGAAAGGAAGTTCCACCAGCCACCGGAGACACGAGAACCAAGAGGGGCGCGACGTGTCAAAGTTTTTAATTAGTTCGCGAAGCGATCGGGTCGCTATCGGAACGCGAGTAGCTCGTTGCAAATCAAAAGCAATTTACACTTTTGCTGTCTTGGCACCGACTGGTCCATGCCCTATAGATTCTCCGACGAAATTATCCAATCAGAGAATCCCGATAGTTCCGAGGCTGCTGGCGCGGCGTTTTCAAATAGGCTTTCGATCTCGTCGACATGTAAACGTAAGAAAATTGCCCTGCCTCAAGTTCGACTCGGAATTTTATCGAGAAGCAGTCGCGACACATAGACGATTTCGCGAATATTTGCGAAATAAAAATAAGGATCCCAAGCCTAGGAGAAACATTTGTAATCGTGACAAAAGTTTTAGAAGCAAACAGGAACCGTACCACTGACGAGAAAGGGGTAACTGCTAACGAACAGTGGCCAAAAGCAAATGTTGCTTACTTTCCTTCTCGATGAGCTCTCTTGCGAGGAGCAAAGCTAGGTAGATATTTCCCATGACATTCGAGTAAATCCAGAATATCGCGAGACTACCAAACGAATCAACAGTTCCACGTGGAACGAACGATTACACCGGTTACCCCGCAAACAAGTCACCATCCACGATCACCCATTCATCACTCTAAACTTCCGCAGCGCCGTGTCAACCTCCACTTTTCGTTTCTTTACCCGATCGCAGAACTTCAGCAATTAGTACCAGACCAGCGGAACTCTCAGCGAAAGTGAAACGGATCGAACTTTCTTGCTCCAAAACAGCCGGTTCCAGTGGCCCCATAAAGGCCCTGTCACCATCGACTACCATCGCGATGTACCATCCAACGCCGCAACGCAACGTAACTAGAAACCATGGACTTGGAGAAAGCGGACCACCGATCTCCCATTGAGGAGCGACCATAGCCGCTCTGAACTGCAAGTTCCACTCGAACCCACCACCCGACGCAAACACAGGACAACGTGTGAAGCCGTTCGCAAGCTCAACCATTCACAATTATGAAGTCATGAAGCTTCTGTTACCTGCCGTGCTGATATACATGTGCTCGGCCAACAGCGAGCCGGGCGATAGATGGTTATTGAGCTCCGAGCAGGTTCGACTCGACGACGACGGCGACGATTACTCCAATAGCGAGTCGATCGATCGTGAAAAAATTAATCAGGAACTTCGCCGAGACTTTCCACCCCGGGCTGGTCCATCGACGCGGAAAGGGATCGCGCTCGTTTGAGGGCGCGACATGAGCGTGGCTTCCGGTTCGAGAACCCGGAAACTCATCATCTGATTCGATACGGCCGCAGATAGTTCCGATCTATGGACCCGAGCGCGCAGGTTCTCGTCGCCTGACCAGTGAAGAAGAAGGCGGTCGTCGAGGGCGACCTCTTCCTCGGAGGGTTTATGCTGTTGCACGAGAGGCAGGACCCGATCACGTGCGGCCCTGTTATGCCGTAGGGCGGAGTACAAGCATTGGAGGCGAGGCTTTACACCCTGGATAACCTCAATGAGGGCGAGGGCATTCTGCCGAGTGTGAAAATCGGGGCGCACATCCTTGACGATTGTGATAAGGACACGTACGGTCTGGAGATGGCGGTGGATTTCATAAGAGGTGAGTAACTGAGAATAACGAGGTCGCTAAGCTTACGTTTTCTCCGTTTTTTCGTATGCTAACGATCTGCGCGTTGCGCAGAAGGTAAAACGGTTCACCCTCAGAAACTCGAGTATATTTCCGTCGATTTGGAGAATTAATTCGTCGTAATTTTTAAAAATCTTGAGAGACCGTCGAATTTTGTACGCGGAAATAGATTGATAATGGATGTTTGTTGTTTCGCACATTTTTTTGCAGAAAATCAAATAGAAAGGAAAAACTTTTATCTCGAGTTATATGAAGCTACGTTCAATCGTGAGATTCGTAAACATTGTAAAACAGCATTGAAATTTATGGACTGTATCCTATGCATTCCGAATGTTTGTTCAGCCGATATACGAGCGACTAAAGCTGATTTAGAATAAAAGAATCAAAGCAACCTTCGAACAATCCTGCAGTTTGCCGCTGAACAATTAAACAAATATATTATAACATCATATATTAATAAATCAGAGTGTTACTTCGCGCGCTAATGGAGAGGGACGCGCGGCAAAGTCGCAACATTAAAACAACCTAACAATTTTCCTGAATCGTTAGTCCAGATGCTTCTTGCAGTTGCGACGATAAACCCTGAAACCGGGACGGGAAGATAATCATGCTGGCAGCGCATCGCTCGCTTCGAAATTATCACGACCAAACGCCGTTTACGACCTTCCTGTTTGCGAAGTACGAAATTTCACTGATAAACAGAATCACGGGAAAGAGAAACGACAAGGGTTTGTTGGAATTTCTATTTTCTGTGTTTTTCTGGTTCCTCGCAGTCAGCGCTCACGAAATATTTAGAGAATAAAATCAGAAATTAACGGGAGAACGAACGGAAAGAAGGAGAACGTACGAAAGAAAAAATAATGCATGGGTATGCATGGGTATGCATAGGTATAATAAAAGGTAGAAAAGAACGAACAATGAGATTGTTTCAGTGTTACAGCTTAAACGCGAAACTGTAAGTACGAAGCATGAGGAAATGGACTTCTAAAGTCCATTAATTCAATATCGCGAATTTGTCACGGGGAAAAGGTGTAGTAGACACTGAAGTTATCCTGGTATTAAAATGAATATCCAGCCCGAGAAACGGCCAAGTTTCGCGAAACCACGGTGTAGTAAACCACGCCACTGGAGAACAGATGCGTAAAGGATATCGTCAACTTTTAAGCTTTTACGACGCAACAGAGGTAGCCAGAAGATTGCTATAATTAGCACAAGTTTCCATTAGATTTAGTTCAGAAGTGACAGCTGGAGAACCATCGAGAACTTTCGCGACATAACCCTTTTCCCCAATTAGCATATCCCTTCACTTATAGCTAATAATTAGTGTACCACCATCGAATCGAGTCAAGACTGAATTACGAAACTAGACAAATTTCAGACAACGCTCAATTACGTTTAAAAATAATAGTGAAAAGCACGCGTAAGGTATTCGTTTGCAAAAAACATTCGATTAATCTTCATAGCGTCTGCGATCAATAGCGCACCGAGTAATTAACCAACCCTCCTCAATAGTTCGCCAACTTTCGAAAAAGAGATTACGTTCATTCATTATCGCAAGTCGTTATCAAAAGTCGTTCGAATTAGAGAGGATTTGACACCGCAGATTCAGGACTGCATCCCTTCTGCATCTCATTATGGGATGACCAGGAGCAATTAAAAGTCGCACTGAATAGACACCAGAGATTCGATTAAACCGCACAAAGGACTGATGTAAATAGAAACGGAAGAATTGCTTATAGTAACGTACTCACGCTTGCACGTAGATGTGACGCAACATAAATTATTTACAGACTTTCCCAGGTCTCTGACCACATCATCCTCGTTCACAGCTATTATGACGCCAACTGACGGGGATAATAATGATGTCAAACTGAGCAGCGTAAAACAATGAACAATTATTTATCCATCGATTCGTCAGGGAATGATATACATATGTATATACTTGTTCCTGACCCACAAATTCTACAAATTTTACTTCTCTTATTATTTCTTGTTGCAAACCAGGATGAGATCATCGACGAACAAAATTGAGTGTAACAACGATCGTGCTATTACTGAATGTAGAATTACTCTCTATTCTTTATTACTTCACTTAAATAGGCTAGTATTTGGCCATTTTTTACGAGATCCTTGAAACGTACGAACATACAGTAATTTTACGACGTAAGCCGTTAAGTAACCAATGTAACGTTACAATTAACTAATTATGGGATACGCCGATGTTTAATGATCAACTACGATTTCAAACTACCTAGTAACTCGACTCCAATTGCAACGGAACCCACACCCCACTGAAAGCATGCTACGCCTTTCTACCTTGCGCCTTCACAAGCATTTAGGTCTCTATCAACCAATTATTCAATTCATTTAATGAAACTGTTGTCACGTGTTAAAATTATCCAAAATTTCCCAATTTCTCTCACTCGATATCACACTCCACATTTATTTTCGATTAAAAATATATTTCTAATTTATGCGGAATCTTCATTCGTAAACTTACTTCGTTCGCTCAAATAACAGCCGCTATTTTGAAGCAGCCAGTGTCTCCCTTTGGATTTAATACACTGCGCCCACAGGCCTTTAAACTTCGTTCGTAGTCGAAGCACGCTCCGGCGTAATTTGATCAGTGCCAGTCGTATTTTCTGAGTGTAGTAGGAAACCTAAATGAGACTGGCGCAACTGAATTTTACCCGGCCAGCAACGTTTTCGGTATGCGTCTCGTAAAAACGAACACGGTTCCTCACCTAAATATCTCGCATCGCTCAGTGTTTGTCTTGGCTGAGCTGTTGAATTATTTCTTCGCTGCTGTGGATATTTAAACAGGCTTGCGCGCGGTAGCTGCCTCCGCGGTTACATTAAAATTCCTTAAGTCCTTGAATTTTCGCGAAAATCCGTCGCGATACGCGCCCGGCTTGCCGCCAGCACTCTTTTCCATTACGAATCAGACTTTCAAGTCGCTAATGGTGCTTAACGATTTAAACAGGTCCATCGAGGGAGCATTAACTCATTTGTCAGGGAGAGCGTCCATTATACGTCCCATAATTCATAATGAATGGCGTCTCGCTCCTAAGGAATATTATTACTTTACTTTTAATTCTTCTATCGCTTTACATGTCGATATTTCTCGGACATTTTACAAGCCTCATCGAGAGAGAGAGAGAGAGAGAGAGGGAGGGAGAGAGAGAGGACAGAATGTGTAATTGCTAATAAAAGAAAATTGGTAAAGGAATTAATTTGAAGAGAAAATGTTAAGAAATCCCTCTATTCGCTGAAATGCGATTAAAATATTTCGCATCGGTGAAAAGGATTGAGAATTCCGCTTCCATTAGCCAGAATGACCCGATACGATAAAGTTTTGTCTAAACGATCAGGAATTTCGTTCGAAATTATACATAAAACGAATCCTCTTATACTTTCTGTATTGAAAACCGATAAAAATCAAGTAACAAGCATCAACTATATCTCCATGCTTCACGAATGATAAAAACATTATTGACTTTTTTGTTGCTCGTCAAAATACATCGAATATAAAGGAAGCAAATTATCTTTCTATACCTTTCCACGCTGCAATAAATTATACAAATCTAACAATAGATATTTGAAGTAAAAGTTGTATTTCTCCTCTGCCGACGAAAAATTTGTCATAAAAGGAAGAAGGAACAAGGAATTTAAAAAAGGAGACCACTATCTCGAAAGGAAAAATATATGAACATTAATTGGCGAAAAAGGAAGGAATAATTATTTGGAAAGACGCCAAGCGTCGCATCCATTGAAATCTCACGACGGCAGCAATGGACAACGATTAATTACCGCTTTATCATTCCACCGGGCCATTAAAATTCGAAACGCGGTAACGCGACACATTCTGGCGTTTTCCTTGCATGTCCCTCCTACTTTATTGCCTCTGACAGGTTAAAAAAAAATTCATTCCGATTGCTACATTTAGAACGATTTTGTTACGTCGAACGTTATTCCGCGAATAGCGCTGATCAAAATTCATAGTACGAACGAGGATGTAACACCAACCCTGATCCTATGAAATTATCAACTGGTTACCCCAGTAAAAATGTTAAATAAATAAATCGTTTATCTCTGATATTTGATTAAAATTCGTATTATAGGAGGAGAATTTAAAAAATGTAATACTTTTCGAATTCGTGAAAAATAATTGAACTGGAAGTTTAATAAAAATTCTATGAGAGATTTTTTTGAAATTTTAGCTCGTTTCAAACGTGAATGGTGATTTCATTTTACTGGATTTGACAAATTTTATTGCCAATTCCGCTTGGCGCCGTTAATATCAACACAGTGTCAATAAGTGATTAAATGAATCCAATTTTATGGACTCCAGATACGGTATATCCGCCCTTAGGTGTTGAATTTGGGGGAAGAGTATAGACGCATTTCACATCGCTCCGTGCATTTTCGAGTTTTCGAGTGGAAATCTTGAGATTTCGAATACAAGCTACGGCTTAATCGAATTTGGTAAGTATCGCGTGAAATCCAGACGTAAAAATCTGGAATTCTTTCGGTATTAGGGTCGAATAATAGCGAATTTCGTGCTCGGATTCGCAATCCTTCACGGTTACGACACGTGCGCCGTCGTTCGCCATTTCCAAATCTAATTTCGAGTCGTGGAGGCTGCTGACGACGTCGTGGGAGAACTGAAGAGGAAGAGGATATCGGAAGATGCACCGGTCAACACCTCAAGAAGGTGTTGACACATTCACAAAACGGGATATTAATCGCCAAAAACAACGATAAAAAGAGTTGAAATAGTAGACCGAGCGCCAACGTACGTTCACTATCAGCAAACTTTACCTTTCGCGAGGGACAAAGGTGCAGAGGTGTAAGCGAGTAGACAATAGATCGCAAGTATCAATCTGTCACGGTGATAAAGGACCCGTAGTGCGAGAGCGACAGCATCTCAATAATGATTATAATTCGTGATACGTCACGAATTTAAAAGTAAATAAAAACTGTAATAAATTCGTAACGCACCGAAGAAAGACAACAAATAAGCGCAGTGAGTGCGAGCACACACTGTAAACAGAATGACACAGAATTGTAAGTAACAATCGTACATCAAGTGCAATAAAAGTAGTTTTGATTATAAATAAATTAAAACTACCGGATGGGTGAAAATAAACATGAAAAGTTAAAAGAAAAAAGACTTGTGCCCACGCTGACAGAAGGGGGTCGGGCAGATAAGTGTTTCACGGCAGGGGAGCTCTTGACCCACCGCAGAAAGTGTTCTCAAAAGTCGACTGTCACTGACCTACCTCTCAAGTGCCAACCTGTTTACCTACAAAAAAGGGGGACAGGAAGGCAATAAATAGACAGTGTAGAGGGGGTAAACACTCGTCGGCGTCGCACGCATGTCGACAAGTCAAAACAGGTTAAAAAGCTCGTTAAATACGGAAGCTTTACATCCTGTGCAGTTTGCAGTGAAGTAAATAAACACTTTCTACATGCAAATGTATGATAAGTGAAACAAACATAGTGAAGATACGACAGAATCAATTCCAAACAAAGAAAGACAGAATAAAAATATTACATGCATTACAAAAAGTTAAAGTGAATGGTATAAAAGACATTGTTCAACAAACTGCAGTAAGTGTGTAATATTAAGAAGACCAAGACGTGGGTAGAGTGTTTGTAATCCTCTCCATATCTGTAACACAAACAATTATAAGAACCATTCACTAAAAAGGCACATATTGTGATAGATATATATTGTGAAGTGAGAAACTATAACTGAAGAGAAAGAACTAAGTGTCTAGCAGACATAACAAAGATAGGTTAAAGGCTGTTTAATACATACTGAAAACGAAATCTGATTCACGCGTACTATAGAAAAACGAATAACAAGGAGCTCCTGGTGTGAATAAAGCTCATTGCACACCTAAAAGAAAGAATTTCAAGAGTTAGAAGAAGAAGAATGTACAATCTGTTTACATGTCAAAAAACGAACATATCATACCTCTGTAAATAGAGAGTCTAGAATACAGTTCCTACGTGCGGGTTGGAGATAAATCACTCCACGCGTGCCTAAAACAGGCAATAAGTACTAAGATAATTAACGGTGCATAAAGCTGAGAGAAGAGAAGAGAAGATTTGTAACAAGTGCGTAGTGGGAAGGATGCAAACAATACCATACGTACCTAAACAGATAAAAATGCAAACAATCAATGCGAGAGTTTCAAATTAGAGCAAAGCTGGCAGTTTTTACACCGGTAAAACCGCCAATAAGACGGAAAACAAAGCTGGTAATAAAACGGAAACCAGTAAAAAGAGCAGCGGTGACAACGGGATCACCAAATATTTTAGAAAGGAAATAAAAGAGCTGCTTAAAGACGACGCCGTCCCGACAACTAGCAAGGGAATGAGTGGCGGCAAAAAAATAGAGCACTCCATCGTTGGAATGGCGGTGGAAAACAGGTTTGCGGCCCTAGATATCGAAGGAGATTCAAATGAAAATGAATTTACCCTGGAGGAGGCGATGGACAAAGCTTAAAATTCACCCTGCTGTGTCAAATACTACAAGTGAATGTGCACCATGCTGCCAAAGCACAGGACTGAGTAATAAGCGAAATGAAGCGCAGCATGGTGGAACTTATAGTCATCGCAGAACCGTATCGGATACCATTGAGTCAATATTGGATCGAGGATACAAGCCTATAACCAAAATAGCAAATGGAAACAGCTACATCGCGGTGAACTGGGCGGAATACGTGGTGGTGGGTGTGTACGCACCGCTGAATTAGCCGTTGAGCGATTAAGAGCGCTTACTGGACGAAATATGGAGCGCAATTAAAAACATTTGGAACCGCCCAGTATTTGTACTTGGAGATTTCAATGCGCATGCAGTCATGTGACATTCGAAAAGCACAATAGATCGCGGTCACTCGATGCTGAAGTGGGCGAATGCTGCAAACTTACAGATCCTAAATCGTGGAGCAGAAGCAACGTGCTCGCGATTTCAAGGAGATAGCATAGTAGATATCTCCGTGGGAAATGCTCTCACAGCGAAAAGAGTGCAAAATTGAGAAGTCGACAACATGGACAATCTGTCGGACCATAAGTGTATTTGGATACAGATATCCACAGCCCAAGCAAAACGCCTCAGAAATTCTTGATAGCAGCACCACGTAAGAAAATGAGCCGTTAAGAAGCTGAACGACGATTATATGCGGGTTGCTGCTTTATCCGCAACATAGACTCGAAAAAAAGAAGGTCCAGTGAATGTGGACGAGGAAATAGCAGAATTAATGGATTCCGTGACAGCGGTGTACAACGCTTGCATGCTACGTACAAAACCCAATGTGCAAAGACGACCTGTGTATTGGTGGAACGAAACAATATCGCGAATTTGTGCAGAATATACGCTAACGCGCCACCAGTACAAAAGAGAGAAGGGTCGCCGGTCCATGAGAAACATAGAAAACATCCTGCGGTGCAACGAAAGCTATAAAAATAAGAAAAACAAGCTGCAGTCCGCAATATCTGACTCCAAGACACGGGCACGGGAGCGACTAATGTCCACCTTGCAAGAGGATCCGTGGGGGCGTCCATACAAAATGGTAATGGACAAACTAAGACCATGAGCGCCTCCTATATCAGAAACGATGCAACCAAACTTCCTGGAGCGGGTTGTTGAGAATCTATTTCCACGAGAGGAAAATGATGCAACCAGAGATCGCCCGCGCAGTGCAAAAACTTAAGAGAAAGAGCACTGCGCCAGGCCCGAATGAAGTTCCTGGCTGAACTTGGCTAGGAATTCTAGGTTTCTTTGCCCGACGGCTGCAGAGGATCTTCACGGAATGCTTGCAGACCGGAAAATTTCTAAGAAAGTGGAAATCTGGCAGAATGTTCTTGCTGAAAAAGCCCGGAAGGCCGGAAGAAGATCCGTCTGCTTATCGTCCTATCGTTCTGCTGGACGAGATAGGAAAAATCTTCGAAAGAGTAATTCACCGGAGACTCGTTCAGCATTTTACGACGAGAGGACGAGATTTAGCGGATTGCCAGTACGGTTTCAGGGCAGGTCGATCCGTAATCGATGCGATAAGAAATGTAAAGTCGATTGCAGAAACAGCTACAAAAAACGGGGGGATTGCTTTTGCGGTATCTTTTGACATAAAGAATGCCTTCAATTCCCTCTCGTGTGCGGCCATACGTGGAGCAATGATTTTCCGGAATACCTACGTGTGGTAATAAATAACTACCTGAGCGATAGAACCATTACTTACAATGGAAAAGACAGATACTTTGAGAGGGTGGACAATCGCGGTGTTCCGCAGGGATCGGTTCTTGAACCGTTACTGTGGAACATCGGATATAACATAGCTATCTTTCAGCCACTTCCGATAGGAGTACATATTACATGTTATGCCGATGACACGCTAGTACTTGCCACTAGAAGCAACGAAAGCAGGACCATCTGTCGTGCAGAAGGGGGAGTGGTATCGGTAACGATGAAGTTCCGTGAACTTGGCTTTCAGATTGCCGTGGAAAAAACGGAAGTTTTACTCTTGATTGACCCGCGTGACAATAAAAGAAGAGCTGAATGCCGAGAGATGAAAAAAATTGCGAATACAACTGTTGAGGTAAAAAAAGATATTAAATATCTTGGACTTCACCTGGATAGCAAGTGGAATTTCGAGTCGCATTTTATAAGATTGGCGCCCAGATTGGATAGTGCGACACTACATTTTAGCCACATTATGCCAAATCTCGGTGGTCCGAACGCAAATGTCAAACGGTTGTACGGCAGTATCGTATACAGCGAAGTATCGCTCTATAGGGTGCGCCCGTATAGAGCGAAGTTCTTGTCGCGAGTAAAAAGAACTTAAAAACGGTGCGTAGACCGTGGAGAGAGGATGCGATAAGAGTATACAGGACGATCTCGTACGAAAGCAAGCCATGAGCCGTCACACGAACCATTGGACGATAAGTTTGCTCCGTCAAAATCTCATGAGATGGACGGAAAGAAAAAGCGGCGTGCTCACGTACAGAATGACGCAGATATTCACCAGGATATTTTGCGTCATTTCTGAAGCGGATGGGCAAAGAAAACACGTCATTGTGCCCCCATTGCGAAGAGGAGGACGACAGCGGGTGTCACACGCTACAGCGCTATCCAGCACGGGAGCTGCCACGACGCGCTCTGGTAAGCGAGGTAGGGCCAGATTTAACTCTGAGCAGTATCTTTGATAAAATGATGCTAAAACAGAGTTCCTGGCAGGCAATGGCTTTGTTTTGTGATAAAGTCACGGCTTTGAAGGAAGTGGAAGGAAGGAGGAGGAAGGAGGAGGAAGGAGGAGGAAGAGCGCGAATTCCCTGCCCGGCGTGTCCTGCGTGGTCGGCGTCGTAGACGTCTGCCGCGTCCAACCGTGCGAGCGGGGGCTGTTGTTTCCTGAAACTGTACGACAGTTCAGCTTCAAAGATCCTTTCGGTAGGCTGGTCTTCTCCTGCATTGCTACCATGACGCTAGTGGCAAACTCAATGGAGACGCGATCTTCGCGGATCATGCGAAGACGAAGACGAAGCTTCGCTGAAGACAAAAACAATGATATATACACAGAAGAGTTGCATCGTTGGAAACCACAGACCGAAGAAAGAAGAAAAACCCCAAGAGGAAAGTGGTGAACAATGCGTATAGTGCGGGCGCGAACAATCTCGTGTGCGTGAGTGCGCGAGAATTTCGTGTGTGTGAATGCGCGAGGTTTTCGTGTACGGGAGTCATCATGACAAACATTTGCAAAATGACAACCGAAAGCGAGACAAGGTACTGGCAATGGATAAATAAATGAAGAAAGAAGACATTGCGTGGCAGACAGTTGCTGAATACATAATGGTCGGTAACTGGTCGACCACAAATGAAGAAGAGGAAAAATAAAAGTAGACGGATAGTTACCGACACCTGAATGTTTAATAACCAAGGTCGGTAACTCAAGAAGATCCATGTAACCAAACGACAGAGGAAAAACAGAAGTTACCGACGACGCAAGACACTGTAACCACGGTGGGTAACTCAAAGAAAAAAAAAGAAATGGACTTAGATTATCATGCTCGTACAAAACACACAGACTCAAAAGATTCGGGATCAACCTTTGAGCCATTGCACGCGTATTGCGAGATGCGGAGATAAACGGGTGATCACGTCTATCTCCCACATGCCTTGGCACATCAAGAGCACAATGCAGTGCGTGCACTGCCCAGAAGAGAGTCTCCTGAAAACATTCAGAGACTCTCAGCGCGGGGGGGGGCTGATGTAAACGATGTTAAGTGCCGGGCCTCCTCCATATATTTGTGCGCTATGATAAGCACTGTTAGGTTTTAGTCAGTAAGAGTCTGGCATAACCACCTAGCAAATTAATCCAAGTCGAGTGGAATCTATGAACATTTCCCAACGAAAAAAAAGGTGTCGAATTTGGAGGCTGGAGAACTCCTGCAGCGGTTACTAATGCCCCGGAGCCAATATGCAGTTATATGAACCCAATTCTGAAGGGCCTAGGTATGGCATCTCCGGCCATCTGATTCGAATTAGGAGCCTGGATAACCGTTGGAACCGTTAATAATAACACAGCGTCAACAGGTGATTAAATGATACCAAATCTTATGGCCCCAGTTACGGTATGTCTACTCCTATGTGTCGAATTAGGCGGCTGTAGAACTCCTGGAGCGATTACTGATTCCCCAGAGCCAAGAAGAAGTTATTTGAACCCAACTCTGCAGGGAATAGGTATGGCATCTCATGACATGGGATTATGTTCCCACCGATATGAAGGAACCGACACGCCTGGAATCTTGTAAAACACTACCACCGAGAGGCTAGATGGGTTAGGTTAGGTTATATTACGTTATAGAAGTATATAATGATCCCTCAGAGAAGTGGGGCCGACCCGCCAAGTATGTTGTGAAATACTACATTCGAGATGTTAGGTTGCCTTATGTTATTATATACAACGTTATAGACGTATATATTGTCCCCACCGAGAAGTACTGGCCGACACGAACGAGATTCTATAAAACATTACCAGCGAGGGTATAGATGGGTTAGGTTAGGTTCTATTACGTTATAGACGTATATAATGTTCCCACAGAGAAGTAGCGGCCGAACCGCCATGAATGTTGGAAAATACTACATCCGAGACGTTAGGTTGCCTTAGGATAGGATATATAACGTTATAGACGTATATAATGTCTGCGCCGAGATGTACGGGACGACACGAACGGGATTCTGTGAAACAATACCAGCGAGCGTCTAGCTGGGTTAGGTTAGGTTATATTACGTTATAGACGTATATAATGTCCGCACCGAGAAGTACGGGCCGACGCGGGCGGGATTCTGTAAAACATTATTAACATGGGGCAAAATGGGGTAGGTTAGGTTATATTACGATATAGACGTATATAATGTCCCCACCGAGACGTACGGGACGACACGAACGGGATTCTGTGAAACATTACCAGGGAGGATCTAGATGGGTTAGGTCAGGTTATATTACGTTATAGACGTATCTAATGTTCCCACCGAGAAGTAGAGGCCCAACCGCCAGAAATGTTGGAGAATACTACATCCGAGATGTTAGGTTGCCTTAGGATAGGATATATAACGTTATAGGAGTATATAATGTCCGCACCGAGAAGTACGGGCCGACGCGGGCGGGATTCTGTAAAACATTATTAACATGGGGCAAAATGGGGTAGGTTAGGTTATATTACGATATAGACGTATATAATGTCCCCACCGAGACGTACGGGACGACACGAACGGGATTCTGTGAAACATTACCAGGGAGGATCTAGATGGGTTAGGTCAGGTTATATTACGTTATAGACGTATCTAATGTTCCCACCGAGAAGTAGAGGCCCAACCGCCAGAAATGTTGGAGAATACTACATCCGAGATGTTAGGTTGCCTTAGGATAGGATATATAACGTTATAGGAGTATATAATGTCCGCGCCGAGATGCACGGCACGACACGAACGGGATTCTGTGAAACATTCCCAGCGAGGGTCTAGCTGGATTAGGTTAGGTTATATTACGTTATAGACGTATATAATGTTCCCACCGAGAAGTTGGTACCGACATGCCAGGAATGTTGTAAAATATTTCATCCGAGATGTTAGGTTCCCTTAGGTTAGGATATATATCGTTATAGACGTATATAATGTTCCCACCGAGAAATAGGGGCCGTCATGTCAGGAATGTTGTAAAATATTTCACCTGAGATGTTAGGTTCCCTTAGGTTAGGATATACAACGCTGTAGACGTATAGAATGTTCCCACGGAGACGTAGGGACCCACATGCCAGGAATGATGTAAAATATTACATCCCAGATGTTAGGTTGCGTTAGGTTAGGATATACAACGTTATAGACGTATATAATGTCCCCATCGAGAAGCATGCGAAGACACGCCAGGAATGTTGTAAAATATTACATCCGAGATGTTAGGTTGCATTAGGCTAGGACATATATCGTTATAGACGTACACAATGTTCCCACCAAGAAGTAGAGACCGACATGCCAGAAATGTTGTAAAATATTACATCCGAGATGTTAGGTTGCCTTAGGTTAGGATATACGACGTTATAGATGTATATAATGTCCCCATCCAGAAGTAGGGGACGACACGCCAGGAATGTTGTAAAATATTACATCCCAGATATTAGGTTGCGTTAGGATAGGATATACAACGTTATAGACGTATAGAATGTTCCCACCGGGACGTAGGTTCTGACATGCCAGGAATGTTGTAAAATATTACATCCGAGATGTTAGGTTGCCTTAGGTTAGGATATACAACGTTATACATGTATATAATGTCCCCATCCAGAAGTAGGCGACGACACGCCAGGAATGTTGTAAAATATTACATCCCAGATATTAGGTTGCGTTAGGTTAGGATATACAACGTTATAGACGTATAGAATTTTCCCACCGGGACGTAGGTTCTGACATGCCAGGAATGTTGTAAAATATTACATTCGAGATGTTAGGTTGCCTTAGGTCAGCATATACAACGTTATAGATGTATATAATATCCCCATCCAGAAGTAGGCGACGACACGCCAGGAATGTTGTAAAATATTACATCCCAGATATTAGGTTGCGTTAGGTTAGGATATACAACGTTATATGCGTATAGAATGTTCCCACCGGGACGTAGGTTCTGACATGCCAGGAATGTTGTAAAATATTACATTCGAGATGTTAGGTTGCCTTAGGTTAGCATATACAACGTTATAGATGTATATAATGTCCCCATCCAGAATTAGGCGACGACACGCCATGAATGTTGTAAAATATTACATCCCAGATATTAGGTTGCGTTAGGGTAGGATATACAACGTTATATGCGTATAGAATGTTCCCACCGGGACGTAGGTTCTGACATGCCAGGAATGATGTAAAATATTACATCCGAGATGTTAGGTAGCCTTAGGTTAGGATATACAACGTTATAGAGGTATAGAATGTTCCCACCGAGAAATAGGGGCCGACGCGTCAGGAATGTTGTAAAATATTACACCCGAGATGTTAGGTTCCCTTAGGATAGGATATACAACGTTATAGACGTATAGAATGTTCCCACCGAGAAATAGGGGCCGACGCGTCAGGAATGTTGTAAAATATTACACCCGAGTTGTTAGGTTCCCTTAGGTTAGGATATACAACGTTATAGAGGTATAGAATGTTCCGACCGAGAAATAGGGGCCGACGCGTCAGGAATGTTGTAAAATATTACACCCGAGATGTTAGGTTCCCTTAGGTTAGGATATACAACGTTATAGAGGTATAGAATGTTCCCACCGAGAAGTAGGGACCGACATGCCAGGAATGTTGTAAAATATTACATCCGAGACGTTAAGTTCTCTTAGGTTAGGATATATATCGTTATAGACGAATATAACGTTCCCACCGAGACGTAGGGACCGACATGCCAGGAATGTTGTAAAATATTACAAACCAGAAGTTGGTTGCTTTAGGTTAGGATATACAACGTTATAGACGTATATAATGTCCCCATCGAGAAGCAGGCGACGGCACGCCAGGAATGTTGTAAAATATAACATCCGAGATGTTAGGTTCCCTTAGGTTAGGATACATATCGTTATAGACGTATATAACGTTCCCACCGAGACGTAGGGACCGACATGCCAGGAATGTTGTAAAATATTACATCCCAGATGATAGGTTGCGTTAGGTTAGTATATACAACGTTATAGACGTATATAATGTACCCGCCGAGACGTAGGGACCGACATGCCAGGTATGTTGTAAAATATTACATTCGACATGTTAGGTTGCCTTAGGCTAGGGTATATATCGTTATAGACGAATACAATGTTCCCACCGAGAAGTAGGGACCGACATGCCAGGAATGTTGTAAAATATTACATCCGAGATGTTAAGTTCCCTTAGGTTAGGATATATATCGTTATAGACGTATACAATGTTCCCACCGAGAAGTAGGGACCGACATGCCAGGAATGTTGTAAAATATTACATCCGAGATGTTAAGTTCTCTTAGGTTAGGATATATATCGTTATAGACGAATATAACGTTCCCACCGAGACGTAGGGACCGACATGCCAGGAATGTTGTAAAATATAACAAACCAGATGTTAGGTTGCGTTAGGTTAGGATATACAACGTTATAGACGTATATAATGTCCCCATCGAGAAGCAGGCTACGGCACGCCAGGAATGTTGTAAAATATTACATCCGAGATGTTAGGTTGCCTTAGGCTAGGATATATATCGTTATAGACGTATACAATGTTCCCACCGAGAAGTAGGGACCGACATGCCAGGAATGTTGTAAAATATTACATTCGACATGTTAGGTTGCCTTAGGCTAGGATATATATCGTTATAGACGAATACAATGTTCCCACCGAGAAGTAGGGACCGACATGCCAGGAATGTTGTAAAATATTACATCCGAGATGTTAAGTTCTCTTAGGTTAGGATATATATCGTTATAGACGAATATAACGTTCCCACCGAGACGTTGGGACCGACATGCCAGGAATGTTGTAAAATATTACAAACCAGATGTTAGGTTGCCTTAGGCTAGGATATATAACGTTATAGACGTATATAATGTCCCCATCGAGAAGCAGGCGACGAGACGCCGGGAATGTTGTAAAATATTACATCCGAGATGTTAGGTTGCCTTAGGCTAGGATATATATCGTTATAGACGTATACAATGTTCTCACCGAGAAGTAGGGGCCGACATGCCAGGAATGTTGTAAAATATTACATTCGAGAAGTTAGGTTGCCTTAGGTTAGGATATACAACGTTATAGACTTATATAATGTCCCCATCGAGAAGCAGGCGACGACACGCCGGGAATGTTGTAAAATATTACATCCAAGATGTTAGGTTGCCATAGGCTAGGATATATATCGTTATTGACGTATACAATGTTCCCACCGAGAAGTAGGCGACGACACGCCAGGAATGTTGTAAAATATTACATTCGACATGTTAGGTCGCCTTAGGCTAGGATATATAACGTTATAGATGTATATAATGTTCCCACCGAGAAATAGGGGTTGACATGTCAGGCATGTAGTAAAATATTTCTCCTGAGATGTTAGGTACCCTTACGTTAGGATATACAACGCTGTAGACGTATAGAATGTTCCCACCGAGACGTAGGGACCGACATGCCAGGAATGTTGTAAAATATTACATCCCAGATGTTAGAATGCATTAGGTTAGGATATACAACGTTATAGACGTATGAATTGTCCCCATCGAGAAGCAGGCGACGACACGCCAGGAATGATGTAAAATATTACATACCAGATGTTAGGTTGCGTTAGGTTAGGATATACAACTTTATAGACGTATATAATGTCCCCATCGGGAAGCGGGCGACGACATGCCAGGAATGTTGTAAAATATTACATCCGAGATGTTAGGTTGCCTTAGGTTAGGATATATAACGTTATAGATGTATATAATGTCCCCATCCAGAAGTTGGCGACGA
This sequence comes from Xylocopa violacea, assembly GCA_963969225.1. NCBI lineage: Eukaryota > Metazoa > Arthropoda > Insecta > Hymenoptera > Apidae > Xylocopa > Xylocopa violacea. The sequence continues at coordinate 28,902,083 of CAXAJV010000001.1, forward strand.
CACGCCAGGAATGTTCAAAAATATTACATCCCAGATGTTAGGTTGCGTTAGGTTAGGACATACAACGTTATAGACGTATATAATGTCCCCATCGAGAAGCAGGCGACGACACGCCAGGAATGTTGTAAAATATTACATCCGAGTTGTTAGGTTGCCTTAGGCTTGGAGATATATCGTTATAAACGTATACAATGTTCTCACCGAGAAGTAGGGGCCGACATGCCAGGTATGTTGTAAAATATTACATTCGAGAAGTTAGGTTGCCTTAGGTTAGGATATACAACGTTATAGACATATATAATGTCCCCATTGAGAAGCAGGCGACGACACGCCGGGAATGTTGTAAAATATTACATCCAAGATGTTATGTTTCCTTACGTTAGGATATAAAACGTTATAGATGTATATAATGTCCCGATCGAGAAGTAGGCGACGGCACGCCAGGAATGTTGTAAAATATTACATTCGACATGTTAGGTTGCCTTAGGCTAGGATATATAACGTTATAGACGTATGTAATGTTCCCACCGAGAAATAGGGGCCGACGCGTCAGGAATGTTGTAAAATATTACACCCGAGATGTTAGGTTCCCTTAGGTTAGGATATATAACGTTATAGACGTATATAATGTTCCCACCGAAAAGTAGGAGCCGACGCGCCAGGAATGTTGTCAACTATTACATCCGAGATCTTAGGTTGCCTTAGGTTAGGATATACAACGTTATAGACATATATAATGTCCCCATCGAGAAGCAGGCGACGACACGCCGGGAATGTTGTAAAATATTACATCCAAGATGTTAGGTTGCCTTAGGCTAGGATATATATCGTTATAGACGTATACAATGTTCCCACCGAGAAGTGGGCGACGAGACGCAAGGAATGTTGTAAAATATTACATTCGACATGTTAGGTCGCCTTAGGCTAGGATATATAACGTTATAGACGTATATAATGTTCCCACCGAGAAATAGGGGCCGACATGTCAGGCATGTTGTAAAATATTTCACCTGACATGTTAGGTTCCCTTAGGTTAGGATATACAACGCTGTAGACGTATAGAATGTTCCCACCGAGACGTAGGGACCGACATGCCAGGAATGATGTAAAATATTACATCCCAGATGTTAGGTTGCGTTAGCTTAGGATATAAAACGTTGTAGACGTATATAATGTCCCCATCGAGAATCAGGTGACAACACGCCAGGAATGTTGTAAAATATTACATACGAGATGTTATGTTGCCTTACGTTAGGATACATAACGTTATAGACGTATATAATGTTCCCACCGAAAAGTTGGTGCCGACGCGTCAGGAATGCTGTAAAATATTACACCTGAGATGTTAGGTTCCCTTAGGTTAACATATACAACGCTATAGACGTATAGAATGTTCCCACCGAGACGTAGGGACCGACATGCCAGGAATGATGTAAAATATTACATCCCAGATGTTAGGTTGCGTTAGGTTAGGATATACAACGTTATAGACGTATATATTGTCCCCTTCGAGAAGCAGGCGACGACACGCCAGGAATGTTGTAAAATATTACATCCGAGATGTTAGGTTGCCTTAGGTTAAGATATACAACGTTATAGACGTATATAATGTTCCCACCGAGAAATAGGGGCCGACGCGTCAGGAATGTTGTAAAATATTACACCCGAGATGTTAGGTTCCCTTAGGTTAGCATATACAACGTTATAGACGTATAGAATGTTCCCGCCGAGAAATAGGGGCCGACGCGTCAGGAATGTTGTAAAATATTACACGCGAGTTGTTAGGTTCCCTTAGGTTAGGATATACAACGTTATAGAGGTATAGAATGTTCCCCCCGAGAAATAGGGGCCGACGCGTCAGGAATGTTGTAAAATATTACACCCGAGATGTTAGGTTCCCTTAGGTTAGGATATACAACGTTATAGAGGTATAGAATGTTCCCACCGAGAAGTAGGGACCGACATGCCAGGAATGTTGTAAAATATTACATTCGACATGTTAGGTTGCCTTAGGCTAGGATCTATATCGTTATAGACGAATACAATGTTCCCACCGAGAAGTAGGGACCGACATGCCAGGAATGTTATAAAATATTACATACCAGATGTTAGGTTGCGTCAGGTTAGGATATACAACGTTATAGACGTATATAATGTCCCCATCGAGAAGCAGGCGACGACACGCCAGAATGTAGTAAAATATTACATTCGACATGTTAGGTTGCCTTAGGCTAGGATATATAACGTTATGGACGTATATAATGTCCCCATCGAGAAGTAGGCGACGACACGCCAGGAATGTTGTAAAATATTACATTCGACATGTTAGGTTGCCTTAGGCTAGGATATATAACGTTATAGACGTATATAATGTTCCCACCGAGAAATAGGGGCCGACATGTCAGGCATGTTGTAAAATATTTCACCTGACATGTTAGGTTCCCTTAGGTTAGGATATACAACGCTGTAGACGTATAGAATGTTCCCACCGAGACGTAGGGACCGACATGCCAGGAATGATGTAAAATATTACATCCCAGATGTTAGGTTGCGTTAGCTTAGGATATAAAACGTTGTAGACGTATATAATGTCCCCATCGAGAATCAGGCGACAACACGCCAGGAATGTTGTAAAATATTACATACGAGATGTTATGTTGCCTTACGTTAGGATACATAACGTTATAGACGTATATAATGTTCCCACCGAAAAGTTGGAGCCGACGCGTCAGGAATGTTGTAAAATATTACACCTGAGATGTTAGGTTCCCTTAGGTTAACATATACAACGGTATAGACGTATAGAATGTTCCCACCGAGACGTAGGGACCGACATGCCAGGAATGATGTAAAATATTACATCCCAGATGTTAGGTTGCGTTAGGTTAGGATATACAACGTTATAGACGTATATAATGTCCCCTTCGAGAAGTAGGCGACGACACGCCAGGAATGTTGTAAAATATTACATCCCAGATATTAGGTTGCGTTAGGTTAGGATATACAACGTTATATGCGTATAGAATGTTCCCACCGGGACGTAGGTTCTGACATGCCAGGCATGTTGTAAAATATTACATTCGAGATGTTAGGTTGCCTTAGGTTAGCATATATAACGTTATAGATGTATATAATGTCCGCATCGAGAAGTAGGCGACGACACGCCATGAATGTTGTAAAATATTACATTCGACATGTTAAGTTGCCTTAGGCTAGGATATATAACGTTATAGACGTATGTAATGTACCCACCGAGAAATGGGGGCCGACATGTCAGGCATGTTGTAAAATATTTCACCTGAGATGTTAGGTTCCCTTAGGTTAGGATATACAACGCTGTAGACGTATAGAATGTTCCCACCGAGACGTAGGGACCGACATGCCAGGAATGATGTAAAATATTACATCCCAGATGCTAGGTTGCGTTAGGTTAGGATATAAAACGTTGTAAACGTATATAATGTCCCCATCGAGAATCAGGCGACAACACGCCACGAATGTTGTAAAATATTACATCCGAGATGTTATGTTGCCTTACGTTAGGATACATAACGTTATAGACGTATATAATGTTCCCAACGAAAAGTTGGAGCCGCCGCGTCAGGAATGTTGTAAAATATTACACCTGAGATGTTAGGTTCCCTTAGGTTAACATATACAACGCTATAGACGTATAGAATGTTCCCACCGAGACGTAGGGACCGACATGCCAGGAATGATGTAAAATATTACATCCCAGATGTTAGGTTGCGTTAGCTTAGGATATAAAACGTTGTAGACGTATATAATGTCCCCATCGAGAATCAGGCGACAACACGCCAGGAATGTTGTAAAATATTACATACGGGATGTTATGTTGCCTTACGTTAGGATACATAACGTTATAGACGTATATAATGTTCCCACCGAAAAGTTGGAGCCGACGAGTCAGGAATGTTGTAAAATATTACACCTGAGATGTTAGGTTCCCTTAGGTTAACATATACAACGGTATAGACGTATAGAATGTTCCCACCGAGACGTAGGGACCGACATGCCAGGAATGATGTAAAATATTACATCCCAGATGTTAGGTTGCGTTAGGTTAGGATATACAACGTTATAGACGTATATAATGTCCCCTTCGAGAAGTAGGCGACGACACGCCAGGAATGTTGTAAAATATTACATCCCAGATATTAGGTTGCGTTAGGTTAGGATATACAACGTTATATGCGTATAGAATGTTCCCACCGGGACGTAGGTTCTGACATGCCAGGCATGTTGTAAAATATTACATTCGAGATGTTAGGTTGCCTTAGGTTAGCATATATAACGTTATAGATGTATATAATGTCCGCATCGAGAAGTAGGCGACGACACGCCATGAATGTTGTAAAATATTACATTCGACATGTTAAGTTGCCTTAGGCTAGGATATATAACGTTATAGACGTATGTAATGTACCCACCGAGAAATGGGGGCCGACATGTCAGGCATGTTGTAAAATATTTCACCTGAGATGTTAGGTTCCCTTAGGTTAGGATATACAACGCTGTAGACGTATAGAATGTTCCCACCGAGACGTAGGGACCGACATGCCAGGAATGATGTAAAATATTACATCCCAGATGCTAGGTTGCGTTAGGTTAGGATATAAAACGTTGTAAACGTATATAATGTCCCCATCGAGAATCAGGTGACAACACGCCACGAATGTTGTAAAATATTACATCCGAGATGTTATGTTGCCTTACGTTAGGATACATAACGTTATAGACGTATATAATGTTCCCAACGAAAAGTTGGAGCCGCCGCGTCAGGAATGTTGTAAAATATTACACCTGAGATGTTAGGTTCCCTTAGGTTAACATATACAACGCTATAGACGTATAGAATGTTCCCACCGAGACGTAGGGACCGACATGCCAGGAATGATGTAAAATATTACATCCCAGATGTTAGGTTGCGTTAGGTTAGGATATACAACGTTATAGACGTATATAATGTCCCCTTCGAGAAGCAGGCGACGACACGCCAGAATGTAGTAAAATATTACATTCGACATGTTAGGTTGCCTTAGGCTAGGATATATAACGTTATAGACGTATATAATGTCCCCATCGAGAAGCAGGCGACGAAACGCCAGGAATGTTGTAAAATATTACATCCGAGATGTTATGTTTCCTTACGTTAGGATATAAAACGTTATAGATGTATATAATGTCCCGATCGAGAAGTAGGCGACGGCACGCCAGGAATGTTGTAAAATATTACATTCGACATGTTAGGTTGCCTTAGGCTAGGATATATAACGTTATAGACGTATGTAATGTTCCCACCGAGAAATAGGGGCCGACGCGTCAGGAATGTTGTAAAATATTACACCCGAGATGTTAGGTTCCCTCAGGTTAGGATATATAAAGTTATAGACGTATATAATGTTCCCACCGAAAAGTAGGAGCCGACGCGCCAGGAATGTTGTAAAATATTACATCCGAGATGTTAGGTTGCCTTCTGTTAGGATATATATCGCTATAGACGCATATGATGTTCCCACCAAGAAGTACGGGCGGACACGCCAGGAATTTTGTCAACTATTACATCCGAGATGTTAGGTTGCCTTAGGTTAGGATATATAACGTTATAGATGTATATAATGTCCCCATCCAGAAGTTGGCGACGACACGCCAGGAATGTTCAAAAATATTACATCCCAGATGTTAGATTGCGTTAGGTTAGGACATACAACGTTATAGACGTATATAATATCCCCATCGAGAAGCAGGCGACGACACGCCAGGAATGTTGTAAAATATTACATCCGAGTTGTTAGGTTGCCTTAGGCTTGGAGATATATCGTTATAAACGTATACAATGTTCTCACCGAGAAGTAGGGGTCGACATGCCAGGTATGTTGTAAAATATGACATTCGAGAAGTTAGGTTGCCTTAGGTTAGGATATACAACGTTATAGACATATATAATGCCCCATCGAGAAGCAGGCGGCGACACGCCGGGAATGTTGTAAAATATTACATCCAAGATGTTATGTTTCCTTACGTTAGGATATAAAACGTTATAGATGTATATAATGTCCCGATCGAGGAGTAGGCGACGGCACGCCAGGAATGTTGTAAAATATTACATTCGACATGTTAGGTTGCCTTAGGCTAGGATATATAACGTTATAGACGTATGTAATGTTCCCACCGAGAAATAGGGGCCGACGCGTCAGGAATGTTGTAAAATATTACACCCGAGATGTTAGGTTCCCTTAGGTTAGGATATATAACGTTATAGACGTATATAATGTTCCCACCGAAAAGTAGGAGCCGACGCGCCAGGAATGTTGTCAACTATTACATCCGAGATCTTAGGTTGCCTTAGGCTAGGATATATAACGTTATAGATGTATATAATGTCCCCATCCAGAAGTTGGCGACGACACGCCAGGAATGTTCAAAAATATTACATCCCAGATGTTAGGTTGCGTTAGGTTAGGACATACAACGTTATAGACGTATATAATGTCCCCATCGAGAAGCAGGCGACGACACGCCGGGAATGTTGTAAAATATTACATCCAAGATGTTAGGTTGCCTTAGGCTAGGATATATATCGTTATAGACGTATACAATGTTCCCACCGAGAAGTGGGCGACGAAACGCAAGGAATGTTGTAAAATATTACATTCGACATGTTAGGTCGCCTTAGGCTAGGATATATAACGTTATAGACGTATATAATGTTCCCACCGAGAAATAGGGGCCGACATGTCAGGCATGTTGTAAAATATTTCACCTGACATGTTAGGTTCCCTTAGGTTAGGATATACAACGCTGTAGACGTATAGAATGTTCCCACCGAGACGTAGGGACCGACATGCCAGGAATGATGTAAAATATTACATCCCAGATGTTAGGTTGCGTTAGCTTAGGATATAAAACGTTGTAGACGTATATAATGTCCCCATCGAGAATCAGGTGACAACACGCCAGGAATGTTGTAAAATATTACATACGAGATGTTATGTTGCCTTACGTTAGGATACATAACGTTATAGACGTATATAATGTTCCCACCGAAAAGTTGGTGCCGACGCGTCAGGAATGCTGTAAAATATTACACCTGAGATGTTAGGTGTCCTTAGGTTAACATATACAACGCTATAGACGTATAGAATGTTCCCACCGAGACGTAGGGACCGACATGCCAGGAATGATGTAAAATATTACATCCCAGATGTTAGGTTGCGTTAGGTTAGGATATACAACGTTATAGACGTATATATTGTCCCCTTCGAGAAGCAGGCGACGACACGCCAGGAATGTTGTAAAATATTACATCCGAGATGTTAGGTTGCCTTAGGTTAAGATATACAACGTTATAGACGTATATAATGTTCCCACCGAGAAATAGGGGCCGACGCGTCAGGAATGTTGTAAAATATTACACCCGAGATGTTAGGTTCCCTTAGGTTAGCATATACAACGTTATAGACGTATAGAATGTTCCCGCCGAGAAATAGGGGCCGACGCGTCAGGAATGTTGTAAAATATTACACCCGAGTTGTTAGGTTCCCTTAGGTTAGGATATACAACGTTATAGAGGTATAGAATGTTCCCCCCGAGAAATAGGGGCCGACGCGTCAGGAATGTTGTAAAATATTACACCCGAGATGTTAGGTTCCCTTAGGTTAGGATATACAACGTTATAGAGGTATAGAATGTTCCCACCGAGAAGTAGGGACCGACATGCCAGGAATGTTGTAAAATATTACATTCGACATGTTAGGTTGCCTTAGGTTAGGATCTATATCGTTATAGACGAATACAATGTTCCCACCGAGAAGTAGGGACCGACATGCCAGGAATGTTATAAAATATTACATACCAGATGTTAGGTTGCGTCAGGTTAGGATATACAACGTTATAGACGTATATAATGTCCCCATCGAGAAGCAGGCGACGACACGCCAGAATGTAGTAAAATATTACATTCGACATGTTAGGTTGCCTTAGGCTAGGATATATAACGTTATGGACGTATATAATGTCCCCATCGAGAAGTAGGCGACGACACGCCAGGAATGTTGTAAAATATTACTTTCGACATGTTAGGTCGCCTTAGGCTAGGATATATAACGTTATAGACGTATATAATGTTCCCACCGAGAAATAGGGGCCGACATGTCAGGCATGTTGTAAAATATTTCACCTGAGATGTTAGGTTCCCTTAGGTTAGGATATAAAACGCTGTAGACGTATAGAATGTTCCCACCGAGACGTAGGGACCGACATGCCAGGAATGTTGTAAAATATAACATCCCAGATGTTAGGATGCCTCAGGTTAGCATATACAACGTTATAGATGTATATAATGTCCCCATCCAGAAGTAGGCGACGACTCGCCATGAATGTTGTAAAATATTACATTCGACATGTTAAGTTGCCTTAGGCTAGGATATATAACGTTATAGACGTATGTAATGTTACCACCGAGAAGTACGGGCCGACACGCCAGGAATGTTATCAACAATTACATCCGAGATGTTAGGTTGCCTTAGGTTAGGATATACAACGTTATAGACGTATACAATGTTCCCACCGAGAAGTGGGCGACGACACGCAAGGAATGTTGTAAAATATTACATTCGTCATGTTAGGTCGCCTTAGGCTAGGATATATAACGTTATAGACGTATATAATGTTCCCACCGAGAAATAGGGGCCGACATGTCAGGCATGTTGTAAAATATTTCACCTGACATGTTAGGTTCCCTTAGGTTAGGATATACAACGCTGTAGACGTATAGAATGTTCCCACCGAGACGTAGGGACCGACATGCCAGGAATGATGTAAAATATTACATCCCAGATGTTAGGTTGCGTTAGCTTAGGATATAAAACGTTGTAGACGTATATAATGTCCCCATCGAGAATCAGGCGACAACACGCCAGGAATGTTGTAAAATATTACATACGAGATGTTACGTTGCCTTACGTTAGGATACATAACGTTATAGACGTATATAATGTTCCCCCCGAAAAGTTGGAGCCGACGCGTCAGGAATGTTGTAAAATATTACACCTGAGATGTTAGGTTCCCTTAGGTTAACATATACAACGGTATAGACGTATAGAATGTTCCCACCGAGACGTAGGGACCGACATGCCAGGAATGATGTAAAATATTACATCCCAGATGTTAGGTTGCGTTAGGTTAGGATATACAACGTTATAGACGTATATAATGTCCCCTTCGAGAAGTAGGCGACGACACGCCAGCAATGTTGTAAAATATTACATCCCAGATATTAGGTTGCGTTAGGTTAGGATATACAACGTTATATGCGTATAGAATGTTCCCACCGGGACGTAGGTTCTGACATGCCAGGCATGTTGTAAAATATTACATCCCAGATGTTAGGTTGCGTTAGGTTAGGATATACAACGTTATAGACGTTTATAATGTCCCCTTCGAGAAGCAGGCGACGACACGCCAGAATGTTGCAAAGCATTAAATTCGACATGTTGGGTTGCCTTAGGCTAGGACATATATCGTTATAGACGTATACAATGTTCCCACCAAGAAGTAGAGACCGACATGACAGGAATGTTGTAAAATATTACATCCGAGATGTTAGGTGGCCTTAGGTTAGGATATACAACGTTATAGATGTATATAATGTCCCCATCCAGAAGTAGGCGACGACACGCCAGGAATGTTGTAAAATATTACATCCCAGATATTAGGTTGCGTTAGGTTAGGATATACAACGTTATATGCGTATAGAATGTTCCCACCTGGACGTAGGTTCTGACATGCCGGGAATGTTGTAAGATATTACATTCGAGATGTTAGGTTGCCTTAGGTTAGCATATACAACGTTATATATGTATATAATGTCCCCATCCAGAAGTAGGCGACGACACGCCAGGAATGTTGTAAAATATTACATTCCAGATGTTAGGTGGCGTTAGTTTAGGATATACAACGTTATAGACGTATATAATGTCCCCATCGAGAAGCAGGAGACGCCACGCCAGGAATGTTGTAAAATATAACTTCCGAGATGTTAGGTTCCCTTAGGTTAGGATACATATCGTTATAGACGTATATAACGTTCCCACCGAGACGTAGGGACCGACATGCCAGGAATGTTGTAAAATATTTCACCTGAGATGTTAGGTTCCCTTAGGTTAGGATATACAACGCTGTAGACGTATAGAATGTTCCCACCGAGACGTAGGGACCGACATGCCACGAATGATGTAAAATATTACATCCCAGATGTTAGGTTCCCTTAGGTTAGGATATATAACGTTATAGATGTATATAATGTCCCCATCCAGAAGTTGGCGACGATACGCCAGGAATGTTCAAAAATATAACATCCCAGATGTTAGGTTGCGTTAGGTTAGGACATACAACGTTATAGACGTATATAATGTCCCCATCGAGAAGCAGGCGACGACACGCCAGGAATGTTGTAAAATATTACATCCGAGATGTTAGGTTGCCTTAGGCTAGGATATATAACGTTATGGACGTATATAATGTCCCCATCGAGAAGTAGGCGACGACACGCCAGGAATGTTGTAAAATATTACATTCGACATGTTAGGTCGCCTTAGGCTAGGATATATAACGTTATAGACGTATATAATGTTCCCACCGAGAAATAGGGGCCAACATGTCAGGCATGTTGTAAAATATTTCACATGAGATGTTAGGTTCCCTTAGGTTAGAATATACAACGCTGTAGACGTATAGAATGTTCCCACCGAGACGTAGGGACCGACATGCCTGGAATGTTGTAAAATATAACATCCGAGATGTTAGGTTCCCTTAGGTTAGGATACATATCGTTATAGACGTATATAACCTTCCCACCGAGACGTAGGGACCGACATGCCAGGAATGTTGTAAAATATTGCATTCGACATGTTAGGTTGCCTTAGGCTAGGATATATATCGTCATAGACGAATACAATGTTACCACCGAGAAGTAGGGGCCGACATGCCAGGAATGTTGTAAAATATTACATCCGAGATGTTAAGTTGCCTTAGGTTAGGATATACAACGTTATATGCGTATAGAATGTTCCCACCGGGACGTAGGTTCTGACATGCCAGGAATGTTGTAAAATATTACATTCGAGATGTTAGGTTGCCATAGGTTAGCATATATAACGTTATAGATGTATATAATGTCCGCATCGAGAAGTAGGCGACGACACGCCATGAATGTTGTAAAATATTACATTCGACATGTTAAGTTGCCTTAGGCTAGGATATATAACGTTATAGACGTATGTAATGTTACCACCGAGAAGTACGGGCCGACACGCCAGGAATGTTATCAACTATTACATCCGAGATGTTAGGTTGCCTTAGGTTAGGATATACAACGTTATAGACGTATATAATGTCCCCATCGAGAAGCAGGCGACGACACGCCAGGAATGTTGTAAAATATTACATACGAGATGTTAAGTTCCCTTAGGTTATGATATATATCGTTATAGACGTATATAACGTTCCCACTGAGACGTAGGGACCGACATGCCAGGAATGTTGTAAAATATTACATCCCAGATGTTAGGATGCGTTAGGTTAGGATATACAACGTTATAGACGTATGAAGTGTCCCCATCCAGAAGCAGGCGACGACACGCCAGGAATGATGTAAAATATTACATACCAGATGTTAGGTTGCGTTAGGTTAGGATATACAACGTTATAGACGTATATAATGTCCCCATCGGGAAGCCGGCGACGACATGCCAGGAATATTGTAAAATATTACATCCGAGATGTTATGTTGCCTTACGTTAGGATATATAACGTTATAGATGTATATAATGTCCCGATCGAGAAGTTGGCGACGGCACGCCAGGAATGTTGTAAAATATTACATTCGACATGTTAGGTCGCCTTAGGCTAGGATATATAACGTTATAGACGTATTTAATGTTCCCACCGAGAAATAGGGGCCGACATGCCAGGAATGTTTTAAAATATTACATCCCAGATGATAGGTTGCGTTAGGTTAGGATATACAACGTTATAGACGTATATAATGTCCCCATCGAGAAGCAGGCGACGACACGCCAGGAATGTTGTAAAATACTACATTCGAGATGTTAGGTTGCCTTAGGCTAGGATATATATCGTTATAGACGTATACAATGTTCCCACCGAGAAGTTGGGACCGACATGCCAGGAATATTGTAAAATATTACATCCGAGATGTTAGGTTGCCTTAGGTTAGGATATACAACGTTATAGATGTATATAATGTCCCCATCCAGAAGTAGGCGACGACACGCCAGGAATGTTGTAAAATATTACATCCCAGATATTAGGTTGCGTTAGGTTAGGATATACAACGTTATATGCGTATAGAATGTTCCCACCGGGACGTAGGTTCTGACATGCCAGGAATGTTGTAAAATATTACATTCGAGATGTTAGGTTGCCTTAGGTTAGCATATATAACGTTATAGATGTATATAATGTCCGCATCGAGAAGTAGGCGACGACACGCCATGAATGTTGTAAAATATTACATTCGACATGTTAAGTTGCCTTAGGCTAGGATATATAACGTTATAGACGTATGTAATGTTACCACCGAGAAGTACGGGCCGACACGCCAGGAATGTTATCAACTATTACATCCGAGATGTTAGGTTGCCTTAGGTTAGGATATACAACGTTATAGACGTATATAATGTCCCCATCGGGAAGCGGGCGACGACATGCCAGGAATGTTGTAAAATATTACATCCGAGATGTTATGTTGCCTTACGTTAGGATATATAACGTTATAGATGTATATAATGTCCCGATCGAGAAGTAGGCGTAGGCACGCCAGGAATGTTGTAAAATATTACATTCGACATGTTAGGTCGCCTTAGGCTAGGATATATAACGTTATCGACGTATTTAATGTTCCCACCGAGAAATAGGGGCCGACATGCCAGGAATGTTGTAAAATATTACATCCCAGATGATAGGTTGCGTTAGGTTAGGATATACAACGTTATAGACGTATATAATGTCCCCATCGAGAAGCAGGCGACGACACGCCAGGAATGTTGTAAAATACTACATTCGAGATGTTAGGTTGCCTTAGGCTAGGATATATATCGTTATAGACGTATACAATGTTCCCACCGAGAAGTTGGGACCGACATGCCAGGAATATTGTAAAATATTACATCCGAGATGTTAGGTTGCCTTAGGTTAGGATATACAACGTTATAGATGTATATAATGTCCCCATCCAGAAGTAGGCGACGACACGCCAGGAATGTTGTAAAATATTACATCCCAGATATTAGGTTGCGTTAGGTTAGGATATACAACGTTATATGCGTATAGAATGTTCCCACCGGGACGTAGGTTCTGACATGCCAGGAATGTTGTAAAATATTACATTCGAGATGTTAGGTTGCCTTAGGTTAGCATATATAACGTTATAGATGTATATAATGTCCGCATCGAGAAGTAGGCGACGACACGCCATGAATGTTGTAAAATATTACATTCGACATGTTAAGTTGCCTTAGGCTAGGATATATAACGTTATAGACGTATGTAATGTTACCACCGAGAAGTACGGGCCGACACGCCAGGAATGTTATCAACTATTACATCCGAGATGTTAGGTTGCCTTAGGTTAGGATATACAACGTTATAGACGTATATAATGTCCCCATCGGGAAGCGGGCGACGACATGCCAGGAATGTTGTAAAATATTACATCCGAGATGTTATGTTGCCTTACGTTAGGATATATAACGTTATAGATGTATATAATGTCCCGATCGAGAAGTAGGCGTAGGCACGCCAGGAATGTTGTAAAATATTACATTCGACATGTTAGGTCGCCTTAGGCTAGGATATATAACGTTATCGACGTATTTAATGTTCCCACCGAGAAATAGGGGCCGACATGCCAGGAATGTTGTAAAATATTACATCCCAGATGATAGGTTGCGTTAGGTTAGGATATACAACGTTATAGACGTATATAATGTCCCCATCGAGAAGCAGGCGACGACACGCCAGGAATGTTGTAAAATACTACATTCGAGATGTTAGGTTGCCTTAGGCTAGGATATATATCGTTATAGACGTATACAATGTTCCCACCGAGAAGTTGGGACCGACATGCCAGGAATATTGTAAAATATTACATCCGAGATGTTAGGTTGCCTTAGGTTAGGATATACAACGTTATAGATGTATATAATGTCCCCATCCAGAAGTAGGCGACGACACGCCAGGAATGTTGTAAAATATTACATCCCAGATATTAGGTTGCGTTAGGTTAGGATATACAATGTTATATGCGTATAGAATGTTCCCACCGGGACGTAGGTTCTGACATGCCAGGAATGTTGTAAGATATTACATTCGAGATGTAAGGTTGCCTTAGGTTAGCATATACAACGTTATAGACGTATATAATGTCCCCATCGAGAAGCAGGCGACGACACGCCAGGAAAGTTGTAAAATATTACATCCGAGATGTTAGGTTGCCTTAGGTTAGGATATACAACGTTATAGATGTATATAATGTCCCCATCCAGAAGTAGGCGACGACACGCCAGGAATGTTGTAAAATATTACATCCCAGATGTTAGGATGCGTTAGGTTAGGATATACATCGTTATAGACGTATGAAGTGTCCCCATCGGGAAGCGGGCGACGACATGCCAGGAATGTTGTAAAATATTACATCCGAGATGTTATGTTGCCTTACGTTAGGATATATAACGTTATAGATGTATATAATGTCCCGATCGAGAAGTAGGCGACGGCACGCCAGGAATGTTGTAAAATATTACATTCGACAAGTTAGGTCGCCTTAGGCTAGGATATATAACGTTATAGACGTATTTAATGCTCCCACCGAGAAATAGGGGCCGACATGCCAGGAACGTTGTAAAATATTACATCCCAGATGATAGGTTGCGTTAGGTTAGGATATACAACGTTATAGACGTATATAATGTCCCCATCGAGAAGCAGGCGACGACACGCCAGGAATGTTGTAAAATATTACATCCGAGATGTTAGGTTGCCTTAAGCTAGGATATATATCGTTATAGACGTATACAATGTTCCCACCGAGAAGTTGGGACCGACATGCCAGGAATGTTGTAAAATATTGCATCCGAGATGTTAGGTTCCCTTAGGTTAGGATATATATCGTTATAGACGTATATAATGTTCCACCGAGAAATAGGGGCCGACATGTCAGGAATGTTGTAAAACATTTCACCTGAGATGTTAGGTTCCCTTAGGTGAGGATATACAACGCTGTAGACATTTAGAATGTTACCACCGAGACGTAGGGACCGACATGCCAGGAATGATGTAAAATATTACAGCCCAGACGTTAGGTTGCGTTATGTTAGGATATGCAACGTTATAGACGTATATAATGTCCCCATCGAGAAGCAGGCGACGACACGCCAGAATGTTGTAAAATATTACATCCCAGATATTAGGTTGCGTTAGGTTAGGATATACAATGTTATAGACGTGTAGAATGTTCCCACCGGGACGTAGGTTCTGACATGCCAGGAATGTTGTAAAATATTACATTCGAGATGTTAGGTTGCCTTAGGTCAGCATATACAACGTTATAGATGTATATAATGTCCCCATCCAGAAGTAGGCGACGACACGCCAGGAATGTTGTAAAATATTACATCCCAGATATTAGGTTGCGTTAGGTTAGGATATACAACGTTATATGCGTATAGAATGTTCCCACCGGGACGTAGGTTCTGACATGCCAGGAATGTTGTAAAATATTACATACCAGATGTTAGGTTGCGTCAGGTTAGGATATACAACGTTATAGACGTATATAATGTCCCCATCGAGAAGCAGGCGACGACATGCCAGGAATGTTGTAAAATATTACATCCGACATGTTAGGTTGCCTTAGGCTAGGATATATATCGTTATAGACGAATACAATGTTCCCACCGAGAAATAGGGACCGACATGCCAGGAATGTTGTAAAATATTACATCCGAGATGTTAAGTTCTCTTAGGTTAGGATATATATCGTTATAGACGAATATAACGTTCCCACCGAGACGTAGGGACCGACATGCCAGGAATGTTGTAAAATATTACATACCAGATGTTAGGTTGCGTTAGGTTAGGATATAAAACGTTATAGACGTATATAATGTCCCCATCGAGAAGCAGGCGACGACACGCCAGGAATGTTGTAAAATATTACATCCGAGATGTTAGGTTGCCTTAGGCTAGGATATATATCGTTATAGACGTATACAACGTTCCCACCGAGAAGTAGGGGCCGACATGCCAGGAATGTTGTCAAATATTACATTCGAGATGTTATGTTGCCTTACGTTAGGATACATAACGTTATAGACGTATATAATGTTCCCACCGAAAAGTTGGAGCCGACGCGTCAGGAATGTTGTAAAATATTACACCTGAGATGTTAGGTTCCCTTAGGTTAACATATACAACGCTATAGACGTATAGAATGTTCCCACCGAGACGTAGGGACCGACATGCCAGGAATAATGTAAAATATTACATCCCAGATGTTAGGTTGCGTTAGGTTAGGATATACAACGTTATAGACGTATATAATGTCCCCATCGAGAAGCAGGCGACGACACGCCAGGAATGTTGTAAAATATTACATTCGACATGTTAGGTTGCCTTGGGCTAGGATATATATCGTTATAGACGAATACAATGTTCCCACCGATACGTAGGGACCGACATGCCAGGAATGTTGTAAAATATTACATACCAGATGTTAGGTTGCGTCAGGTTAGGATATACAACGTTATAGACGTATATAATGTCCCCATCGAAAAGCAGGCGACGATACGCCAGGAATGTTGTAAAATATTACATTCGACATGTTAGGTTGCCTTAGGCTAGGATATATATCGTTATAGACGTATACAATGTTCCCACCGAGAAGTAGGGACCGACATGCCAGGAATGTTGTAAAATATTACATTCCAGATGTTAGGTGGCGTTAGTTTAGGATATCCAACGTTATAGACGTATATAATGTCCCCATCGAGAAGCAGGCGACGCCACGCCAGGAATGTTGTAAAATATAACATCCGAGATGTTAGGTTCCCTTAGGTTACGATACATATCGTTATAGACGTATATAACGTTCCCACCGAGACGTAGGGACCGACATGCCAGGAATGTTGTAAAATATTACATCCCAGATGATAGGTTCCGTTAGGTTAGTATATACAACGTTATAGACGTATATAATGTACCCGCCGAGACGTAGGGACCGACATGCCAGGAATGTTGTAAAATATTACATTCGACATGTTAGGTTGCCTTAGGCTAGGATATATATCGTTATAGACGAATACAATGTTCCCACCGAGAAATAGGGGCCGACATGTCAGGAATGTTGTAAAACATTTCACCTGAGATGTTAGGTTCCCTTAGGTTAGGATATACAACGCTGTAGACGTATAGAATGTTCCCACCGAGACGTAGGGACCGACATGCCAGGAATGATGTAAAATATTACATCCCAGATGTTAGGTTGCGTTAGGTTAGGATATACAACGTTATAGACGTATATAATGTCCCCATCGAGAAGCAGGCGACGACACGCCAGGAATGCTGTAAAATATTACATCCCAGATGTTAGGTTTCGTTTGGTTAGGATATACAACTTTATAGACGTATATAATGTCCCCATCGAGAGGCAGGCGACAACACGCCAGGAATGTTGTAAAATATTACATCCGAGATGTTATGTTGCCTTACGTCAGGATATATAACGTTATAGACGTATATAATGTTCCCACCGAAAAGTTGGAGCCGACGCGTCAGGAATGTTGTAAAATATGACATTCGAAATGTTAGGTTGCCTTAGGTTAGGATATACAACGTTATAGACGTATATAATGTCCCCATCGAGAAGCAGGCGACGACACGCCAGAATGTTGTAAAGCATTAAATTCGACATGTTAGGTTGCCTTAGGCAGGACATATATCGTTATAGACGTATACAATGTTCCCACCAAGAAGTAGAGACCGACATGCCAGGAATGTTGTAAAATATTACATCCGAGATGTTAGGTTGCCTTAGGTTAGGATATACAACGTTATAGATGTATATAATGTCCCCATCCAGAAGTAGGCGACGACACGCCAGGAATGTTGTAAAATATTACATCCCAGATATTAGGTTGCGTTAGGTTAGGATATAAAACGTTATATGCGTATAGAATGTTCCCACCGGGACGTAGGTTCTGACATGCCAGGAATGATGTAAAATATTACATTCGACATGTTAGGTTGCCTTAGGTTAGCGTATATAACGTTATAGACGTATATAATGTCCGCATCGAGAAGTAGGCGACGACACGCCATGAATGTTGTAAAATATTACATTCGACATGTTAAGTTGCCTTAGGCTAGGATATATACCGTTATAGACGTATGTAATGTTACCACCGAGAAGTACGGGCCGACACGCCAGGAATGTTATCAACTATTACATCCGAGATGTTAGGTTCCCTTAGGTCAGGATATATATCGTTATAGACGTATATAACGTTCCCACTGAGACGTAGGGACCGACATGCCAGGAATGTTGTAAAATATTACATCCCAGATGTTAGGATGCGTTAGGTTAGGATATACAACGTTATAGACGTATGAAGTGTCCCCATCGAGAAGTAGGCGACGACACGCCAGGAATGATGTAAAATATTACATACCAGATGTTAGGTTGCGTTAGGTTAGGATATACAACGTTATAGACGTTTATAATGTCCCCTTCGAGAAGCAGGCGACGACACGCCAGAATGTTGTAAAGCATTAAATTCGACATGTTAGGTTGCCTTAGGCTAGGACATATATCGTTATAGACGTATACAATGTTCCCACCAAGAAGTAGAGTCCGACATGCCAGGAATGTTGTAAAATATTACATCCGAGATGTTAGGATGCCTTAGGTTAGGATATACAACGTTATAGATGTATATAATGTCCCCATCCAGAAGTAGGCGACGACACGCCAGGAATGTTGTAAAATATTACATCCCAGATATTAGGTTGCGTTAGGTTAGGATATACAACGTTATATGAGTATAGAATGTTCCCACCGGGACGTAGGTTCTGACATGCCAGGAATGATGTGAAATATTACATTCGAGATGTTAGGTTGCCTTAGGTTACCATATATAACGTTATAGATGTATATAATGTCCGCATCGAGAAGTAGGCGACGACACGCCATGAATGTTGTAAAATATTACATTCGACATGTTAAGTTGCCTTAGGCTAGGATATATACCGTTATAGACGTATGTAATGTTACCACCGAGAAGTACGGGCCGACACGCCAGGAATGTTATCAACTATTACATCCGAGATGTTAGGTTCCCTTAGGTCAGGATATATATCGTTATAGACGTATATAACGTTCCCACTGAGACGTAGGGACCGACATGCCAGGAATGTTGTAAAATCTTACATCCCAGATGTTAGGATGCGTTAGGTTAGGATATACAACGTTATAGACGTATGAAGTGTCCCCATCGAGAAGTAGGCGACGACACGCCAGGAATGATGTAAAATATTACATACCAGATGTTAGGTTGCGTTAGGTTAGGATATACAACGTTATAGACGTATATAATGTCCCCATCGGGAAGCGGGCGACGACATGCCAGGAATGTTGTAAAATATTACATCCCAGATGTTAGGTTTCGTTAGGTTAGGATATACAACGTTATAGACGTATATAATGTCCCCATCGAGAGGCAGGCGACAACACGCCAGGAATGTTGTAAAATATTACATCCGAGATGTTATGTTGCCTTACGTCAGGATATATAACGTTATAGACGTATATAATGTCCCGATCGAGAAGTAGGCGACGGCACGCCAGGAATGTTGTAAAATATTACATTCGACATGTTAGGTTGCCTTAGGCTAGGATATATAACGTTATAGACGTATGTAATGATCCCACCGAGAAATAGGGGCCGACGCGTCAGGAATGTTGTAAAATATTACACCCGAGATGTTAGGTTCCCTTAGGTTAGGATATATAACGTTATGGACGTATATAATGTTCCCAACGAAAAGTAGGAGCCGACGCGCCAGGAATGTTGTAAAATATTACATCCGAGATGTTAGGTTGCCTTCGGTTAGGATATATATCGCTATAGACGCATATGATGTTCCCACCAAGAAGTACGGGCGGACACGCGATGATTGTTGTAAAATATTACATTCGACATGTTAAGTTGCCTTAGGCTAGGATATATAACGTTATAGACGTATGTAATGTTACCACCGAGAAGTACGGGCCGACACGCCAGGAATGTTATCAACTATTACATCCGAGATGTTAGGTTGCCTTCGGTTAGGATATATATCGCTATAGACGCATATGATCTTCCCACCAAGAAGTACGGGCGGACACGCCAGGAATGCTGTCAACTATTACATCCGAGATGTTAGGTTGCCTTAGGTTAGGATATATAACGTTATAGATGTATATAATGTCCCCATCCAGAAGTTGGTGACGACACGCCAGGAATGTTCAAAAATATTACACCCCAGATGTTAGGTTGCGTTAGGTTAGGACATACAACGTTATAGACGTATATAATGTCCCCATCGAGAAGCAGGCGACGACACGCCAGGAATGTTGCAAAATATTACATCCGAGATGTTAGGTTGCCTTAGGCTAGGATATATATCGTTATAGACGTATACAATTTTCTCACGGAGAAGTAGGGGCCGACATTCCAGCAATGTTGTAAAATATTACATTCGAGAAGTTAGGTTGCCTTAGGTTAGGATATACAACGTTATAGACTTATATAATGTCCCCATCGAGAAGCAGGCGACGACACGCCGGGAATGTTGTAAAATATTACATCCAAGATGTTAGGTTGCCTTAGGCTAGGATATATAACGTTATAGATGTATATAATGTCCCGATCGAGAAGTAGGCGACGGCACGCCAGGAATGTTGCAAAATATTACATTCGACATGTTAGGTCGCCTTAGGCTAGGATATATAACGTTATAGACGTATTTAATGTTCCCACTGAGAAATAGGGGCCGACATGCCAGGAATGTTGTAAAATATTACATCCCAGATGATAGGTTGCGTTAGGTTAGGATATACAACGTTATAGACGTATATAATGTCCCCATCGAGAAGCAGGTGACGACACGCCAGGAATGTTGTAAAATATTACATCCGAGATGTTAGGTTGCCTTAGGCTAGGATATATATCGTTATAGACGTATACAATGTTCCCACCGTGAAGTTGGGACCGACATGCCAGGAATGTTGTAAAATATTGCATCCGTGATGTTAGGTTCCCTTAGGTTAGGATATATATCGTTATAGACGTATATAATGTTCCCACCGAGAAATAGGGGCCGACATGTCAGGAATGTTGTAAAACATTTCACCTGCGATGCTAGGTTCCCTTAGGTTAGGATATACAACGCTGTAGACGTATAGAATGTTCCCACCGAGACGTAGGGACCGACATGTCAGGAATGATGTAAAATATTACATCCCAGATGTTAGGTTGCGTTAGGTTAGGATATACAACGTTATAGACGTATATAATGTCCCCATCGAGAAGCAGGCGACGACACGCCAGGAATGTTGTAAAATATTACATTCGAGAAGTTAGGTTGCCTTAGGTTAGGATATACAACGTTATAGACTTACATAATGTCCCCAACGAGAAGCAGGCGACGAGACGCCGGGAATGTTGTAAAATATTACATCCAAGATGTTAGGTTGCCTTAGGCTAGGATATATATCGTTATAGACGTATACAATGTTCCCACCGAGAAGTAGGCGACGACACGCCAGGAATGTTGTAAAATATTACATTCGACATGTTAGGTCGCCTTAGGCTAGGATAAATAACGTTATAGACGTATATAATGTTCCCACCGAGAAATAGGGGCCGACATGTCAGGCATGTTGTAAAATATTTCACCTGAGATGTTAGGTTCCCTTAGGTTAGGATATACAACGCTGTAGGCGTATAGAATGTTCCCACCGAGACGTAGGCACCGACATGCCAGGAATGTTGTAAAATGTTACATCCCAAATGTTAGGATGCGTTAGGTTAGGATATACAACGTTATAGACGTATGAAGTGTCCGCATCGAGAAGCAGGCGACGACACGCCAGGAATGATGTAAAATATTACATACCAGATTTTAGGTTGCGTTAGGTTAGGATATACAACGTTATAGACGTATATAATGTCCCCATCGGGAAGCGGGCGACGACATGCCAGGAATGTTGTAAAATATTACATCCCAGATGTTAGGTTTCGTTAGGTTAGGATATACAACGTTATAGACGTATATAATGTCCCCATCGAGAGGCAGGCGACAACACGCCAGGAATGTTGTAAAATATTACATCCGAGATGTTATGTTGCCTTACGTCAGGATATATAACGTTATAGACGTATATAATGTCCCGATCGAGAAGTAGGCGACGGCACGCCAGGAATGTTGTAAAATATTACATTCGACATGTTAGGTTGCCTTAGGCTAGGATATATAACGTTATAGACGTATGTAATGATCCCACCGAGAAATAGGGGCCGACGCGTCAGGAATGTTGTAAAATATTACACCCGAGATGTTAGGTTCCCTTAGGTTAGGATATATAACGTTATGGACGTATATAATGTTCCCAACGAAAAGTAGGAGCCGACGCGCCAGGAATGTTGTAAAATATTACATCCGAGATGTTAGGTTGCCTTCGGTTAGGATATATATCGCTATAGACGCATATGATGTTCCCACCAAGAAGTACGGGCGGACACGCGATGATTGTTGTAAAATATTACATTCGACATGTTAAGTTGCCTTAGGCTAGGATATATAACGTTATAGACGTATGTAATGTTACCACCGAGAAGTACGGGCCGACACGCCAGGAATGTTATCAACTATTACATCCGAGATGTTAGGTTGCCTTCGGTTAGGATATATATCGCTATAGACGCATATGATGTTCCCACCAAGAAGTACGGGCGGACACGCCAGGAATGCTGTCAACTATTACATCCGAGATGTTAGGTTGCCTTAGGTTAGGATATATAACGTTATAGATGTATATAATGTCCCCATCCAGAAGTTGGTGACGACACGCCAGGAATGTTCAAAAATATTACACCCCAGATGTTAGGTTGCGTTAGGTTAGGACATACAACGTTATAGACGTATATAATGTCCCCATCGAGAAGCAGGCGACGACACGCCAGGAATGTTGCAAAATATTACATCCGAGATGTTAGGTTGCCTTAGGCTAGGATATATATCGTTATAGACGTATACAATTTTCTCACGGAGAAGTAGGGGCCGACATTCCAGCAATGTTGTAAAATATTACATTCGAGAAGTTAGGTTGCCTTAGGTTAGGATATACAACGTTATAGACTTATATAATGTCCCCATCGAGAAGCAGGCGACGACACGCCGGGAATGTTGTAAAATATTACATCCAAGATGTTAGGTTGCCTTAGGCTAGGATATATAACGTTATAGATGTATATAATGTCCCGATCGAGAAGTAGGCGACGGCACGCCAGGAATGTTGCAAAATATTACATTCGACATGTTAGGTCGCCTTAGGCTAGGATATATAACGTTATAGACGTATTTAATGTTCCCACTGAGAAATAGGGGCCGACATGCCAGGAATGTTGTAAAATATTACATCCCAGATGATAGGTTGCGTTAGGTTAGGATATACAACGTTATAGACGTATATAATGTCCCCATCGAGAAGCAGGTGACGACACGCCAGGAATGTTGTAAAATATTACATCCGAGATGTTAGGTTGCCTTAGGCTAGGATATATATCGTTATAGACGTATACAATGTTCCCACCGTGAAGTTGGGACCGACATGCCAGGAATGTTGTAAAATATTGCATCCGTGATGTTAGGTTCCCTTAGGTTAGGATATATATCGTTATAGACGTATATAATGTTCCCACCGAGAAATAGGGGCCGACATGTCAGGAATGTTGTAAAACATTTCACCTGCGATGCTAGGTTCCCTTAGGTTAGGATATACAACGCTGTAGACGTATAGAATGTTCCCACCGAGACGTAGGGACCGACATGTCAGGAATGATGTAAAATATTACATCCCAGATGTTAGGTTGCGTTAGGTTAGGATATACAACGTTATAGACGTATATAATGTCCCCATCGAGAAGCAGGCGACGACACGCCAGGAATGTTGTAAAATATTACATTCGAGAAGTTAGGTTGCCTTAGGTTAGGATATACAACGTTATAGACTTACATAATGTCCCCAACGAGAAGCAGGCGACGACACGCCGGGAATGTTGTAAAATATTACATCCAAGATGTTAGGTTGCCTTAGGCTAGGATATATATCGTTATAGACGTATACAATGTTCCCACCGAGAAGTAGGCGACGACACGCCAGGAATGTTGTAAAATATTACATTCGACATGTTAGGTCGCCTTAGGCTAGGATAAATAACGTTATAGACGTATATAATGTTCCCACCGAGAAATAGGGGCCGACATGTCAGGCATGTTGTAAAATATTTCACCTGAGATGTTAGGTTCCCTTAGGTTAGGATATACAACGCTGTAGGCGTATAGAATGTTCCCACCGAGACGTAGGCACCGACATGCCAGGAATGTTGTAAAATGTTACATCCCAAATGTTAGGATGCGTTAGGTTAGGATATACAACGTTATAGACGTATGAAGTGTCCGCATCGAGAAGCAGGCGACGACACGCCAGGAATGATGTAAAATATTACATACCAGATTTTAGGTTGCGTTAGGTTAGGATATACAACGTTATAGACGTTTATAATGTCCCCATCTGGAAGCGGGCGACGACATGCCAGGAATGTTGTAAAATATTACATCCGAGATGTTATGTTGCCTTACGTTAGGATATATAACGTTATAGATGTATATAATGTCCCGATCGAGAAGTAGGCGACGGCACGCCAGGAATGTTGTAAAATATTACATTCGACATGTTAGGTCGCCTTAGGCTAGGATATATATCGTTATAGACGTATACAATGTTTCCACCGAGAAGTTGGGACCGACATGCCAGGAATGTTGTAAAATATTGCATCCGAGATGTTAGGTTCCCTTAGGCTAGGATATATATCGTTATAGACGTATATAATGTTCCCACCGAGAAATAGGGGCCGACATGTCAGGAATGTTGTAAAACATTTCACCTGAGATGTTAGGTTCCCTCAGGTTAGGATATACAACGCTGTAGACGTATAGAATGTTCCCACCGAGACGTAGGGACCGACATGCCAGGAATGGTGTAAAATATTACATCCCAGTTGTTAGGTTGCGTTAGGTTAGGATATACAACGTTATAGACGTATATAATGTCCCCATCGAGAAGCAGGCGGCGACACGCCAGGAATGTTGTAAAATATTACATCCCAGATGTTAGGTTTCGTTAGGTTAGGATATATAACGTTATAGACGTATATAATGTTCCCACCGAAAAGTAGGAACCGACGCGCCAGGAATGTTGTAAAATATTACATCCGAGATGTTAGGTTGCCTTCGGTTAGGATATATATCGCTATAGACGCATATGATGTTCCCACCAAGAAGTACGGGCGGACACGCCAGGAATGCTGTCATCTATTACATCCGAGATGTTAGGTTGCCTTAGGTTAGGATATATAACGTTATAGATGTATATAATGTCCTCATCCAGAAGTTGGCGACGACACGCCAGGAATGTTCAAAAATATTACACCCCAGATGTTAGGTTGCGTTAGGTTAGGACATACAACGTTATAGACGTATATAATGTCCCCATCGAGAAGCAGGCGACGACACGCCAGGAATGTTGCAAAATATTACATCCGAGATGTTAGGTTGCCTTAGGCTAGGATATATATCGTTATAGACGTATACAATTTTCTCACGGAGAAGTAGGGGCCGACATTCCAGCAATGTTGTAAAATATTACATTCGAGAAGTTAGGTTGCCTTAGGTTAGGATATACAACGTTATAGACTTATATATAATGTCCCCATCGAGAAGCAGGCGACGACACGCCGGGAATGTTGTAAAATATTACATCCAAGATGTTAGGTTGCCTTAGGCTAGGATATATATCGTTATAGACGTATGTAATGTTACCACCGAGAAGTACGGGCCGACACGCCAGGAATGTTATCAACTATTACATCCGAGATGTTAGGTTGCCTTAGGTTAGGATATACAACGTTATAGACGTATATAATGTCCCCATCGAGAAGCAGGCGACGACACGCCAGGAATGTTGTAAAATATTACATTCGACATGTTAGGTTGCCTTAGGCTAGGATATATATCGTTATAGACGAATACAATTTTCCCACCGAGAAATAGGGGCCGACATGCCAGGAATGTTGTAAAATATGACATTCGAAATGTTAGGTTGCCTTAGGTTAGGATATACAACGTTATAGACTTATATAATGTCCCCATCGAGAAGCAGGCGACGGCACGCCAGGAATGTTGTAAAATATTACATCCGAGATGTTATGTTTCCTTATGTTAGGATATAAAACGTTATAGATGTATATAATGTCCCGATCGAGAAGTAGGCGACGGAACGCCAGGAATGTTGTAAAATATTACATTCGACATGTTAGGTTGCCTTAGGCTAGGATATATAACGTTATAGACGTATGTAATTTTCCCACCGAGAAATAGGGGCCGACGCGTCAGGAATGTTGTAAAATATTACACCCGAGATGTTAGGTTCCCTTAGGTTAGGATATATAACGTTATAGACGTATATAATGTTCCCACCGAAAAGTAGGAGCCGACGCGCCAGGAATGTTGTAAAATATTACATCCGAGATGTTAGGTTGCCTTCGGTTAGGATATATATCGCTATAGACGCATATGATGTTCCCACCAAGAAGTACGGGCGGACACGCCAGGAATGCTGTCGACTATTACATCCGAGATGTTAGGTTGCCTTAGGTTAGGATATATAACGTTATAGATGTATATAATGTCCCCATCCAGAAGTTGGCGACGACACGCCAGGAATGTTCAAAAATATTACACCCCAGATGTTAGGTTGCGTTAGGTTAGGACATACAACGTTATAGACGTATATAATGTCCCCATCGAGAAGCAGGCGACGACACGCCAGGATTGTTGCAAAATATTACATCCGAGATGTTAGGTTGCCTTAGGCTAGGATATATATCGTTATAGACGTATACAATTTTCTCACGGAGAAGTAGGGGCCGACATGCCAGCAATGTTGTAAAATATTACATTCGACATGTTAGGTCGCCTTAGGCTAGGATATATGACGTTATAGACGTATATAATGTTCCCACCGAGAAATAGGGGCCGACATGTCAGGCATGTTGTAAAATATTTCACCTGAGATGTTAGGTTCCCTTTCGTTAGGATATACAACGCTGTAGACGTATAGAATGTTCCCACCGAGACGTAGGGACCGACATGCCAGGAATGTTGTAAAATACTACATCCCAGATGTTAGGATGCGTTAGGTTAGGATATACAACGTTATAGACGTATGAAGTGTCCCCATCGAGAAGCAGGCGACGACACGCCAGGAATGATGTAAAATATTACATACCAGATGTTAGGTTGCGTTAGGTTAGGATATACAACGTTATAGACGTATATAATGTCCCCATCGGGTAGCGGGCGACGACATGCCAGGAATGTTGTAAAATATTACATCCGAGATGTTATGTTGCCTTACGTTAGGATATATAACGTTATATTTGTATATAATGTCCCGATCGAGAAGTAGGCGACGGCACGCCAGGAATGTTGCAAAATATTACATTCGACATGTTAGGTCGCCTTAGGCTAGGATATATATCGTTATAGACGTATACAATGTTCCCACCGAGAAGTTGGGACCGACATGCCAGGAATGTTGTAAAATATTGCATCCGAGATGTTAGGTTCCCTTAGGTTAGGATATATATCGTTATAGACGTATATAATGTTCCCACCGAGAAATAGGGGCCGACATGTCAGGAATGTTGTAAAACATTTCACCTGAGATGTTAGGTTCCCTTAGGTTAGGATATACAACGCTGTAGACGTATAGAATGTTCCCACCGAGACGTAGGGACCGACATGCCAGGAATGATGTAAAATATTACATACCAGATGTTAGGTTTCGTTAGGTTAGGATATACAACGTTATAGACGTATATAATGTCCCCATTGAAAAGCAGGCGACAACACGCCAGGAATGTTGTAAAATATTACATCCGAGATATTATGTTGCCTTACGTTATGGTATATAACGTTATAGACGTATATAATGTCCCCATCGAGAAGCAGGCGACGACACGCCAGGAATGTCGTAAAATATTACATCCGAGATGTTATGTTGCCTTAGGCTAGGATATATATCGTTATAGACGTATACAATGTTCCCACCGAGAAGTTGGGACCGACATGCCAGGAATGTTGTAAAATATAGCATCCGAGATGTTAGGTTCCCTTAGGTTAGGATATATATCGTTATAGACGTATATAATGTTCCCACCGAGAAATGGGGCCCGACATGTCAGGAATGTTGTAAAACATTTCACCTGAGATGTTAGGTTCCCTTAGGTTAGGATATACAACGCTGTAGACGTATAGAATGTTCCCACCGAGACGTAGGGACCGACATGACAGGAATGATGTAAAATATTACATCCCAGATGTTAGGTTGCGTTAGGTTAGGATATACAACGTTATAGACGTATATAATGTCCCCATCGAAAAGCAGGCGACAACACGCCAGGAATGTTGTAAAAAATTACATCCCAGATGTTAGGTTTCGTTAGGTTAGGATATATAACGTTATAGACGTATATAATGTTCCCACCGAAAAGTAGGAACCGACGCGCCAGGAATGTTGTAAAATATTACATCCGAGATGTTAGGTTGCCTTCGGTTAGGATATATATCGCTATAGACGCATATGATGTTCCCACCAAGAAGTACGGGCGGACACGCCAGGAATGCTGTCAACTATTACATCCGAGATGTTAGGTTGCCTTAGGTTAGGATATATAACGTTATAGATGTATATAATGTCCTCATCCAGAAGTTGGCGACGACACGCCAGGAATGTTCAAAAATATTACACCCCAGATGTTAGGTTGCGTTAGGTTAGGACATACAACGTTATAGACGTATATAATGTCCCCATCGAGAAGCAGGCGACGACACGCCAGGAATGTTGCAAAATATTACATCCGAGATGTTAGGTTGCCTTAGGCTAGGATATATATCGTTATAGACGTATACTATTTTCTCACGGAGAAGTAGGGGCCGACATTCCAGCAATGTTGTAAAATATTACATTCGAGAAGTTAGGTTGCCTTAGGTTAGGATATACAACGTTATAGACTTATATAATGTCCCCATCGAGAAGCAGGCGACGACACGCCGGGAATGTTGTAAAATATTACATCCAAGATGTTAGGTTGCCTTAGGCTAGGATATATATCGTTATAGACGTATACAATGTTCCCACCGAGAAGTAGGCGACGACACGCCAGGAATGTTGTAAAATATTACATTCGACATGTTAGGTCGCCTTAGGCTAGGATAAATAACGTTATAGACGTATATAATGTTCCCACCGAGAAATAGGGGCCGACATGTCAGGCATGTTGTAAAATATTTCACCTGAGATGTTCGGTTCCCTTAGGTTAGGATATACAACGCTGTAGACGTATAGAATGTTACCACCGAGACGTAGGCACCGACATGCCAGGAATGTTGTAAAATGTTACATCCCAAATGTTAGGATGCGTTAGGTTAGGATATACAACGTTATAGACGTATGAAGTGTCCCCATCGAGAAGCAGGCGACGACACGCCAGGAATGATGTAAAATATTACATACCAGATTTTAGGTTGCGTTAGGTTAGGATATACAACGTTATAGACGTTTATAATGTCCCCATCTGGAAGCGGGCGACGACATGCCAGGAATGTTGTAAAATATTACATCCGAGATGTTATGTTGCCTTACGTTAGGATATATAACGTTATAGATGTATATAATGTCCCGATCGAGAAGTAGGCGACGGCACGCCAGGAATGTTGTAAAATATTACATTCGACATGTTAGGTCGCCTTAGGCTAGGATATATATCGTTATAGACGTATACAATATTCCCACCGAGAAGTTGGGACCGACATGCCAGGAATGTTGTAAAATATTGCATCCGAGATGTTAGGTTCCCTTAGGTTAGGATATACAACGTTATAGACTTATATAATGTCCCCATCGAGAAGCAGGCGACGACACGCCGGGAATGTTGTAAAATATTACATCCAAGATGTTAGGTTGCCTTAGGCTAGGATATATATCGTTATAGACGTATGTAATGTTACCACCGAGAAGTACGGGCCGACACGCCAGGAATGTTATCAACTATTACATCCGAGATGTTAGGTTGCCTTAGGTTAGGATATACAACGTTATAGACGTATATAATGTCCCCATCGAGAAGCAGGCGACGACACACCAAGAATGTTGTAAAATATTACATTCGACATGTTAGGTTGCCTTAGGCTAGGATATATATCGTTATAGACGAATACAATTTTCCCACCGAGAAATAGGGGCCGACATGCCAGGAATGTTGTAAAATATGACATTCGAAATGTTAGGTTGCCTTAGATTAGGATATACAACGTTATAGACTTATATAATGTCCCCATCGAGAAGCAGGCGACGGCACGCCAGGAATGTTGTAAAATATTACATCCGAGATGTTATGTTTCCTTACGTTAGGATATAAAACGTTATAGATGTATATAATGTCCCGATCGAGAAGTAGGCGACGGAACGCCAGGAATGTTGTAAAATATTACATTCGACATGTTAGGTTGCCTTAGGCTAGGATATATAACGTTATAGACGTATGTAATGTTCCCACCGATAAATAGGGGCCGACGCGTCAGGAATGTTGTAAAATATTACACCCGAGATGTTAGGTTCCCTTAGGTTAGGATATATAACGTTATAGACGTATATAATGTTCCCACCGAAAAGTAGGAGCCGACGCGCCAGGAATGTTGTAAAATATTACATCCGAGATGTTAGGTTGCCTTCGGTTAGGATATATATCGCTATAGACGCATATGATGTTCCCACCAAGAAGTACGGGCGGACACGCCAGGAATGTTGTCAACTATTACATCCGAGATGTTAGGTTGCCTTAGGTTAGGATATATAACGTTATAGATGTATATAATGTCCCCATCCAGAAGTTGGCGACGACACGCCAGGAATGTTCAAAAATATTACACCCCAGATGTTAGGTTGCGTTAGGTTAGGACATAAAACGTTATAGACGTATATAATGTCCCCATCGAGAAGCAGGCGACGACACGCCAGGAATGTTGCAAAATATTACATCCGAGATGTTAGGTTGCCTTAGGCTAGGATATATATCGTTATAGACGTATACAATTTTCTCACGGAGAAGTAGGGGCCGACATGCCAGCAATGTTGTAAAATATTACATTCGACATGTTAGGTCGCCTTAGGCTAGGATATATGACGTTATAGACGTATATAATGTTCCCACCGAGAAATAGGGGCCGACATGTCAGGCATGTTGTAAAATATTTCACCTGAGATGTTAGGTTCCCTTTCGTTAGGATATACAACGCTGTAGACGTATAGAATGTTCCCACCGAGACGTAGGGACCGACATGCCAGGAATGTTGTAAAATATTACATCCCAGATGTTAGGATGCGTTAGGTTAGGATATACAACGTTATAGACGTATGAAGTGTCCCCATCGAGAAGCAGGCGACGACACGCCAGGAATGATGTAAAATATTACATACCAGATGTTAGGTTGCGTTAGGTTAGGATATACAACGTTATAGACGTATATAATGTCCCCATCGGGTAGCGGGCGACGACATGCCAGGAATGTTGTAAAATATTGCATCCGAGATGTTATGTTGCCTTACGTTAGGATATATAACGTTATATTTGTATATAATGTCCCGATCAAGAAGTAGGCGACGGCACGCCAGGAATGTTGCAAAATATTACATTCGACATGTTAGGTCGCCTTAGGCTAGGATATATATCGTTATAGACGTATACAATGGTCCCACCGAGAAGTTGGGACCGACATGCCAGGAATGTTGTAAAATATTGCATCCGAGATGTTAGGTTCCCTTAGGTTAGGATATATATCGTTATAGACGTATATAATGTTCCCACCGAGAAATGGGGCCCGACATGTCAGGAATGTTGTAAAACATTTCACCTGAGATGTTAGGTTCCCTTAGGTTAGGATATACAACGCTGTAGACGTATAGAATGTTCCCACCGAGACGTAGGGACCGACATGACAGGAATGATGTAAAATATTACATCCCAGATGTTAGGTTGCGTTAGGTTAGGATATACAACGTTATAGACGTATATAATGTCCCCATTGAAAAGCAGGCGACAACACGCCAAGAATGTTGTAAAATATTACATCCGAGATATTATGTTGCCTTACGTTAGGATATATAACGTTATAGACGTATATAATGTTCCCACCGAAAAGTTGGAGCCGACGCGTCAGGAATGTTGTAAAATATTACACCTGAGATGTTAGGTTCCCTTAGGTTAACATATACAACGCTATAGACGTATAGAATGTTCCCACCGAGACGTAGGGGCCGACATGCCACGAATGATGTAAAATATTACATCCCATATGTTAGGTTCCCTTAGGTTAGGATATATCACGTTATAGATGTATATAATGTCCCCATCCAGAAGTTGGCGACGACACGCCAGGAATGTTCAAAAATATTACATCCCAGATGTTAGGTTATCTTAGGCTAGGATATATATCGTTATAGACGTATACAATGTTCCCACCGAGAAGTTGGGACCGACATGCCAGGAATGTTGTAAAATATAGCATCCGAGATGTTAGGTTCCCTTAGGTTAGGATATATTTCGTTATAGACGTATATAATGTTCCCACCGAGAAATGGGGGCCGACATGTCAGGAATGTTGTAAAACATTTCACCTGAGATGTTAGCTTCACTTAGGTTAGGATATACAACGCTGTAGACGTATAGAATGTTCCCACCGAGACGTAGGGACCGACATGACAGGAATGATGTAAAATATTACATCCCAGATGTTAGGTTCCGTTAGGTTAGGATATACAACGTTATAGACGTATATAATGTCCCCATCGAGAAGCAGGCGACGACACGCCAGGAATGTTGTAAAATATTACATTCGAGAAGTTAGGCTGCCTTAGGTTAGGATATACAACGTTATAGACTTATATAATGTCCCCATCGAGAAGCAGGCGACGACACGCCGGGAATGTTGTAAAATATTACATCCAAGATGTTAGGTTGCCTTAGGCTAGGATATATATCGTTATAGACGTATACAATGTTCCCACCGAGAAGTAGGCGACGACACGCCAGGAATGTTGTAAAATGTTACATCCCAAATGTTAGGATGCGTTAGGTTAGGATATGCAACGTTATAGACGTATGAAGTGTCCCCATCGAGAAGCAGGCGACGACACGCCAGGAATGATGTAAAATATTACATACCAGATGTTAGGTTGCGTTAGGTTAGGATATACAACGTTATAGACGTTTATAATGTCCCCATCGGGAAGCGGGCGACGACATGCCAGGAATGTTGTAAAATATTACATCCGAGATGTTATGTTGCCTTACGTTAGGATATATAACGTTATAGATGTATATAATGTCCCGATCGAGAAGTAGGCGACGGCACGCCAGGAATGTTGTAAAATGTTACATTCGACATGTTAGGTCGCCTTAGGCTAGGATATATAACGTTATAGACGTATATAATGTTCCCACCGAGAAATAGGCGCCGACATGTCAGGAATGTTGTAAAACATTTCACCTGAGATATTAGGTTCCCTTAGGTTAGGATATACAACGCTGTAGACGTATAGAATGTTCCCACCGAGACGTAGGGACCGACATGCCAGGAATGTTGTAAAATATTACATCCCAGATGATAGGTTGCGTTAGGTTAGGATATACAACGTTATAGACGTATATAATGTCCCCATCGAGAAGCAGGTGACGTCACGCCAGGAATGTTGTAAAATATTACATCCGAGATGTTAGGTTGCCTTAGGCTAGGATATATATCGTTATAGACGTATACAATGTTCCCACCGAGAAGTTGGGACCGACATGCCAGGAATGTTGTAAAATATTGCATCCGAGATGTTAGGTTGCGTTAGGTTAGGACATACAACGTTATAGACGTATATAATGTCCCCATCGAGAAGCAGGCGACGACACGCCAGGAATGTTGAAAAATATTACATCCGAGATATTATGTTGCCTTACGTTAGGATATATAACGTTATAGACGTATATAATGTTCCCACCGAGAAGTAGGGGCGGACGAGCCAGGAATGTTGCAAAATATTACGCTCGACATGTTAGGTTGCCTTAGGCTAGGATATATAGCGTTAAAGACGTATATAATGTTCCCACCGAGAAATAGGGGCCGACACGCCAGGAATGTTGTAAAATATTACATCCGAGATGTTAGGTTCCCTTAGGTTTGGATATATAACGTTATAGACGTATATAATGTTCCCACCGATAAGTAGGGGCCAACGAGCCAGGAATGTGGTAAAATATTACATTCGACATGTTAAGTTGTCTTAGGTTAGGATATATAACGTTATAGTCGTATATACAGTTCCCTCCTAGAAGTAGTTGCCGACGCGCCAGGAATATTGTAAAATATTATATTCGACATGTTAGGTTGTCTCAGGCTAGGACATATAGCGTTATAGACATATACAATGTCCCCACCGAGAAAAAGGGGCCGACACGCCAGGAATGTTGTAAAACATTACATCCGAGGTGTTAGGTTCCCTTAGGTTAGGATATATAAAGTTATAGATGTATATAATGTCCCCATGCAGAAGTTGGCGACGACACGCCAGGAATGTTCAAAAATATTACATCCCAGATGTTAGGTAGCGTTAGGTTAGGACATACAACGTTATAGACGTATATAATGTCCCCATCGAGAAGCAGGCGACGACACGCCAGGAATGTTGTAAAATATTACGCTCGACAAGTTAGGTTGCCTTAGGCTTGGATATATAGCGTTAAAGACGTATATAATGTTCCCACCGAGAAATAGGGGCCGACACGGCAGGAATGTTGTAAAATATTACATCCGAGATGTTAGGTTCCCTTAGGTTAGGATATATAACGTTATAGACGTATATAATGTTCCCACCGATAAGTAGGGGCCATCGAGCCAGGAATGTGGTAAAATATTACATTCGACATGTTAAGTTGTCTTAGGTTAGGATATATAACGTTATAGACGTATATAATGTTCCCACCGAGAAGTAGGGACCAACGAGCCAGGAATGTGGTAAAATATTACATTCGACATGTTAAGTTGTCTTAGGTTAGGATATATAACGTTATAGTCGTATATACAGTTCCCACCGAGAAGTAGTTGCCGACGCGCCAGGAATATTGTAAAATATTATATTCGACATGTTAGGTTGTCTCAGGCTAGGGCATATAGCGTTATAGACATATACAATGTTCCCACCGAGAAAAAGGGGCCGACACGCCAGGAATGTTGTAAAACATTACATCCGAGGTGTTAGGTTCCCTTAGGTTAGAATATATGACGTTATAGACGTATATAATGTTCCCACCGAGAAGTAGGGGCCGACGAGCCAGGAATGATGTAAAATATTACGCTCGACATGTTAGGTTGCCTTACGTTATGATATATAGCGATATAGACGTATATAATGTTCCCACCGAGAAGTAAGGGCCGGCGCGCCAGGAGTGTTGTAAAATATTACATCCGAGAAGTTAGGATTGCCTTAGGCTAGGATATATAACGTTATAGACGTATATAATGTTCCCACCGAGAAGTAGGGGCCGAAGTGACGGGAATGTTGTAAAATATTACATCCGAGATATTAGGTTGCCTTAGGTTAGGATATATAACGTTATTGACTTATATAATGTTCCCACCGAGAAATAGGGGCCGACGCCCCAGGAATGTTGTAAAATATTACGCTGGACAAGTAAGGTTGCCTTAGGCTAGGATATCTAGCGTTAAAGACGTATATAATGTTCCCACCGAGAAAAAGGGGCCGACACGCCAGGAATGTTGTAAAACAATACATCCGAGGTGTTAGGTTCCCTTAGGTTAGGATATATGACGTTATAGACGTATATAATGTTCCCACCGAGAAGTAGGGGCCGACGAGCCAGGAATGTTGCAAAATATTACGCTCGACATGTTAGGTTGCCTTACGTTATGATATATAGCGATACAGACGTATATAATGTTCCCACCGAGAAGTAGGGGCCGGCGCGCCAGGAATGTTGTAAAATATTACATCCGAGATGTTAGGATTGCCTTAGGCTAGGATATATAACGTTATAGACGTATATAATGTTCCCACCGAGAAGTAGGGGCCGAAGTGACGGGAATGTTGTAAAATATTACATCCGAGATGTTAGGTTGCCTTAGGTTAGGATATATAACGTTATTGACTTATATAATGTTCCCACCGAGAAATAGGGGCCGACGCCCCAGGAATGTTGTAAAATATTACGCTCGACAAGTTAGGTTGCCTTAGGCTAGGATATCTAGCGTTAAAGACGTATATAATGTTCCCACCGAGAAATAGGGGCCGACACGCCAGGAATGTTGTAAAATATTACATCCGAGATGTTAGGTTCCCTTAGGTTAGGATATATAACGTTATAGACGTATATAATGTTCCCACCGAGAAGTAGGGGCCAACGAGCCAGGAATGTGGTAAAATATTACATCCGAGATGTTAGGTTACCTTAGGTTAGGATATATAACGTTATAGACGTATATAATGTTCCCATCGAGAAGTAGGGGCCGAAGTGACGGGAATGTTGTAAAATATTACATTCGATATGTTAGTTTGCCTTAGGCTAGGATATATAGCGTTATAGACGTACATAATGTTCCCACCGAGAAGTAGGGGCCGACGTGCCAGGAATGTAGTAAAATATTACATCCGAGATGTTAGGTTGCCTTAGGTTAGGATATATAACGTTATAGACGTATATAATGTTCCACCCGAGAAGTAGGGGCCGACGCGCCAGGAATTCTGTAAAATATTACATTCGACATGTTAGGATTGCCTTAGGCTAGGATATATAACGTTATAGACATATATGATATTCCCACCGAGAACTACGGGCCTACACGCCAGGAATGTTATCAAATATTACTTCCGAGATGTTAGGTTCCCTTAGGTTAGGATATATAATGTTATAGACGTATATAATGTTCCCACCGAGAAGTAGGGGCGGACGAGCCAGGAATGTTGTAAAATATTACGCTCGACATGTTAGGTTGCCTTAGGCTAGGATATATAGCGTTAAAGACGTATATAATGTTCCCACCGAGAAATAGGGGCCGACACGCCAGGAATGTTGTAAAATATTACATCCGAGATGTTAGGTTCCCTTAGGTTTGGATATATAACGTTATAGACGTATACAATGTTTCCACCGATAAGTAGGGGCCAACGAGCCAGGAATGTGGTAAAATATTACATTCGACATGTTAAGTTGTCTTAGGTTAGGATATATAACGTTATAGTCGTATATACAGTTCCCACCGAGAAGTAGTTGCCGACGCGCCAGGAATATTGTAAAATATTATATTCGACATGTTAGGTTGTCTCAGGCTAGGACATATAGCGTTATAGACATATACAATGTTCCCACCGAGAAAAAGGGGCCGACACACCAGGAATGTTGTAAAACATTACATCCGAGGTGTTAGGTTCCCTTAGGTTAGGATATATAACGTTATAGACGTATATAATGTTCCCACCGAGAAGTAGGGGCCGACGAGCCAGGAATGTTGTAAAATATTACGCTCGACATGTTAGGTTGCCTTACGTTATGATATATAGCGATATAGACGTATATAATGTTCCCACCGAGAAGTAGGGGCCGGCGCGCCAGGAATGTTGTAAAATATTACATCCGAGATGTTAGGATTGCCTTAGGCTAGGATATATAACGTTATAGACGTATATAATGTTCCCACCGAGAAGTAGGGGCCGAAGTGACGGGAATGTTGTAAAATATTACATCCGAGATGTTAGGTTGCCTTAGGTTAGGATATATAACGTTATTGACTTATATAATGTTCCCACCGAGAAATAGGGGCCGACGCCCCAGGAATGTTGTAAAATATTACGCTCGACAATTTAGGTTGCCTTAGGCTAGGATATCTAGCGTTAAAGACGTATATAATGTTCCCACCGAGAAATAGGGGCCGACACGCCAGGAATGTTGTAAAATATTACATCCGAGATGTTAGGTTCCCTTAGGTTAGGATATATAACGTTATAGACGTATATAATGTTCCCACCGAGAAGTAGGGGCCAACGAGCCAGGTATGTGGTAAAATATTACATCCGAGATGTTAGGTTACCTTAGGTTAGGATATATAACGTTATAGACGTATATAATGTTCCCATCGAGAAGTAGGGGCCGAAGTGACGGGAATGTTGTAAAATATTACATTCGATATGTTAGTTTGCCTTAGGCTAGGATATATAGCGTTATAGACGTATATAATGTTCCCACCGAGAAGTAGGGCCCGACGTGCCAGGAATGTAGTAAAATATTACATCCGAGATGTTAGGTTGCCTTAGGTTAGGATATATAACGTTATAGACGTATATAATGTTCCACCCGAGAAGTAGGGGCCGACGCGCCAGGAATTCTGTAAAATATTACATTCGATATGTTAGGATTGCCTTAGGCTAGGATATATAACGTTATAGACGTATATGATATTCCCACCGAGAACTACGGGCCTACACGCCAGGAATGTTATCAAATATTACTTCCGAGATGTTAGGTTGCCTTAGGTTAGGATGTATAACGTTATAGACGTATATAATTTCCGCACCGAGACGTATGGGACGACGCGAACGAGAATCTGTAATACATTACCAGCGAAGGTCTAGATGGGTTAGGTTAGGTTATATTACGTTATAGACGAATATAATGATCCCACCCAGAATTAGGGGCGGAACCGCCTGGAATGTGGAAAAGTACTACATTCGAGATGTTGGGTTGCCTTTGGTTGGGATATATAACATTATAAACGTATATAATGTCCCCACCGAGAAGTACGGGACGACACGACGTGGATTCTGCAAAACATTATCGCCGAGGACGAAAATGGGTTAGGTTAGGTTATATTACGATATAGACGTGTATAATGTTCCCTCCGAGAAGTAGGGGCCGACCCGCCTGAGAATGTGTTAAAATACTACATTCGAGATGTTAGGTTGCCTTAGGTTAGGCTATATAACGTTATAGACGTATATAATGTTCCCACAGAGAAGTAGGGGCCCACCCGCCTGGTATCTTGTAAAATACTACAATCGAGATGTTAGGTTGCCTTAGGTTAGGATATTTAACGTTATAGACTTATATAATGTCCGCACCGAGAAGTACGGGCCGACACGACCGGGATTCTGTAAAACATTATCACCGAGAGGCAAAATGGGTTAGGTTAGGTTATATTACGATATAGAAGTATATAATGATCCCACTCAGAAGTAGGGCCCGTCCCGCCTGGAATGTTGTAAAATACTACATTCGAGAGGTTAGGGTGCCTTAGGTTAGGATGTATAACGTTACAGACGTATATAGTGTCCCCTCCGAGAAGTACGGAACGACACGACCGGGATTCTGTAAAACATTACCAGCGAGGTGCTAGATGTGTTAGGTTAGGTTATGTTACATTAAAGACGTATATAATGTTCCCACCGAGAAGTAGGGGCCGAGCCGCCTGCAATGTGGTAAAATACTACATTCGAGATGTTAGGTTGCCTTAAGTTAGGATATATAATGTTATAGACGTATATAATGCTCCCACAGAGAAGTAGGGGCCCACCCGCCTGGAATGTTGTAAAATACTACAATCGAGGTGTTAGGTTGCATTAAGTTAGGATATATAACGTTACGGACGTGTATAATGTCCCCACCGAGAAGTATGGGCCGACACGACCGGGATTCTGTAAAACATTACCACCGAGGGGCTAGATGGGTTAGGTTAGGTTATATTACGTTATATACGTATATAATGTTCCGACCGAGAAGTAGAGTCCGACCCGCCAGGAAAATACAACATCCGAGATGTTAGGTTGCGTTAGGTTGTGATATATAACGTTATAGGCGTATATAGTGTCCCCACAGAGTAGTACGGGCCGATACGACCGCGAATCTGTAAAGCATTACCAGCGAGGGGCTACATGGGTTAGGTTAGGTTATAATACATTATAGACGTATATAATGTTCCCACCGAGAAGTAGAGGCCGACCCGCCAGGAATGTTGGAAAATACTACATCCGAGATGTAAGGTTGCCTTAGGTTGGGATATATAGCATTATAGACGTATATAATGTCCCCACCGAGAAGTACGGGCCGACACGACCGGGATTCTGCAAAACTTTAACACCGAGGTGCTAGGTGGGTTAGGTAGGTTATATTGCGATATAGACGTATATAATGTGTCCACCGAGAAGTAGGGGCCGACCCGCCTGGAATGTTGTAAAACACTACGTTAGAAATGTTAGGTTGCGTTAGGTTAGCATATATAACGTTATAGACTTATATAATGTCCGCACCGAGACGTACGGGACGACACGAACGGGATTCTGTAAGACATTACCGCCGAGGGGCTAGATGGTTGAGGTTAGGTTATATTACGTTATAGACGTATATAATGTTCCCACCGAGAAGTAGGGGCCAACCCGCCAGGTATTTTGGAAAATACTACATCCGAGATGTTAGGTTGCCTTAGGTGAGGATATATAATGTTATAGACGTATATAATGTCCGCACTGTGACGGACGGGGCGACACGAACGGAATTCTGTGAAACATTACCAGCGAGGGTCTAGATGGGTTAGGTTAGGTTATATTACGATATAGACTTATATAATGTTCCCACCGAGAAGTTGGTTCAGCACGCCAGGAATGTTGTAAAATACTACATCCGAGATGTTAGGTTGCCTTAGGTTAGGATATATAACGTTATAGACTTATATAATGTCCGCACCGAGACGTACGGGACGACACGAACGGGATTCTGTAAAACATTACCGCCGAGGGGCTAGATGGGTTAGGTTACGTTATATTACGTTATGGACGTATATAATGTTCCCACCGAGAAGTAGTGGCCGATCCGCCAGGTATTTTGGAAAATACTACATCCGAGATGTTAGGTTGCCTTAGGTTAGGATATATAACATTATAGACGCATACATTGTCCCCACAGAGACGTACGTGACGACACGAACTGGATTCTGTAAAACATTACCCGCGAGGAGCTAAATGGGTTAGGTTTAGTTTATATTACGATATAGACGTATATAATGTGCCCACCTAGAAATAGGGTGCGACGCGTCAGGAATGTTGTAAAATATTACAACCGAGATGTTAGGTTCCCTTAGGTTAGGATATATAACGCTATAGACTTATATAATGCTCCCACCGAGAGGCACGGGCCGACACTTCCGGGATTCTGTAAAACATTACCAGCGAGGGGCTAGATGGGTTAGGTTAGGTTATATTACGTTATATACGTATATAGTGTTCCGTCCGAGAAGTAGAGTCCGACCCGCCAGGAAAATACAACATCCGAGATGTTAGGTTACCTTAGGTTGTGATATATAACGTTATAGGCGTATATAGTGTCCCCACCGAGTAGTACGGGCCGATACGACCGGGAATCTGTAAAGCATTACCAGCGAGGGGCTACATGGGTTAGGTTAGGTTATCATACATTATAGACGTATATAATGTTCCCACCGAGAAGTAGGGGCCGACCCGCCTGGAATGTTGTAAAACACTACGTTAGAGATGTTAGGTTGCGTAAGGTTAGGATATATAACGTTATAGACTTATATAATGTCCGCACCGAGACGTACGGGACGACACGAACGGGATTCTGTAAGACATTACCGCCGAGGGGCTAGATGGTTGAGGTTAGGTTATATTACGTTATAGACGTATATAATGTTCCCACCGACAAGTAGGGGCCAACCCGCCAGGTATTTTGGAAAATACTACATCCGAGATGTTAGGTTGCCTTAGGTGAGGATATATAATGTTATAGACGTATATAATGTCCGCACCGTGACGGACGGGGCGACACGAACGGAATTCTGTGAAACATTACCAGCGAGGGTCTAGATGGGTTAGGTTAGGTTATATTACGATATAGTCTTATATAATGTTCCCACCGAGAAGTTGGTTCAGCCCGCCAGGAATGTGGTAAAATATTACATCCGGTATGTTAGGTTGCCTTAGGCTAGGATATATAACTTTATAGACATATATAATGTTCCCACCGAGAAGTAGGGGCCGAAGTGACGGGAATGTTGTAAAATATTACATCCGAATTGTTAGGTTGCCTTAGGTTAGGATATATAACTTTATTGACTTATATAATGTTCCCACCGAGAAATAGGGCCCGAGGCCCCAGGAATGTTGTAAAATATTACGCTCGACAAATTAGGTTGCCTTAGGCTAGGATATATAGCGTTAAAGACGTATATAATGTTCCCACCGAGAAATAGGTGCCGACACGCCAGGAATGTTGTAAAACATTACATCCGAGGTATTAGGTTCCCTTAGGTTAGGACATATAACGTTATAGACGTACATAATGTTCCCACCGAGAAGTAGTTGCCGACCCGCCAGGAATATTTTTAAATATTACATTCGACATGTTAGGTTGTCTCAGGCTAGGACATATAGCGTGAAAGACGTATATAATATTCCCACCGAGAAGTAGGGGCCGACACGCCAGGAATGTAGTAAAATATTACGCTCGACATTTATGGTTGCCTTAAGTTAGGATATATGGCGTTATAGACGTATGTAATGTTCCCACCGAGAAGTAGGGGCCGACGTGCCAGGAATGCTGTAAAATATTACATTCGACATGTTAGGATTGCTTTAGGCTAGGATATATAACGTTATAGACGTATATGATATTCCCACCGAGAACTACGGGCCTACACGCCAGGAATGTTATCAAATATTACTTCCGAGATGTTAGGTTGCCTTAGGTTAGGATGTATAACGTTATAGACGTATATAATTTCCGCACCGAGACGTATGGGACGACGCGAACGAGAATCTGTAAAACATTACCAGCGAAGGTCTAGATGGGTTAGGTTAGGTTATATTACGTTATAGACGAATATAATGATCCCACCCAGAATTAGGGGCGGAACCGCCTGGAATGTGGTAAAGTACTACATTCGAGATGTTAGGTTGCCTTTGGTTGGGATATATAACATTATAAACGTATATAATGTCCCCACCGAGAAGTACGGGACGACACGACCGGGATTCTGTAAAACATTATCACCGAGATGCAAAATGGGTTAGGTTAGGTTATATTACGATAT
Organism: Xylocopa violacea; assembly: GCA_963969225.1. Lineage (NCBI taxonomy): Eukaryota > Metazoa > Arthropoda > Insecta > Hymenoptera > Apidae > Xylocopa > Xylocopa violacea. The sequence goes on from CAXAJV010000001.1 coordinate 28,945,718, forward strand.
AGAACTATATAATGATCCAACTCAGATGTAGGGGCCGTCCCGCCTGGAATGTTGTAAAATACTACATTCGAGAGGTTAGGGTGCCTTAGGTTAGGATGTATAACGTTACAGACGTATATAGTGTCCCCTCCGAGAAGTACGGAACGACACGACAGGGATTCTGTAAAACATTACCAGCGAGGGACTAGATGGGTTAGGTTAGGTTATAATACATTATAGACGTATATAATGTTCCCACCGAGAAGTAGAGGCCGACCCGCCAGGAATGTTGGAAAATACTACATCCGAGATGTAAGGTTGCCTTAGGTTGGGATATATAGGATTATAGACGTTTATAATGTCCCCACCGAGAAGTACGGGCCGACACGACCGGGATTCTGCAAAACATTAACACCGAGGTGCTAGGTGGGTTAGGTTAGGTTATATTGCGATATAGACGTATATAATGTGTCCACCGAGAAGTAGGGGCTGACCCGCCTGGAATGTTGTAAAACACTACGTTAGAGATGTTAGGTTGCGTTAGGTTAGGATATATAACGTTATAGACTTATATAATGTCCGCACCGAGACGTACGGGACGACACGAACGGGATTCTGTAAAACATTACCGCCCAGGGGCTAGATGGTTGAGGATAGGTTATATTACGTTATAGACGTATATAATGTTCCCACCGAGAAGTAGGGGCCAACCCGCCAGGTATTTTGGAAAATACTACATCCGAGATGTTAGGTTGCCTTAGGTGAGGATATATAATGTTACAGACGTATATAATGTCCGCACCGTGACGGACGGGGCGACACGAACGGAATTCTGTGAAACATTACCAGCGAGGGTCTAGATGGGTTAGGTTAGGTTATATTACGATATAGACTTATATAATGTTCCCACCGAGAAGTAGGTTCAGCCCGCCAGGAATGTTGTAAAATACTACATCCGAGATGTTAGGTTCTCTTAGGTTAGGATATACAATGTTATAGACGTATAGAATGTTCCCACCGAGAAATAGGGGCCGACGCGTCAGGAATGTTGTAAAATATTACACCCGAGATGTTAGGTTCCCTTAGGTTAGGATATACAACGTTATAGACGTATAGAATGTTCCCACCGAGAAGTAGGGTCCGACATGCCAGGAATGTTGTAAAATACTACATCCGAGGTGTTAGGTTGCCTTAGGTTAGGATATACAACGTTATAGATGTATATAATGTCCCCATCGAGAAGTACGCGACGACACGCCAGGAATGTTGTGAAATATTACATTCGACATGTTGGGTTGCCTTAGGCTAGGATATATATAGCTATAGACGTATACATTGTTTCCACCGAGAAGTAGGGACCGACATGCCAGGAATGTTGCAAAACATTACATCCCAGATGTTAGGTTGCGTTAGGTTAGGATATACAACGTTATAGACGTATAGAATGTTCCCACCGATAAATAGCGGCCGACGCGTCAGGAATGTTGTAAAATATTACACCCGAGATATTAGGTTCCCTTAGGTTATGATATACAACGTTATAGACATATAGAATGTTCCCACCGAGACGTAGGTACCGACATGCCAAGAATGTTATAAAATAATACATCCCAGATGTTAGGTTGCCTTATGTTAGGATATACAACGTTACAGACGTATAGAATGTCCTCACCCAGAAGTAGGCTACGACACGCCAGGAATGTTGTAAAATATTACATCCCAGATGTTATGTTGCCTTACGTAAGGATATGTAACGTTATAGACGTATATAATGTTCCCACCGAAAAGTAGGAGCCGAAGCGCCAGGAATGTTGTAAAATATTACATCCGAGATGTTAGATTGCTTAGGGTAGGATATACAACGTTATAGACGTATATAATGTCCCCATCGAGAAGCAGGCGACGACACGCCAGGAATGTTGTAAAATATAACATCCGAGATGTTATGTTGCCTTACGTTAGGATATGTAACGTTATAGACGTATATAATGTTCCCACCGAAAAGTAGGAGCCGAAGCGCCAGGAATGTTGTAAAATATTACATCCGAGATGTTAGTTTCCCTTAAGTTTGGATATATATTGTTATAGACGTATATAATGTCCAGATCGAGACGTGGGGACCGACAAGCCAGAATGTTATAAAATATTACATCCGAAATGTTAGGTTGCCTTAGGTTAGGATATACAACGTTATGGACGTATATAATGACCCCATCGAGAAGCAGGCGACGACACGCCAGGAATGTTGTAAAATATAACATCCGAGATGTTAGGTTGCGTTAGGTTAGGATATGTAACGTTATAGACGTACATAATGTTCCCACCGAAAAGTAGGAGCCGAAGCGCCAGGAATGTTATAAAATATTACATCCGAGATGTTAGTTTCCCTTAAGTTTGGATATATATCGTTATAGACGTATATAACGTTCCCACCGAGACGTAGGGACCGACATGCCAGGAATGTTGTAAAATATTACATCCCAGATGTTAGGTTGTGTTAGGTTAGGATATACAACGTTATAGACGTATAGAATGTTCCCACCGATAAATAGCGGCCGACGCGTCAGGAATGTTGTAAAATATTACACCCAAGATATTAGGTTCCCTTAGGTTATGATATACAACGTTATAGACATATAGAATGTTCCCACCGAGACGTAGGTACCAACATGCCAAGAATGTTATAAAATAATACATCCCAGATGTTAGGTTGCCTTGTGTTAGGATATACAACGTTACAGACGTATAGAATGTCCTCACCCAGAAGTAGGCTACGACACGCCAGGAATGTTGTAAAATATTACATCCCAGATGTTAGGTTGCCTTAGGTTAGGATATATAACGTTATAGACGTATATAATGTCCCCATCGAGAAGCAGGCCACGACACGCCAGGAATGTTGATATATATTACATTCGACATGTTAGGTTGCCTTACGACAGGATATATAACGTTATAGACGTATATAATGTTCCCACCGAAAAGTAGGAGCTGACGCGCCAGGAATGTTGTAAAATATTACATCCGAGATATTAGGTTGCCTTCGGTTAGGATATATATCGCTGTAGACGTATATGCTGTTTCCACCGAGAAGTACGGGCTAACACGCCAGGAATATTGTCAAGTATTACATGCGAGAAGTTAGGTTGCCTTAGGATAGGATATATAACGTTATAGACGGATATAATGTTACCACAGAGAAGTAGGGACCGAAGCGCCGGGAATGTTGTAAAATATTACATTCGGCACGTTAGGTTGCCTTAGCTTAGGATATATAACGTTATAGACGTATATAATGTTACCACAGAGAACTAGGCACTTGCATGCCAGGAATGTTGTAAAATATTACGGTAGAGATGATAGGTTGCCTTAGTTTAGGATATATAGCGTTATAGACGTATATAATGTTCCCACCGAGAAGTAGGGGCCGACGGGTCAGGAATGTAGTAAAATATTACATCTTAGATGTTAGCTTGCCTTAGGCTAGGATATATAACGTTATAGATGTATATACTGTTCCCACCGAGAAGTAGGGGCCGACGTGACAGGAATGTAGTAAAATATTACATCCCAGATGTTATGTTGCCTCAGGTTATGATATACAACGTTATTGGCTTATATAATGTTCCCACCGAGAAGTAGGGGCCGACGTGACAGGAATGTAGTAAAATATTGCGGTCAACATGTTATGTTACCCTAGGCTAGGATATATAGCGTTATAGACGTATATAATGTTCCCACCGAGAAGTGGGGGCCGACGTGCCAGGAATGTAGTTAAATATTACACCCGAAATGTTAGGTTGCCTTAGGTTAGGATATATAACGTTATTGACTTATATAATGTTCCAACCGAGAAGTAGGTGCCGACGAGCCAAGAATGTTGTAAAATATTACATTCGACACGTTAGGTTGCCTTAAGCCAGGATATATAGCGTTATAGACGTATATAATGTTCCCACCGAGAAGTAGGGGCCGACGTGACTGGAATGTATTAAACTATTACATCCCAGATGTTATGTTGCCTCAGGTTAGGATATACAACGTTATTGGCTTATATAATGTTCCCACCGAGAAGTAGGGGCCGACGTGACAGGAATGTTGTAAAATATTACATCCCAGATATTATGTTGCCTTAGGTTAGGATGTATAACGTTATAGACTTATATAATGTTCCCACCAAGTAGGTGCCGACGCGCCAGGAATGTTGTAAAATATTACATTCGACATGATAAGTTGCGTTAGGCTAGGATATATAACGTTATACACGTATAGAATGTCCGAACCGAGATGTAGGCTCCTACACGCCAGGAATGTTGTAAAACATTACATCCGATGTGATAGGTTACCGTAGGCTAGGATATATAGCGTTTTAGACGTATATAAAGTCCCCACCGAGATGTAGGCTCCTACATGCCAGGAGTGTTGTAAGACCTTACATCTGAGGTGTTAGGTTGCCTTGGGTTAGGATATATAACGTTATAGTCGTATATAAAGTCCCCACCGGGATGTAGGCGCCCACGCGCAAAGAATGTTGTAAAATATTACTTCCGAGATGTTAGGTTGCCTTAGGATAGGATATATAACGTTATAGACGTATATATTGTTCCCACAGATAAGTAGGGACTTGCATGCCAGGAATATTGTAAAATATTACGGTAGAGATGTTAGGTTGCCTTAAGCTAGAAGTAGGGGCCGACGTGCCAGGAATGTAGTAAAATATTACATCCGAGATGTTAGGTATCTTTAGGTTAGTATATATAACGTTATAGACGTATATAGTGTTGCCACCGAGAAGTAGGGGCTGATGAGCCAGGAATGTTGTAAAACGTACCATCCGAGGTGTTAGGTTGCCATAGGTTAGGATATATAACGTTATAGACGTGTATTTTGTTCCCACCGAGAATTAGGGGCCCCTGAGCCAGGAATGTTGTAAAATATTACGTTCGACATGTTAGGTTGCCTTAGGTTAGAATATATAACGTTATAGATGAATATAATGTTCCCACCGAGAAGTAGGGGCCGACGAGCCAGGAATGTTGTAAAATATTACGCTCGACATGCTAGGTTACCCTAAGCTAGGATATATAGCGTTATAGACGTATACAATGTTCCGACAAAGAAGTAGGGGCCGACGCGCGGGGAATGTTGTAACATATTACATCCGAGATGTTAGGTTTCCTTAGGCTAGGATATATAACGTTATAGCCGTATATAATGTTACCACAGAGAAGTAGGGATTTGCATGCCAGGAATGTTTTAAAATATTACATCCGAGATGTTAGGTTGCCTTAGGTTAGGATATATAACGTTATAGACGCATATAGTGTTGCCACCGAGAAGTAGGGGCCGATGAGCCAGGAATGTTGTTAAACATTACATCCGAGGTGTTAGGTTGCCTTAGGTTAGGATATATAACGTTTTAGACGTATATATTGTTCCCACCGAGAAGTAGGGGCCGATGAGCCAGGAATGTTGTAAAATATTACGTTCGACAAGTTAGGTTGCCTCAGGTTAGGATATATAACGTTATACACGTATATAATGTTCCCACCGAGAAGTAGGGGCCGACGAGACAGGAATGTTGTAAAATATTACACCGAGATGTTAGGTTGCCTTAAGGTAGGATATATAGCGTTATAGACGTATATAATGTTCCCACCGACAAGTAGGGGCCGAAGCGCCGGGAATGTTGTAAAATATTACATTCTACATGTTAGGTTGCCTTAGGCTAGGATATATAGCGTTATAGACGTATATAATGTTCCCACCGAGAAGTAGCGGCCGTCGCGCCAGGAATGTTGTAAAATATTACATTCGACACGTTAGGTTGCCTTAGGCTAGGATATATAACGTTATAGACGTATATAATGTTTCCACCGAGAAGTAGCGGCCGTCGCGCCAGGAATGTTGTAAAATATTACATTCGACACGTTAGGTTGCCTTAGACTAGGATATATAACGTTATAGACGTATATAATGCTTCCACCGAGATGTTTGGGCCAATGAGCCAGGAATGTTGTAAAATATTACGCTCCACATGTTAGGTTGCCTTAGGGTATGATGTATAGCGTTGTAGACGTATATAATGTTCCCACCGAGATGTAGTGGTCGACGTGCCAGGAATGTCGTAAAATATTACATCCGAGAAGTTAGGTTGCCTTAGGCTAGGATATATAACGATATAGACGTATATACTGTTCCCACCGAGAAGTAGGTGCCGACGCGCCAAGAATGTTGTAAAATATTACATTCGATATGTTAGGTTGCCTTAAGCTAGGATATATAGCGTTATGGACGTATATAATATTGCCACCGAGAAGTAACGGCCGACGTGCCAGGAATGTAGTAAAATATTACATCCGAGATGTTAGGTTGCCTTAGGTTAGGATATATAACGTTATAGACGTATATAGTGTTGCCACCGAGAAGTAGGGGCCGATGAGCCAGGAATGTTGTTAAACATTACATCCGAGGTGTTAGGTTGCCTTAGGTTAGGATATATAACGATATAGACGTATATATTGTTCCCACCGAGAAGTAGGGGCCGATGAGACAGGAATGTTGTAAAATATTACATCCGAGATGTTAGGTTGCCTCATGCTAGGATATATGACGTTATAGACGTATATAATATTTCCACCGAGAAGTAGCGGCCGACACGCCAGGAATGTTGTAAAATATTACGCTCGACATGCTAGGTTACCCTAAGCTAGGATATATAGCGTTATAGACGTATACAATGTTCCGACAAAGAAGTAGGGGCCGACGCGCGGGGAATGTTGTGACATATTACATCCGAGATGTTAGGTTTCCTTAGGCTAGGATATATAACGATATAGCCGTATATAATGTTACCACAGAGAAGTAGGGACTTGCATGCCAGGAATGTCGTAAAATATTACGGTAGAGTTGTTAGGTTGCCTTAAGCTAGTATATATAACGTTATAGACGTATATAGTGTTGCCACCGAGAAGTAGGGCCCGAAGTGCAAGGAATGTAGCAAAATATTACATTCGACACGTTAGGTTGCCTTAGGCTAGGATATATAACGTTATAGACGTATATAATGTTTCCACCGAGAAGTAGCGGCCGACACGCCAGGAATGTTGTAAAATATTACGCTCGACATGCTAGGTTACCCTAAGCTAGGATATATAGCGTTATAGACGTATACAATGTTCCGACAAAGAAGTAGGGGCCGACGCGCGGGGAATGTTGTAACATATTACAACCGAGATGTTAGGTTTCCTTAGGCTAGCATATATAACTTTATAGCCGTATATAATGTTACCACAGAGAAGTAGGGACTTGCATGCCAGGAATGTTTTAAAATATTACATCCGAGATGTTAGGTTGCCTTAGGATAGGATATATAACGTTATAGACGTATATAGTGTTGCCACCGAGAAGTAGGGGCCGATGAGCCAGGAATGTTCTTAAACATTACATCCGAGGTGTTAGGTTGCCTTAGGTTAGGATATATGACGTTATAGACGTATATATTGTTCCCACCGAGAAGTAGGGGCCGATGAGCCAGGAATGTAGTAAAATATTACACCCGAGGTGCTAGGTTGCCTTAGTTTAGGATATATAACGTTATTGACTTATATAATGTTCCCGCGGAGAAGTAGTCCCTGACGCGCCTGGAATGTTGTAAAATAGTACATTCGACATGTTAGGATTGGCGTAGGCTAGGATATATAACGTTATAGACGTATATGATACTCCCACCGAGAAGTACGGGAAGGCACGAAAGGAATGTTGTCCAATATTACATTCGACATGTTAGGTTGCCTTAGGATAGGATATATAACGTTATAGACTTATATACTGTTCCCACCGAGAAGGAGGTACCGACGCGCCAGGAATGTTGTGAAATATTACATTAGACATGTTAGGTTGCCTTAAGCTAGGATATATAGCCTTATAGACGTATATAATATTCCCACCGAGAAGTAGCGGCCGACGTGCCAGGAATGTAGTAAAATATTACATCCGAGATGTTAGGTTGCCTTAGGTTAGGATATACAACGTTATAGACGTATATAGTGTTGCCACCGAGAAGTGGGGGCCGATAAGCCAGGAATGTTGTAGAACATTACATCCGCGGTGTTAGGTTGCCTTAGGTTAGGATATATAACGTTATAGACGTATATATTGTTCCCACCGAGAAGTAGGGGCCGATGAGCCAGGAATGTTGTAAAATATTACGTTCGACAAGTTAGGTTGCCTCAGGTTAGGATATATAACGTTATACACGTATATAATGTTCCCACCGAGAAGTAGGGGCCGACGAGACAGGAATGTTGTAAAATATTACACCGAGATGTTAGGTTGCCTTAAGGTAGGATATATAGCGTTATAGACGTATATAATGTTCCCACCGACAAGTAGGGGCCGAAGCGCCGGGAATGTTGTAAAATATTACATTCTACATGTTAGGTTGCCTTAGGCTAGGATATATAGCGTTATAGACGTATATAATGTTCCCACCGAGAAGTAGCGGCCGTCGCGCCAGGAATGTTGTAAAATATTACATTCGACACGTTAGGTTGCCTTAGGCTAGGATATATAACGTTATAGACGTATATAATGTTTCCACCGAGAAGTAGCGGCCGTCGCGCCAGGAATGTTGTAAAATATTACATTCGACACGTTAGGTTGCCTTAGACTAGGATATATAACGTTATAGACGTATATAATGCTTCCACCGAGATGTTTGGGCCAATGAGCCAGGAATGTTGTAAAATATTACGCTCCACATGTTAGGTTGCCTTAGGGTATGATGTATAGCGTTGTAGACGTATATAATGTTCCCACCGAGATGTAGTGGTCGACGTGCCAGGAATGTCGTAAAATATTACATCCGAGAAGTTAGGTTGCCTTAGGCTAGGATATATAACGATATAGACGTATATACTGTTCCCACCGAGAAGTAGGTGCCGACGCGCCAAGAATGTTGTAAAATATTACATTCGATATGTTAGGTTGCCTTAAGCTAGGATATATAGCGTTATGGACGTATATAATATTGCCACCGAGAAGTAACGGCCGACGTGCCAGGAATGTAGTAAAATATTACATCCGAGATGTTAGGTTGCCTTAGGTTAGGATATATAACGTTATAGACGTATATAGTGTTGCCACCGAGAAGTAGGGGCCGATGAGCCAGGAATGTTGTTAAACATTACATCCGAGGTGTTAGGTTGCCTTAGGTTAGGATATATAACGATATAGACGTATATATTGTTCCCACCGAGAAGTAGGGGCCGATGAGACAGGAATGTTGTAAAATATTACATCCGAGATGTTAGGTTGCCTCATGCTAGGATATATGACGTTATAGACGTATATAATATTTCCACCGAGAAGTAGCGGCCGACACGCCAGGAATGTTGTAAAATATTACGCTCGACATGCTAGGTTACCCTAAGCTAGGATATATAGCGTTATAGACGTATACAATGTTCCGACAAAGAAGTAGGGGCCGACGCGCGGGGAATGTTGTGACATATTACATCCGAGATGTTAGGTTTCCTTAGGCTAGGATATATAACGATATAGCCGTATATAATGTTACCACAGAGAAGTAGGGACTTGCATGCCAGGAATGTCGTAAAATATTACGGTAGAGATGTTAGGTTGCCTTAAGCTAGTATATATAACGTTATAGACGTGTATAGTGTTGCCACCGAGAAGTAGGGCCCGACGTGCAAGGAATGTAGCAAAATATTACATCCGAGATGTTAGGTTGCCTTAGGTTAGAGTATATAACGTTATAAACGTGTATAGTGTTGCCACCGAGAAGTAGGGGCCGATGAGACAGGAATGTTGTTAAACATTACATCCGAGGTGTTAGGTTGCCTTAGGTTAGGATATATAACGTTATAGACGTATATAGTGTTCCCACCGGGAAGTAGGGGCCGATGAGCCAGGAATGTTGTAAAATATTACATCCGAGATGTTAGGTTGCCTCAGTCTAGGATATATAACGTTATAGACGTATATTATGTTCCCACCGAGCAGTAGGGGCCGACGCGCCAGGAATGTTGGAAAATATTACATTCGACATGTTAGGATTGCCTTAGGCTTGCATATATAGCGTTATAGACGTATATAATGTTCCCACCGAGAGGTAGGGGCCGACGTGCCAGGAATGTAGTAAAATATTACATCCGAGATGTTAGGTTGCCTTAAGGTAGGATATATAGCGTTATAGACGTATATAATATTCCCACCGACAAGTAGGGGCCGAAGCGCCGGGAATGTTGTAAAATATTACATTCGACATGTTAGGTTGCCTTAGGCTAGGATATATAGCGTTATAGACGTATATAATGTTCCCACCGAGAAGTAGCGGCCGTCGCGCCAGGAATGTTGTAAAATATTACATTCGACACGTTAGGTTGCCTTAGGCTAGGATATATAACGTTATAGACGTATATAATGTTTCCACCGAGAAGTAGCGGCCGTCGCGCCAGGAATGTTGCAAAATATTACATTCGACACGTTAGGTTGCCTTAGGCTAGGATATATAACGTTGTAGACGTATATAATGTTTCCACCGAGAAGTTTGGGCCGACGACCCAGGAATGTTGTAAAATATTACGCTCCACATGTTAGGTTGCCTGAGGCTATGATATATAGCGTTGTAGACGTATATAATGTTCCCACCGAGATGTAGGGGCCGACGTGCCAGGAATGTAGTAAAATATTACATCCGAGAAGATAGGTTGCCTTAGGCTAGGATATATAACGTTATAGACGTATATAATGTTCCCACCGAGAAGTAGGGGCCGACGCGCCAGGAATGTTGGAAAATATAACATTCGACATGTTAGGATTGCCTTAGGCTTGCATATATAGCGTTATAGACGTATATAATGTTCCCCCCGAGGAGTAGGGACTTGCATGCCAGGAATGCTGTAAAATATTACGGTAGAGATGTTAGGTTGCCTTAGGCTAGGATATATAGCGTTATAGACGTATATAATGTTCCCACTGAGAAGCAGGTGCCGACGCGCCAGGAATGTTATAAAATGTTACATTCGACATGTTAGGTTGCCTTAAGCTAGGATATATAGCGTTATAGACATATATAATGTTCCCACCGAGAAGTAGGAGCCGAAGTGACGGGAATGTTGTAAAATATTACACTCGACATGTTAGGTCGCCTTAAGCTAGGATATATAGCGTTATAGACGTATATAATATTCCCACCGAGAAGTAGTGGCCGAAGCGCCGGGTATGTTGTAAAATATTACATTCGACATGTTAGCCTGCCTTAGGCTAGGATATATAGCGTTATAGACGTATATAATGTTCCCACCGAGAAGTAGGGGCCAACGTGCCAGGAATGTAGTAAAATATTACATCCGAGATGTTAGGTATCTTTAGATTAGGATATAAAACGTTATTGACTTATATAATGTTCCCGCCAATAGGTACGGGCCGACGTGCCAGGAATGCAGTAAAATATTACACCCGAGGTGCTAGGTTGCCTTAGTTTAGGATATATATCGTTATTGACCTATATAATGTTCCCACGGAGAAGTAGTCCCTGACGCGCCTGGAATGTTGTAAAATAGTACATTCGACATGTTAGGATTGTCGTAGGCTAGGATATATAACGTTATAGACGTATATGATATTCCCACCGAGAAGTACGGGCCGACACGAAAGGAATGTTGTCCAATAGTACATTCGACATGTTAGGTTGCCTTAGGCTAGGATATATAACGTTATAGACTTATATACTGTTCCCACCGAGAAGGAGGTACCGACGCGCCAGGAATGTCGTGAAATATTACATTCGACATTTTAGGTTGCCTTAAGCTAGGATATATAGCCTTATAGACGTATATAATATTCCCACCGAGAAGTATCGGCCGACGTGCCAGGAATGTAGTAAAATATTACATCCGAGATGTTAGGTTGCCTTAGGTTAGGATATATAACGTTATAGACGTATATAGTGTTGCCACCGAGAAGTAGGGGCCGATGAGCCAGGAATGTTGTTAAACATTACATCCGAGGTGTTAGGTTGCCTTAGGTTAGGTTATATAACGTTATAGACGTATATATTGTTCCCACCGAGAAGTAGGGGCCGATGAGCCAGGAATGTTGTAAAATATTACATCCGAGGTGTTAGGTTGCCTCAGGCTAGGATATATAACGTTATAGACGTATATAATGTTCCCACCGAGAAGTAGGGGCCGACGCGCCAGGAATGTTGGAAAATATTACATTCGACATGTTAGGATTGCCTTAGGCTTGCATATATAGCGTTATAGACGTATATAATGTTCCCACCGAGGAGTAGGGACTTGCATGCCAGGAATGTTGTAAAATATTACGGTAGAGATGTTAGGTTGCCTTAGGCTAGGATATATAGCGTTATAGACGTATATAATGTTCCCACTGAGAAGTAGGTGCTGACGCGCCAGGAATGTTATAAAATATTACACTCGACATGTTAGAATGCCTCAGGCTAGGATATATATCGTTATAGACGTATATAATGTTCCCACCGAGAAATAGGGGCCGACACGCCAGGAATGTTGTAGAACATTTCATCAGAATTGCTGGTTACCTTAGGTTAGGATATATAACGTAATAGACGTTGCCTTAGGTTAGGATATATAACGTTATTGACTTATATAATGTTCCCGCCAATTGGTAGGGGCCGACGTGCCAGAAATGTAGTAAAATATTACACCCGAGATGCTAGGTTGCCTTAGGTTAGGATATACAACGTTATTGACTTATATAATATTCCCATCGAGAAATAGGGGCCGACGCGCTTGAAATGTTGTAAAATATTACATTCGACATGTTAGGTTGCCTTAGGTTAGGATATATAACGTTATAGACGTATATAATGTTCCCACCGAGAGGTAGGTGCCGACGTGTCAGGAATGTTGTAAAATATTAGATTCGAAATGTTAGGTTGCCTTAGGGGAGGATATATAGCGGTATAGACGTATATAATGTTACCACAGAGAAGTAGGGGCCAACGAGCCAGAAATGTTTTAAAATATTACATTCGACATGTTAGGTCGCCTTAAGGTAGGATATATAGCGTTATAGACGTATATAATATTCCCACCGAGAAGTAACGGCCGACGTGCCAGGAATGTAATAAAATATTACATCCGAGACGTTAGGTTGCCTTAGGATAGGATATATAACGTTATAGACGTATACAGTGTTGCCACCGAGAAGTGGGTGCCGATGAACCAGGAATGTTGTAAAACATTACATCCGAGGTGTTAGGTTGCCTTAGGTTAGGATATATAGCGTTATAGACGTATATAATGTTCCCACCGAGAAATAGGAGCCGACGCGCCAGGAATGTTGTAGAACATTACATCAGAATTGCTGGTTGCCTTAGGTTAGGATATATAACGTTATAGACGTTGCCTTCTGTTAGGATATATAACGTTATTGACTTATATTATGTTCCCGCCAATTGGTACGGGCCGACGTGCCAGAAATGTAGTAAAATATTACACCCGAGATGCTAGGTTGCCTTAGGTTAGGATATATAACGTTATTGACTTATATAATATTCCCAACGAGAAATAGGGGCCGACGCGCCTGAAATGTTGTAAAATATTACATGCGACATGTTAGGATTGCCTTAGGCTAGGATATATAACGATATAGACGTATATACTGTTCCCACCGAGAAGTAGGTTCCGACGTGCCAGGAATGTAGTAAAATATTACATCCGAGATGTTAGATTGCCTTAGGCTAGGATATATAACGTTATAGACGTATATAATGTTACCACAGAGAAGCTGGGACCGAAGTGGCGGGAATGTTGTAAAATATTACATTCGACATGTTAGGTTGCCTTAGGTTGGGATATATAACGTTATAGACGTATATGTTGTTCCCACCGAGATGTAGGGGTCGATGAGCCAGGAATGTTGTAAAATATTACGTTCGACAAGTTAGGTTGCCTCAGGTTAGGATATATAACGTTATAGATGTATATAATGTTCCCACCGAGAAGTAGGGGCCAACGAGCCAGGAATGTTGGAAAATATTACATTCGACATGTTAGGTTGCCGTAAGCTAGGATATATAGCGTTATAGACGTATATAATATTCCCACCGAGAAGTAGCGGCCGACGTGCCAGGAATATAGTAAAATATCACATCCGAGATGTTAGGTTGCCTTAGGTTAGGATATATAACGTTATAGACGTATATAGTGTTGCCACCGAGAAGTAGGGGCCGATGAGCCAGGAATGTTGTCAAATATTACGTTCGGCAAGTTAGGTTGCCTCAGGTTAGGATATATAACGTTATACACGTATATAATTTTCCCACCCGGAGGTAGGGTCCGACGAGACAGGAATGTAGTAAAATATTACATCCGAGATATTAGATTGCCTTAGGCTAGGATATATAACGTTATAGACGTATATAATGTTACCACAGAGAAGTAGGTACCGATGCGCCGTTGTAAAATATTACATTCGACATGTTAGGTTGCTCTTAGGTTAGGATATATAACGTTATAGACGTATAGGATATTCCCACCGAGAAGTACTGGCCGACACGCCAGGAATGTTGTAAAATATTACGCTCGACATGTTAGGTTGCCTTAGGTTAGGATATAAATACGTTATAGACGTATATAATGTTTCCACCGAGAAGTAGCAGCCGTCGAGCCAGGAATCTTGTAAAATATTACGGTAGAGACGTTAGGTTGCCTTAAGCTAGGATATATAGCGTTATAGACGTATATAATGTTCCCACCGAGAAGTAGGGGCCGAAGCGCCGGGAATGTTGTAAAATATTACATTCGACATGTTAGGTTGCCTTAGGCTAGGATATATAGCGTTATAGACGTATATAATGTTCCCACCGAGAAGTAGCGGCCGACCCGCCAGGAATGTTGGAAAATACTACACCCGAGATGTTAGGTTTCCTTGGGTTATGGTATATAACGTTCTAGACGTATATAATGTTCCCACCGAGAAGTAGAGGCCGACGCGCCAGGAATGTTGGAAAATATTACATTCGACATGTTAGGATTGCCTTAGGCTTGCATATATAGCGTTATAGACGTATATAATGTTCCCACCGAGGAGTAGGGACTTGCATGCCAGGAATGTTGTAAAATATTACGGTAGAGATGTTAGGTTGCCTTAGGCTAGGATATATAGCGTTATAGACGTATATAATGTTCCCACTGAGAAGTAGGTGCTGACGCGCCAGGAATGTTATAAAATATTACACTCGACATGTTAGAATGCCTCAGGCTAGGATATATATCGTTATATACGTATATAATGTTCCCACCGAGAAATAGGGGCCGACGCGCCAGGAATGTTGTAGAACATTTCATCAGAATTGCTGGTTACCTTAGGTTAGGATATATAACGTAATAGACGTTGCCTTAGGTTAGGATATATAACGTTATTGACTTATATAATGTTCCCGCCAATTGGTAGGGGCCGACGTGCCAGAAATGTAGTAAAATATTACACCCGAGATGCTAGGTTGCCTTAGGTTAGGATATACAACGTTATTGACTTATATAATATTCCCATCGAGAAATAGGGGCCGACGCGCTTGAAATGTTGTAAAATATTACATTCGACATGTTAGGTTGCCTTAGGTTAGGATATATAACGTTATAGACGTATATAATGTTCCCACCGAGAGGTAGGTGCCGACGTGTCAGGAATGTTGTAAAATATTAGATTCGAAATGTTAGGTTGCCTTAGGGGAGGATATATAGCGGTATAGACGTATATAATGTTACCACAGAGAAGTAGGGGCCAACGAGCCAGAAATGTTTTAAAATATTACATTCGACATGTTAGGTCGCCTTAAGGTAGGATATATAGCGTTATAGACGTATATAATATTCCCACCGAGAAGTAACGGCCGACGTGCCAGGAATGTAATAAAATATTACATCCGAGACGTTAGGTTGCCTTAGGATAGGATATATAACGTTATAGACGTATACAGTGTTGCCACCGAGAAGTGGGTGCCGATGAACCAGGAATGTTGTAAAACATTACATCCGAGGTGTTAGGTTGCCTTAGGTTAGGATATATAGCGTTATAGACGTATATAATGTTCCCACCGAGAAATAGGAGCCGACGCGCCAGGAATGTTGTAGAACATTACATCAGAATTGCTGGTTGCCTTAGGTTAGGATATATAACGTTATAGTCGTTGCCTTCTGTTAGGATATATAACGTTATTGACTTATATTATGTTCCCGCCAATTGGTACGGGCCGACGTGCCAGAAATGTAGTAAAATATTACACCCGAGATGCTAGGTTGCCTTAGGTTAGGATATATAACGTTATTGACTTATATAATATTCCCAACGAGAAATAGGGGCCGACGCGCCTGAAATGTTGTAAAATATTACATGCGACATGTTAGGATTGCCTTAGGCTAGGATATATAACGATATAGACGTATATACTGTTCCCACCGAGAAGTAGGTTCCGACGTGCCAGGAATGTAGTAAAATATTACATCCGAGATGTTAGATTGCCTTAGGCTAGGATATATAACGTTATAGACGTATATAATGTTACCACAGAGAAGCTGGGACCGAAGTGGCGGTAATGTTGTAAAATATTACATTCGACATGTTAGGTTGCCTTAGGTTGGGATATATAACGTTATAGACGTATATGTTGTTCCCACCGAGATGTAGGGGTCGATGAGCCAGGAATGTTGTAAAATATTACGTTCGACAAGTTAGGTTGCCTCAGGTTAGGATATATAACGTTATAGATGTATATAATGTTCCCACCGAGAAGTAGGGGCCAACGAGCCAGGAATGTTGGAAAATATTACATTCGACATGTTAGGTTGCCGTAAGCTAGGATATATAGCGTTATAGACGTATATAATATTCCCACCGAGAAGTAGCGGCCGACGTGCCAGGAATATAGTAAAATATCACATCCGAGATGTTAGGTTGCCTTAGGTTAGGATATATAACGTTATAGACGTATATAGTGTTGCCACCGAGAAGTAGGGGCCGATGAGCCAGGAATGTTGTAAAATATTACGTTCGGCAAGTTAGGTTGCCTCAGGTTAGGATATATAACGTTATACACGTATATAATTTTCCCACCCGGAGGTAGGGTCCGACGAGACAGGAATGTAGTAAAATATTACATCCGAGATATTAGATTGCCTTAGGCTAGGATATATAACGTTATAGACGTATATAATGTTACCACAGAGAAGTAGGTACCGATGCGCCGTTGTAAAATATTACATTCGACATGTTAGGTTGCTCTTAGGTTAGGATATATAACGTTATAGACGTATAGGATATTCCCACCGAGAAGTACTGGCCGACACGCCAGGAATGTTGTAAAATATTACGCTCGACATGTTAGGTTGCCTTAGGTTAGGATATAAATACGTTATAGACGTATATAATGTTTCCACCGAGAAGTAGCAGCCGTCGAGCCAGGAATCTTGTAAAATATTACGGTAGAGACGTTAGGTTGCCTTAAGCTAGGATATATAGCGTTATAGACGTATATAATGTTCCCACCGAGAAGTAGGGGCCGAAGCGCCGGGAATGTTGTAAAATATTACATTCGACATGTTAGGTTGCCTTAGGCTAGGATATATAGCGTTATAGACGTATATAATGTTCCCACCGAGAAGTAGCGGCCGACCCGCCAGGAATGTTGGAAAATACTACACCCGAGATGTTAGGTTTCCTTGGGTTATGGTATATAACGTTCTAGACGTATATAATGTTCCCACCGAGAAGTAGAGGCCGACGCGCCAGGAATGTTGGAAAATATTACATTCGACATGTTAGGATTGCCTTAGGCTTGCATATATAGCGTTATAGACGTATATAATGTTCCCACCGAGGAGTAGGGACTTGCATGCCAGGAATGTTGTAAAATATTACGGTAGAGATGTTAGGTTGCCTTAGGCTAGGATATATAGCGTTATAGACGTATATAATGTTCCCACTGAGAAGTAGGTGCTGACGCGCCAGGAATGTTATAAAATATTACACTCGACATGTTAGAATGCCTCAGGCTAGGATATATATCGTTATATACGTATATAATGTTCCCACCGAGAAATAGGGGCCGACGCGCCAGGAATGTTGTAGAACATTTCATCAGAATTGCTGGTTACCTTAGGTTAGGATATATAACGTAATAGACGTTGCCTTAGGTTAGGATATATAACGTTATTGACTTATATAATGTTCCCGCCAATTGGTAGGGGCCGACGTGCCAGAAATGTAGTAAAATATTACACCCGAGATGCTAGGTTGCCTTAGGTTAGGATATACAACGTTATTGACTTATATAATATTCCCATCGAGAAATAGGGGCCGACGCGCTTGAAATGTTGTAAAATATTACATTCGACATGTTAGGTTGCCTTAGGTTAGGATATATAACGTTATAGACGTATATAATGTTCCCACCGAGAGGTAGGTGCCGACGTGTCAGGAATGTTGTAAAATATTAGATTCGAAATGTTAGGTTGCCTTAGGGGAGGATATATAGCGGTATAGACGTATATAATGTTACCACAGAGAAGTAGGGGCCAACGAGCCAGAAATGTTTTAAAATATTACATTCGACATGTTAGGTCGCCTTAAGGTAGGATATATAGCGTTATAGACGTATATAATATTCCCACCGAGAAGTAACGGCCGACGTGCCAGGAATGTAATAAAATATTACATCCGAGACGTTAGGTTGCCTTAGGATAGGATATATAACGTTATAGACGTATACAGTGTTGCCACCGAGAAGTGGGTGCCGATGAACCAGGAATGTTGTAAAACATTACATCCGAGGTGTTAGGTTGCCTTAGGTTAGGATATATAGCGTTATAGACGTATATAATGTTCCCACCGAGAAATAGGAGCCGACGCGCCAGGAATGTTGTAGAACATTACATCAGAATTGCTGGTTGCCTTAGGTTAGGATATATAACGTTATAGTCGTTGCCTTCTGTTAGGATATATAACGTTATTGACTTATATTATGTTCCCGCCAATTGGTACGGGCCGACGTGCCAGAAATGTAGTAAAATATTACACCCGAGATGCTAGGTTGCCTTAGGTTAGGATATATAACGTTATTGACTTATATAATATTCCCAACGAGAAATAGGGGCCGACGCGCCTGAAATGTTGTAAAATATTACATGCGACATGTTAGGATTGCCTTAGGCTAGGATATATAACGATATAGACGTATATACTGTTCCCACCGAGAAGTAGGTTCCGACGTGCCAGGAATGTAGTAAAATATTACATCCGAGATGTAATGTTGTCTTATGTTATGATATCTAACGTTATAGACGTATATAAAGTCCCCACCGAGATGTAGGCGACGACAGGCCAGGAATGTTGTAAAACATTACATCCGAGACGATATTTTCCCTCAGGTTAGGATATACAACGCTATAGACGTATATACTGTTCCCAGCGAGAAGTAGGTGCCGACGCGCCAGGAGTGTAGTAAAATATTACATCCGAGATGTTAGATTGCCTTAGGCTAGGATATATAACGTTATAGACGTATATAATGTTACCACAGAGAAGCTGGGACCGAAGTGGCGGGAATGTTGTAAAATATTACATTCGACATGTTAGGTTGCCTTAGGTTGGGATATATAACGTTATAGACGTATATGTTGTTCCCACCGAGATGTAGGGGTCGATGAGCCAGGAATGTTGTAAAATATTACGTTCGACAAGTTAGGTTGCCTCAGGTTAGGATGTATAACGTTATAGATGTATATAATGTTCCCACCGAGAAGTAGGGGCCAACGAGCCAGGAATGTTGGAAAATATTACATTCGACATGTTAGGTTGCCGTAAGCTAGGATATATAGCGTTATAGACGTATATAATATTCCCACCGAGAAGTAGCGGCCGACGTGCCAGGAATATAGTAAAATATCACATCCGAGATGTTAGGTTGCCTTAGGTTAGGATATATAACGTTATAGACGTATATAGTGTTGCCACCGAGAAGTAGGGGCCGATGAGCCAGGAATGTTGTAAAATATTACGTTCGGCAAGTTAGGTTGCCTCAGGTTAGGATATATAACGTTATACACGTATATAATTTTCCCACCCGGAGGTAGGGTCCGACGAGACAGGAATGTAGTAAAATATTACATCCGAGATATTAGATTGCCTTAGGCTAGGATATATAACGTTATAGACGTATATAATGTTACCACAGAGAAGTAGGTACCGATGCGCCGTTGTAAAATATTACATTCGACATGTTAGGTTGCTCTTAGGTTAGGATATATAACGTTATAGACGTATAGGATATTCCCACCGAGAAGTACTGGCCGACACGCCAGGAATGTTGTAAAATATTACGCTCGACATGTTAGGTTGCCTTAGGTTAGGATATAAATACGTTATAGACGTATATAATGTTTCCACCGAGAAGTAGCAGCCGTCGAGCCAGGAATCTTGTAAAATATTACGGTAGAGACGTTAGGTTGCCTTAAGCTAGGATATATAGCGTTATAGACGTATATAATGTTCCCACCGAGAAGTAGGGGCCGAAGCGCCGGGAATGTTGTAAAATATTACATTCGACATGTTAGGTTGCCTTAGGCTAGGATATATAGCGTTATAGACGTATATAATGTTCCCACCGAGAAGTAGCGGCCGACCCGCCAGGAATGTTGGAAAATACTACACCCGAGATGTTAGGTTTCCTTGGGTTATGGTATATAACGTTCTAGACGTATATAATGTTCCCACCGAGAAGTAGAGGCCGACCGGCCAGGAATGTTGCAAAATACTACATACGAGATGTTAGGTTGCCTTAGGTTAGGATATATAACGTTATAGACTTATATAATGTCCGCACCGAGACGTACGAGACGACACGGACGTGATTCTGCAAAACATTACCACCGAGGCGCTAGATGGGATACGTTAGGTTATATTACGTTACAGACGTATATAATGTTCTCACCGAGAAGTAGGTTCCGACCCGCCAGGAATGTAGTAAAATACTACATCCGAGATGTTGGGTTGCCTTAGGATAGGATATATAACGTTGTAGACGCATACAATGTTCCCACCGAGACGTACGGGACGACATGAGCTGGAATCTGTAATACATTACCAGCGAGGGGCTAAATGGGTTAGGTTAGGTTATGTTACATTATAGACGTATATAATGTTCCCACCGAGAAGTAGGAGCCGACTCTCCTTGAATGTGGTAAAATACCACATTCGAGATGTTAGGTTGCCTTAGGTTAGGATATATAACGTTATAGACTTATATAATGTCCGCACCGGGACGTACGGGACGACACGAACGGAATTCTGTAAAACATTATCACCGAGAGGCAAAATGGGATAGGTTAGGTTATATTACGATATAGACGTATATAATGCTCCCACTCAGAAGTAGGGGACGACCCGCCTGGAATGTTGTAAAATACTACATTCGAGATGTTAGGTTGCCTTAGGTTAGGATGTATAACGTTACAGACGTATATAATTTCCGCACCGAGACGTACGGGACGACACGAGCGAGATTCTGTAAAACATTACCAGCGAGGGGTTAAATGGGTCAGGTTAGGTTATATTGCGTTATAGACGTACATAATGTTCCCACCGAGAAGTAGGGGCCGACGCGTCAGGAATGTTGTGAAATATTACATTCGACATGTTAGGTTGCCCTAGGCTAGGATATATAATGTTATAGACGTATATAATGTTCCCACCGAGAAGTAGCGACCGATATGCCAGGAATGTTGTAAAATATTACATCCAAGATGTTAGCTTGCTTTCGGTTAGGACATATATCGTTATAGCCGTATATAATGTTCCCAACGAGACGTGGGGACCGATATGCCAGGAATGTTGAAAAATATTACATTCGACATGTTAGGTCTCCTTAGGCTAGGATATATAACGATATAGACGTATATAATGTTTCCACCGAGAAATAGGGGATGACGCGTCACGAATGTAGTAAAATATTACATCCGAGATGTAAGGTTGCCTTAGGTTAGGATATAAAACGTTATAGACGTATATAATGTCCCCACCGAGAAGCATGCGACGACACGCCAGGTATGTTGTAAAATATTACATTCGACACGTTAGGTCGCCTTAGGCTAGGATATATAACGTTATGGACGTATACAATGTTCCCACCGGGATGTAGAGACCGACATGCCAGGAATGTAGTAAAATATTACATCCGAGATGTTAGGTTCCCTCAGGCCAGGATATATAACGTTATAGACGTATATAATGTTACCACAGAGAAGTAGGGACTTGCATGCCAGGAATGTTGTAAAATATTACGTTCGACATGTTAGGTTGCCTCAGGTTAGGATATATAACGTTATATACGTATATAATTTTCCCACCCGGAAGTAGGGGCCGACGAGCCAGGAATGTAGTAAAATATTACATTCGACATGTTAGCCTGCCTTAGGCTAGGATATATAGCGTTATAGACGTATATAATGTTCCCACCGAGAAGTAGGGGCCGAAGCGCCGGGAATGCTGTAAAATATTACATTCGACATGTTAGGTTGCCTTAGGCTAGGATATATAACGTTATATACGTATATAATTTTCCCACCCGGAAGTAGGGGCCGACGAGCCAGGAATGTAGTAAAATATTACATTCGACATGTTAGCCTGCCTTAGGCTAGGATATATAGCGTTATAGACGTATATAATGTTCCCACCGAGAAGTAGGGGCCGAAGCGCCGGGAATGATGTAAAATATTACATTCGACATGTTAGGTTGCCTTAGGCTAGGATATATAGCGTTTTAGACGTATATAATATTCCCACCGAGAAGTAGCGACCGACGTGCCAGGAATGTAGTAAAATATTACATCCGAGATGTTAGGTTGCCTCAGGCCAGGATATATAACGTTATAGACGTATATAATCTTACCACAGAGTAGTAGGGACCGAAGCGGCGGGAATGTTGTAAAATATTGCGGTAGAGATGTTAGGTTGCCTTAGGCTAGGATATATAGCGTTATAAACGTATATACTGTTCCCACCGAGAAGTAGGGGCCAACGAGCCAGGAATGTAGTAAAATATTACATCCGAGATGTTAGGTTGCCTTAGGCGAGGATATACAGCGTTATAGACGTATATAATGTTCCCACCGAGAAGTAGGGGCCGAGGTGACGGGAATGTTGTAAAATATTACACTCGAGATGTTAGAATGCCTTAGGCTAGGATATATAACGTTATAGACGTATATAATGTTACCACCGAGAAGTAGGTACCGACATGCCAGGAATGTTGTAAAATAATACATCCGAGATGTTAGGTTGCCTTAGGTTAGGATATACAACGTTATAGACATATAGAATTTTCCCACCGAGAAGCAGGCGACGACGCGCCATTAATTTTGCCAAATATTACATCCGATATGTTAGGTTGCCTTATGCTACGATATATATCGTTATAGACGTATACAATGTTCCCACCGAGAAGTAGGGACCGAAATGCAAGGAATGTTGTAAAATATTAAATCCGAGATGTTAGGTTGCCTTAGGTTAGGATATACAACTTTATAGATGTATATAATGTCCACATCGAGAAGCAGCCGACGACACGCCAGGAATGTTATCAACTATTACATCCGAGATGTTAGGTTGCCTTAGGTTAGGATATACAACGTTATAGACGTATATAATGTCCCCATCGAGAAGCAGGCGACGACACGCCAGGAATGTTGTGAAATATTACATCCGAGATGTTAGGTTCCCTTAGGTTAGGATATACAAAGTTATAGACGTATAGAATGTTCCCACCGAGAAATAGGGGCCGACGGGTCAGGAATGTTGTAAAATATTACACCCGAGATGTTAGGTTCCCTTAGGTTAGGATATACAACGTTATAGAAGTATAGAAAGTTCCCACGGAGATGTAGGGACCGACATGCCAGGAATGTTGTAAAATATAACATCCGAGATGTTACGTTGCTTTAGGTTAGGATATATATCGTTATAGACTAATATAATGTTCCCACCGAGACGTGGGGACCGACATGCCAGGAATCTTGTAAAATATTACATCCCAGATGTTAGGTTGCCTTACATTAGGATATACAACGTTATAGATGTATATAATGTCCCTATCGAGAAGTAGGCGACGACACGCTAGGAATCTTGTTAAATATTACTTTCGACATGTTAGGTTGCCTTAGGCTAGGATATATAACGTTATAGACGTATATAATTTTCCCACCGAGAAATAGGGGTCGACGCGTCAGGAATGTTGTAAAATATTACATCCTAGATGTTAGGTTGCCTTAGGTTAGGATATATAACGTTATAGACGTATATAATGTCCGCACCGTGACGTACGGGGCGACACGAACGGGATTCAGTGAAACATTACCAGCGAGGGTCTAGATGGGTTAGGTTCGGTTATATTACGATATAGACTTATATAATGTTCCCACCGAGAAGTAGGTTCAGCCCGCCAGGAATGTTGTAAAATACTACGTTCGATATGTTAAGTTGCCTTAGGTTAGGATATATAACGTTATAGACGTATATAATGTTCCCACCGAGAAGTAGGAGCCGACGTGCCAGGAATGTATTAAAATATTACATCCGAGACGTTAGGTTGTCTTAGGTTAGGATATACAACGTTATAGACATATATAATGTCCCCATCGAGAAGCAGGCGACGACACGCCAGGAATGTTGTAAAATATTACATCCGAGATCTTAGGTCGCCTTAGGCTAGGATATATATCGTTATAGACGTATACAATGTTCCCACCGAGAACTAGGGACCAACATGCCAGGAATGTAGTAAAATATTACATCCGAGATGTTATGTTGCCTTACGTTATGGTATATGATGTTATAGACGTATATAATATTCCCACCGATAAGTAGGGGCCGACGAGCCACGAATGTTGTAAAATATTACGCTCGACATGATATCTTACCTTAGGCTAGGATATATAGCGTTGTAGACGTATATAATGTTGCCGCCGAGAATTAGGTGCCGACGAGCCAGGAATGTTGCAAAATATTACATCCGAGATGTTAGGTTGCCTTAGGCTAGGACATATAGCGTTATAGACGTATATAATGTTCCAACCGAGAAGTAGGTGCCGAAGCGCCAGGAATGTTGTGAAATTTTACATCCGAGATGTTAGGTTGCCTTAGACTAGGATGTATAGCGTTATAGACGTATATAATATTCTCACCGAGAAGCAGGGGCCGACGAGCCAGGAATGTTGTAAAATATTACATTCGACACGTTAGGTTGCCTTAGGCTAGGATATATAGCGTTATAGACGTATATAATGTTCCCACCGTGAAGTAGGGGCCGAAACGCCACGAATGCTGTAAAATATTACGGTAGAGATGATAAGTTGCCTTAGGCTAGTATATATAGCGTTATAGACGTATATAATCTTACCACAGAGTAGTAGGGACCGAAGCGGCGGGAATGTTGTAAAATATTGCGGTAGAGATGTTAGGTTGCCTTAGGCTAGGATATATAGCGTTATAAACGTATATACTGTTCCCACCGAGAAGTAGGGGCCAACGAGCCAGGAATGTAGTAAAATATTACATCCGAGATGTTAGGTTGCCTTAGGCGAGGATATACAGCGTTATAGACGTATATAATGTTCCCACCGAGAAGTAGGGGCCGAGGTGACGGGAATGTTGTAAAATATTACACTCGAGATGTTAGAATGCCTTAGGCTAGGATATATAACGTTATAGACGTATATAATGTTACCACCGAGAAGTAGGTACCGACATGCCAGGAATGTTGTAAAATAATACATCCGAGATGTTAGGTTGCCTTAGGTTAGGATATACAACGTTATAGACATATAGAATTTTCCCACCGAGAAGCAGGCGACGACGCGCCATTAATTTTGCCAAATATTACATCCGATATGTTAGGTTGCCTTATGCTACGATATATATCGTTATAGACGTATACAATGTTCCCACCGAGAAGTAGGGACCGAAATGCAAGGAATGTTGTAAAATATTAAATCCGAGATGTTAGGTTGCCTTAGGTTAGGATATACAACTTTATAGATGTATATAATGTCCACATCGAGAAGCAGCCGACGACACGCCAGGAATGTTATCAACTATTACATCCGAGATGTTAGGTTGCCTTAGGTTAGGATGTACAACGTTATAGACGTATATAATGTCCCCATCGAGAAGCAGGCGACGACACGCCAGGAATGTTGTGAAATATTACATCCGAGATGTTAGGTTCCCTTAGGTTAGGATATACAAAGTTATAGACGTATAGAATGTTCCCACCGAGAAATAGGGGCCGACGGGTCAGGAATGTTGTAAAATATTACACCCGAGATGTTAGGTTCCCTTAGGTTAGGATATACAACGTTATAGAAGTATAGAAAGTTCCCACGGAGATGTAGGGACCGACATGCCAGGAATGTTGTAAAATATAACATCCGAGATGTTACGTTGCTTTAGGTTAGGATATATATCGTTATAGACTAATATAATGTTCCCACCGAGACGTGGGGACCGACATGCCAGGAATCTTGTAAAATATTACATCCCAGATGTTAGGTTGCCTTACATTAGGATATACAACGTTATAGATGTATATAATGTCCCTATCGAGAAGTAGGCGACGACACGCTAGGAATCTTGTTAAATATTACTTTCGACATGTTAGGTTGCCTTAGGCTAGGATATATAACGTTATAGACGTATATAATTTTCCCACCGAGAAATAGGGGTCGACGCGTCAGGAATGTTGTAAAATATTACATCCTAGATGTTAGGTTGCCTTAGGTTAGGATATATAACGTTATAGACGTATATAATGTCCGCACCGTGACGTACGGGGCGACACGAACGGGATTCAGTGAAACATTACCAGCGAGGGTCTAGATGGGTTAGGTTCGGTTATATTACGATATAGACTTATATAATGTTCCCACCGAGAAGTAGGTTCAGCCCGCCAGGAATGTTGTAAAATACTACGTTCGATATGTTAAGTTGCCTTAGGTTAGGATATATAACGTTATAGACGTATATAATGTTCCCACCGAGAAGTAGGAGCCGACGTGCCAGGAATGTATTAAAATATTACATCCGAGACGTTAGGTTGTCTTAGGTTAGGATATACAACGTTATAGACATATATAATGTCCCCATCGAGAAGCAGGCGACGACACGCCAGGAATGTTGTAAAATATTACATCCGAGATCTTAGGTCGCCTTAGGCTAGGATATATATCGTTATAGACGTATACAATGTTCCCACCGAGAACTAGGGACCAACATGCCAGGAATGTAGTAAAATATTACATCCGAGATGTTATGTTGCCTTACGTTATGGTATATGATGTTATAGACGTATATAATATTCCCACCGATAAGTAGGGGCCGACGAGCCACGAATGTTGTAAAATATTACGCTCGACATGATATCTTACCTTAGGCTAGGATATATAGCGTTGTAGACGTATATAATGTTGCCGCCGAGAATTAGGTGCCGACGAGCCAGGAATGTTGCAAAATATTACATCCGAGATGTTAGGTTGCCTTAGGCTAGGACATATAGCGTTATAGACGTATATAATGTTCCAACCGAGAAGTAGGTGCCGAAGCGCCAGGAATGTTGTGAAATTTTACATCCGAGATGTTAGGTTGCCTTAGACTAGGATGTATAGCGTTATAGACGTATATAATATTCTCACCGAGAAGCAGGGGCCGACGAGCCAGGAATGTTGTAAAATATTACATTCGACACGTTAGGTTGCCTTAGGCTAGGATATATAGCGTTATAGACGTATATAATGTTCCCACCGTGAAGTAGGGGCCGAAACGCCACGAATGCTGTAAAATATTACGGTAGAGATGATAAGTTGCCTTAGGCTAGTATATATAGCGTTATAGACGTATATAATGTTCCCACCGAGAAGTGGGGCCGACCCAACAGGAATGTTGTGAAATACTACATTCGAGATGTTAGGTTGCCTTAGGTTAGGATACATAACGATGTAGACGTATATAATGTCCGCACCGAGACGTATGGGACGACACGAACGTGATTCTGTAAAACATTACCAGCGAGCACCTAGATGGGTTCGGTTAGGTTATAATACGTTATGGACGTAAATAATGTCACCACCGAGAAGTGGGGCCGATCCGCCAGGTATGTTGTGAAATACTACATTCGTGATGTTAGGTTGCCTTATGGTAATATATACAACGTTATAGACGTATATAATGTGCCCACCGAGGTTTAGGGGCCGACCCGCCAGAAATGTTGGAAAATACTACATCCGAGATGTTAAGTTGCCTTAGGTTAGTATGTATAACGTTATAAACGTATATAATATCCCCATCGAGAAGTACGGGACGACACGACCGGGATTCTGTAAAACATTACCAGCGAGATGCTAGATGGGTTAGATTAGGTTCTATTACGTTATAGACGTATATAATATTCCCACCGAGAAGTAGTTGCCGACGTGCCAGGAATGTAGTAAAATATTACATCCGAGATGTTAGGTTGCCTTAGGTTAGGATATATAACGTTATAGACATGTATAATGTTCCCACGGAGAACTAAGTGCCGACACACCAGGAATGTTGAAAAATATTACATCCGAGATGTTAGGTCGTCTTACGCTAGTATATAACGTTATAGACGTATACAATGTTCCCACCGAGAAATAGGGGCCGACGCGTCAGGCATGTTGTAAAATATTACACCCGAGACGTTAGGTTCCCTTAGGTTAGGATATACAACGTTATAGACGTATAGAATGTTCCTACCGAGGCGCAGAGACCGAGATGACAGGAATGTTGTAAAAGATTACATCACCAGATGTTAGGTTGCGTTAGGTTGGGATATACAACGTTATAGACGTATATAATGTCCCCATCGAGAAGCAGGCGACGACACGCCAGGAATGTTGTGAAATATTACATCCGAGATGTTAGGATCCCTTAGGTTAGGATATACAAAGTTATAGACGTATAGAATGTTCCCACCGTGAAATAGGGCCCGACGGGTCAGGAATGTGGTAAAATATTACACCCGAGATGTTAGGTTCCCTTAGGTTAGGATATACAACGTTATAGACGTATAGAATGTTCCCACCGAGATGTAGGGACCGAAATGCCAGGAATGTTGTAAAATATTACATCCGAGATGTTAGGTTGCCTCAGGTTAGGATATACAACCTTATAGATGTATATAATGTCCACATCGAGAAGCAGGCACCGACACGCCAGGAATGTTATCAACTATTACATCCGAGATGTTAGGTTGCCTTAGGTTAGGATATACAACGTTATAGACGTATATGATGTCCCCAACGCGAAGTAGGCGCCGTCACGCCAGGAATGCTGTAAAATATTACGGTAGAGAAGTTAGGTTGCCTTAGGTTATGATATATAACCTTGCAGACGTATATAATGTTCTAACCGAGATATAGGGACCGACATGCCAGGAATGTTGTAAGATATTACATCCGAGATGTTAGGTTGCCTTAGGTTAGGATATACAACGTTATAGACGTATATGATGTCCCCATCGCGAAGTAGGCGCCGTCACGCCAGGAATGCTGTAAAATATTACGGTAGAGAGGTTAGGTTGCCTTAGGTTATGATATATAACCTTGCAGACGTATATAATGTTCTCACCGAGACATAGGGACCGACATGCCAGGAATGTTGTAAGATATTACATCCGAGATGTTAGGTTGCTTTAGGTTAGGATATATATCGTTATAGACTTATATAATGTTCCCACCGAGACGTGGGGACCGACATGCCAGGAATCTCGTAAAATATTACATCCCAGATGTTAGGTTGCCTTACATTAGGATATACAACGTTATAGATGTATATAATGTCCCCATCGAGAAGTAGGCGACGACACGCTAGGAATCTTGTAAAATATTACTTTCGACATGTTAGGTTGCCTTAGGCTAGGATATATAACGTTATAGACGTATATAATTTTCCCACCGAGAAATAGGGGTCGACGCGTCAGGAATGTTGTAAAATATTACATCCTAGATGTTAGGTTGCCTTAGGTTAGGATATATAACGTTATAGACTTATATAATGTCCGCACGGAGACGTACGGGACGACACGAACGGAATTCTGTAGAACATTACCAGCGAGGGTCTAGATTGGTTAGGTTAGGTTATATTATGATATAGACTTATATAATGATCACACCGAGAAGTAGGTTCCGCCCCGCCAGGAATGTTGTAAAATAATACATCCGAGATGTTAGGTGCCTTAGGTTAGGATATATAGCATTATAGACGCATACAATGTCCGCACCGTGACGTACGGGGCGACACGAACAGGATTCTGTGAAACATTACCAGCGAGGGTCTAGATAGGTTAGGTTAGGATATATTACGATATAGACTTATATAATGTCCCTACCGAGAAGTGGGGCCGACCCGCCAGGAATGTTGTGAAATACTACATTCGAGATGTTAGGTTGCCTTCGGGTGGGATATACAATGTTATAGACGTACATAATGTCCCCACCGAGAATTATGAACCAACCCGAACGGGATTATGTAAAACATTACCGCCGAGGGGCTAGATGGGTTAGGTTAGGTTATATTACGTTATGGACGTATATAATGTTCCCACCGAGAAGTAGGCGCCGACCCGCCAGGAATTTTGGAAAATACTACATCCGAGATGTTAGGTTGCCTAAGGTTAGGATATATAGCATTATAGACGCATACAATGTCCGCACCGTGACGTACGGGGCGACACGAACGGGATTCTGTGAAACATTACCAGCGAGGGTCTAGATGGGTTAGGTTAGGTTATATTACGATATAGACTTATATAATGTTCCCACCGAGAAGTAGGTTCAGCCCGCCAGGAATGGTGTAAAATACTACGTTCGATATGTTAAGTTGCCTTAGGTTAGGATATATAACGTTATAGACTTATATAATGTTCGCACCGAGAAGTACGGCACGACACGAACGGGATTCTGTAAAACATTACCGCCGAGGGGCTAGATGGGTTAGGTTAGGTTATATTACGATATAGACGTATATAGTGTGCTCACCGAGAAGTAGGTCCCGACCCGCCAGGAATGTTGTAAAATACTACATCCGAGATGTTAGGTTGCCTTAGGTTAGGATATATAACGTTATAGACGTATATAATGTCCGCACCGTGAGGTACGGGGCGACACGAACGGGATTCTGTGAAACATTACCAGCGAGGGTCTAGCTGGGTTAGGTTAGGTTATATTACGATATAGACTTATATAATGTTCCCACCGAGAAGTAGGTTCAGCCCGCCAGGAATATTGTAAAATACTACGTTCGATATGTTAAGTTGCCTTAGGTTAGGATATATAACGTTATAGACTTATATAATGATCGCACCGAGAAGTACGGGACGACACGAACGGGATTCTGTAAAACATTACCGCCGAGGGGCTAGATGGGTTAGGTTAGGTTATATTACGATATAGACGTATATAGTGTGCTCACCGAGAAGTAGGACCCGACCCGCCAGGAATGTTGTAAAATACTACATCCGAGATGTTAGGTTGCCTTAGGTTAGGATATATAACGTTATAGACTTATATAATGTTCGCACCGAGAAGTACGGGACGACACGAACGGGATTCTGTAAAACATTACCGCCGAGGGGCTAGATGGGTTAGGTTAGGTTATATTACGATATAGACGTATATAGTGTGCTCACCGAGAAGTAGGTCCCGACCCGCCAGGAATGTTGTAAAATACTACATCCGAGATGTTAGGTTGCCTTAGATTAGGATATATAACGTCATAGACGTATATAATGTCCGCACCGTGAGGTACGGGGCGACACGAACGGGATTCTGTGAAACATGACCAGCGAGGGTCTAGATGGGTTAGGTTTGGTTATATTTGTGATATAGACTTATATAATGTCCCTACCGAGAAGTGGGGCCGACCCGCCAGGAATGTTGTAAAATACTACATCCGAGATGTTAGGTTGCCTTAGGTTAGGATATATAACGTTATAGACGTATATAATGTCCGCACCGTGAGGTACGGGGCGACACGAACGGGATTCTGTGAAACATTACCAGCGAGGGTCTAGCTGGGTTAGGTTAGGTTATATTACGATATAGACTTATATAATGTTCCCACCGAGAAGTAGGTTCAGCCCGCCAGGAATATTGTAAAATACTACGTTCGATATGTTAAGTTGCCTTAGGTTAGGATATATAACGTTATAGACTTATATAATGATCGCACCGAGAAGTACGGGGCGACACGAACGGGATTCTGTGAAACATGACCAGCGAGGGTCTAGATGGGTTAGGTTTGGTTATATTTGAGATATAGACTTATATAATGTCCCTACCGAGAAGTAGGACCCGACCCGCCAGGAATGTTGTAAAATACTACATCCGAGATGTTAGGTTGCCTTAGATTAGGATATATAACGTCATAGACGTATATAATGTCCGCACCGTGAGGTACGGGGCGACACGAACGGGATTCTGTGAAACATGACCAGCGAGGGTCTAGATGGGTTAGGTTTGGTTATATTTGTGATATAGACTTATATAATGTCCCTACCGAGAAGTAGGACCCGACCCGCCAGGAATGTTGTAAAATACTACATCCGAGATGTTAGGTTGCCTTAGGTTAGGATATATAACGTTATAGACTTATATAATGTTCGCACCGAGAAGTACGGGACGACACGAACGGGATTCTGTAAAACATTACCGCCGAGGGGCTAGATGGGTTAGGTTAGGTTATATTACGATATAGACGTATATAGTGTGCTCACCGAGAAGTAGGTCCCGACCCGCCAGGAATGTTGTAAAATACTACATCCGAGATGTTAGGTTGCCTTAGATTAGGATATATAACGTTATAGACGTATATAATGTCCGCACCGTGAGGTACGGGGCGACACGAACGGGATTCTGTGAAACATGACCAGCGAGGGTCTAGATGGGTTAGGTTTGGTTATATTTGTGATATAGACTTATATAATGTCCCTACCGAGAAGTGGGGCCGAGCCGCCAGGAATGTTGTAAAATACTACATCCGAGATGTTAGGTTGCCTTAGGTTAGGATATATAACGTTATAGACGTATATAATGTCCGCACCGTGACGTACGGGGCGACACGAACGGGATTCAGTGAAACATTACCAGCGAGGGTCTAAATGGGTTAGGTTAGGATATATTACGATATAGACTTATATAATGTCCCTACCGAGAAGTCGGGCCGACCCGCCAGGAATGTTGTGAAATACTACATTCGAGATGTTAGGTTGCCTTAGGTTAGGATATATATCGTTATAGACGCATACAATGTCCGCACCGAGAAGTACGGGCCGACACTACCGGGATTCTGTAAAACATTACCAGCGAGGGGCTAGATGGGTTAGGTTAGGTTATATTACATTATGGACGTATATAATGTTCCCACCGAGAAGTAGGCGCCGACCCGCCAGGAATTTTGGAAAACACTACATCCGAGATGTTAGGTTGCCTTAGGTTAGGATATATAGCATTATAGACGTATATAATGTCCGCACCGTGACGTACGGGGCGACACGAACGGGATTCCGTAAAACATTACCAGTGATGGTCTAGATGGGTTAGATTAGGTTCTATTACGTTATAGACGTATATAATATTCCCACCGAGAAGTAGGGGCCGACGTGCCAGGAATGTAGTAAAATATTACATCCGAGATGTTAGGTTGCCTTAGGTTAGGATATATAACGTTATAGACGTGTATAATGTTCCCACGGAGAACTAAGTGCCGACACACCAGGAATGTTGAAAAATATTACATCCGAGATGTTAGGTCGTCTTACGCTAGTATATAACGTTATAGACGTATACAATGTTCCCACCGAGAAATAGGGGCCGACGCGTCAGGAATGTTGTAAAATATTACACCCGAGATGTTAGGTTCCCTTAGGTTAGGATATACAACGTTATAGACGTATAGAATGTTCCTACCGAGGCGTAGAGACCGAGATGACAGGAATATTGTAAAAGATTACATCACCAGATGTTAGGTTGCGTTAGGTTAGGATATACAACGTTATAGACGTATATAATGCCCCCATCGAGAAGCAGGCGACGACACGCCAGAATGTTGTAAAATATTACATCCTAGATGTTAGGTTCCCTTAGGTTAGGATATACAACGTTATAGACGTATCTAATGTCCCGATCGAGAAGCAGGCGACGACACGCCAGAAATTTGTAAAATATTACATCCGATATGTTAGGTTGCCTTAGCCTAGGATAATTAACGTGATAGACGTATATAATGTTCCCACCGAGAAATAGGGGCCGACGCGTCAGGAATGTTGTAAAATATGACATCCCAGATGTTAGGTTGCGTTAGGTTAAGATATACATCGTTATAGACGTATATAATGTCCCCTTCGAGAAGCACGCGACGACACGCCAGAATGTTGTAAAATATTACATCCTAGATGTTAGGTTCTCTTAGGTTATGATATATAACCTTGCAGACGTATATAATGTTCTCACCGAGATATAGGGACCGACATGCCAGGAATGTTGTAAGATATTACATCCGAGATGTTAGGTTGCTTTAGGTTAGGATATATATCGTTATAGACTTATATAATGTTCCCACCGAGACGTGGGGACCGACATGCCAGGAATCTCGTAAAATATTACATCCCAGATGTTAGGTTGCCTTACATTAGGATATACAACGTTATAGATGTATATAATGTCCCCATCGAGAAGTAGGCGACGACACGCTAGGAATCTTGTAAAATATTACTTTCGACATGTTAGGTTGCCTTAGGCTAGGATATATAACGTTATAGACGTATATAATTTTCCCACCGAGAAATAGGAGTCGACGCGTCAGGAATGTTGTAAAATATTACATCCTTGATGTTAGGTTGCCTTAGGTTAGGATATATAACGTTATAGACTTATATAATGTCCGCACGGAGACGTACGGGACGACACGAACGGAATTCTGTAAAACATTACCAGCGAGGGTCTAGATTGGTTAGGTTAGGTTATATTATGATATAGGCTTATATAATGATCACACCGAGAAGTGGGGCCGACCCGCCAGGAATGTTGTAAAATACTACATCCGAGATGTTAGGTTGCCTTAGGTTAGGATATATAACGTTATAGACGTATATAATGTCCGCACCGTGACGTACGGGGCGACACGAACGGGATTCAGTGAAACATTACCAGCGAGGGTCTAGATGGGTTAGGTTAGGATATATTACGATATAGACTTATATAATGTCCCTACCGAGAAGTGGGGCCGACCCGCCAGGAATGTTGTGAAATACTACATTCGAGATGTTAGGTTGCCTTCAGGTGGGATATACAATGTTATAGACGTACATAATGTCCCCACCGGGAAGTATGAACCAACCCGAACGGGATTATGTAAAACATTACCGCCGAGGGGCTAGATGGGTTAGGTTAGGTTATATTACGTTATGGACGTATATAATGTTCCCACCGAGAAGTAGGCGCCGACCCGCCAGGAATTTTGGAAAATACTACATCCGAGATGTTAGGTTACCTTAGGTTCGGATAAATAGCATTATAGACGCATACAATGTCCGCACCGTGACGTACGGGGCGACACGAACGGGATTCTGTGAAACATTACCAGCGAGGGTCTAGATGGGTTAGGTTAGGTTATATTACGATATAGACTTATATAATGTTCCCACCGAGAAGTAGGTTCAGCCCGCCAGGAATGTTGTAAAATACTACATTCGAGATGTTAGGTTGCCTTAGGTTAGGATATATATCGTTATAGACGCATACAATGTCCCCACCGAGATGTACGGGACGACACGAACTGGATTCTGTAAAACATTACCAGCGAGGGGCTAAATGGGTTAGGTTAGGTTATATTGCGATATAGACGTATATAATGTTCCCACCGAGAAGTAGGGGCCGACGCGCCAGGAATGTTGTAAAATATTACATCCGAGATCTTAGGTCGCCTTAGGCTAGGATATATATCGTTATAGACGTATGCAATGTTCCCACCGAGAACTAGGGACCAACATGCCAGGAATGTAGTAAAATATTACATCCGAGATGTTATGTTGCCTTACGTTATGGTATATGATGTTATAGACGTATATAATATTCCCACCGAGAAGTAGGGGCCGACGAGCCACGAATGTTGTAAAATATTACGCTCGACATGATAACTTACCTTAGGCTTGGATATATAGCGTTATAGATGTATATAATGTCCCCATCGAGAAATAGGCGATGACACGCTAGGAATGTTGTAAAACATTACATTCGGCATGTTAGGTTGCCTTAGGCTAGGATATATAACGTTATAGACGTATATAATGTTACCACCGAGAACTACGTGCCGACACGACAGCAATGATGTAAAACATTACATTCGACATCTTAGGTCGCCTTAGGCAAGGATATATAACGTTGTAGACGTATATCATGTTAACACGGAGAAATAGGGGCCGACGCGTCAGGAATGTTGTCAAATATTACACCCGAGATGTTAGCTTCCCTTAGGTTAGGATATACAATGCTATAGACTTATAGAATTTTCCCACCGAGACGTAGAGACCGACATGCCAGGAATGTTGTATAATATTACATCCCACATGTTAGGTTGCGTTAGGTTAGGATATACAACGTTATAGACGTATATAACATTCCCACCGAGAAGTAGGGGCCGACGAGCCACGAATGTTGTAAAATATTACGCTCGACATGATAGCTTACCTTAGGCTAGGATATATAGCGTTGTAGACGTATATAACGTTCCCGCCGAGAATTAGGTGCCGACGCGCCAGGAATGTTGCAAAATATTACATCCGAGATGTTAGGTTGCCTTAGGCTAGGACATATAGCGTTATAGACGTATATAATGTTCCAACCGAGAAGTAGGGGCCAACGAGCCACGAATGTTGTAAAATTTTACATTCTACACGTTAGGTTGCCTTAGGCAAGGATACATAGCGTTATGGACGTATATAATGTTCCCACCGAGAAGTAGGGGCCAACGAGCCACGAATGCTGTAAAATTTTACATTCTACACGTTAGGTTGCCTTAGGCAAGGATATATAGCGGATTATATACGTTATAGACGTATATAATGTTCCCACCGAGAAGTGGGGCCGACCCGACAGGAATGTTGTGAAATACTACATTCGAGATGTTAGGTTGCCTTAGGTTAGGATATATAACGTTATAGACGTATATAATGTTCCCACGGAGAACTAAGTGCCGACACACCAGGAATGTGGAAAAATATTACATCCGAAATGTTAGGTCGTCTTACGCTAGTATATAACGTTATAGACGTATATAATGTTCCCATCGAGAAGCAGGCGACGACACGATAGGAATGTTGTAAAATATTACATCCGAGATGTTAGGTTGCTTTCGGTTAGGATATATAACGTTATAGACGTATATAATGTTCCCACCGAGAAATAGGGGCCCATCGCGTCAGGAATGTTGTAAAATATTACACCCGAGATGTTAGGTTCCCTTAGGTTAGGATATACAACGTTATAGACGTATAGAAAGTTCCCACCGAGAAGTTGGGCCGACACGACGGGGATTCTGTGAAGCATTACCAGCGAGAGTCTAGATGGGTTAGGTTGTGTTATATTACGTTATGGACGTATATAATGTGCCCACCGAGAAGTAGGGGCCGACCCGCCAGGAATTTTGGAAAATACTACATCCGAGATGTTAGGTTGCCTTAGGTTTGGATATATAACGTTATTGACGCATATGATGTCCCCACCGAGAAGTACCGGCCGACACGACGGGGATTCTGTAAAACATTATCACCGAGGGGCGAAATGGGTTAGGTTAGGTTATATTACAGTATAGACGTATATAATGTTCCCACTCAGAAGTAGGGGCCGAACCTCATGGAATGTTGTAAAATACTAGATTCGAGATGTTAGATTGCCTTAGGTTAGGATGTATAACGTTAGAGATCTATATAGTGTTCCCACCGAGAAGTACGGGACGACATGACCGGGATTCTATAAAACATTACCAGCGAGGGGCTAGATGGATTAGGTTAGGTTCTATTACGTTATAGACGTATATAATATTCCCACCGAGAAGTAGGGGCCGACGTGCCAGGAATGTAGTAAAATATTACATCCGAGATGTTAGGTTGCATTAGGTTAGGGTATATAGCGTTATAGACGTATATAATGTTCCCACGGAGAACTAAGTGCCGACACACCAGGAATGTTGATAAATATTACATCCGAGATGTTAGGTCGCCTTACGTTAGTATATAACGTTATAGACGTATATAATGTTCCCACCGAGAAATAGGGGCCGACGCGTCAGGAATGTTGTAAAATATTACACCCGAGATGTTAGGTTCCCTTAGGTTAGGATATACAACGTTATAGACGTATAGAATGTTCCTACCGAGGCGTAGGGACCGAAATGACAGGAATGTTGTAAAAGATTACATCACCAGATGTTAGGTTGCGTTAGGTTAGGATATACAACGTTATAGACGTATATAATATCCCCATCGAGAAGCAGGCGACGACACGATAGGAATGTTGTAAAATATTACATCCGAGATGTTAGGTTGCTTTCGGTTAGGATATATAACGTTATAGTCGTATATAATTTTCCCACCGAGAAATACGGGCCCATCGCGTCAGGAATGTTGTAAAATATTACACCCGAGATGTTAGGTTCCCTTAGGTTAGGATATACAACGTTATAGACGTATAGAAAGTTCCCACCGAGATGTAGGGACCGACATGCCAGGAATGTTGTAAAATACTACATTCGAGATGTTAGTTTGCCTTAGGTGAGGATATAAAACGTTATAGACGTATATAATGTTCCCACCGAAAAGTAGAGGCCGACCCGCCAGGAATGTTGTAAAATACAACATCCCAGATGTTAGGTTGCCTTAGGTTAGGATATATAACGTTATAGACGCATACAATGTCCCTACCGAGACGAACGAGACGACAGGTACTGGATTCTGTAAAACATTACCAGCGAGCGGCTAGATGGGTTAGGGTAGGTTATATTATGTTATAGACGTATATAATGTTCCCACCGAGAAGTTGGGCCGACACGACGGGGATTCTGTAAAGCATTACCAGCGAGAGTCTAGATGGGTTAGGTTATGTTATATTACGTTATGGACGTACATAATGTGCCCACCGAGAAGGAGGGGCCGACCCGCCAGGAATTTGGAAAATACTACATTCGAGATGTTAGGTTGCCTTAGGTTTGGATATATAACGTTATTGACGCATATGATGTCCCCGCCGAGAAGTACGGGCCGACACGACGGGGATTCTGTAAAGCATTATCACCGAGGGGCAAAATGGGTTAGGTTAGGTTATATTACGCTATAGACGTATATAATGTTCCCACTCAGAAGTAGGGGCCGAACCTCATGGAATTTTGTAAAATACTAGATTCGAGATGTTAGATTGCCTTAGGTAAGGATGTATAACGTTAGAGATCTATATAGTGTCCCCACCGAGAAGTACGGGACGACATGACCGGGATTCTATAAAACATTACCAGCGAGGGTCTAGATGGATTAGGTTAGGTTATATTACGTTATTGACGTATATAATGTTCCCACCGAGAAGTGTGGCCGACCTGCTCGGAATGTTGGCAAATACTACATCCGAGAAGTTAGGTTGCCTTAGGTTGCGATATATAAAGTTACAGACGTATATAATGTTCCCACTGAGAAGTAGGGGCCGACCCGTCTGGAATGTTTAAAATACTACAATCGAGATGTTGGGTTGCCTTAGGTTAGGATATATAACGTTATAGACGTATATAATGTCCGCACCGAGACGTACGGGACGACACGAACGGGATTCTGTAAAACATTACCACCGAGGGGCTAGATGGGTTAGGTTAGGTTATATTACGTTATGGACGTATATAATGTTCTCACCGAAAAGTAGAGGCCGATCCGCCAGGAATGTTGTGAAATACTACATTCGAGATGTTAGGTTGCCTTATGGTAATATATACAACGTTATAGACGTATATAATGTGCCCACCGAGGTTTAGGGTCCGACTCGCCAGGAATGTTGGAAAATACTACGTCCGATATGTTAGGTTGCCTTAGGTTGGGATATATAGCGTTATAGACGTATATAATGTCGCCACCGAGAAGTACGGTCCGACACGACCGGGATTCTGTAAAACATTATCAGGGTGGGGCTAGATGGGTTAGGTTAGGTCATATTACGTTATAGACGTATATAATGTTCCCACCGAGAAGTGGTGCCGACCCGCCAAGAATGTTGTGAAATACTACATTCGAGATGTTAGGTATCCTTATGGTATTATATATAACGTTATAGACGTATATAATGTTCCCACGGAAAACTAAGTGCCGACACACCAGGAATGTTGCAAAATATTACATCCGAGATGTTAGGTCGTCTTACGCTAGTATATAACGTTATAGACGTATATAATGTTCCCACCGAGAAATAGGGGCCGACGCGTCAGGAATGTTGTAAAATATTACACCCGAGATGTTAGGTTCCCTTAGGTTAGGATATACAACGTTATAGACGTATAGAATGTTCCTACCGAGGCGTAGGGACCGAGATGACAGGAATGTTGTAAAAGATTACATCACCAGATGTTAGGTTGCGTTAGGTTAGGATATACAACGTTATAGACGTATATAGTATCCCCATCGAGAGGCAGGCGACGACACGATAGGAATGTTGTAAAATATTACATCCGAGATGTTAGGTTGCTTTCGGTTAGGATATATAACGTTATAGACGTATATAATGTTCCCACCGAGAAATAGGGGCCCATCGCGTCAGGAATGTTGTAAAATATTACACCCGAGATGTTAGGTTCCCTTAGGTTAGGATATACAACGTTATAGACGTATAGAAAGTTCCCACCGAGAATTTGGGCCGACACGACGGGGATTCTGTGAAGCATTACCAGCGAGAGTCTAGATGGGTTAGGTTGTGTGATATTACGTTATCAACGTATATAATGTGCCCACGGAGAAGTAGGGGCCGACCCGCCAGGAATTTTGGAAAATACTACATCCGAGATGTTAGGTTGCCTTAGGTTTGGATATATAACGTTATTGACGCATATGATGTCCCCACCGAGAAGTACGGGCCGACACGACGGGGATTCTGTAAAACATTATCACCGAGGGGCAAAATGGGTTGGGTTAGTTTATATTACGATATAGACGTATATAATGTTCCCACTCAGAAGTAGGGGCCGAACCTCATGGAATGTTGGAAAATACTACATCCGAGATGTTAGGTTACTTAGGTTAGGATATACAACGGTATAGACGTATATAATGTTCCCACCCAGAATTAGGATCCGACCCGCCAGGAATGTTGCAAAATACTACATCCCAGATGTTAGATTGCCTTAGGTTAGTACATATAACGTTATAGACTTATACAATGTCCGCACCGAGACGTACGGGACGACACGAACGGGATTTTGTAAAACATTACCGCCGAGGAGCTAGATGGGTTAGGTTAGGCTATATTACGATATAGACGTATATAATGTTCCCACCGAGAAGTAGGGGCCGATCCGCCAGGAATGTTGGAAAATACTACATCCGAGATGTTAGGTAGCCTCAGGTTGGGATGTATAACGTTATAGACGTATATAATGTCCGCACCGAAATGTACGGTACGACACGAACGGGATTCTGGAAAACATTACCAGCGATGGGCTAGATGGGTTAGGTTAGGATATATTACGTTATAGACGTATATAATGATCCCACCGAGAAGTAGGTTCCAACCCGCCAGGAATGTTGTAAATTACTACATCCGAGATGTAAGGTAGCCTCAGGTCAGGATGTGTAACTTTAGAGATCTATATAGTGACCCCACCGAAATGTACGGTACGACACGAACGGGATTCTGTAAAACATTATCACCGAGAGGCAAAATGGGTTAGGTTAGGTTATATTACGATATAGACGTATATAATGTTCCCACCGAGAAGTAGGGGCCGACCCGCCTGGAATGTGGTAAAGTACTACTTTCGAGATGTCAGGTTGCCTTAGATTAGGATATATAATATTATAGACTTATATAATATACGCACCGAGACGTACGGGACGACACGAACGGGATTCTGTAAAACATTACCAGCGAGGGTCTAGATGGGTTAGGTTAGGTTATATTACCATATAGACGTATATAATGTTCCCACCGAGAATTTGGGGCCGACCCGCCAGGAATGTTGTAAAATACAACATTCGAAATGTTAGGTAGCCTCAGGTTGGGATGTATAAGGTTATAGACGTATATAATGTCCCCACCGAGAAGTACGGGCCGACACGGCCGGGATTCTGTAAAACAATATCACCGAGGGGCAAAATGGGTTAGGATAGGTTATCTTACGATATAGAAGTTTATAATGTCCCCATCGAGAAGTAGGGGCCGCACTCGCCAGGAATGTTGGAAAATACTATATTCGAGATGTTAAGTTGCCTTAGGATAGGATATATAACGTTATTGACTTATATAATGTTCCCACCGAGAAGTAGGTGCTGACGCGCCAGGAATGTTGTAGAATATTGCATTCGACATGATAGGGAGCCTTAGGCTAGGATATATAGCGTTTTAGACGTATATTACGTACCCACCGAGAAGTAGGGGCCGACGCGCTACGAATGTTGTAAAATATTACATTCGACACGTTTGGTTGCCTTAGGCTAGGATATATAACGTTATAGACGTATATAATGTTCCCACCGAAAAGTAGGAGCCGACACGCCAGGAATGATGTAAAATATTACATTCGACATGTTAGGTCGCCTTAGGCTAGGATATATATCGCTATAGACGTGTATAATGTTCCCACCGAGAAATAGGGGCGACGCGTCAAGAATGTTGTAAAATATTATATCCGAGATGTTAGGTTCCCTTAGGTTAGGATATACAACGTTATAGACGTATAGAACGTTCCCACCGAGAAGTAGGGACCGACATGCCAGGAATGTTTTAAAATATTACATCCCAGATGTTAGGTTGCGTTAGGTTATGATATACAACGTTATAGACGTATATAATGTAACCACGGAGACGTAGGGACCGACATTC
Source organism: Xylocopa violacea (assembly GCA_963969225.1). Lineage (NCBI taxonomy): Eukaryota > Metazoa > Arthropoda > Insecta > Hymenoptera > Apidae > Xylocopa > Xylocopa violacea. Next base: position 28,988,899 of record CAXAJV010000001.1, read on the forward strand.
CAGGAATGTTGTAAAATATGACATCCCAGATGTTAAGTTCCGTTAGGTTAGTATATACAAGGTTATAGACGTATATAATGTCCCCATCGAGAAGCAGGCGACGAGACGCCAGAATGTTGTAAAATATTACATCCGAGATGTTAGGTTGCCTTAGGCTAGGATATATATCGTTATAGACGTATACAATGCTCCCACCAAGAAGTAGGGACTGACATGCCAGGAATGTCGTAAAATATTACATCCGAGATGTTAGGTTGCCTTAGGTTAGGATATACAACGTTATAGATGTATATAATGTCCCCATCGAGAAGTAGGCGACGACACGCCAGGAATGCTGTAAAATATTACATTCGACATGTTAGGTTGGCTTAGGTTAGGATATACAACGATATAGATGTATATAAGGTCCCCACCGAGAAATAGGGGCCGACGCGTCAGGAATGTTGTCAAATATTACATCCGAAATGTTAGGTTGCCTTGGGTTAGGATATATATCGTTATAGACGTATATAATGTTACCACCGAGAACTACGGGCCGAAATGCCAGGAATATTGTAAAATATTACATGCGAGATGTTAGGTTGCCTTAGGTTAGCATAAACAACGTTATAGACGTATATAATGTCCCCACCGAGAGGTACGGGCGGACACGCCAGGAATGCTGCAAAATATTACATCCGAGATGTTAGGTTCCCTTAGGTTAGGACATACAACCTTATAGACGTATAGAATGTTCCGACCGAGACGTACGGGCCGACACGCCAGGAATGTTGTCAAATATTACATCCGAGATGTTAGGTTACCTTAGGTTAGGATATACAACGTTATAGATGTATATAATGTCCCCATCGAGAAGTAGGCGACGACACGCCAGGAATGTTGTAAAATGTTACATCCCAGATGTTAGGTTGCGTTAGGCTAGGACACATATCGTTATAGACGTATACAATGTTCACACAGAGAAGTAGGGACCGACATGCCAGGAATGTTGTAAAATATTACATTCGACATGTTAGGTTGCCTTAGGTTAGGATATACAACGATAGAGATGTATATAAGGTCCCCACCGAGAAATAGGGGCCGACGCGTCAGGAATGTTGTAAAATACTACGGTGGAGAGGTTAGGTTGCCTTAGGTTATGATATATAACGTTATAGACGTATATAATGTCCCCATCGAGACGTAGTGACCGACATGCCAGGAATGTTGTAAAATATTACATCCGAGAAGGTTAGGTTGCCTTAGGTTAGGATATACAACGTTATAGATGTATATAATGTCCCCATCGAGAAGTAGGCGACGACACGCCAGGAATGTAGTAAAATATTACATTCGACATGTTAGGTTGCCTTAGGCTAGGATATATAACGTTATAGACGTATATAATGTTCCCACCGAGAAATAGGGACCGACGCGTCAGGAATGTTGTAAAATATTACATCCGAGATGTTAGGTTGCCTTAGAGTAGTATATACATCGTTATAGGCGTATACAATGTTTCCACCGAGAAGTAGGGACCGACATGCCAGGAATGTTGTAAAATATTACATCCGAGATGTTAGGTTCCCTTAGGTTAAGATATATAACGTTATAGATGTATATAATGACCCCATCCAGAAGTTGGCGACGACACGCCAAGAATGTAGTAAAATGTTACATCCCAGATGTTAGGTTGCGTTAGGTTAGAATATACAACGTTATAGACGTATATAATGTCCCCATCGTGAAGCAGGCGACGACACGTCAGGAATGTTGTAAAATATTACATTCGACATGTTAGGTTGCCTTAGGCTAGGATATATATCGTTATAGACGTATACAATGTTCCCACCGAGAAGTAGGGACCGACATGCCAGGAATGTTGTAAAACATTATATCCGAGATGTAAAGTTCCCTTAGGTTAGGAGATTATATCGTTATAGACGTATATAACGTTCCCACCGAGACGTAGGGACCGACATGCCAGGAATGTTGTAAAATATTACACCCCGTATGTTTGGTTGCGTTAGGTTAGGATATACAACGTTATAGACGTATATAAAGACCCCATCGAGAAGCAGGCGACGACACGCCAGGAATGTTGTAAAATATAACATTCGAGATGTTTTGTTGCCATACGTTAGGATATGTACCGTTATAGACGTATATAATGTTCCCACCGAAAACTAGCTGCCGAAGCGTCAGGAATGTTGTAAAATATTACATCCGAGAAGTTAGGTTGCCTTAGGTTAGGATATATATCATTATAGACGTATATAATGTCCCCACCGAGACGTAGGGACCGACATGCCAGGAATGTTTTAAAATATTACATCCCAGATGTTAGGTTGCGTTAGGTTATGATATACAACGTTATAGACGTATATAATGTAACCACGGAGACGTAGGGACCGACATGCCAGGAATGTTGTAAAATATGACATCCCAGATGTTAAGTTGCGTTAGGTTAGTATATACAAGGTTATAGACGTATATAATGTCCCCATCGAGAAGCAGGCGACGAGACTCCAGAATGTTGTAAAATATTACATCCGAGATGTTAGGTTGCCTTAGGCTAGGATATATATCGTTATAGACGTATACAATGCTCCCACCAAGAAGTAGGGACTGACATGCCAGGAATGTCGTAAAATATTACATCCGAGATGTTAAGTTGCCTTAGGTTAGGATATACAACGTTATAGATGTATATAATGTCCCCATCGAGAAGTAGGCGACGACACGCCAGGAATGCTGTAAAATATTACATTCGACATGTTAGGTTGGCTTAGGTTAGGATATACAACGATATAGATGTATATAAGGTCCCCACCGAGAAATAGGGGCCGACGCGTCAGGAATGTTGTCAAATATTACATCCGAAATGTTAGGTTGCCTTAGGCTAGGATATATAACGTTATAAACGTATATAATGTTACCACCGAGACGTAGTGACCGACATGCCAGGAATGTTGTAAAATATTACATCCGAGATGTTAGGTTGCCTTAGGTTAGGATATACAACGTTATAGACGTATATAATGTCCCCACCGAGAAGTACGGTCGGACACGCCAGGAATGCTCCAAAATATTACATGCGAGATGTTAGGTTGCCTTAGGCTAGGATATATACCGTTACAGTCGTATGTAATGTTACCGCCTAGAACTACGGGCCGACACGGCGGGAATGATGTAAAACATTACATTCGACATGTTAGGTCGCCATAGGGTAGGATATATAACGCTATAGACGTATATAATGTTCCCACCGAGAAATAGGGTCCGACACGCCAGGAATGTTGCCAACTATTACATCCGAGATGTTAGGTTGCCTTGGGTTAGGATATATACCGTTATAGACGTATATAATGTTACCACCGAGAACTACGGGCCGAAATGCCAGGAATGTTGTAAAATATTACATGCGAGATGTTAGGTTGCCTTAGGTTAGCATAAACAACGTTATAGACGTATATAATGTCCCCACCGAGAGGTACGGGCGGACACGCCAGGAATGCTGCAAAATATTACATCCGAGATGTTAGGTTCCCTTAGGTTAGGACATACAACCTTATAGACGTATAGAATGTTCCGACCGAGACGTACGGGCCGACACGCCAGGAATGTTGTCAAATATTACATCCGAGATGTTAGGTTACCTTAGGTTAGGATATACAACGTTATAGATGTATATAATGTCCCCATCCAGAAGTAGGCGACGACACGCCAGGAATGTTGTAAAACATTACATTCGACATGTTAGGTTGCCATAGGCTAGGATATACAACGTTATAGACGTATGCAATGTTACCACCGAGAACTACGGGCCGACACGACAGGAATGATGTAAAATGTTACATCCGACATGTTAGGTCGCCTCAGGCTAGGATATATAAAGCTATTGACGTATATAATGTTCCCACCGAGAAATAGGTGCCAACGCGTCAGGAATGTTGTAAAATATTACACCGGAGATGTTAGGTTGCCTTAGGTTAGGATATATATCGTTACAGACGTGTATAATGTTCCCACCGAGGCGTAGTGACCGACATGCCAGGAATGTTGTAAAATATTACATCCGAGATGTTAGGTTGCCTTAGGCTAGGATATATAACGATATAGACGTATATAATGTCCCCTGCGAGAAGCAGGCGACGACACGCCAGGAATGCTGTAAAATATTACACCGGAGATGTTAGGTTGCCTTAGGCTACGATGTACAACGTTATAGATGTATGTAATGTCCCCATCGAGAAGTAGGTGACGACACGCCAGGAATGTTGTAAAATATTACATTCGGCATGTTAGGTTGGCTTAGGTTAGGACATACAACGATACAGATGTATATAAGTTCCCCACCGAGAAATAGGGGCCGACGCGTCAGGAATATTGTCAAATATTACATCCGAGATGTTAGGTCGCCTTAGGCTAGGATATATAACGTTATAGACGTATATAATGTTACCACCGAGAACTACGGGCCGAAATGCCAGGAATGCTGTAAAATATTACATCCGAGATGTTAGGTTGCCTTAGGCTAGGATATATACCGTTACAGTCGTATGTAATGTTACCGCCGAGAACTACGGGCCGACACGGCGGGAATGATGTAAAATATTACATTCGACATGTTAGTTCGCGTTAGGCTAGGATATATAACGTTATAGACGTATATAATGTTCCCACCGAGAAATAGGGGCCGACGCGTCAGGAATGTTGTAAAATATTACTCCCGATATGTTAGGTTCCCTTAGGTTAGGGTATACAACGTTATAGACGTATATAATGTTCCCACCGAGACGTAGTGACCGACATGCCAGGAATGTTGTAAAATATTACATCCGAGGTGTTAGGTTGCCTTAGGTTATGATATACAACGTTATAGATGTATATAATGTCCCCATCGAGAAGTAGGCAACGACACGCCAGGAAAGTTGTAAAATATTACACCCGAGATGTTAGGTTCCCTTAGGTTAGGATATATGACGTTATAGATGTATATAATGTCCCCATCCAGAAGTAGGCGACGACACGCCAGGACTGTTGTAAAATATTACATCCCTGATGTTAGGTTGCGATAGGTTAGAATATACAACGTTATAGACGTATATAATGTCCCCATCGAGAAGCAGGCGACGACACGACAGGAATGTAGTAAAATATTACATTCGACATGTCATGTTGCCTTAGGCTAGGATATATATCGTTATAGACGTACACAATGTTCCCACCGAGAAGTAGGGACCGACATGCCAGGAATGTTGTAAAATACTACATCCGAGATGTTAGGTTGCCTTAGGTTAGGGTATACAACGTTATAGATGTATATATTGTCCCCATCGAGAAGTAGGCGACGACACGCCAGGAATGTTGTAAAATATTACATTCTACATGTTAGGTTGCCTTAGGCTAGGATATATAACGTTATAGGCGTATATAATGTTCCCACCGAGAAATAGGGACTGACGCGTCAGGAATGTTCTAAAATGTTACACCCGAGATGTTAGGTTCCCTTAGGTTAGGATATACAACGTTATAGACGTATAGAATGTCCCCATCGAGAAGCAGGCGACGACACGACAGGAATGTTGTAAAATATTACACCCGAGATGTTAGGTTCCCTTTGGTTAGGATATATAACGTTATAGACGTATACAATGTTCCCACCGAGAAGTAGGGCCCGACATACCAGGAATGTTGTAAAATATTACATCCGAGATGTTAGGTTGCCTTAGGTTATGATATACAACGTTATAGATGTATATAATGTCCCCATCGAGAAGTAGGCGACGACACGCCAGGAATGTTGTAAAATATTACATTCTACAAGTTGGGTTGCCTTAGGCTAGGATATATAACGTTATAGACGTATATAATTTTCCCACCGAGAAATAGGGACTGACGCGTCAGGAATGTTCTAAAATATTACACCCGAGATGTTAGGTTCCCTTAGGTTAGGATATACAACATTATAGACGTATAGAATGTCCCCATCGAGAAGCAGGCGACGACACGACAGGAATGTTGTAAACTATTACATTCGACATGTTAGGTTGCCTTAGGCTAGGATATATATCGTTATAGACGTATACAATGTTCCCACCGAGAAGTAGGGCCCGACATACCAGGAATGTTGTAAAAAATTACATCCGAGATGTAAGGTACCCTTAGGTTAGGATATATATCGTTATAGACGTATATAACGTTCCCACCGTGACGTAGGGATCGACATGCCAGGAATGTTTTAAAATATTACATCCCAGATGTTAGGTTGCGTTAGGTTAGGATATATAACGTTATAGACGTATATAATGTTCCCACCGAGAAATAGGGACTGACGCGTCAGGAATGTTCTAAAATATTACACCCGAGATGTTAGGTTCCCTTAGGTTAGGATATACAACGTTATAGACGTATAGAATGTCCCCATCGAGAAGCAGGCGACGACACGTCAGGAATGTTGTAAAATATTACATTCCTTCATGTTAGGTTGCCTTAGGCTAGGATATATATCGTTATAGACGTATACAATGTTCCCACCGAGAAGTAGGGCCCGACATGCCAAGAATGTTGTAAAATATTACATCCGAGATGTAAGGTTCCCTTAGATTAGGATATATATCGTTATAGACGTATATAACGTTCCCACCGAGACGTAGGGACCGACATGCCAGGAATGTTGTAAAATATTACATCCCAGATGTTAGGTTGCATTAGGTTAGGATATACAACGTTATAGACGTATATAAAGTCCCCATCGAGAAGCAGGCGAGGACTCGGCAGGAATGTTGTAAAATATAACATCCGAGATGTTATGTTGCCATACGTTAGGATAATTAACGTTATAGACGTATATAATGTTCCCACCGAAAAGAAGCAGCCGAAGCGCCAGGAATGTTGTAAAATATTACATCCGAGATGCTAGGTTGCTTTAGGTTATGATTTATATCGTTATAGACGTATATAATGTTCCCACCGAGACGTGGGGACCGACATGCCAGGGATCTTGTAAAATATTACATCCCAGATGTTAGGTTGCTTTAGGTTAGGATATTCAACGTTATAGACGTATATAATGTCCCCATCTAGAAGCGGGCGACGACCCACCAGGAATGTTGTAAAATATTATATCCGAGATGTTATGTTGCCTTACGACAGGATATATAACGTTATAGACGTATATGATGTTCCCACCGATAAGTACGCGCTAACACGCCAGGAATGTTGTCAAATATTACATCCGAGATGTCAGGTTGCCTTAGGCTAGTATATATAACGTTGTAGGCGTATATAACGTTACCACCTTGCACTACGGGCCGACACGTCAGGAATGTTTTAAAATATTACATTCGACATGTTAGGTTGCCTTAGGCTAGCATATATAACGTTATAGACGTATATAATGTTCCCACCGAGAAATAGGGGCCGACACGTCAGGAATGATGTAAAATATTACATTCGACTTGCTAGGTCGCCTTAGGCTAGGATATATATCGCTATGGACGTATATGATGTTCCCACCGAGAAGTGCGGGTTAACACGCCAGGAATGTTGTCAAATATTACATCCGAGATGTTAGGTTGCCTTAGGTTAGGATATATATCGTTATAGACGTAATGTTCCCACCGAGACGTAGGGACCGACATGCCAGGAATGTTGTAAAATATTACATCCCAGACGTTAGGTTGCGTTAGGTTAGGATATACAACGTTGCAGACGTATATAATGTACCCACGGAGACGTAGGGACCGACATGCCAGAAATGTTGTAAAATATTACATCCCAGATGTTAGGTTGCCTTAGGTTAGGATATAAAACGTTATAGATGTATATAATGTCCCCATCCAGAAGTAGGCGACGACACGCCAGGAATGTTGTAAAATATTACATTCTACATGTTGGGTTGCCTTAGGCTAGGATATATGTCGTTATAGACGTATACATTGTTTCCACCGAGAAGTAGGGACCGACATGCCAGGAATGTTGTAAAATATTACATCCCAGATGTTAGGTTGCTTTAGGTTAGGATATTCAACGTTATAGACGTATATAATGTCCCCATCGAGATGCAGGAGACGACATGACAGGAATGTTGTAAAATATTACATCCGAGATGTTAGGTTGCCTTAGGTTAGGATATACAACGTTATAGATGAATATAATGTTCGCATAGAGAAGTAGGCGACGACACGCCAGGAATGTTGTAAAATATTACATTCTACAAGTTAGGTTGCCTTAGGCTAGGATATATAACGTTATAGACGTATATAATGTTCCCACCGAGAAATAGGGACTGACGCGTCAGGAATGTTCTAAAATATTACACCCGAGATGTTAGGTTCCCTTAGGTTAGGATATGCAACGTTATAGACGTATATAATGTCCCCATGGAGAAGCAGGCGACGACACGCCAGAATGTTGTAAAATATTACACCCGAGATGTTAGGTTCCCTTAGGTTAGGATATATGACGTTATAGATGTATATAATGTCCCCATCCAGAAGTAGGCGACGACACGCCAGGAATGTTGTAAGATATTACATCCCAGATGTTAGGTTGCGTTAGGTTAGTATATACAAGGTTATAGACGTATATAAGGTCCCCATGGAGAAGCAGGCGACGACACGCCAGAATGTTGTAAAATATTACACCCGAGATGTTAGGTTCCCTTAGGTTAGGATATATGACATTATAGATGTATTTAATGTCCCCATCCAGAAGTAGGCGACGACACGCCAGGAATGTTGTAAAATATTACATCCCAGATGTTAGGTTGCGTTAGGTTAGAATATACAACGTTATAGACGTATATAATGTCCCCATCGAGAAGCAGGCCACGACACGGCAGCAATGTTGTAAAATATTACATTCGACATGTTAGGTTGCCTTAGGCTAGAATATATATCGTTATAGACGTATACAATGTTCCCACCGAGAAGTATGGACCGACATGCCAGGAATGTTGTAAAATATTACATCCGAGATGTAAGGTTCCCTTAGATTAGGATATATATCGTTATAGACGTATATAACGTTCCCACCGAGACGTAGGGACCGACATCCCAGGAATGTTGTAAAATATTACATCCCAGATGTTAGGTTGCATTAGGTTAGGATATACAACGTTATAGACGTATATAAAGTCCCCATCGAGAAGCAGGCGAGGACTCGGCAGGAATGTTGTAAAATATAACATCCGAGATGTTATGTTGCCATACGTTAGGATATGTAACGTTATAGACGTATATAATGTTCCCACCGAAAAGTAGCAGCCGAAGCGCCAGGAATGTTGTAAACTATTACATCCGAGTTGTTGGGTTGCCTTAGGTTAGGATATATATCGTTATAGACGTATATAATGTTCCCACCGAGACGTAGGGACCGACATGCCAGGAATGTTGTAAAATATTACATCCGAGATGCTAGGTTGCTTTAGGTTATGATTTATATCGTTATAGACGTATATTATGTTCCCACCGAGACGTGGGGACCGACATGCCAGGGATCTTGTAAAATATTACATCCCAGATGTTAGGTTGCTTTAGGTTAGGATATTCAACGTTATAGACGTATATAATGTCCCCATCTAGAAGCGGGCGACGACCCACCAGGAATGTTGTAAAATATTATATCCGAGATGTTATGTTGCCTTACGACAGGATATATAACGTTATAGACGTATATGATGTTCCCACCGAGAAGTACGCGCTAACACGCCAGGAATGTTGTCAAATATTACATCCGAGATGTCAGGTTGCCTTAGGCTATTATATATAACGTTGTAGGCGTATATAATGTTACCACCTTGCACTACGGGCCGACACGTCAGGAATGTTGTAAAATATTACATCCGAGATGTTGGGTTGCCTTAGGTTAGGATATATATCGTTATAGACGTATATAATGTTCCCACCGAGACGTAGGGACCGACATGCCAGGAATGTTTTAAAATATTACATCCCAGACGTTAGGTTGCGTTAGGTTAGTATATACAAGGTTATAGACGTATATAATGTCCCCATCGAGAAGCAGGCGACGACACGGCAGGAATGTTGTAAAATATTACACTCGACATGTTAGGTTGCCTTAGGCTAGGATATATATCGTTATAGACGTACACAATGTTCCCACCGAGAAGTAGGGACCAACATGCCAGGAATGTTGTAAAATACTACATCCGAGATGTTAGGTTGCCTTAGGTTAGGATATACAACGTTATAGATGTATATATTGTCCCCATCGAGAAGTAGGCGACGACACGCCAGGAATGTTGTAAAATATTACATTCTACAAGTTAGGTTGCCTTAGGCTAGGATATATAACGTTATAGACGTATATAATGTTCCCACCGAGAAATAGGGACTGACGCGTCAGGAATGTTGTAAAATATTACACCCGAAATGTTAGGTTCCCTTAGGTTAGGATATACAACGTTATAGACGTATATAATGTCCCCATGGAGAAGCAGGCGATGACACGCCAGAATGTTGTAAAATATTACATCCGATATGTTAGGTTGCCTTAGGTTAGGATATATATCGTTATAGACGTAATGTTCCCACCGAGACGTAGGGACCGACATGCCAGGAATGTTGTAAAATATTACATCCCAGACGTTAGGTTGCGTTAGGTTAGGATATACAACGTTACAGACGTATATAATGTACCCACGGAGACGTAGGGACCGACATGCCAGAAATGTTGTAAAATATTACATCCCAGATGTTAGGTTGCCTTAGGTTAGGATATACAACGTTATAGATGTATATAATGTCCCCATCCAGAAGTAGGCGACGACACGCCAGGAATGTTGTAAAATATTACATTCTACATGTTGGGTTGCCTTAGGCTAGGATATATGTCGTTATAGACGTATACATTGTTTCCACCGAGAAGTAGGGACCGACATGCCAGGAATGTTGTAAAATATTACATCCCGGATGTTAGGTTGCTTTAGGTTAGGATATTCAACGTTATAGACGTATATAATGTCCCCATCGAGATGCAGGAGACGACACGCCAGGAATGTTGTAAAATATTACATCCCAGATGTTAGGTTGCGTTAGGTTAGAATATACAACGTTATAGACGTATATAATGTCCCCATCGAGAAGCAGGCGACGACACGGCAGGAATGTTGTAAAATATTACATTCGACATGTTAGGTTGCCTTAGGCTAGAATATATATCGTTATAGACGTATACAATGTTCCCACCGAGAAGTAGGGACCGACATGCCAGGAATGTTGTAAAATATTACATCCGAGATGTAAGGTTCCCTTAGATTAGGATATATATCGTTATAGACGTATATAACGTTCCCACCGAGACGTAGGGACCGACATGCCAGGAATGTTGTAAAATATTACATCCCAGATGTTAGGTTGCATTAGGTTAGGATATACAACGTTATAGACGTATATAAAGTCCCCATCGAGAAGCAGGCGAGGACTCGGCAGGAATGTTGTAAAATATAACATCCGAGATGTTATGTTGCCATACGTTAGGATATGTAACGTTATAGACGTATATAATGTTCCCACCGAAAAGTAGCAGCCGAAGCGCCAGGAATGTTGTAAACTATTACATCCGAGTTGTTGGGTTGCCTTAGGTTAGGATATATATCGTTATAGACGTATATAATGTTCCCACCGAGACGTAGGGACCGACATGCCAGGAATGTTTTAAAATATTACATCCCAGACGTTAGGTTGCGTTAGGTTAGTATATACAAGGTTACAGACGTATATAAGGTCCCCATGGAGAAGCAGGCGACGACACGCCAGAATGTTGTAAAATATTACACCCGAGATGTTAGGTTCCCTTAGGTTAGGATATATGACATTATAGATGTATATAATGTCCCCATCCAGAAGTAGGCGACGACACGCCAGGAATGTTTTAAAATATTACATCCCAGATGTTAGGTTGCGTTAGGTTAGAATATACAACGTTATAGACGTATATAATGTCCCCATCGAGAAGCAGGCGACGACACGGCAGGAATGTTGTAAAATATTACATTCGACATGTTAGGTTGCCTTAGGCTAGAATATATATCGTTATAGACGTATACAATGTTCCCACCGAGAAGTAGGGACCGACATGCCAGGAATGTTGTAAAATATTACATCCGAGATGTAAGGTTCCCTTAGATTAGGATATATATCGTTATAGACGTATATAACGTTCCCACCGAGACGTAGGGACCGACATGCCAGGAATGTTGTAAAATATTACATCCCAGATGTTAGGTTGCATTAGGTTAGGGTATACAACGTTATAGACGTATATAAAGTCCCCATCGAGAAGCAGGCGAGGACTGGGCAGGAATGTTGTAAAATATAACATCCGAGATGTTATGTTGCCATACGTTAGGATATGTAACGTTATAGACGTATATAATGTTCCCACCGAAAAGTAGCAGCCGAAGCGCCAGGAATGTTGTAAAATATTACATCCGAGATGTTAGGTTGCCTTAGGTTAGGATATATATCGTTATAGACGTATATAATGTTCCCACCGAGACGTAGGGACCGACATGCCAGGAATGTTTTAAAATATTACATCCCAGACGTTAGGTTGCGTTAGGTTAGTATATACAAGGTTATAGACGTATATAAGGTCCCCATGGAGAAGCAGGCGACGACACGCCAGAATGTTGTAAAATATTACACCCGAGATGTTAGGTTCGCTTAGGTTAGGATATATGACATTATAGATGTATATAATGTCCCCATCCAGAAGTAGGCGACGACACGCCAGGAATGTTGTAAAATATTACATCCCAGATGTTAGGTTGCGTTAGGTTAGAATATACAACGTTATAGACGTATATAATGTCCCCATCGAGAAGCAGGCGACGACACGGCAGGAATGTTGTAAAATATTACATTCGACATGTTAGGTTGCCTTAGGCTAGAATATATATCGTTATAGACGTATACAATGTTCCCACCGAAAAGTAGGGACCGACATGCCAGGAATGTTGTAAAATATTACATCCGAGATGTAAGGTTCCCTTAGATTAGGATATATATCGTTATAGACGTATATAACGTTCCCACCGAGACGTAGGGACCGACATGCCAGGAATGTTGTAAAATATTACATCCCAGATGTTAGGTTGCATTAGGTTAGGATATACAACGTTATAGACGTATATAAAGTCCCCATCGAGAAGCAGGCGAGGACTCGGCAGGAATGTTGTAAAATATAACATCCGAGATGTTATGTTGCCATACGTTAGGATATGTAACGTTATAGACGTATATAATGTTCCCACGGAAAAGTAGCAGCCGAAGCGCCAGGAATGTTGTAAAATATTACATCCGAGATGTTAGGTTGCCTTAGGTTAGGATATATATCGTTATAGACGTATATAATGTTCCCACCGAGACGTAGGGACCGACATGCCAGGAATGTTGTAAAATATTACATCCGAGATGCTAGGTTGCTTTAGGTTATGATTTATATCGTTATAGACGTATATAATGTTCCCACCGAGACGTGGGGACCGACATGCCAGGGATCTTGTAAAATATTACATCCCAGATGTTAGGTTGCTTTAGGTTAGGATATTCAACGTTATAGACGTATATAATATCCCCATCGAGAAGCAGGCGACGACACGACATGAATGATGTAAAATATTACATTCGACATGTTAGGTTGCCTTAGGCTAGGATATATATAGTTATAGACGTATACAATGTTCCCACCGAGAAGTAGGCGACGACACGCCAGGAATGTTGTGAAATATTACACCCGAGATGTTAGGTTCCCCTAGGTTAGGATATATAACGTTATAGATGTATATAATGTCCCCATCCAGAAGTAGGCGACGACACGCCAGGAATGTTGTAAAATATTACATTCTACATGTTGGGTTGCCTTAGGCTAGGATATATGTCGTTATAGACGTATACATTGATTCCACCGAGAAATAGGGACTGACGCGTCAGGAATGTTCTAAAATATTACACCCGAGATGTTAGGTTCCCTTAGGTTAGGATATACAACATTATAGACGTATAGAATGTCCCCATCGAGAAGCAGGCGACGACACGACAGGAATGTTGTAAACTATTACATTCGACATGTTAGGTTGCCTTAGGCTAGGATATATATCGTTATAGACGTATACAATGTTCCCACCGAGAAGTAGGGCCCGACATACCAGGAATGTTGTAAAAAATTACATCCGAGATGTAAGGTACCCTTAGGTTAGGATATATATCGTTATAGACGTATATAACGTTCCCACCGTGACGTAGGGATCGACATGCCAGGAATGTTTTAAAATATTACATCCCAGATGTTAGGTTGCGTTAGGTTAGGATATATAACGTTATAGACGTATATAATGTTCCCACCGAGAAATAGGGACTGACGCGTCAGGAATGTTCTAAAATATTACACCCGAGATGTTAGGTTCCCTTAGGTTAGGATATACAACGTTATAGACGTATAGAATGTCCCCATCGAGAAGCAGGCGACGACACGTCAGGAATGTTGTAAAATATTACATTCCTTCATGTTAGGTTGCCTTAGGCTAGGATATATATCGTTATAGACGTATACAATGTTCCCACCGAGAAGTAGGGCCCGACATGCCAAGAATGTTGTAAAATATTACATCCGAGATGTAAGGTTCCCTTAGATTAGGATATATATCGTTATAGACGTATATAACGTTCCCACCGAGACGTAGGGACCGACATGCCAGGAATGTTGTAAAATATTACATCCCAGATGTTAGGTTGCATTAGGTTAGGATATACAACGTTATAGACGTATATAAAGTCCCCATCGAGAAGCAGGCGAGGACTCGGCAGGAATGTTGTAAAATATAACATCCGAGATGTTATGTTGCCATACGTTAGGATAATTAACGTTATAGACGTATATAATGTTCCCACCGAAAAGAAGCAGCCGAAGCGCCAGGAATGTTGTAAAATATTACATCCGAGATGCTAGGTTGCTTTAGGTTATGATTTATATCGTTATAGACGTATATAATGTTCCCACCGAGACGTGGGGACCGACATGCCAGGGATCTTGTAAAATATTACATCCCAGATGTTAGGTTGCTTTAGGTTAGGATATTCAACGTTATAGACGTATATAATGTCCCCATCTAGAAGCGGGCGACGACCCACCAGGAATGTTGTAAAATATTATATCCGAGATGTTATGTTGCCTTACGACAGGATATATAACGTTATAGACGTATATGATGTTCCCACCGATAAGTACGCGCTAACACGCCAGGAATGTTGTCAAATATTACATCCGAGATGTCAGGTTGCCTTAGGCTAGTATATATAACGTTGTAGGCGTATATAACGTTACCACCTTGCACTACGGGCCGACACGTCAGGAATGTTTTAAAATATTACATTCGACATGTTAGGTTGCCTTAGGCTAGCATATATAACGTTATAGACGTATATAATGTTCCCACCGAGAAATAGGGGCCGACACGTCAGGAATGATGTAAAATATTACATTCGACTTGCTAGGTCGCCTTAGGCTAGGATATATATCGCTATGGACGTATATGATGTTCCCACCGAGAAGTGCGGGTTAACACGCCAGGAATGTTGTCAAATATTACATCCGAGATGTTAGGTTGCCTTAGGTTAGGATATATATCGTTATAGACGTAATGTTCCCACCGAGACGTAGGGACCGACATGCCAGGAATGTTGTAAAATATTACATCCCAGACGTTAGGTTGCGTTAGGTTAGGATATACAACGTTGCAGACGTATATAATGTACCCACGGAGACGTAGGGACCGACATGCCAGAAATGTTGTAAAATATTACATCCCAGATGTTAGGTTGCCTTAGGTTAGGATATACAACGTTATAGATGTATATAATGTCCCCATCCAGAAGTAGGCGACGACACGCCAGGAATGTTGTAAAATATTACATTCTACATGTTGGGTTGCCTTAGGCTAGGATATATGTCGTTATAGACGTATACATTGTTTCCACCGAGAAGTAGGGACCGACATGCCAGGAATGTTGTAAAATATTACATCCCAGATGTTAGGTTGCTTTAGGTTAGGATATTCAACGTTATAGACGTATATAATGTCCCCATCGAGATGCAGGAGACGACATGACAGGAATGTTGTAAAATATTACATCCGAGATGTTAGGTTGCCTTAGGTTAGGATATACAACGTTATAGATGAATATAATGTTCGCATAGAGAAGTAGGCGACGACACGCCAGGAATGTTGTAAAATATTACATTCTACAAGTTAGGTTGCCTTAGGCTAGGATATATAACGTTATAGACGTATATAATGTTCCCACCGAGAAACAGGGACTGACGCGTCAGGAATGTTCTAAAATATTACACCCGATATGTTAGGTTCCCTTAGGTTAGGAAATACAACGTTATAGACGTATAGAATGTCCCCATCGAGAAGCAGGCGACGACACGGCAGGAATGTTGTAAAATATTACACCCGAGATGTTAGGTTCCCTTAGGTTAGGATATATGACGTTATAGATGTATATAATGTCCCCATCCAGAAGTAGGCGACGACACGCCAGGAATGTTGTAAGATATTACATCCCAGATGTTAGGTTGCGTTAGGTTAGAATATACAACGTTATAGATGTATATAATGTCCCCATCGAGAAGTGGGCAACGACACGCCAGGAACGTTGTAAAATATTACACCCGAGATGTTAGGTTCCCTTAGGTTAGGATATATGACGTTATAGATGTATATAATGTCCCCATCCAGAAGTAGGCGACGACACGCCAGGACTGTTGTAATATATTACATCCCTGATGTTAGATTGCGGTAGGTTAGAATATACAACGTTATAGACGTATATAATGTCCCCATCGAGAAGCAGGCGACGAAACGACAGGAATGTAGTAAAATATTACACTCGACATGTTAGGTTGCCTTAGGCTAGGATATATATCGTTATAGACGTACACAATGTTCCCACCGAGAAGTAGGGACCAACATGCCAGGAATGTTGTAAAATACTACATCCGAGATGTTAGGTTGCCTTAGGTTAGGATATACAACGTTATAGATGTATATATTGTCCCCATCGAGAAGTAGGCGACGACACGCCAGGAATGTTGTAAAATATTACATTCTACAAGTTAGGTTGCCTTAGGCTAGGATATATAACGTTATAGACGTATATAATGTTCCCACCGAGAAATAGGGACTGACGCGTCAGGAATGTTCTAAAATATTACACCCGAGATGTTAGGTTCCCTTAGGTTAGGATATGCAACGTTATAGACGTATATAATGTCCCCATGGAGAAGCAGGCGACGACACGCCAGAATGTTGTAAAATATTACACCCGAGATGTTAGGTTCCCTTAGGTTAGGATATATGACGTTATAGATGTATATAATGTCCCCATCCAGAAGTAGGCGACGACACGCCAGGAATGTTGTAAGATATTACATCCCAGATGTTAGGTTGCGTTAGGTTAGTATATACAAGGTTATAGACGTATATAAGGTCCCCATGGAGAAGCAGGCGACGACACGCCAGAATGTTGTAAAATATTACACCCGAGATGTTAGGTTCCCTTAGGTTAGGATATATGACATTATAGATGTATTTAATGTCCCCATCCAGAAGTAGGCGACGACACGCCAGGAATGTTGTAAAATATTACATCCCAGATGTTAGGTTGCGTTAGGTTAGAATATACAACGTTATAGACGTATATAATGTCCCCATCGAGAAGCAGGCCACGACACGGCAGCAATGTTGTAAAATATTACATTCGACATGTTAGGTTGCCTTAGGCTAGAATATATATCGTTATAGACGTATACAATGTTCCCACCGAGAAGTATGGACCGACATGCCAGGAATGTTGTAAAATATTACATCCGAGATGTAAGGTTCCCTTAGATTAGGATATATATCGTTATAGACGTATATAACGTTCCCACCGAGACGTAGGGACCGACATCCCAGGAATGTTGTAAAATATTACATCCCAGATGTTAGGTTGCATTAGGTTAGGATATACAACGTTATAGACGTATATAAAGTCCCCATCGAGAAGCAGGCGAGGACTCGGCAGGAATGTTGTAAAATATAACATCCGAGATGTTATGTTGCCATACGTTAGGATATGTAACGTTATAGACGTATATAATGTTCCCACCGAAAAGTAGCAGCCGAAGCGCCAGGAATGTTGTAAACTATTACATCCGAGTTGTTGGGTTGCCTTAGGTTAGGATATATATCGTTATAGACGTATATAATGTTCCCACCGAGACGTAGGGACCGACATGCCAGGAATGTTGTAAAATATTACATCCGAGATGCTAGGTTGCTTTAGGTTATGATTTATATCGTTATAGACGTATATTATGTTCCCACCGAGACGTGGGGACCGACATGCCAGGGATCTTGTAAAATATTACATCCCAGATGTTAGGTTGCTTTAGGTTAGGATATTCAACGTTATAGACGTATATAATGTCCCCATCTAGAAGCGGGCGACGACCCACCAGGAATGTTGTAAAATATTATATCCGAGATGTTATGTTGCCTTACGACAGGATATATAACGTTATAGACGTATATGATGTTCCCACCGAGAAGTACGCGCTAACACGCCAGGAATGTTGTCAAATATTACATCCGAGATGTCAGGTTGCCTTAGGCTATTATATATAACGTTGTAGGCGTATATAATGTTACCACCTTGCACTACGGGCCGACACGTCAGGAATGTTGTAAAATATTACATCCGAGATGTTGGGTTGCCTTAGGTTAGGATATATATCGTTATAGACGTATATAATGTTCCCACCGAGACGTAGGGACCGACATGCCAGGAATGTTTTAAAATATTACATCCCAGACGTTAGGTTGCGTTAGGTTAGTATATACAAGGTTATAGACGTATATAATGTCCCCATCGAGAAGCAGGCGACGACACGGCAGGAATGTTGTAAAATATTACACTCGACATGTTAGGTTGCCTTAGGCTAGGATATATATCGTTATAGACGTACACAATGTTCCCACCGAGAAGTAGGGACCAACATGCCAGGAATGTTGTAAAATACTACATCCGAGATGTTAGGTTGCCTTAGGTTAGGATATACAACGTTATAGATGTATATATTGTCCCCATCGAGAAGTAGGCGACGACACGCCAGGAATGTTGTAAAATATTACATTCTACAAGTTAGGTTGCCTTAGGCTAGGATATATAACGTTATAGACGTATATAATGTTCCCACCGAGAAATAGGGACTGACGCGTCAGGAATGTTCTAAAATATTACACCCGAGATGTTAGGTTCCCTTAGGTTAGGATATACAACGTTATAGACGTATATAATGTCCCCATGGAGAAGCAGGCGATGACACGCCAGAATGTTGTAAAATATTACATCCGATATGTTAGGTTGCCTTAGGTTAGGATATATATCGTTATAGACGTAATGTTCCCACCGAGACGTAGGGACCGACATGCCAGGAATGTTGTAAAATATTACATCCCAGACGTTAGGTTGCGTTAGGTTAGGATATACAACGTTACAGACGTATATAATGTACCCACGGAGACGTAGGGACCGACATGCCAGAAATGTTGTAAAATATTACATCCCAGATGTTAGGTTGCCTTAGGTTAGGATATACAACGTTATAGATGTATATAATGTCCCCATCCAGAAGTAGGCGACGACACGCCAGGAATGTTGTAAAATATTACATTCTACATGTTGGGTTGCCTTAGGCTAGGATATATGTCGTTATAGACGTATACATTGTTTCCACCGAGAAGTAGGGACCGACATGCCAGGAATGTTGTAAAATATTACATCCCGGATGTTAGGTTGCTTTAGGTTAGGATATTCAACGTTATAGACGTATATAATGTCCCCATCGAGATGCAGGAGACGACACGCCAGGAATGTTGTAAAATATTACATCCCAGATGTTAGGTTGCATTAGGTTAGGATATACAACGTTATAGACGTATATAAAGTCCCCATCGAGAAGCAGGCGAGGACTGGGCAGGAATGTTGTAAAATATAACATCCGAGATGTTATGTTGCCATACGTTAGGATATGTAACGTTATAGACGTATATAATGTTCCCACGGAAAAGTAGCAGCCGAAGCGCCAGGAATGTTGTAAAATATTACATCCGAGATGTTAGGTTGCCTTAGGTTAGGATATATATCGTTATAGACGTATATAATGTTCCCACCGAGACGTAGGGACCGACATGCCAGGAATGTTGTAAAATATTACATCCGAGATGCTAGGTTGCTTTAGGTTATGATTTATATCGTTATAGACGTATATAATGTTCCCACCGAGACGTGGGGACCGACATGCCAGGGATCTTGTAAAATATTACATCCCAGATGTTAGGTTGCTTTAGGTTAGGATATTCAACGTTATAGACGTATATAATATCCCCATCGAGAAGCAGGCGACGACACGACATGAATGATGTAAAATATTACATTCGACATGTTAGGTTGCCTTAGGCTAGGATATATATAGTTATAGACGTATACAATGTTCCCACCGAGAAGTAGGCGACGACACGCCAGGAATGTTGTGAAATATTACACCCGAGATGTTAGGTTCCCCTAGGTTAGGATATATAACGTTATAGATGTATATAATGTCCCCATCCAGAAGTAGGCGACGACACGCCAGGAATGTTGTAAAATATTACATTCTACATGTTGGGTTGCCTTAGGCTAGGATATATGTCGTTATAGACGTATACATTGATTCCACCGAGAAATAGGGACTGACGCGTCAGGAATGTTCTAAAATATTACACCCGAGATGTTAGGTTCCCTTAGGTTAGGACATACAGCGTTATAGACGTATAGAATGTCCCCATCGAGAAGCAGGCGACGACACGACAGGAATGTTGTAAAATATTACATTCGACATGTTAGGTTGCGTTAGGCTAGGATATATATCGTTATAGACGTATACAATGCTCCCACCGAGAAGTAGGGCCCGACATGCCAGGAATGTTGTAAAATATTACATCCGAGATGTTAGGTTGCCTTAGGTTAGGATATACAACGTTATAGATGTATATAATGTCCTCATCGAGAAGTAGGCGACGACACGCCAGGAATGTTGTAAAATATTACATTCTACAAGTTAGGTTGCCTTAGGCTAGGATATATAACGTTATAGACGTATAAAATGATCCCACCGAGAAATAGGGACTGACGCGTCAGGAATGTTCTAAAATATTACACCCGAGATGTTAGGTTCCCTTAGGTTAGGATATACAACGTTATGGACGTATAGAATGTTCCCACCGAGAAGTAGGGACCGACATGCCAGGAATGTTGTAAAATATTACATCCGAGGTGTTAGGTTGCCTTAGGGTAGGATGTACAACGTTATAGATGTATATAATGTCCCCAGCGAGAAGTAGGCGACGACACGCCAGGAATGTTGTAAAATATTACATTCGACATGTTGGGTTGCCTTAGGCTAGGATATGTATCGTTATAGACGTATACAATGTTCCCACCGAGAAGTAGGGACCGACTTGCCAGGAATGTTGTAAAATATTACATCCGAGATGTTAGGTTGCCTTAGGGTAGGATATACTACGCTATAGATGTATATAACGTCCCCATCGAGAAGTAGGCGACGACACGCCAGGAATGTTGTAAAATATTACATTCTACATTTTGGGTTGCCTTAGGCTAGGATATATGTCGTTATAGACGTATACATTGTTTCCACCGAGAAGTAGGGACCGACATGCCAGGAATGTTGTAAAATATTACATCCCAGATGTTAGGTTGCTTTAGGTTAGGATATTCAACTTTATAGACGTATATAATGTCCCCATCGAGATGCAGGAGACGACACGACAGGAATGTTGTAAAATATTACATTCGACATGTTAGGTTGCCTTAGGCTAGGATATATATAGTTATAGACGTATACAATGTTCCCACCGAGAAGTAGGGCCCAACATGCCAGGAATGTTGTAAAATATTACATCCGAGATGTAAGGTTCCCTTAGGTTAGGATATATATCGTTATAGACGTATATAACGTTCCCACCGAGACGTAGGGACCGACATGCCAGGAATGTTGAAAATATTACATCCCAGATGTTAGGTTGCGATAGGTTAGGATATACAACGTTCTAGACGTACATAAAGTCCCCATCGAGAAGCAGGCGACGACACGCCAGGAATGTTGTAAAATATAACATCCGAGATGTTATGTTGCCATACGTTAGGATATGTAACGTTATAGACGTATATAATGTTCCCACCGAAAAGTAGCAGCCGAAGCGCCAGGAATGTTGTAAAATATTACATCCGAAATGTTAGGTTGCCTTAGGTTAGGATATATATCGTTATAGACGTATATAATGTCCCCATCGAGATGCAGGAGACGACATGACAGGAATGTTGTAAAATATTACGTCCCAGATGTTAGGTTGCGTTAGGTTAGGATATACAACGTTATAGATGTATATAATGCCCTCATCGAGAAGTAGGCGACGACACGCCAGAAATGTTGTAAAATATTACATTCTACAAGTTAGGTTGCCTTAGGCTAGGATATATAACGTTATAGACGTATATAATGATCCCACCGAGAAATAGGGACTGACGCGTCAGGAATGTTCTAAAATATTACACCCGAGATGTTAGGTTCCCTTAGGTTAGGATATGCAACGTTATGGACGTATAGAATGTCCCCATCGAGATGCAGGAGACGACACGACAGGAATGTTGTAAAATATTACATTCGACATGTTAGGTTGCCTTAGGGTAGGATATATATAGTTATAGACGTATACAATGTTCCCACCGAGAAGCAGGCGACGACACGCCAGGAATGTTGTAAAATATTACATCCGAGGTGTTAGGTTGCCTTAGGGTAGGATGTACAACGTTATAGATGTATATAATGTCCCCAGCGAGAAGTAGGCGACGACACGCCAGGAATGTTGTAAAATATTACATTCGACATGTTAGGTTGCCTTAGGCTAGGATATGTATCGTTATAGACGTATACAATGTTCCCACCGAGAAGTAGGGCCCGACATGCCAGGAATGTTGTAAAATATTACATCCGAGATGTTAGGTTGCCCTAGATTAGGATATACAACGTTATAGATGTATATAATGTCCCCATCGAGAAGTAGGCAACGACACGCCAGGAATGTTGTAAAATATTACACCCGAGATGTTAGGTTCCCTTAGGTTAGGATATATGACGTTATAGATGTATATAATGTCCCTATCCAGAAGTAGGCGACGACACGCCAGGAATGTTGTAAAATATTACATCCCAGATTTTAGGTTGCGTTAGGTTAGAATATACAACGTTATAGTCGTATATAATGTCCCCATCGAGAAGCAGGCGACGACACGACAGGAATGTTGTAAAATATTACATTCGACATGTTAGGTTGCCTTAGGCTAGAATATATATCGTTATAGACGTATACAATGTTCCCACCGAGAAGTAGGGACCGACATGCCAGGAATGTTGTAAAATATTACACCCGAGATGTTAGGTTGCCTTAGGGTAGGATATACAACGTTATAGATGTATACAATGTCCCCATCCAGAAGTAGGCGACGACACGCCAGGAATGTTGTAAAATATTACATTCTACATGTTGGGTTGCCTTAGGCTAGGATATATGTCGTTATAGACGTATAAATTGTTTCCACCGAGATGTAGGGACCGACATGCCACGAATGTTGTAAAATATTACATCCCAGATGTTAGGTTGCTTTAGGTTAGGATATTCAACGTTATAGACGTATATAATGTCCCCATCGAGATGCAGGAGACGACACGACAGGAATGTTGTAAAATATTACATTCAACATGTTAGGTTGCCTTAGGCTAGGATATATATAGTTATAGACGTATACAATGTTCCCACCGAGAAGTAGGGCCCAACATGCCAGGAATGTTGTAAAATATTACATCCGAGATGTAAGGTTCCCTTAGGTTAGGATATATATCGTTATAGACGTATATAACGTTCCCACCGAGACGTAGGTACCGACATGCCAGGAATGTTGAAAATATTACATCCCAGATGTTAGGTTGCGATAGGTTAGGATATACAACGTTCTAGACGTACATAAGGTCCCCATCGAGAAGCAGGCGACGACACGCCAGGAATGTTGTAAAATATAACATCCGAGATGTTATGTTGCCATACGTTAGGATATGTAACGTTATAGACGTATATAATGTTCCCACCGAAAAGTAGCAGCCGAAGCGCCAGGAATGTTGTATAATATTACATCCGAGATGTTAGGTTGCCTTAGGTTAGGATATATATCGTTATAGACGTATATAATGTCCCCATCGAGATGCAGGAGACGACATGACAGGAATGTTGTAAAATATTACATCCCAGATGTTAGGTTGCGTTAGGTTAGGATATACAACGTTATAGATGTATATAATGTCCTCATCGAGAAGTAGGCGACGACACGCCAGGAATGTTGTAAAATATTACATTCTACAAGTTAGGTTGCCTTAGGCTAGGATATATAACGTTATAGACGTATATAATGATCCCACCGAGAAATCGGGACTGACGCGTCAGGAATGTTCTAAAATATTACACCCGAGATGTTAGGTTCCCTTAGGTTAGGATATACAACGTTATGGACGTATAGAATGTTCCCACCGAGAAGTAGGGACCGACATGCCAGGAATGTTGTAAAATATTACATCCCAGATGTTAGGTTGCTTTAGGTTAGGATATTCAACGTTATAGACGTATATAATGTCCCCATCGAGATGCAGGAGACGACACGACAGGAATGTTGTAAAATATTACATTCGACATGTTAGGTTGCCTTAGGCTAGGATATACATAGTCATAGACGTATACAATGTTCCCATCGAGAAGCAGGCGCCGACACGGCAGGAATGTTGTAAAATATTACATTCGACATGTTAGGTTCCGTTAGGCTAGGATACATATCGTTATAGACGTATACAATGTTCCCACCGAGAAGTAGTGCCCGACATGCCAGGAATGTTGTAAAATATTACATCCGAGATGTTAGGTTGCCTTAGGTTAGGATATACAACGTTATAGATGTATATAATGTCCCCATCGAGAAGTAGGCAACGACACGCCAGGAATGTTGTAAAATATTACACCCGAGATGTTAGGTTCCCTTAGGTTAGGATATATGACGTTATAGATGTATATAATGTCCCTATCCAGAAGTAGGCGACGACACGCCAGGAATGTTGTAAAATATTACATCCCAGGTTTTAGGTTGCGTTAGGTTAGAATATACAACGTTATAGACGTATATAATGTCCCCATCGACAAGCAGGCGACGACACGACAGGAATGTTGTAAAATATTACATTCGACATGTTAGGTTGCCTTAGGCTAAAATATATATCGTTATAGACGTATACAATGTTCCCACCGAGAAGTAGGGACCGACATGCCAGGAATGTTGTAAAATATTACATCCGAGATGTTAGGTTGCCTTAGGGTAGGATATACAACGTTATAGATGTATATAACGTCCCCATCGAGAAGTAGGCGACGACACGCCAGGAATGTTGTGAAATATTACATTCTACATTTTGGGTTGCCTTAGGCTACGATATATGTCGTTATAGACGTATACATTGTTTCCATCGAGAAGTAGGGACCGACATGCCAGGAATGTTGTAAAATATTACATCCCAGATGTTAGGTTGCGTTAGGTTAGGATATACAACGTTATAGATGTATATAATGTCCTCATCGAGAAGTAGGCGACGACACGCCAGGAATGTTGTAAAATATTACATTCTACAAGTTAGGTTGCCTTAGGCTAGGATATATAACGTTATAGACGTATATAATAATCCCACAGAGAAATAGGGACTGACGCGTCAGGAATGTTCTAAAATATTACACCCGAGATGTTAGGTTCCCTTAGGTTAGGATATACAACGTTATGGACGTATAGAATGTTCCCACCGAGAAGTAGGGACCGACATGCCAGGAATGTTGTAAAATATTACATCCGAGGTGTTAGGTTGCCTTAGGGTAGGATGTACAACGTTATAGATGTATATAATGTCCCCAGCGAGAAGTAGGCGACGACACGCCAGGAATGTTGTACAATATTACATCCGAGATGTCATGTTGCCTTACGACAGGATATATAACGTTACAGACGTATATGATGTTACCACCGAGAAGTACGTGCTCACACGCCAGAAATGTTGTGAAATATTACATCCGAGATGTTAGGTTGCCTTAGGCTAGGATATATAGCGTTATAGACGTATATAATGTTCCCACCGAAAAGTAGCAGCCGAAGCGCCAGGAATGTTGTAAAATATTACATCCGAGATGTTAGGTTGCCTTAGGTTAGGATATATATCGTTATAGACGTATATAATGTTCCCACCGAGACGTAGGGACCGACATGCCAGGAATGTTTTAAAATATTACATCCCAGATGTTAGGTTCCGTTAGGTTAGGATATACAACGTTATAGACGTATATAATGTACCCACGGAGACGTAGGGACCGACATGCCAGGAATGTTGTAAAATATTACATCCCAGATGTTAGGTTGCGTTAGGTTAGTATATACAAGGTTATAGACGTATATAATGTTCCCATCGAGAAGCAGGCGACGACACGACAGAATGTTGTAAAATATTACATCCGAGATGTTAGGTTGCCTTAGGTTAGGATATACAACGTTATAGATGTATATAATATCCCCATCGAGAAGTAGGCGACGACACGCCAGGAATGTTGTAAAATATTACACCCGAGATGTTAGGTTCCCTTAGGTTAGGATATATGTCGTTATAGATGTATATAATGTCCCTATCCAGAAGTAGGCGACGACACGCCAGGAATGTTGTAAAATATTACATCCCAGGTTTTAGGTTGCGTTAGGTTAGAATATACAACGTTATAGACGTATATAATGTCCCCATCGACAAGCAGGCGACGACACGACAGGAATGTTGTAAAATATTACATTCGACATGTTAGGTTGCCTTAGGCTAAAATATATATCGTTATAGACGTATACAATGTTCCCACCGAGAAATAGGGACTGACGCGTCAGGAATGTTATAAAATATTACACCCGAGGTGTTAGGTTCCATTAGGTTAGGATATACAACGTTATGGACGTATAGAATGTTCCCACCGAGAAGTAGGGACCGACATGCCAGGAATGTTGTAAAATATTACATCCCAGATGTTAGGTTGCTTTAGGTTAGGATATTCAACTTTATAGACGTATATAATGTCCCCATCGAGATGCAGGAGACGACACGACAGGAATGTTGTAAAATATTACATTCGACATGTTAGGTTGCCTTAGGCTAGGATATATATAGTTATAGACGTATACAATGTTCCCACCGAGAAGTAGGGCCCAACATGCCAGGAATGTTGTAAAATATTACATCCGAGATGTAAGGTTCCCTTAGGTTAGGATATATATCGTTATAGACGTATATAACGTTCTCACCGAGACGTAGGGACCGACTTGCCAGGAATGTTGTAAAATATTACATCCGAGATGTTAGGTTGCCTTAGGGTAGGATATACAACGTTATAGATGTATATAACGTCCCCATCGAGAAGTAGGCGACGACACGCCAGGAATGTTGTAAAATATTACTTTCTACATTTTGGGTTGCCTTAGGCTAGGATATATGTCGTTATAGACGTATACATTGTTTCAACCGAGAAGTAGGGACCGACATGCCAGGAATGTTGTAAAATATTACATCCCAGATGTTAGGTTGCTTTAGGTTAGGATATTCAACGTTATGGACGTATAGAATGTTCCCACCGAGACGTAGGGACCGACATGCCAGGAATGTTTTAAAATATTACATCCCAGATGTTAGGTTGCGTTAGGTTAGGATATACAACGTTATAGACGTATATAATGTACCCACGGAGACGTAGGGACCGACATGCCAGGAATGTTGTAAAATATTACATCCCAGATGTTAGGTTGCGTTAGGTTAGTATATACAAGGTTATAGACGTATATAATGTTCCCATCGAGATGCAGGCGACGACTCGCCAGAATGTTGTAAAATATTACATCCGAGATGTTAGGTTGCCTTAGGTTAGGATACACAACGTTATAGATGTATAGAATATCCCCATCGAGAAGTAGGCGACGACACGCCAGGAATGTTGTAAAATATTACACCCGAGATGTTAGGTTCCCTTAGGTTAGGATATATGACGTTATAGATGTATATAATGTTCCCATAGAGAAGTTGGCGACGACACGCCAGGAATGTTGTAAAATATTACATCCCAGATGTTAGGTTGCGTTAGCTTAGGATATACAACGTTCTAGACGTACATAAAGTCCCCATCGAGAAGCAGGCGACGACACGCCAGGAATGTTGTAAAATATAACATCCGAGATGTTATGTTGCCATACGTTAGAATATGTAACGTTATAGACGTATATAATGTTCCCACCGAAAAGTAGCAGCCGATGCGCCAGGAATGTTGTAAAATATTACACCCGAGATGTTAGGTTCCGTTAGGTTAGGATATATGACGTTATAAATGTATATAATGTCCCCATCCAGAAGTAGGCGACGACACGCCAGGAATGTTGTAAAATATTACATCCCAGATGTTAGGTTGCGTTGGGTTAGAATATACAACGTTATAGACGTATATAATATCCCCATCGAGAAGCAGGCGGCGACACGACAGGAATGTTGTAAAATATTACATTCTACAAGTGAGGTTGCCTTAGGCTAGGATATATAACGTTATAGACGTATATAATGTTCCCACCGAGAAGTAGGGACCGACATGACAGGAATGTTGTAAAATATTACAGCCGAGATGTTAGGTTGCCTTAGGTTAGGATATACAACGTTATAGATGTATATAATGTCCCCATCGAGAAGTAGGCGACGACACGCCAGGAATGTTGTAAAATATTACACCCGAGATGTTAGGTTCCCTTAGGTTAGGATATATGACGTTATAGATGTATATAATGTCCCCATCCAGAAGTAGGCGACGACACGCCACGAATGTTGTAAAATATAACATCCCAGATGTTAGGTTGCGTTAGGTTAGAATATACAACGTTATAGACGTATATAATGTCCCCATCGAGAAGCAGGCGACGACACGACAGGAATGTTGTAAAATATTACATTCGACATGTTAGGTTGCCTTAGGCTAGAATATATATCGTTATAGACGTATACAATGTTCCCACCGAGAAGTAGGGACCGACATGCTAGGAATGTTGTAAAATATTACATCCGAGATGTTAGGTTGCCTTAGGTTAGGATATACAACGTTATAGACGTATATAATGTCCCCATCGAGAAGTAGGCGACGACACGCCAGGAATGTTGTAAAATATTACACCCGAGATGTTAGGTTCCCTTAGGTTAGGATATATGACGTTATAGATGTATATAATGTCCCCATCCAGAAGTAGGCGACGACACGCCAGGAATGTTGTAAAATATAACATCCCAGATGTTAGGTTGCGTTAGGTTAGAATATACAACGTTATAGACGTATATAATGTCCCCATCGAGAAGCAGGCGACGACACGACAGGAACGTTGTAAAATATTACATTCGACATGTTAGGTAGCCTTAGGCTAGAATATATATCGTTATGGACGTATACAATGTTCCCACCGAGAAGTAGGGACCGACATGCCAGGAATGTTGTAAAATATTACATCCGAGATGTTAGGTTGCCTTAGGTTAGGATATACAACGTTATAGATGTATATAATGTCCCCATCGAGAAGTAGGCGACGACACGCCAGGAATGTTGTAAAATATTACATTCTACATGTTGGGTTGCCTTAGGCTAGGATATATATCGTTATAGACGTATACATTGTTTCCACCGAGAAGTAGGGACCGACATGCCAGGAATGTTGTAAAATATTACATCCGAGATGTTAGGTTGCCTTAGGATAGGATATATATCGTTATAGACGTATATAATGTTCCCACCGAGACGTGGGGACCGACATGCCAGGGATCTTGTAAAATATTACATCCCAGATTTAGGTTGCTTTAGGTTAGGATATTCAACGTTATAGACGTATATAATGTCCCCATCGAGAAGCGGGCGACGACCCACCAGGAATGATGTAAAATATTACATCCCAGATGTTAGGTTGCGTTAGGTTAGTATATACAAGGTTATAGACGTATATAATGTCCCCATCGAGAAGCAGGCGACGACACGCCAGAATGTTGTAAAATATTACATCCGAGATGTTAGGTTGCCTTAGGTTAGGATATACAACGTTATAGATGTATATAATGTCCCCATCGAGAAGTAGGCGACGACACGCCAGGAATGTTGTAAAATCTTACACCCGAGATGTTAGGTTCCCTTGGGTTAGGATATATGACGTTATAGATGTATATAATGTCCCCATCCAGAAGTAGGCGACGACACGCCAGGAATGTTGTAAAATATAACATCCCAGATGTTAGGTTGCGTTAGGTTAGAATATACAACGTTATAGACGTATATAATGTCCCCATCGAGAAGCAGGCGACGACACGACAGGAACGTTGTAAAATATTACATTCGACATGTTATGTAGCCTTAGGCTAGAATATGTATCGTTATAGACGTATACAATGTTCCCACCGAGAAGTAGGGACCGACAAGCCAGGAATGTTGTAAAATATTACATCCCAGATGTTAGGTTGCGTTAGGTTAGAATATACAACGTTATAGACGTATATAATGTCCCCATCGAGAAGCAGGCGACGACACGACAGGAACGTTGTAAAATATTACATTCGACATGTTAGGTAGCCTTAGGCTAGAATATATATCGTTATGGACGTATACAATGTTCCCACCGAGAAGTAGGGACCGACATGCCAGGAATGTTGTAAAATATTACATCCGAGATGTTAGGTTGCCTTAGGTTAGGATATACAACGTTATAGATGTATATAATGTCCCCATCGAGAAGTAGGCGACGACACGCCAGGAATGTTGTAAAATATTACATTCTACATGTTGGGTTGCCTTAGGCTAGGATATATATCGTTATAGACGTATACATTGTTTCCACCGAGAAGTAGGGACCGACATGCCAGGAATGTTGTAAAATATTACATCCGAGATGTTAGGTTGCCTTAGGATAGGATATATACCGTTATAGACGTATATAATGTTCCCACCGAGACGTGGGGACCGACATGCCAGGGATCTTGTAAAATATTACATCCCAGATTTAGGTTGCTTTAGGTTAGGATATTCAACGTTATAGACGTATATAATGTCCCCATCGAGAAGCGGGCGACGACCCACCAGGAATGTTGTAAAATATTACATCCCAGATGTTAGGTTGCGTTGGGTTAGTATATACAAGGTTATAGACGTATATAATGTCCCCATCGAGAAGCAGGCGACGACACGCCAGAATGTTGTAAAATATTACATCCGAGATGTTAGGTTGCCTTAGGTTAGGATATACAACGTTATAGATGTATATAATGTCCCCATCGAGAAGTAGGCGACGACACGCCAGGAATGTTGTAAAATATTACACCCGAGATGTTAGGTTCCCTTAGGTTAGGATATATGACGTTATAGATGTATATAATGTCCCCATCCAGAAGTAGGCGACGACACGCCAGGAATGTTGTAAAATATAACATCCCAGATGTTAGGTTGCGTTAGGTTAGAATATACAACGTTATAGACGTATATAATGTCCCCATCGAGAAGCAGGCGACGACACGACAGGAATGTTGTAAAATATTACATTCGACATGTTAGGTTGCCTTAGGCTAGAATATATATCGTTATAGACGTATACAATGTTCCCACCGAGAAGTAGGGACCGACATGCTAGGAATGTTGTAAAATATTACATCCCAGATGTTAGGTTGCGTTAGGTTAGAATATACAACGTTATAGACGTATATAATGTCCCCATCGAGAAGCAGGCGACGACACGACAGGAACGTTGTAAAATATTACATTCGACATGTTAGGTAGCCTTAGGCTAGAATATATATCGTTATGGACGTATACAATGTTCCCACCGAGAAGTAGGGACCGACATGCCAGGAATGTTGTAAAATATTACATCCGAGATGTTAGGTTGCCTTAGGTTAGGATATACAACGTTATAGATGTATATAATGTCCCCATCGAGAAGTAGGCGACGACACGCCAGGAATGTTGTAAAATATTACATTCTACATGTTGGGTTGCCTTAGGCTAGGATATATATCGTTATAGACGTATACATTGTTTCCACCGAGAAGTAGGGACCGACATGCCAGGAATGTTGTAAAATATTACATCCGAGATGTTAGGTTGCCTTAGGATAGGATATATATCGTTATAGACGTATATAATGTTCCCACCGAGACGTGGGGACCGACATGCCAGGGATCTTGTAAAATATTACATCCCAGATTTAGGTTGCTTTAGGTTAGGATATTCAACGTTATAGACGTATATAATGTCCCCATCGAGAAGCGGGCGACGACCCACCAGGAATGATGTAAAATATTACATCCCAGATGTTAGGTTGCGTTAGGTTAGTATATACAAGGTTATAGACGTATATAATGTCCCCATCGAGAAGCAGGCGACGACACGCCAGAATGTTGTAAAATATTACATCCGAGATGTTAGGTTGCCTTAGGTTAGGATATACAAAGTTATAGATGTATATAATGTCCCCATCGAGAAGTAGGCGACGACACGCCAGGAATGTTGTAAAATATAACATCCCAGATGTTAGGTTGCGTTAGGTTAGAATATACAACGTTATAGACGTATATAATGTCCCCATCGAGAAGCAGGCGACGACACGACAGGAACGTTGTAAAATATTACATTCGACATGTTATGTAGCCTTAGGCTAGAATATGTATCGTTATAGACGTATACAATGTTCCCACCGAGAAGTAGGGACCGACAAGCCAGGAATGTTGTAAAATATTACATCCGAGATGTTAGGTTGCCTTAGGTTAGGATATACAACGTTATAGATGTGTATAATGTCCCCATCGAGAAGTAGGCGACGACACGACAGGAATGTTGTAAAATATTACATTCGACATGTTAGGTTGCCTTAGGCTAGAATATATATCGTTATAGACGTATACAATGTTCCCACCGAGAAGTAGGGACCGACATGCCAGGAATGTTGTAAAATATTACATCCGAGATGTTAGGTTGCCTTAGGTTAGGATATACAACGTTATAGACGTATATAATGTCCCCATCGAGAAGTAGGCGACGACACGCCAGGAATGTTGTAAAATATTACACCCGAGATGTTAGGTTCCCTTAGGTTAGGATATATGACGTTATAGATGTATATAATGTCCCCATCCAGAAGTAGGCGACGACACGCCAGGAATGTTGTAAAATATTACATCCGAGATGTTAGGTTGCCTTAGGTTAGGATATATATCGTTATAGACGTATATAATGTTCCCACCGAGACGTGGGGACCGACATGCCAGGGATCTTGTAAAATATTACATCCCAGATTTAGGTTGCTTTAGGTTAGGATATTCAACGTTATAGACGTATATAATGTCCCCATCGAGAAGCGGGCGACGACCCACCAGGAATGATGTAAAATATTACATCCCAGATGTTAGGTTGCGTTAGGTTAGTATATACAAGGTTATAGACGTATATAATGTCCCCATCGAGAAGCAGGCGACGACACGCCAGAATGTTGTAAAATATTACATCCGAGATGTTAGGTTGCCTTAGGTTAGGATATACAACGTTATAGATGTATATAATGTCCCCATCGAGAAGTAGGCGACGACACGCCAGGAATGTTGTAAAACTTTACACCCGAGATGTTAGGTTCCCTTGGGTTAG
This sequence comes from Xylocopa violacea, assembly GCA_963969225.1. Classification (NCBI taxonomy): domain Eukaryota; kingdom Metazoa; phylum Arthropoda; class Insecta; order Hymenoptera; family Apidae; genus Xylocopa; species Xylocopa violacea. The sequence continues at coordinate 29,022,815 of CAXAJV010000001.1, forward strand.
GATATATGACGTTATAGACGTATATAATGTCCCCATCCAGAAGTAGGCGACGACACGCCAGGAATGTTGTAAAATATAACATCCCAGATGTTAGGTTGCATTAGGTTAGAATATACAACGTTATAGACGTATATAATGTCCCCATCGAGAAGCAGGCGACGACACGCCAGGAATGTTGTAAAATATTACACCCGAGATGTTAGGTTCCCTTAGGTTAGGATATATGACGTTATAGATGTATATAATGTCCCCATCCAGAAGTAGGCGACGACACGCCAGGAATGTTGTAAAATATAACATCCCAGATGATAGGTTGCGTTAGGTTAGAATATACAACGTTATAGACGTATATAATGTCCCCATCGAGAAGCAGGCGACGACACGACAGGAACGTTGTAAAATATTACATTCGACATGTTAGGTAGCCTTAGGCTAGAATATATATCGTTATGGACGTATACAATGTTCCCACCGAGAAGTAGGGACCGACATGCCAGGAATGTTGTAAAATATTACTTCCGAGACGTTAGGTTGCCTTAGGTTAGGATATACAACGTTATAGATGTATATAATGTCCCCATCGAGAAGTAGGCGACGACACGCCAGGAATGTTGTAAAATATTACATTCTACATGTTGGGTTGCCTTAGGCTAGGATATATATCGTTATAGACGTGTACATTGTTTCCACCGAGAAGTAGGGACCGACATGCCAGGAATGTTGTAAAATATTACATCCGAGATGTTAGGTTGCCTTAGGTTAGGATATATATCGTTATAGACGTATATAATATTCCCACCGAGACGTGGGGACCGACATTCCAGGGATCTTGTAAAATATTACATCCCAGATTTAGGTTGCTTTAGGTTAGGATATTCAACGTTATAGACGTATATAATGTCCCCATCGAGAAGCGGGCGACGACCCACCAGGAATGATGTAAAATATTACATCCCAGATGTTAGGTTGCGTTAGGTTAGTATATACAAGGTTATAGACGTATGTAATGTCCCCATCGAAAAGCAGGCGACGACACGCCAGAATGTTGTAAAATATTACATCCGAGATGTTAGGTTGCCTTAGGTTAGGATATACAACGTTATAGATGTATATAATGTCCCCATCGAGAAGTAGGCGACGACACGCCAGGAATGTTGTAAAATATTACACCCGAGATGTTAGGTTCCCTTGGGTTAGGATATATGACGTTATAGATGTATATAATGTTCCCATCCAGAAGTAGGCGACGACACGCCAGGAATGTTGTAAAATATAACATCCCAGATGTTAGGTTGCATTAGGTTAGAATATACAACGTTATAGACGTATATAATGTCCCCATCGAGAAGCAGGCGACGACACGACAGGAATGTTGTAAAATATTACATTCGACATGTTAGGTTGCCTTAGGCTATAATATATATCGTTATAGACGTATACAATGTTCCCACCGAGAAATAGGGACCGACATGCTAGGAATGTTGTAAAATATTACATCCGAGATGTTAGGTTGCCTTTGGTTAGGATATACAACGTTATAGACGTATATAATGTCCCCATCGAGAAGTAGGCGACGACACGCCAGGAATGTTGTAAAATATTACATTCGACATGTTATGTTGCCTTAGGCTAGAATATATATCGTTATAGACGTATACAATGTTCCCACCGAGAAGTAGGGACCGACATGCCAGGAATGTTGTAAAATATTACATCCGAGATGTTAGGTTGCCTTAGGTTAGGATATACAACGTTATAGACGTATATAATGTCCTCATCGAGAAGTAGGCGACGACACGCCAGGAATGTTGTAAAATATTACACCCGAGATGTTAGGTTCCCTTAGGTTAGGATATATGACGTTATAGATGTATATAATGTCCCCATCCAGAAGTAGGCGACGACACGCTAGGAATGTTGTAAAATATTACATCCGAGATGTTAGGTTGCCTTAGGTTAGGATATATATCGTTATAGACGTATATAATGTTCCCACCGAGACGTGGGGACCGACATGCCAGGGATCTTGTAAAATATTACATCCCAGATTTAGGTTGCTTTAGGTTAGGATATTCAACGTTATAGACGTATATAATGTCCCCATCGAGAAGCGGGCGACGACCCACCAGGAATGATGTAAAATATTACATCTCAGATGTTAGGTTGCGTTAGGTTAGTATATACAAGGTTATAGACGTATATAATGTCCCCATCGAGAAGCAGGCGACGACACGCCAGAATGTTGTAAAATATTACGTCCGAGATGTTAGGTTGCCTTAGGTTAGGATATACAACGTTATAGATGTATATAATGTCCCCATCGAGAAGTAGGCGACGACACGCCAGGAATGTTGTAAAATATTACACCCGAGATGTTAGGTTCCCTTGAGTTAGGATATATGACGTTATAGATGTATATAATGTCCCCATCGAGAAGCAGGCGACGACACGCCAGAATGTTGTAAAATATTACATCCGAGATGTTAGGTTGCCTTAGGCTAATATATACAAAGTTATAGATGTATATAATGTCCCCATCGTGAAGTAGGCGACGACACGACAGGAATGTTGTAAAATATTACACCCGAGATGTTAGGTTCCCTTAGGTTAGGATATATGACGTTATAGATGTATATAATGTCCCCATCCAGAAGTAGGCGACGACACGCCAGGAATGTTGTAAAATATAACATCCCAGATGTTAGGTTGTGTTAGGTTAGAATATACAACGTTATAGACGTATATAATGTCCCCATCGAGAAGCAGGCGACGACACGCCAGGAATGTTGTAAAATATTACACCCGAGATGTTAGGTTCCCTTAGGTTAGGATATATGACGTTATAGATGTATATAATGTCCCCATCCAGAAGTAGGCGACGACACGCCAGGAATGTTGTAAAATATAACATCCCAGATGTTAGGTTGCGTTAGGTTAGAATATACAACGTTATAGACGTATATAATGTCCCCATCGAGAAGCAGGCGACGACACGACAGGAACGTTGTAAAATATTACATTCGACATGTTAGGTAGCCTTAGGCTAGAATATATATCGTTATAGACGTATACAATGTTCCCACCGAGAAGCAGGGACCGACAAGCCAGGAATGTTGTAAAATATTACATCAGAGATGTTAGGTTGCCTTAGGTTAGGATATACAACGTTATAGATGTATATAATGTCCCCATCGAGAAGTAGGCGACGACACGCCAGGAATGTTGTAAAATATTACATTCTACATGTTGGGTTGCCTTAGGCTAGGATATATATCGTTATAGACGTATACATTGCTTCCACCGAGAAGTAGGGACCGACATGCCAGGAATGTTGTAAAATATTACATCCGAGATGTTAGGTTGCCTTATGTTTGGATATATATCGTTATAGACGTATATAATGTTCCCACCGAGACGTGGGGACCGACATGCCAGGGATCTTGTAAAATATTACATCCCAGATGTTAGGTTGCTTTAGGTTAGGATATTCAACGTTATAGACGTATATAATGTCCCCATCGAGAAGCGGGCGACGACCCACCAGGAATGATGTAAAATATTACATCCCAGATGTTAGGTTGCGTTAGGTTAGTATATACAAGGTTATAGACGTATATAATGTCCCCATCGAGAAGCAGGCGACGACACGCCAGAATGTTGTAAAATATTACATCCGAGATGTTAGGTTGCCTTAGGTTAGGATATATATCGTTATAGACGTATATAATGTCCCCATCCAGAAGTAGGCGACGACACGCCAGGAATGTTGTAAAATATTACATCCCAGATGTTAGGTTGCGTTAGGTTAGAATATACAACGTTATAGACGTATATAATGTCCCCATCGAGAAGCAGGCGACGACACGACAGGAATGTTGTAAAATATTACATTCGACATGTTAGGTTGCCTTAGGCTAGGATATATATCGTTATAGACGTATACAATGTTCCCACAGAGAAGTAGGGACCGACATGACAGGAATGTTGTAAAATATTGCATCCGAGATATTAGGTTGCCTTAGGTTAGGATATACAACGTTATAGATGTATATAATGTCCCCATCGAGAAGTAGGCGACGACACGCCAGGAATGTTGTAAAATATTACATCCGAGATGTTAGGTTCCCGTAGGTTAGGATATATGACGTTATAGATGTATATAATGTCCCCATCCAGAAGTAGGCGACGACACGCCAGGAATGTTGTAAAATATAACATCCCAGATGTTAGGTTGCGTTAGGTTAGAATATACAACGTTATAGACGTATATAATGTCCCCATCGAGAAGCAGGCGACGACACGACAGGAATGTTGTAAAATATTACATTCGACATGTTAGGTTGCCTTAGGCTAGAATATATATCGTTTTAGACGTATACAATGTTCCCACCGAGAAGTAGGGACCGACGTGCCAGGAATGTTGTAAAATATTACATCCGAGATGTTAGGTTGCCTTAGGTTAGGATATACAACGTTATAGATGTGTACAATGTCCCCATCGAGAAGTAGGCGACGACACGCCAGGAATGTTGTAAAATATTACATTCTACATGTTGGGTTGCCTTAGGCTAGGATATATATCGTTATAGACGTATACATTGTTTCCACCGAGAAGTAGGGACCGACATGCCAGGAATGTTGTAAAATATTACATCCGAGATGTTAGGTTGCCTTAGGTTAGGATATATATCGTTATAAACGTATAGAATGTTCCCACCGAGAAGTAGGGGCCGACGCGTCAGCAATGTTGTAAAATATTACACCCGAGATGTTAGGTTCTCTTAGGTTAGGATATACAACGTTATAGACGTATAGAATGTTCCCACCGAGAAGTAGGGACCGACATGCCAGGAATGTTGTAAAATATTACATCCGAGATGTTAGGTTGCCTTAGGTTAGGGTATATATCGTTACAGACGTATATAATGTTCCCACCGAGATGTAGTGACCGACATGCCAGGAATGTTGTAAAGTATTACATCCGAGATGTTAGGTTGCCTTAGGTTAGGATATATATCGTTATAGACGTATATAATGATCCCACCGAGACGTCGGGACCGACATGCCAGGAAAGTATCAAAATATTACATCCGATATGTTAGGTTCCTTTAGGTTAGGATATATGACGTTATAGATCTATATAATGTCCACATCCAGAAGTAGGCGACGACACGCCAGGAATGTTGTAAAATATTACATCCCAGATGTTAGGTTGCGTTAGGTTAGAATATACAACGTTATAGACGTATATAATGTCCCCATCGAGAAGCAGGCGGCGACACGACAGGAATGTTGTAAAATATTACATTCGACATGTTAGGTTGCCTTATGCCAGGATATATATCGTTATAGACGTATAGAATGTCCTCATCGAGAAGCAGGCGACGACACGACAGGAATGTTGTAAAATATTACATTCGACATGTTAGGTTGCCTTAGGCTAGGATATATATCGTTATAGACGTACACAATGTTCCCACCGAGAAGTAGGGCCCGACATGCCAGGAATGTTGTAAAATATTACATCCGAGATGTTAGGTTGCCTTAGGTTAGGATATACAACGTTATAGACGTACATAAAGTCCCCATCGAGAAACAGGCGACGACACGCCAGGAATGTTGTAATATATAACATCCGAGATGTTATGTTGCCATACGTTAGGATATGTAACGTTATAGACGTATATAATGTTCCCACCGAAAAGTAGCAGCCGAAGCGCCAGGAATGTTGTAAAGTATTACATCCGAGATGTTAGGTTGCTTTAGGTTAGGATATTCAACGTTATAGACGTATATAATGTCCCCATCGAGAAGCGGGCGACGACCAACCAGGAATGATGTAAAATATTACATTCCAGATGTTAGGTTGCGTTAGGTTAGTATATACAAGGTTATAGACGTATATAATGCCCCATCGAGAAGCAGGCGACGACACGCCAGAATGTTGTAAAATATTACGTCCGAGATGTTAGGTTGCCTTAGGTTAGGATATACAACGTTATAGACGTATAGAATGTTCCCACCGAGAAGTAGGGACCGACATGCCAGGAATGTTGTAAAATATTACATCCCAGATGTTATGTTGCGTTAGGTTAGTATATACAAGGTTATAGACGTATATAATGTCCCCATCGAGAAGCAGGCGACGACACGCCAGAATGTTGTAAAATATTACATCCGAGATGTTAGGTTGCCTTAGGTTAGGATATACAACGTTACAGATGTATATAATGTCCCCATCGAGAAGCAGGCGACGACACGCCAGGAATGTTGTAAAATATTACACCCGAGATGTTAGGTTCCCTTAGGTTAGGATATATATCGTTATAGACGTATATAATGTTCCCACCGAGACGTGGGGACCGACATGCCAGGAATGTTGTAAAATATTACATCCCAGATGTTAGGTTGCGTTAGGTTAGGATATACAACGTTATAGACGTATAGAATGTTCCCACCGAGAAGTAGGGCCCGACATGCCAGGAATGTTGTAAAATATTACATCCGAGATGATAGGTTGCCTTAGGTTAGGGTATATATCGTTACAGACGTATATAATGTTCCCACCGAGATGTAGTGACCGACATGCCAGGAATGTTGTAAAATATTACATCCGAGATGTTAGGTTGCGTTAGGTTAGGATATACAACGTTATAGACGTACATAAAGTCCCCATCGAGAAGCAGGCGACGACACGCCAGGAATGTTGTAATATATAACATCCGAGATGTTATGTTGCCATACGTTAGGATATGTAACGTTATAGACGTATATAATGTTCCCACCGAAAAGTAGCAGCCGAAGCGCCAGGAATGTTGTAAAATATTACATCCGAGATGTTAGGTTGCCTTAGGTTAGGATATATATCGTTATAGACGTATAGAATGTTCCCACCGAGAAGTAGGGGCCGACGCGTCAGCAATGTTGTAAAATATTACACCCGAGATGTTAGGTTCCCTTAGGTTAGGATATACAACGTTATAGACGTATAGAATGTTCCCACCGAGAAGTAGGGACCGACATGCCAGGAATGTTGTAAAATATTACATCCGAGATGTTAGGTTGCCTTAGGTTAGGGTATATATCGTTACAGACGTATATAATGTTCCCACCGAGATGTAGTGACCGACATGCCAGGAATGTTGTAAAATATTACATCCGAGATGTTAGGTTGCCTTAGGTTAGGATATATATCGTTATAGACTTATATAATGATCCCACCGAGACGTAGGGACCGACATGCCAGGAAAGTATCAAAATATTACATCCGATATGTTAGGTTCCTTTAGGTTAGGATATATGACGTTATAGATGTATATAATGTCCACATCCAGAAGTAGGCGACGACACGCCAGGAATGTTGTAAAATATTACACCCGAGATGTTAGGTTCCCTTAGGTTAGGATATATGACGTTATAGATGTATATAATGTCCCCATCCAGAAGTAGGCGACGACACGCCAGGAATGTTGTAAAATATAACATCCCAGATGTTAGGTTGCGTTAGGTTAGAATATACAACGTTATAGACGTATATAATGTCCCCATCGAGAAGCAGGCGACAACACGACAGGAATGTTGTAAAATATTACATTCGACATGTTAGGTTGCCTTAGGCTAGAATATATATCGTTATAGACGTATACAATGTTCCCACCGAGAAGTAGGGACCGACATGCCAGGAATGTTGTAAAATATTACATCCGAGATGTTAGGTTGCCTTAGGTTAGGATATACAACGTTATAGATGTGTATAATGTCCCCATCGAGAAGTAGGCGACGACACGCCAGGAATGTTGTAAAATATTACATTCTACATGTTGGGTTGCCTTAGGCTAGGATATATATCGTTATAGACGTATACATTGTTTCCACCGAGAAGTAGGGACCGACATGCCAGGATTGTTGTAAAATATTACATCCGAGATGTTAGGTTGCCTTAGGTTAGGATATATATCGTTATAGACGTATATAATGTTCCCACCGAGACGTGGGGACCGACATGCCAGGGATCTTGTAAAATATTACATCCCAGATGTTAGGTTGCTTTAGGTTAGGATATTCAACGTTATAGACGTATATAACGTCCCCATCGAGAAGCGGGCGACGACCCACCAGGAATGTTGTAAAATATTACATCCCAGATGTTAGGTTGCGTTAGGTTAGGATATAAATCGTTATAGACGTATATAATGATCCCACCGAGACGTAGGGACCGACATGCCAGGAAAGTATCAAAATATTACATCCGATATGTTAGGTTCCTTTAGGTTAGGATATATGACGTTGTAGATGTATATAATGTCCCCATCGAGAAGTAGGCGACGACACGCCAGGAATGTTGTAAAATATTACATTCGACACGTTAGGTTGCCTTAGGCTAGTATATATATCGTTATAGACGTATACAATGTTCCCACCGAGAAGTAGGGGCCGACGCGTCAGCAATGTTGTAAAATATTACATCCCGGATGTTAGGTTCCCTTAGGTTAGGATATACAACGTTATAGACGTATAGAATGTTCCCACCGAGAAGTAGGGACCGACATGCCAGGAATGTTGTAAAATATTACATCCCAGATGTTATGTTGCGTTAGGTTAGTATATACAAGGTTATAGACGTATATAATGTCCCCATCGAGAAGCAGGCGACGACACGCCAGGAATGTTGTAATATATAACATCCGAGATGTTATGTTGCCATACGTTAGGATATGTAACGTTATAGACGTATATAATGTTCCCACCGAAAAGTAGCAGCCGAAGCGCCAGGAATGTTTTAAAATATTACATCCGAGATGTTAGGTTGCCTTAGGTTAGGATATATATCGTTATAGACGTATAGAATGTTCCCACCGAGAAGTAGGGGCCGACGCGTCAGCAATGTTGTAAAATATTACACCCGAGATGTTAGGTTCCCTTAGGTTAGGATATACAACGTTATAGACGTATAGAATGTTCCCACCGAGAAGTAGGGACCGACATGCCAGGAATGTTGTAAAATATTACATCCCAGATGTTATGTTGCGTTAGGTTAGTATATACAAGGTTATAGACGTATATAATGTCCCCATCGAGAAGCAGGCGACGACACGCCAGAATGTTGTAAAATATTACATCCGAGATGTTAGGTTGCCTTAGGTTAGGATATACAACGTTACAGATGTATATAATGTCCCCATCGAGAAGCAGGCGACGACACGCCAGGAATGTTGTAAAATATTACACCCGAGATGTTAGGTTCCCTTAGGTTAGGATATATATCGTTATAGACGTATATAATGTTCCCACCGAGACGTGGGGACCGACATGCCAGGAATGTTGTAAAATATTACATCCCAGATGTTAGGTTGCGTTAGGTTAGGATATACAACGTTATAGACGTATAGAATGTTCCCACCGAGAAGTAGGGCCCGACATGCCAGGAATGTTGTAAAATATTACATCCGAGATGATAGGTTGCCTTAGCTTAGGGTATATATCGTTACAGACGTATATAATGTTCCCACCGAGATGTAGTGACCGACATGCCAGGAATGTTGTAAAATATTACATCCGAGATGTTAGGTTGCGTTAGGTTAGGATATACAACGCTATAGACGTACATAAAGTCCCCATCGAGAAGCAGGCGACGACACGCCAGGAATGTTGTAATATATAACATCCGAGATGTTATGTTGCCATACGTTAGGATATGTAACGTTATAGACGTATATAATGTTCCCACCGAAAAGTAGCAGCCGAAGCGCCAGGAATGTTGTAAAATATTACATCCGAGATGTTAGGTTGCCTTAGGTTAGGATATATATCGTTATAGACGTATAGAATGTTCCCACCGAGAAGTAGGGGCCGACGCGTCAGCAATGTTGTAAAATATTACACCCGAGATGTTAGGTTCCCTTAGGTTAGGATATACAACGTTATAGACGTATAGAATGTTCCCACCGAGAAGTAGGGACCGACATGCCAGGAATGTTGTAAAATATTACATCCGAGATGTTAGGTTGCCTTAGGTTAAGGTATATATCGTTACAGACGTATATAATGTTCCCACCGAGATGTAGTGACCGACATGCCAGGAATGTTGTAAAATATTACATCCGAGATGTTAGGTTGCCTTAGGTTAGGATATATATCGTTATAGACTTATATAATGATCCCACCGAGACGTAGGGACCGACATGCCAGGAAAGTATCAAAATATTACATCCGATATGTTAGGTTCCTTTAGGTTAGGATATATGACGTTATAGATGTATATAATGTCCACATCCAGAAGTAGGCGACGACACGCCAGGAATGTTGTAAAATATTACACCCGAGATGTTAGGTTCCCTTAGGTTAGGATATATGACGTTATAGATGTATATAATGTCCCCATCCAGACGTAGGCGACGAAACGCCAGGAATGTTGTAAAATATTACAACCCAGATGTTAGGTTGCGTTAGGTTAGAATATACAACGTTATAGACGTATATAATGTCCCCATCGAGAAGGAGGCCACGACACGACAGGAATGTTGTAAAATATTACATTCGACATGTTAGGTTGCCTTAGGCTAGGATATATATCGTTATAGACGTATACAATGTTCCCACCGAGAAGTAGGCACCGACATGACAGGAATGCTGTAAAATATTACATCCGAGATGTTAGGTTGCCTTAGGTTAGGATATACAACGTTATAGATGTATATAATTTCCCCATCGAGAAGTAGGCGATCACACGCCAGGAATGTTGTAAAATATTACACCCGAGATGTTAGGTTCCCTTAGGTTAGGATATATGACGTTATAGATGTATATAATGTCCCCATCCAGAAGTAGGCGACGACACGCCAGGAATGTTGTAAAATATAACATCCCAGATGTTAGGTTGCGTTAGGTTAGAATATACAACGTTATAGACGTATATAATGTCCCCATCGAGAAGCAGGCGACGACACGACAGGAATGTTGTAAAATATTACATTCGACATGTTAGGTTGCCTTAGGCTAGAATATATATCGTTATAGACGTATACAATGTTCCCACCGAGAAGTAGGGACCGACATGCCAGGAATGTTGTAAAATATTACATCCGAGATGTTAGGTTGCCTTAGGTTAGGATATACAACGTTATAGATGTTTATAATGTCCCCATCGCGAAGTAGGCGACGACACGCCAGGAATGTTGTAAAATATTACTTTCGACATGTTAGGTTGCCTTAGGCTAGGATATGTAACGTTATAGACGTATATAATGTTCACACCGAGAAATAGGGGCCGACGCGTCAGGAGTGTTGTAAAATATTACATCCCAGATGTTAGGTTGCGTTAGGTTAGGATATAGAACGTTATAGACGTATATAATGTTCCCTTCGAGAAGCAGGCGACGACACGCCAGAGTGTTGTAAAATATTACATTCGACATGTTGGGTTGCCTTAGGCTAGGATATATAACGTTATAGACGTATATAATATTCCCACCGAGAAATAGGGGCCGACGCGTCAGGAATGTTGTAAAATATAACATCCGATATGTTAGGTTGCCTTAGGCTAGGATATATAACGTTATAGACGTATATAATATTCCCACCGAGAAATAGGGGCCGACGCGTCAGGAATGTTGCAAAATATTACACCCGAAATGTTAGGTTCCCTTAGGTTAGAATATACAACGTTATAGACGTATAGAATGTCCCCACCGAGATGTAGGGACCGACATGCCAGGAATGTTCGAAAATATTACCTCCGAGATGTTAGGTTGCTTTAGGTTAGGATATATATCGTTATAGACTTATATAATGTTCCCACCGAGACGTGGGGACCGACATGCCAGGAATGTTGTAAAATATTACATCCCAGAAGTTATGTTGCTTTGGGTTAGGATATACAACGTTATAGACGTATATAATGTCCCCATCGAGAAGCAGGCGACGACACGCCAGGAATGTTGTAAAATATTACATCCGAGATGTTATGTTGCCTTAGGCTAGGATATATAACGTTATAGACGTATATAATATTCCCACCGAGAAATAGGGGCCGACGCGTCAGGAATGTTGTAAAATATTACATCCGATATGTTAGGTTGCCTTAGGTTAGGACGTACAACGTTATAGATGTATATAATGTCCCCATCCAGAAGTAGGTGACGACACGCCAGGAATGTTGTACAATATTACATGCGACATGTTAGGTTGCCTTGGGCTAGGATATCTAACCTTATAGACGTATATAATATTACCACCGAGAACTACGGGCCGACACGTCAGGAATGATGTAAAATATTACACCCGAGATGTTAGGTTCCCTTAGGTTAGGATATACAACTTTATAGACGTATAGAATGTTCCAACCGAGAAGTAGGGCCACGACATGCCAGGAATGTTGTAAAATATTACATCCGAGATGTAAGGTTCCCTTAGGTTAGGATATATATCGTTATAGACGTATATAACGTTCCCACAGAGACGTAGGGACAGACATGACAGGAATGCTGTAAAATACTAAATCCGAGATGTTACGTTGCCTTAGGTTAGGATATACAACGTTATAGATGTATATAATGTCCCCATCGAGAAGTAGGCGACGACACGCCAGGAATGTTGTAAAATATTACATTCTACAAGTTAGGTTGCCTTAGGCTAGGATATATAACGTTATAGACGTATATAATGTTCCCACCGAGAAATAGGGACTGACGCGTCAGGAATGTTCTAAAATATTACACCCGAGATGTTAGGTTCCCTTAGGTTAGGATATACAACGTTATAGACGTATAGAATGTCCCCATCGAGAAGTAGGCGACGACACGCCAGAATGTTGTAAAATATTACATCCGATATGTTAGGTTGCCTTAGGTTAGGATATACAACGTTATAGATGTATATAAAGTTCCCATCGAGAAGCAGGCTCGGAATCGGCAGGAATGTTGTAAAATATAACATCCGAGATGTTATGTTGCCATACGTTAGGATATGTAACGTTATAGACGTATATAATGTTCCCACCGAAAAGTAGCAGCCGAAGCGCCAGGAATGTTGTAAAATATTACATCCGAGATGTAAGGTACCCTTAGGTTAGGATATATATCGTTATAGACGTATATAACGTTCCCACCGAGACGTAGGGACCGACATGCCAGGAATGTTGTAAAATATTACATCCCAGATGTTAGGTTCCCTTAGGTTAGGATATACAACGTTATAGACGTATAGAATGTCCCCATCGAGAAGCAGGCGACGACACGACAGGAATGTTGTAAAATATTACACCCGAGATGTTAGGTTCCCTTAGGTTAGGATATATGACGTTATAGATGTACATAATGTCCCCATCCAGAAGTAGGCGACGACACGCCAGGACTGTTGTAAAATATTACATCCCAGATGTTAGGTTGCGTTAGGATAGAATATACAACGTTATAGACGTATATAATGTCCCCATCGAGAAGCAGGCGACGACACGACAGAAATGTAGTAAAATATTACATTCGACATGTTAGGTTGCCTTAGGCTAGGATATATATCGTTATAGACGTACACAATGTTCCCACCGAGAAGTAGGGACCGACATGCCAGGAATGTTGTAAAATACTACATCCGAGATGTTAGGTTGCCTTAGGTTAGGATATACAACGTTATAGATGTATATATTGTCCCCATCGAGAAGTAGGCGACGACACGCCAGGAATGTTGTAAAATATTACATTCTACAAGTTAGGTTGCCTTAGGATAGGATATATAACGTTATAGACGTATATAATGTTCCCACCGAGAAATAGGGACTGACGCGTCAGGAATGTTCTAAAATATTACACCCGAGATGATAGGTTCCCTTAGGTTAGGATATACAACGTTATAGACGTATAGAATGTCCCCATCGAGAAGCAGGCGACGACACGACAGGAATGTTGTAAAATATTACACCCGAGATGTTAGGTTCCCTTAGGTTAGGATATATGACGTTATAGATGTATATAATGTCCCCATCCAGAAGTAGGCGACGACACGCCAGGAATGTTGTAAAATATTACATCCCAGATGTTAGGTTGCGTTAGGTTAGTATATACAAGGTTATAGACGTATATAATGTCCCCATGTAGAAGAAGGCGACGACACGCCAGAATGTTGTAAAATATTACTTCCGATATGTTAGGTTGCCTTAGGTTAGGATATACAAAGTTATAGAAGTATATAATGTCCCCATCGAGATGTAGGCGACGACACGCCAGGAATGTTGTAAAATATTACACCCGAGATGTTAGGTTCCCTTAGGCTAGGATATATGACGTTATAGATGTATATAATGTCCCCATCCAGAATTAGGCGACGACACGCCAGAAATGTTGTAAAATATTACATCCCAAATGTTAGGTTGCGTTAGGTTAGAATATACAACGTTATAGACGTATATAATGTACCCATCGAGAAGCAGGCGACGACACGACAGGAATGTTGTAAAATATTACATTCGACATGTTAGGTTGCCTTAGGCTAGGATATATATGGTTATAGACGTACACAATGTTCCCACCGAGAAGTAGGGACCGACATGCCAGGAATGTTGTAAAATACTACATCCGAGATGTTAGGTTGCCTTAGGTTAGGATATACAACGTTATAGATGTATATATTGTCCCCATCGAGAAGTAGGCGACGACACGCCAGGAATGTTGTAAAATATTACATTCTACAAGTTAGGTTGCCTTAGGCTAGGATATATAACGTTATAGACGTATATAATGTTCCCACCGAGAAATAGGGACTGACGCGTCAGGAATGTTCTAAAATATTACACCTGAGATGATAGGTTCCCTTAGGTTAGGATATACAACGTTATAGACGTATAGAATGTCCCCATCGAGAAGCAGGCGACGACACGACAGGAATGTTGTAAAATATTACACCCGAGATGTTAGGTTCCCTTAGGTTAGGATATATGACGTTATAGATGTATATAATGTCCCCATCCAGAAGTAGGCGACGACACGCCAGGAATGTTGTAAAATATTACATCCCAGATGTTAGGTTGCGTTAGGTTAGTATATACAAGGTTATAGACGTATATAATGTCCCCATGTAGAAGAAGGCGACGACACGCCAGAATGTTGTAAAATATTACTTCCGATATGTTAGGTTGCCTTAGGTTAGGATATACAAAGTTATAGAAATATATAATGTCCCCATCGAGAAGTAGGCGACGACACGCCAGGAATGTTGTAAAATATTACACCCGACATGTTAGGTTCCCTTAGGCTAGGATATATGACGTTATAGATGTATATAATGTCCCCATCCAGAAGTAGGCGACGACACGCCAGAAATGTTGTAAAATGTTACATCCCAAATGTTAGGTTGCGTTAGGTTAGAATATACAACGTTATAGACGTATATAATGTACCCATCGAGAAGCAGGCGACGACACGACAGGAATGTTGTAAAATATTACATTCGACATGTTAGGTTGCCTTAGGCTAGGATATATATCGTTATAGACGTACACAATGTTCCCACCGAGAAGTAGGGACCGACATGCCAGGAATGTTGTAAAATACTACATCCGAGATGTTAGGTTGCCTTAGGTTAGGATATACAACGTTATAGATGTATATATTGTCCCCATCGAGAAGTAGGCGACGACACGCCAGGAATGATGTAAAATATTACATTCTACAAGTTAGGTTGCCTTAGGCTAGGATATATAATGTTATAGACGTATATAATGTTCCCACCGAGAAATAGGGACTGACGCGTCAGGAATGTTCTAAAATATTACACCCGAGATGATAGGTTCCCTTAGGTTAGGATATACAACGTTATAGACGTATAGAATGTCCCCATCGAGAAGCAGGCGACGACACGACAGGAATGTTGTAAAATATTACACCCGAGATGTTAGGTTCCCTTAGGTTAGGATATATGACGTTATAGATGTATATAATGTCCCCATCCAGAAGTAGGCGACGACACGCCAGGAATGTTGTAAAATATTACATCCCAGATGTTAGGTTGCGTTAGGTTAGTATATACAAGGTTATAGACGTATGTAATGTCCCCATGTAGAAGAAGGCGACGACACGCCAGAATGTTGTAAAATATTACTTCCGATATGTTAGGTTGCCTTAGGTTAGGATATACAAAGTTATAGAAGTATATAATGTCCCCATCGAGAAGTAGGCGACGACACGCCAGGAATGTTGTAAAATATTACACCCGAGATGTTAGGTTCCCTTAGGCTAGGATATATGACGTTATAGATGTATATAATGTCCCCATCCAGAAGTAGGCGACGACACGCCAGAAATGTTGTAAAATATTACATCCCAAATGTTAGGTTGCGTTAGGTTAGAATATACAACGTTATAGACGTATATAATGTACCCATCGAGAAGCAGGCGACGACACGACAGGAATGTTGTAAAATATTACATTCGACATGTTAGGTTGCCTTAGGCTAGGATATATATCGTTATAGACGTACACAATGTTCCCACCGAGAAGTAGGGACCGACATGCCAGGAATGTTGTAAAATACTACATCCGAGATGTTAGGTTGCCTTAGGTTAGGATATACAACGTTATAGATGTATATATTGTCCCCATCGAGAAGTAGGCGACGACACGCCAGGAATGTTGTAAAATATTACATTCTACAAGTTAGGTTGCCTTAGGCTAGGATATATAATGTTATAGACGTATATAATGTTCCCACCGAGAAATAGGGACTGACGCGTCAGGAATGTTCTAAAATATTACACCCGAGATGATAGGTTCCCTTAGGTTAGGATATACAACGTTATAGACGTATAGAATGTCCCCATCGAGAAGCAGGCGACGACACGACAGGAATGTTGTAAAATATTACACCCGAGATGTTAGGTTCCCTTAGGTTAGGATATATGACGTTATAGATGTATATAATGTCCCCATCCAGAAGTAGGCGACGACACGCCAGGAATGTTGTAAAATATTACATCCCAGATGTTAGGTTGCGTTAGGTTAGTATATACAAGGTTATAGACGTATGTAATGTCCCCATGTAGAAGGAGGCGACGACACGCCAGAATGTTGTAAAATATTACTTCCGATATGTTAGGTTGCCTTAGGTTAGGATATACAAAGTTATAGAAGTATATAATGTCCCCATCGAGAAGTAGGCGACGACACGCCAGGAATGTTGTAAAATATTACACCCGAGATGTTAGGTTCCCTTAGGCTAGGATATATGACGTTATAGATGTATATAATGTCCCCATCCAGAAGTAGGCGACGACACGCCAGAAATGTTGTAAAATATTACATCCCAAATGTTAGGTTGCGTTAGGTTAGAATATACAACGTTATAGACGTATATAATGTACCCATCGAGAAGCAGGCGACGACACGACAGGAATGTTGTAAAATATTACATTCGACATGTTAGGTTGCCTTAGGCTAGGATATATATCGTTATAGACGTATACAATGTTCCCACCGAGAAGTAGGGCCCGACATACCAGGAATGTTGTAAAATATTACATCCGAGATGTTAGGTTGCCTTAGGTTATGATATACAACGTTATAGATGTATATAATGTCCCCATCGAGAAGTAGGCGACGACACGCCAGGAATGTTGTAAAATATTACATTCGACATGTTATGTTGCCTTAGGCTAGCATATATAACGTTATAGACGTATATAATGTTCCCACCGAGAAATAGGGGCCGACACGTCAGGAATGATGTAAAATATTACATTCGACATGTTAGGTCGCCTTAGGCTAGGATATATATCGCTATAGACGTATATGATGTTCCCACCGAGAAGTGCGGGTTAACACGCCTGGAATGTTGTCAAATATTACATCCGAGATGTTAGGTTGCCTCAGGTTAAGATATATATCGTTATAGACGTATATAATGTTCCCACCGAGACGTGGGGACCGACATGCCAGGAATGTTTTAAAATATTACATCCCAGACGTTAGGTTGCGTTAGGTTAGGATATACAACGTTACAGACGTATATAATGTACCCACGGAGACGTAGGGACCGACATGCCAGGAATGTTGTAAAATATTACATCCCAGATGTTAGGTTGCGTTAGGTTAGTATATACAACGTTATAGACGTATATAATGTCCCCATCGAGAAGCAGGCGGCGACACGCCAGAATGTTGTAAAATATTACATCCGAGATGTTAGGTTGCCTTAGGTTAGGATATACAACGTTATAGATGTATATAATGTCCCCATCGAGAAGTAGGCGACGACACGCCAGGAATGTTGTAAAATATCACATTCGACAAGTTAGGTTGCCGTAGGCTAGGATATATAACGTTATAGACGTACATAATGTTCCCACCGAGAAGTAGGGACCTACATGCCAGGAATGTAGTAAAATATTAAATGCGAGGTGTTAGGTTGCCTTAGGTTAGGGTATATATCGTTACAGACGTATATAATGTTCCCACCGAGACCTAGTGACCGACATGCCAGGAATGTTGTAAAATATTACATCCGAGATGTTAGGTTGCCTTAGGTTAGGATATATATCGTTATAGACGTATATAATGATCCCACCGAGACGTAGGGTCCGACATGCCAGGAAAGTTTTAAAATATTACATCCGAGATGTTAGGTTCCCTTAGGTTAGGATATACAACGTTACAGACATATAGTATGCTCCCACCGAGATGTAGGGACCGACATGCCAGGAATGTTGTAAAATATTACATCCCAGATGTTAGGTTGCGTTAGGTTAGTATATACAAGGTTATAGACGTATATAATGTCCCCATGGAGAAGCAGGCGACGACACGCCAGAATGTTGTAAAATATTACATCCGATATGTTAGGTTGCCTTAGGTTAGGATATACAACGTTATAGATGTATATAATGTCCCCATCGAGAAGTAGGCAACGACACGCCAGGAATGTTGTAAAATATTACACCCGAGATGTTAGGTTCCCTTAGGCTAGGATATATGACGTTATAGATGTATATAATGTCCCCATCCAGAAGTAAGCGACGACACGCCAGGAATGTTGTAAAATATTACATCCCAGATATTAGGTTGCGTTAGGTTAGAATATACAACGTTATAGACGTATATAATGTACCCATCGAGAAGCAGGCGACGACACGACAGGAATGTTGTAAAATATTACATTCGACATGTTAGGTTGCCTTAGGCTACAATATATAACGTTATAGACGTATATAATGTTCCCACCGAGAAGTAGGGACCTACATGCCAGGAATGTTGTAAAATATTAAATCCGAGATGTTAGGTTGCCGTAGGTTAGGGTATATATCGTTACAGACGTATATAATGTTCCCACCGAGACCTAGTGACCCGACATGCCAGAAATGTTGTAAAATATTACATCCGAGATGTTAGGTTGCCTTAGGTTAGGATATGTATCGTTATAGACATATAGTATGCTCCCACCGAGAAGTAGGGACCGACATGCCAGGAATGTTGTAAAATATTACATCCCAGATGTTAGGTTGAGTTAGGTTAGAATATACAACGTTACAGACGTATATAATGTCCCCATCGAGAAGTAGGCGACGACACGCCAGGAATGTTGTAAAATATTACATTCTACAAGTTGGGTTGCCTTAGGCTAGGATATATAACGTTATAGACGTATATAATGTTCCCACCGAGAAATAGGGACTGACGCGTCAGGAATGTTCTAAAATATTACACCCGAGATGTTAGGTTCCCTTAGGTTAGGATATACAACGTTATAGAGGTATAGAATGTCCCCATCGAGAAGCAGGCGACGACACGAGAGGAATGTTGTAAAATATTACATTCCTTCATGTTAGGTTGCCTTAGGCTAGGATATATATCGCTATAGACGTATACAATGTTCCCACCGAGAAGTAGGGCCCGACATACCAGGAATGTTGTAAAAAATTACATCCGAGATGTAAGGTACCCTTAGGTTAGGATATATATCGTTATAGACGTATATAACTTTCCCACCGAGACGTAGGGACCGACATGCCAGGAATGTTTTAAAATATTACATCCCAGATGTTAGGTTGCGTTAGGTTAGTATATACAAGGTTATAGACGTATATAATGTCCCCATCGAGAAGCAGGCGATGACACGCCAGAATGTTGTAAAATATTACATCCGAGATGTCAGGTTGCCTTAGGTTAGGATATACAACGTTATAGATGTATATAATGTCCCCATCGAGAAGTAGGCAACGACACGCCAGGAATGTTGTAAAATATTACACCCGAGATGTTAGGTTCCCTTAGGTTAGGATATATGACGTTATAGATGTATATAATGTCCCCATCCAGAAGTAGGCGACGACACGCCAGGACTGTTGTAATATATTACATCCCTGATGTTAGGTTGCGATAGGTTAGAATATACAACGTTATAGACGTATATAATGTCCCCATCGAGAAGCAGGCGACGACACGACAGGAATGTAGTAAAATATTATATTCGACATGTTAGGTTGCCTTAGGCTAGGATATATATCGTTATAGACGTACACAATGTTCCCACCGAGAAGTAGGGACCGACATGCCAGGAATGTTGTAAAATACTACATCCGAGATGTTAGGTTGCCTTAGGTTAGGATATACAACGTTATAGATGTATATATTGTCCCCATCGAGAAGTAGGCGACGACACGCCAGGAATGTTGTAAAATATTACATTCTACAAGTTAGGTTGCCTTAGGCTAGGATATATAACGTTATAGACGTATATAATGTTCCCACCGAGAAATAGGGACTGACGCGTCAGGAATGTTCTAAAATATTACACCCGAGATGATAGGTTCCCTTAGGTTAGGATATACAACGTTATAGACGTATAGAATGTCCCCATCGAGAAGCAGGCGACGACACGACAGGAATGTTGTAAAATATTACACCCGAGATGTTAGGTTCCCTTAGGTTAGGATATATGACGTTATAGATGTATATAATGTCCCCATCCAGAAGTAGGCGACGACACGCCAGGAATGTTGTAAAATATTACATCCCAGATGTTAGGTTGCGTTAGGTTAGTATATACAAGGTTATAGACGTATATAATGTCCCCATGTAGAAGAAGGCGACGACACGCCAGAATGTTGTAAAATATTACTTCCGATATGTTAGGTTGCCTTAGGTTAGGATATACAAAATTATAGAAATATATAATGTCCCCATCGAGAAGTAGGCGACGACACGCCAGGAATGTTGTAAAATATTACACCCGAGATGTTAGGTTCCCTTAGGCTAGGATATATGACGTTATAGATGTATATAATGTCCCCATCCAGAAGTAGGCGACGACACGCCAGAAATGTTGTAAAATGTTACATCCCAAATGTTAGGTTGCGTTAGGTTAGAATATACAACGTTATAGACGTATATAATGTACCCATCGAGAAGCAGGCGACGACACGACAGGAATGTTGTAAAATATTACATTCGACATGTTAGGTTGCCTTAGGCTAGGATATATATCGTTATAGACGTACACAATGTTCCCACCGAGAAGTAGGGACCGACATGCCAGGAATGTTGTAAAATACTACATCCGAGATGTTAGGTTGCCTTAGGTTAGGATATACAACGTTATAGATGTATATAATGTCCCCATCGAGAAGTAGGCGACGACACGCCAGGAATGTTGTAAAATATTACATTCGACATGTTATGTTGCCTTAGGCTAGCATATATAACGTTATAGACGTATATAATGTTCCCACCGAGAAATAGGGGCCGACACGTCAGGAATGATGTAAAATATTACATTCGACATGTTAGGTCGCCTTAGGCTAGGATATATATCGCTATAGACGTATATGATGTTCCCACCGAGAAGTGCGGGTTAACACGCCTGGAATGTTGTCAAATATTACATCCGAGATGTTAGGTTGCCTCAGGTTAAGATATATATCGTTATAGACGTATATAATGTTCCCACCGAGACGTAGGGACCGACATGCCAGGAATGTTTTAAAATATTACATCCCAGACGTTAGGTTGCGTTAGGTTAGGATATACAACGTTACAGACGTATATAATGTACCCACGGAGACGTAGGGACCGACATGCCAGGAATGTTGTAAAATATTACATCCCAGATGTTAGGTTGCGTTAGGTTAGTATATACAACGTTATAGACGTATATAATGTCCCCATCGAGAAGCAGGCGGCGACACGCCAGAATGTTGTAAAATATTACATCCGAGATGTTAGGTTGCCTTAGGTTAGGATATACAACGTTATAGATGTATATAATGTCCCCATCGAGAAGTAGGCGACGACACGCCAGGAATGTTGTAAAATATTACATTCGACAAGTTAGGTTGCCGTAGGCTAGGATATATAACGTTATAGACGTACATAATGTTCCCACCGAGAAGTAGGGACCTACATGCCAGGAATGTAGTAAAATATTAAATGCGAGGTGTTAGGTTGCCTTAGGTTAGGGTATATATCGTTACAGACGTATATAATGTTCCCACCGAGACCTAGTGACCGACATGCCAGGAATGTTGTAAAATATTACATCCGAGATGTTAGGTTGCCTTAGGTTAGGATATATATCGTTATAGACGTATATAATGATCCCACCGAGACGTAGGGACCGACATGCCAGGAAAGTTTTAAAATATTACATCCGAGATGTTAGGTTCCCTTAGGTTAGGATATACAACGTTACAGACATATAGTATGCTCCCACCGAGATGTAGGGACCGACATGCCAGGAATGTTGTAAAATATTACATCCGAGGTGTTAGGTTGCATTAGGTTATGATATACAACGTTATAGATGTATATAATGTCCCCATCGAGAAGTAGGCGACGACACGCCAGGAATGTTGTAAAATATTACATTCTACAAGTTGGGTTGCCTTAGGCTAGGATATATAACGTTATAGACGTATATACTGTTCCCACCGAGAAATAGGGACTTACGCGTCAGGAATGTTCTAAAATATTACACCCGAGATGTTAGGTTCCCTTAGGTTAGGATATACAACGTTATAGACGTATAGAATGTTCCCACCGAGAAGTAGGGACCTACATGCCAGGAATGTTCTAAAATATTAAATCCCAGATGTTAGGTTGCGATAGGTTAGAATATACAACGTTATAAATGTATATAATGTCCCCATCGAGATGCAGGAGACGACATGACAGGAATGTTGTAAAATATTACATCCGAGATGTTAGGTTGCCTTAGGTTAGGATATACAACGTTATAGATGTATATAATGTTCGCATAGAGAAGTAGGCGACGACACGCCAGGAATGTTTTAAAATATTACATTCTACAAGTTAGGTTGCCTTAGGCTAGGATATATAACGTTATAGACGTATATAATGTTCCCACCGAGAAATAGGGACTGACGCGTCAGGAATGTTCTAAAATATTACACCCGAGATGTTAGGTTCCCTTAGGTTAGGATATACAACGTTATAGACGTATAGAATGTCCCCATCGAGAAGCAGGCGACGACACGACAGGAATGTTGTAAAATATTACACCCGAGATGTTAGGTTCCCTTAGGTTAGGATATATGACGTTATAGATGTATATAATGTCCCGATCCAGAAGTAGGCGACGACACGCCAGGAATGTTGTAAAATATTACATCCCAGATGTTAGGTTGCGTTAGGTTAGTATATACAAGGTTATAGACGTATATAATGTCCCCATGTAGAAGAAGGCGACGACACGCCAGAATGTTGTAAAATATTACTTCCGATATGTTAGGTTGCCTTAGGTTAGGATATACAAAATTATAGAAATATATAATGTCCCCATCGAGAAGTAGGCGACGACACGCCAGGAATGTTGTAAAATATTACACCCGAGATGTTAGGTTCCCTTAGGCTAGGATATATGACGTT
The DNA here is from genome assembly GCA_963969225.1 of Xylocopa violacea. Lineage (NCBI taxonomy): Eukaryota > Metazoa > Arthropoda > Insecta > Hymenoptera > Apidae > Xylocopa > Xylocopa violacea. The sequence goes on from CAXAJV010000001.1 coordinate 29,046,680, forward strand.
ATAGATGTATATAATGTCCCCATCCAGAAGTAGGCGACGACACGCCAGAAATGTTGTAAAATGTTACATCCCAAATGTTAGGTTGCGTTAGGTTAGAATATACAACGTTATAGACGTATATAATGTACCCATCGAGAAGCAGGCGACGACACGACAGGAATGTTGTAAAATATTACATTCGACATGTTAGGTTGCCTTAGGCTAGGATATATATCGTTATAGACGTACACAATGTTCCCACCGAGAAGTAGGGACCGACATGCCAGGAATGTTGTAAAATACTACATCCGAGATGTTAGGTTGCCTTAGGTTAGGATATACAACGTTATAGATGTATATAATGTCCCCATCGAGAAGTAGGCGACGACACGCCAGGAATGTTGTAAAATATTACATTCGACATGTTATGTTGCCTTAGGCTAGCATATATAACGTTATAGACGTATATAATGTTCCCACCGAGAAATAGGGGCCGACACGTCAGGAATGATGTAAAATATTACATTCGACATGTTAGGTCGCCTTAGGCTAGGATATATATCGCTATAGACGTATATGATGTTCCCACCGAGAAGTGCGGGTTAACACGCCTGGAATGTTGTCAAATATTACATCCGAGATGTTAGGTTGCCTCAGGTTAAGATATATATCGTTATAGACGTATATAATGTTCCCACCGAGACGTAGGGACCGACATGCCAGGAATGTTTTAAAATATTACATCCCAGACGTTAGGTTGCGTTAGGTTAGGATATACAACGTTACAGACGTATATAATGTACCCACGGAGACGTAGGGACCGACATGCCAGGAATGTTGTAAAATATTACATCCCAGATGTTAGGTTGCGTTAGGTTAGTATATACAACGTTATAGACGTATATAATGTCCCCATCGAGAAGCAGGCGGCGACACGCCAGAATGTTGTAAAATATTACATCCGAGATGTTAGGTTGCCTTAGGTTAGGATATACAACGTTATAGATGTATATAATGTCCCCATCGAGAAGTAGGCGACGACACGCCAGGAATGTTGTAAAATATTACATTCGACAAGTTAGGTTGCCGTAGGCTAGGATATATAACGTTATAGACGTACATAATGTTCCCACCGAGAAGTAGGGACCTACATGCCAGGAATGTAGTAAAATATTAAATGCGAGGTGTTAGGTTGCCTTAGGTTAGGGTATATATCGTTACAGACGTATATAATGTTCCCACCGAGACCTAGTGACCGACATGCCAGGAATGTTGTAAAATATTACATCCGAGATGTTAGGTTGCCTTAGGTTAGGATATATATCGTTATAGACGTATATAATGATCCCACCGAGACGTAGGGACCGACATGCCAGGAAAGTTTTAAAATATTACATCCGAGATGTTAGGTTCCCTTAGGTTAGGATATACAACGTTACAGACATATAGTATGCTCCCACCGAGATGTAGGGACCGACATGCCAGGAATGTTGTAAAATATTACATCCGAGGTGTTAGGTTGCATTAGGTTATGATATACAACGTTATAGATGTATATAATGTCCCCATCGAGAAGTAGGCGACGACACGCCAGGAATGTTGTAAAATATTACATTCTACAAGTTGGGTTGCCTTAGGCTAGGATATATAACGTTATAGACGTATATACTGTTCCCACCGAGAAATAGGGACTTACGCGTCAGGAATGTTCTAAAATATTACACCCGAGATGTTAGGTTCCCTTAGGTTAGGATATACAACGTTATAGACGTATAGAATGTTCCCACCGAGAAGTAGGGACCTACATGCCAGGAATGTTCTAAAATATTAAATCCCAGATGTTAGGTTGCGATAGGTTAGAATATACAACGTTATAAATGTATATAATGTCCCCATCGAGATGCAGGAGACGACATGACAGGAATGTTGTAAAATATTACATCCGAGATGTTAGGTTGCCTTAGGTTAGGATATACAACGTTATAGATGTATATAATGTTCGCATAGAGAAGTAGGCGACGACACGCCAGGAATGTTTTAAAATATTACATTCTACAAGTTAGGTTGCCTTAGGCTAGGATATATAACGTTATAGACGTATATAATGTTCCCACCGAGAAATAGGGACTGACGCGTCAGGAATGTTCTAAAATATTACACCCGAGATGTTAGGTTCCCTTAGGTTAGGATATACAACGTTATAGACGTATAGAATGTCCCCATCGAGAAGCAGGCGACGACACGACAGGAATGTTGTAAAATATTACACCCGAGATGTTAGGTTCCCTTAGGTTAGGATATATGACGTTATAGATGTATATAATGTCCCGATCCAGAAGTAGGCGACGACACGCCAGGAATGTTGTAAAATATTACATCCCAGATGTTAGGTTGCGTTAGGTTAGTATATACAAGGTTATAGACGTATATAATGTCCCCATGGAGAAGCAGGCGACGACACGCCAGAATGTTGTAAAATATTACATCCGATATGTTAGGTTGCCTTAGGTTAGGATATACAACGTTATAGATGTATATAATGTCCCCATCGAGAAGTAGGCAACGACACGCCAGGAATGTTGTAAAATATTACACCCGAGATGTTAGGTTCCCTTAGGCTAGGATATATGACGTTATAGATGTATATAATGTCCCCATCCAGAAGTAGGCGACGACACGCCAGAAATGTTGTAAAATGTTACATCCCAAATGTTAGGTTGCGTTAGGTTAGAATATACAACGTTATAGACGTATATAATGTACCCATCGAGAAGCAGGCGACGACACGACAGGAATGTTGTAAAATATTACATTCGACATGTTAGGTTGCCTTAGGCTAGGATATATATCGTTATAGACGTACACAATGTTCCCACCGAGAAGTAGGGACCGACATGCCAGGAATGTTGTAAAATACTACATCCGAGATGTTAGGTTGCCTTAGGTTAGGATATACAACGTTATAGATGTATATATTGTCCCCATCGAGAAGTAGGCGACGACACGCCAGGAATGATGTAAAATATTACATTCTACAAGTTAGGTTGCCTTAGGCTAGGATATATAATGTTATAGACGTATATAATGTTCCCACCGAGAAATAGGGACTGACGCGTCAGGAATGTTCTAAAATATTACACCCGAGATGATAGGTTCCCTTAGGTTAGGATATACAACGTTATAGACGTATAGAATGTCCCCATCGAGAAGCAGGCGACGACACGACAGGAATGTTGTAAAATATTACACCCGAGATGTTAGGTTCCCTTAGGTTAGGATATATGACGTTATAGATGTATATAATGTCCCCATCCAGAAGTAGGCGACGACACGCCAGGAATGTTGTAAAATATTACATCCCAGATGTTAGGTTGCGTTAGGTTAGTATATACAAGGTTATAGACGTATGTAATGTCCCCATGTAGAAGAAGGCGACGACACGCCAGAATGTTGTAAAATATTACTTCCGATATGTTAGGTTGCCTTAGGTTAGGATATACAAAGTTATAGAAGTATATAATGTCCCCATCGAGAAGTAGGCGACGACACGCCAGGAATGTTGTAAAATATTACACCCGAGATGTTAGGTTCCCTTAGGCTAGGATATATGACGTTATAGATGTATATAATGTCCCCATCCAGAAGTAGGCGACGACACGCCAGAAATGTTGTAAAATATTACATCCCAAATGTTAGGTTGCGTTAGGTTAGAATATACAACGTTATAGACGTATATAATGTACCCATCGAGAAGCAGGCGACGACACGACAGGAATGTTGTAAAATATTACATTCGACATGTTAGGTTGCCTTAGGCTAGGATATATATCGTTATAGACGTACACAATGTTCCCACCGAGAAGTAGGGACCGACATGCCAGGAATGTTGTAAAATACTACATCCGAGATGTTAGGTTGCCTTAGGTTAGGATATACAACGTTATAGATGTATATATTGTCCCCATCGAGAAGTAGGCGACGACACGCCAGGAATGTTGTAAAATATTACATTCTACAAGTTAGGTTGCCTTAGGCTAGGATATATAATGTTATAGACGTATATAATGTTCCCACCGAGAAATAGGGACTGACGCGTCAGGAATGTTCTAAAATATTACACCCGAGATGATAGGTTCCCTTAGGTTAGGATATACAACGTTATAGACGTATAGAATGTCCCCATCGAGAAGCAGGCGACGACACGACAGGAATGTTGTAAAATATTACACCCGAGATGTTAGGTTCCCTTAGGTTAGGATATATGACGTTATAGATGTATATAATGTCCCCATCCAGAAGTAGGCGACGACACGCCAGGAATGTTGTAAAATATTACATCCCAGATGTTAGGTTGCGTTAGGTTAGTATATACAAGGTTATAGACGTATGTAATGTCCCCATGTAGAAGGAGGCGACGACACGCCAGAATGTTGTAAAATATTACTTCCGATATGTTAGGTTGCCTTAGGTTAGGATATACAAAGTTATAGAAGTATATAATGTCCCCATCGAGAAGTAGGCGACGACACGCCAGGAATGTTGTAAAATATTACACCCGAGATGTTAGGTTCCCTTAGGCTAGGATATATGACGTTATAGATGTATATAATGTCCCCATCCAGAAGTAGGCGACGACACGCCAGAAATGTTGTAAAATATTACATCCCAAATGTTAGGTTGCGTTAGGTTAGAATATACAACGTTATAGACGTATATAATGTACCCATCGAGAAGCAGGCGACGACACGACAGGAATGTTGTAAAATATTACATTCGACATGTTAGGTTGCCTTAGGCTAGGATATATATCGTTATAGACGTATACAATGTTCCCACCGAGAAGTAGGGCCCGACATACCAGGAATGTTGTAAAATATTACATCCGAGATGTTAGGTTGCCTTAGGTTATGATATACAACGTTATAGATGTATATAATGTCCCCATCGAGAAGTAGGCGACGACACGCCAGGAATGTTGTAAAATATTACATTCGACATGTTATGTTGCCTTAGGCTAGCATATATAACGTTATAGACGTATATAATGTTCCCACCGAGAAATAGGGGCCGACACGTCAGGAATGATGTAAAATATTACATTCGACATGTTAGGTCGCCTTAGGCTAGGATATATATCGCTATAGACGTATATGATGTTCCCACCGAGAAGTGCGGGTTAACACGCCTGGAATGTTGTCAAATATTACATCCGAGATGTTAGGTTGCCTCAGGTTAAGATATATATCGTTATAGACGTATATAATGTTCCCACCGAGACGTAGGGACCGACATGCCAGGAATGTTTTAAAATATTACATCCCAGACGTTAGGTTGCGTTAGGTTAGGATATACAACGTTACAGACGTATATAATGTACCCACGGAGACGTAGGGACCGACATGCCAGGAATGTTGTAAAATATTACATCCCAGATGTTAGGTTGCGTTAGGTTAGTATATACAACGTTATAGACGTATATAATGTCCCCATCGAGAAGCAGGCGGCGACACGCCAGAATGTTGTAAAATATTACATCCGAGATGTTAGGTTGCCTTAGGTTAGGATATACAACGTTATAGATGTATATAATGTCCCCATCGAGAAGTAGGCGACGACACGCCAGGAATGTTGTAAAATATCACATTCGACAAGTTAGGTTGCCGTAGGCTAGGATATATAACGTTATAGACGTACATAATGTTCCCACCGAGAAGTAGGGACCTACATGCCAGGAATGTAGTAAAATATTAAATGCGAGGTGTTAGGTTGCCTTAGGTTAGGGTATATATCGTTACAGACGTATATAATGTTCCCACCGAGACCTAGTGACCGACATGCCAGGAATGTTGTAAAATATTACATCCGAGATGTTAGGTTGCCTTAGGTTAGGATATATATCGTTATAGACGTATATAATGATCCCACCGAGACGTAGGGACCGACATGCCAGGAAAGTTTTAAAATATTACATCCGAGATGTTAGGTTCCCTTAGGTTAGGATATACAACGTTACAGACATATAGTATGCTCCCACCGAGATGTAGGGACCGACATGCCAGGAATGTTGTAAAATATTACATCCCAGATGTTAGGTTGCGTTAGGTTAGTATATACAAGGTTATAGACGTATATAATGTCCCCATGGAGAAGCAGGCGACGACACGCCAGAATGTTGTAAAATATTACATCCGATATGTTAGGTTGCCTTAGGTTAGGATATACAACGTTATAGATGTATATAATGTCCCCATCGAGAAGTAGGCAACGACACGCCAGGAATGTTGTAAAATATTACACCCGAGATGTTAGGTTCCCTTAGGCTAGGATATATGACGTTATAGATGTATATAATGTCCCCATCCAGAAGTAAGCGACGACACGCCAGGAATGTTGTAAAATATTACATCCCAGATATTAGGTTGCGTTAGGTTAGAATATACAACGTTATAGACGTATATAATGTACCCATCGAGAAGCAGGCGACGACACGACAGGAATGTTGTAAAATATTACATTCGACATGTTAGGTTGCCTTAGGCTACAATATATAACGTTATAGACGTATATAATGTTCCCACCGAGAAGTAGGGACCTACATGCCAGGAATGTTGTAAAATATTAAATCCGAGATGTTAGGTTGCCGTAGGTTAGGGTATATATCGTTACAGACGTATATAATGTTCCCACCGAGACCTAGTGACCCGACATGCCAGAAATGTTGTAAAATATTACATCCGAGATGTTAGGTTGCCTTAGGTTAGGATATGTATCGTTATAGACATATAGTATGCTCCCACCGAGAAGTAGGGACCGACATGCCAGGAATGTTGTAAAATATTACATCCCAGATGTTAGGTTGAGTTAGGTTAGAATATACAACGTTACAGACGTATATAATGTCCCCATCGAGAAGTAGGCGACGACACGCCAGGAATGTTGTAAAATATTACATTCTACAAGTTGGGTTGCCTTAGGCTAGGATATATAACGTTATAGACGTATATAATGTTCCCACCGAGAAATAGGGACTGACGCGTCAGGAATGTTCTGAAATATTACACCCGAGATGTTAGGTTCCCTTAGGTTAGGATATACAACGTTATAGAGGTATAGAATGTCCCCATCGAGAAGCAGGCGACGACACGAGAGGAATGTTGTAAAATATTACATTCCTTCATGTTAGGTTGCCTTAGGCTAGGATATATATCGCTATAGACGTATACAATGTTCCCACCGAGAAGTAGGGCCCGACATACCAGGAATGTTGTAAAAAATTACATCCGAGATGTAAGGTACCCTTAGGTTAGGATATATATCGTTATAGACGTATATAACTTTCCCACCGAGACGTAGGGACCGACATGCCAGGAATGTTTTAAAATATTACATCCCAGATGTTAGGTTGCGTTAGGTTAGTATATACAAGGTTATAGACGTATATAATGTCCCCATCGAGAAGCAGGCGATGACACGCCAGAATGTTGTAAAATATTACATCCGAGATGTCAGGTTGCCTTAGGTTAGGATATACAACGTTATAGATGTATATAATGTCCCCATCGAGAAGTAGGCAACGACACGCCAGGAATGTTGTAAAATATTACACCCGAGATGTTAGGTTCCCTTAGGTTAGGATATATGACGTTATAGATGTATATAATGTCCCCATCCAGAAGTAGGCGACGACACGCCAGGACTGTTGTAATATATTACATCCCTGATGTTAGGTTGCGATAGGTTAGAATATACAACGTTATAGACGTATATAATGTCCCCATCGAGAAGCAGGCGACGACACGACAGGAATGTAGTAAAATATTATATTCGACATGTTAGGTTGCCTTAGGCTAGGATATATATCGTTATAGACGTACACAATGTTCCCACCGAGAAGTAGGGACCGACATGCCAGGAATGTTGTAAAATACTACATCCGAGATGTTAGGTTGCCTTAGGTTAGGATATACAACGTTATAGATGTATATATTGTCCCCATCGAGAAGTAGGCGACGACACGCCAGGAATGTTGTAAAATATTACATTCTACAAGTTAGGTTGCCTTAGGCTAGGATATATAACGTTATAGACGTATATAATGTTCCCACCGAGAAATAGGGACTGACGCGTCAGGAATGTTCTAAAATATTACACCCGAGATGATAGGTTCCCTTAGGTTAGGATATACAACGTTATAGACGTATAGAATGTCCCCATCGAGAAGCAGGCGACGACACGACAGGAATGTTGTAAAATATTACACCCGAGATGTTAGGTTCCCTTAGGTTAGGATATATGACGTTATAGATGTATATAATGTCCCCATCCAGAAGTAGGCGACGACACGCCAGGAATGTTGTAAAATATTACATCCCAGATGTTAGGTTGCGTTAGGTTAGTATATACAAGGTTATAGACGTATATAATGTCCCCATGTAGAAGAAGGCGACGACACGCCAGAATGTTGTAAAATATTACTTCCGATATGTTAGGTTGCCTTAGGTTAGGATATACAAAATTATAGAAATATATAATGTCCCCATCGAGAAGTAGGCGACGACACGCCAGGAATGTTGTAAAATATTACACCCGAGATGTTAGGTTCCCTTAGGCTAGGATATATGACGTTATAGATGTATATAATGTCCCCATCCAGAAGTAGGCGACGACACGCCAGAAATGTTGTAAAATGTTACATCCCAAATGTTAGGTTGCGTTAGGTTAGAATATACAACGTTATAGACGTATATAATGTACCCATCGAGAAGCAGGCGACGACACGACAGGAATGTTGTAAAATATTACATTCGACATGTTAGGTTGCCTTAGGCTAGGATATATATCGTTATAGACGTACACAATGTTCCCACCGAGAAGTAGGGACCGACATGCCAGGAATGTTGTAAAATACTACATCCGAGATGTTAGGTTGCCTTAGGTTAGGATATACAACGTTATAGATGTATATAATGTCCCCATCGAGAAGTAGGCGACGACACGCCAGGAATGTTGTAAAATATTACATTCGACATGTTATGTTGCCTTAGGCTAGCATATATAACGTTATAGACGTATATAATGTTCCCACCGAGAAATAGGGGCCGACACGTCAGGAATGATGTAAAATATTACATTCGACATGTTAGGTCGCCTTAGGCTAGGATATATATCGCTATAGACGTATATGATGTTCCCACCGAGAAGTGCGGGTTAACACGCCTGGAATGTTGTCAAATATTACATCCGAGATGTTAGGTTGCCTCAGGTTAAGATATATATCGTTATAGACGTATATAATGTTCCCACCGAGACGTAGGGACCGACATGCCAGGAATGTTTTAAAATATTACATCCCAGACGTTAGGTTGCGTTAGGTTAGGATATACAACGTTACAGACGTATATAATGTACCCACGGAGACGTAGGGACCGACATGCCAGGAATGTTGTAAAATATTACATCCCAGATGTTAGGTTGCGTTAGGTTAGTATATACAACGTTATAGACGTATATAATGTCCCCATCGAGAAGCAGGCGGCGACACGCCAGAATGTTGTAAAATATTACATCCGAGATGTTAGGTTGCCTTAGGTTAGGATATACAACGTTATAGATGTATATAATGTCCCCATCGAGAAGTAGGCGACGACACGCCAGGAATGTTGTAAAATATTACATTCGACAAGTTAGGTTGCCGTAGGCTAGGATATATAACGTTATAGACGTACATAATGTTCCCACCGAGAAGTAGGGACCTACATGCCAGGAATGTAGTAAAATATTAAATGCGAGGTGTTAGGTTGCCTTAGGTTAGGGTATATATCGTTACAGACGTATATAATGTTCCCACCGAGACCTAGTGACCGACATGCCAGGAATGTTGTAAAATATTACATCCGAGATGTTAGGTTGCCTTAGGTTAGGATATATATCGTTATAGACGTATATAATGATCCCACCGAGACGTAGGGACCGACATGCCAGGAAAGTTTTAAAATATTACATCCGAGATGTTAGGTTCCCTTAGGTTAGGATATACAACGTTACAGACATATAGTATGCTCCCACCGAGATGTAGGGACCGACATGCCAGGAATGTTGTAAAATATTACATCCGAGGTGTTAGGTTGCATTAGGTTATGATATACAACGTTATAGATGTATATAATGTCCCCATCGAGAAGTAGGCGACGACACGCCAGGAATGTTGTAAAATATTACATTCTACAAGTTGGGTTGCCTTAGGCTAGGATATATAACGTTATAGACGTATATACTGTTCCCACCGAGAAATAGGGACTTACGCGTCAGGAATGTTCTAAAATATTACACCCGAGATGTTAGGTTCCCTTAGGTTAGGATATACAACGTTATAGACGTATAGAATGTTCCCACCGAGAAGTAGGGACCTACATGCCAGGAATGTTCTAAAATATTAAATCCCAGATGTTAGGTTGCGATAGGTTAGAATATACAACGTTATAAATGTATATAATGTCCCCATCGAGATGCAGGAGACGACATGACAGGAATGTTGTAAAATATTACATCCGAGATGTTAGGTTGCCTTAGGTTAGGATATACAACGTTATAGATGTATATAATGTTCGCATAGAGAAGTAGGCGACGACACGCCAGGAATGTTTTAAAATATTACATTCTACAAGTTAGGTTGCCTTAGGCTAGGATATATAACGTTATAGACGTATATAATGTTCCCACCGAGAAATAGGGACTGACGCGTCAGGAATGTTCTAAAATATTACACCCGAGATGTTAGGTTCCCTTAGGTTAGGATATACAACGTTATAGACGTATAGAATGTCCCCATCGAGAAGCAGGCGACGACACGACAGGAATGTTGTAAAATATTACACCCGAGATGTTAGGTTCCCTTAGGTTAGGATATATGACGTTATAGATGTATATAATGTCCCGATCCAGAAGTAGGCGACGACACGCCAGGAATGTTGTAAAATATTACATCCCAGATGTTAGGTTGCGTTAGGTTAGTATATACAAGGTTATAGACGTATATAATGTCCCCATGGAGAAGCAGGCGACGACACGCCAGAATGTTGTAAAATATTACATCCGATATGTTAGGTTGCCTTAGGTTAGGATATACAACGTTATAGATGTATATAATGTCCCCATCGAGAAGTAGGCAACGACACGCCAGGAATGTTGTAAAATATTACACCCGAGATGTTAGGTTCCCTTAGGCTAGGATATATGACGTTATAGATGTATATAATGTCCCCATCCAGAAGTAAGCGACGACACGCCAGGAATGTTGTAAAATATTACATCCCAGATATTAGGTTGCGTTAGGTTAGAATATACAACGTTATAGACGTATATAATGTACCCATCGAGAAGCAGGCGACGACACGACAGGAATGTTGTAAAATATTACATTCGACATGTTAGGTTGCCTTAGGCTACAATATATAACGTTATAGACGTATATAATGTTCCCACCGAGAAGTAGGGACCTACATGCCAGGAATGTTGTAAAATATTTAATCCGAGATGTTAGGTTGCTTTAGGTTAGGATATTCAACGTTATAGACGTATATAATGTCCCCATCGAGATGCAGGAGACGATATGACAGGAATGTTGTAAAATATTACATCCGAGATGTTAGGTTGCCTTAGGTTAGGATTTATATCGTTATAGACGTATATAATGATCCCACCGACACGCAGGGACCGACATGCCAGGAAAGTTTTAAAATATTACATCCGAGATGTTAGGTTCCCTTAGGTTAGGATATACAACGTTACAGACATATAGTATGCTCCCACCGAGAAGTAGGGACCGACATGCCAGGAATGTTGTAAAATATTACATCCGAGGTGTTAGGTTGCATGAGGTTATGATATACAACGTTATAGATGTATATAATGTCCCCATCGAGAAGTAGGCGACGACACGCCAGGAATGTTGTAAAATATTACATTCTACAAGTTGGGTTGCCTTAGGCTAGGATATATAACGTTATAGACGTATATAATGTTCCCGCCGAGAAATAGGGACTGAAGCGTCAGGAATGTTCTAAAATATTACACCCGAGATGTTAGGTTCCCTTAGGTTAGGATATACAACGTTATAGACGTATAGAATGTTCCCACCGAGAAGTAGGGTCCTACATGCCAGGAATGTTCTAAAATATTAAATCCCAGATGTTAGGTTGCGTTAGGTTAGAATATACAACGTTATAGATGTATATAATGTCCCCATCGAGAAGTAGGCGACGACACGCCAGGAATGTTGTAAAATATTACACCCGAGATGTTAGGTTCCCTTAGGTTAGGATATATAACGTTATAGATGTATATAATGTCCCCATCCAGAAGTAGGCGACGACACGCCAGGAATGTTGTAAAATATTACATCCCAGATGTTAGGTTGAGTTAGGTTAGAATATACAACGTTACAGACGTATATAATATCCCCATCGAGAAGCAGGCGACGACACGACAGGAATGTTGTAAAATATTACATTCGACATGTTAGGTTGCCTTAGGCTACAATATATAACGTTATAGACGTATATAATGTTCCCACCGAGAAGTAGGGACCTACATGCCAGGAATGTTGTAAAATATTAAATCCGAGATGTTAGGTTGCCGTAGGTTAGGGTATATATCGTTACAGACGTATATAATGTTCCCACCGAGACCTAGTGACCCGACATGCCAGAAATGTTGTAAAATATTACATCCGAGATGTTAGGTTGCCTTAGGTTAGGATATGTATCGTTATAGACATATAGTATGCTCCCACCGAGAAGTAGGGACCGACATGCCAGGAATGTTGTAAAATATTACATCCCAGATGTTAGGTTGAGTTAGGTTAGAATATACAACGTTACAGACGTATATAATGTCCCCATCGAGAAGTAGGCGACGACACGCCAGGAATGTTGTAAAATATTACATTCTACAAGTTGGGTTGCCTTAGGCTAGGATATATAACGTTATAGACGTATATAATGTTCCCACCGAGAAATAGGGACTGACGCGTCAGGAATGTTCTAAAATATTACACCCGAGATGTTAGGTTCCCTTAGGTTAGGATATACAACGTTATAGAGGTATAGAATGTCCCCATCGAGAAGCAGGCGACGACACGACAGGAATGTTGTAAAATATTACATTCCTTCATGTTAGGTTGCCTTAGGCTAGGATATATATCGCTATAGACGTATACAATGTTCCCACCGAGAAGTAGGGCCCGACATACCAGGAATGTTGTAAAAAATTACATCCGAGATGTAAGGTACCCTTAGGTTAGGATATATATCGTTATAGACGTATATAACTTTCCCACCGAGACGTAGGGACCGACATGCCAGGAATGTTTTAAAATATTACATCCCAGATGTTAGGTTGCGTTAGGTTAGTATATACAAGGTTATAGACGTATATAATGTCCCCATCGAGAAGCAGGCGATGACACGCCAGAATGTTGTAAAATATTACATCCGAGATGTCAGGTTGCCTTAGGTTAGGATATACAACGTTATAGATGTATATAATGTCCCCATCGAGAAGTAGGCAACGACACGCCAGGAATGTTGTAAAATATTACACCCGAGATGTTAGGTTCCCTTAGGTTAGGATATATGACGTTATAGATGTATATAATGTCCCCATCCAGAAGTAGGCGACGACACGCCAGGACTGTTGTAATATATTACATCCCTGATGTTAGGTTGCGATAGGTTAGAATATACAACGTTATAGACGTATATAATGTCCCCATCGAGAAGCAGGCGACGACACGACAGGAATGTAGTAAAATATTATATTCGACATGTTAGGTTGCCTTAGGCTAGGATATATATCGTTATAGACGTACACAATGTTCCCACCGAGAAGTAGGGACCGACATGCCAGGAATGTTGTAAAATACTACATCCGAGATGTTAGGTTGCCTTAGGTTAGGATATACAACGTTATAGATGTATATAATGTCCCCATCCAGAAGTTGGCGACGACACGCCAGGAATGTTGTAAAATATTACACCCGAGATGTTAGGTTCCCTTAGGTTAGGATATATGACGTTATAGATGTATATAATGTCCCCATCCAGAAGTAGGCGACGACACGCCAGGACTGTTGTAATATATTACATCCCTGATGTTAGGTTGCGATAGGTTAGAATATACAACGTTATAGACGTATATAATGTCCCCATCGAGAAGCAGGCGACGACACGACAGGAATGTAGTAAAATATTACATTCGACATGTTAGGTTGCCTTAGGCTAGGATATATATCGTTATAGACGTACACAATGTTCCCACCGAGAAGTAGGGACCGACATGCCAGGAATGTTGTAAAATACTACATCCGAGATGTTAGGTTGCCTTAGGTTAGGATATACAACGTTATAGATGTATATAATGTCCCCATCCAGAAGTAGGCGACGACACGCCAGGAATGTTGTAAAATATTACATCCCAGATCTTAGGTTGCGTTAGGTTAGTATATACAAGGTTATAGACGTATATAATGTCCCCATGGAGAAGCAGGCGACGACACGCCAGAATGTTGTAAAATATTACATCCGATATGTTAGGTTTCCTTAGGTTAGGATATACAACGTTATAGATGTATATAATGTCCCCATCGAGAAGTAGGCAACGACATGCCAGGAATGTTGTAAAATATTACACCCGAGATGTTAGGTTCCCTTAGGCTAGGATATATGACGTTATAGATGTATATAATGTCCCCATCCAGAAGTAGGCGACGACACGCCAGGAATGTTGTAAAATATTACATCCCAGATATTAGGTTGCGTTAGGTTAGAATATACAACGTTATAGACGTATATAATGTACCCATCCAGAAGTAGGCGACGACACGCCAGGAATGTTGTAAAATATTACATCCCAGATATTAGGTTGCGTTAGGTTAGAATATACAACGTTATAGACGTATATAATGTACCCATCCAGAAGTAGGCGACGACACGCCAGGAATGTTGTAAAATATTACATCCCAGATGTTAGGTTGCATTAGGTTAGGATATATATCGTTATAGACGTATATAATGTTCCCACCGAGACGTAGGGACCGACATGCCAGGAATGTTGTAAAATATTACATCCGTGATGCTAGGTTGCTTTAGGTTATGATTTATATCGTTATAGACGTATATAATGTTCCCACCGAGACGTGGGGACCGACATGCCAGGGATCTTGTAAAATATTACATCCCAGATGTTAGGTTGCCTTAGGTTAGGATATATATCGTTATAGACGTATATGATGTTCCCACCGAGAAGTACGCGCTAACACGCCAGGAATGTTGTCAAATATTACATCCGAGATGTCAGGTTGCCTTAGGCTAGTATATATAACGTTGTAGGCGTATATAACGTTACCACCTTGCACTACGGGCCGACACGTCAGGAATGTTGTAAAATATTACATTCGACATGTTAGGTTGCCTTAGGCTAGCATATATAACGTTATAGACGTATATAATGTTCCCACCGAGAAATAGGGGCCGACACGTCAGGAATGATGTAAAATATTACATTCGACTTGCTAGGTTGTCTTAGGCTAGGATATATATCGCTATATACGTATATGATGTTCCCACCGAGAAGTGCGGGTTAACACGCCAGGAATGTTGTCAAATATTACATCCCAGATGTTAGGTTGCCTTAGGCTAGGATATACAACATTACAGACGTATATAATGTACCCACGGAGACGTAGGGACCGACATGCCAGAAATGTTGTAAAATATTACATCCCAGATGTTAGCTTGCGTTAGGTTAGAATATACAACGTTATAGACGTATATAATGTCCCCATCGAGAAGTAGGCGACGACACGCCAGGAATGTTGTAAAATATTACATTCGACAAGTTAGGTTGCCGTAGGCTAGGATATATAACGTTATAGACGTATATAATGTTCCCACCGATAAATAGGGACCGACGCGTCAGGAATGTTCTAAAATATTACACCCGAGATGTTAGGTTCCCTTAGGTTAGGATATACAACGTTATAGACGTATAGAATGTTCCCACCGAGAAATAGGGGCCGACGCGTCAGCAATGTTGTAAAATATTACACCCGAGATGTTAGGTTCCCTTAGGTTAGGATATACAACGTTATAGACGTATAGAATGTTCCCACCGAGAAGTAGGGACCTACATGCCAGGCATGTCCTAAAATATTAAATCCCAGATGTTAGGTTGCGTTAGGTTAGAATATACAACGTTATAGATGTATATAATGTCCCCATCGAGAAGTAGGCGACGACACGCCAGGAATGTTGTAAAATATTACATTCTACATGTTGGGTTGCCTTAGGCTAGGATATATGTCGTTATAGACGTATACATTGTTTCCACCGAGAAGTAGGGACCGACATGCCAGGAATGTTGTAAAATATTACATCCCAGATGTTAGGTTGCTTTAGGTTAGGATATTCAACGTTATAGACGTATATAATGTCCCCATCGAGGAGCAGGAGGCGACAGGCCAGGAATGTTGTAAAATATTACATTCGACATGTTAGGTCGCCTTAGGCTAGGATATATAACGTTATAGACGTATATAATGTTCCCAAGGAGATGTACGGGCGGACACGCCAGGAATGTTGTCAACTATTACATCCGAGATGTTAGGTTGCCCTAGGTTAGGATATATATCGTTATAGACGTATATAATATTCCTACCGAGACTTGGGGACCGACATGCCAGGAATATTGGAAAATATTACATCCGAGATGTTAGGTTGCTTTAGGTTAGGATATACAACGTTATAGACGTATATAATGTCCCTATCGAGGAGCAGGAGACGACAGGCCAGGAATGTTGTAAAATATTACATTCGACATGTTAGGTCGCCTTAGGCTAGGATATATAACGTTTTAGACGTATATAATGTTCCCACCGAGAAGTACTGGCGGACACGCCAGGAATGTTGTCAACTATTACATCCGAGATGTTAGGTTGCCTTAGGTTAGGATATATATCGTTATAGACGTATACAATGTCCCCATCCAGAAGTAGGCGGCGACACGACAGGAATATTACATCCCAGATGTTAGGTTGCGTTAGGTTAGGATATACAACGTTATAGACTTATATAATGTCCCCATCGAGAAGCAGGCGACGACGTGTCATGAATGTTGTAAAATATTACACCCGAGATGTTAGATTCCCTTAGGTTAGGATATATAACGTTATAGACGTATATAATGTTCCCACCGAAAAATAGGAGCCGACGCGGCAGGAATGTTGTAAAATATTACATCCGAGATGTTAGGTTGCCTTATGCTATGATATATATCGCTATAGACGTATATGATGTTCCCACCGAGAAGTACGGGCTAACACGCCGGGAATGTTTTCAAATATTACACCCGAGATGTTAGGTTCCCTTAGGTTAGGATATATAACGTTATAGACGTATATAATGTCCCTATCCAGAAGAAGGCGACGACACGCCAGGAATATTACATCCCAGATGTTAGGTTGCGTTAGGTTAGGATATACAACGTTATAGACGTATATAATGTTCCCATTGAGAAGCAGGCGATGAGACGCCAAGAATGATGTGAAATATTACATTCGACATGTTAGGTCGCCTTAGGCTAGGATATATAGCGTTATAGACGTATATAATGTTCCCACCGAGAAGTAGGGACCGACATGCCAGGAATGTTGTGAAATATTACATCCGAGATGTTAGGCTGCTTTAGGTTAGGATATACAAGGTTATAGATTTATATAATGTCCCCATCGAGAAGTAGGCGACGACACGCCAGGAATGTTGTAAAATATTACATTTGACATATTAGGTTGCCTTAGACTAGGATATATATCGTTATAGACGTATACAATGTTTCCGCCGAGGAGTAGGGACCGACATGCCGGGAATGTTGTAAAATATTACATCCCAAATGTTAGGTTGCGTTAGGTTAGGATATACAACGTTATAGACGTATACAATGTTCCCACCGAGAAGTACGGGCCTACACGCCAGGAATGTTGTCAACTATTACATCCGAGGTGTTAGGTTGCCTTAGGTTAGGATATATATCGTTATAGACGTATATAATGTTCCCACCGAGACGTTGGCACCGACATGCAAGGAATGTTGTAAAATATTACACCCCAAATGTTAGGTTGCGTTAGGTTAGGATGTACAACGTTATATAAGTATATAATCTCCCCATCGAGAAGCAGGCGACGAAACGCCAGAATGTTGTAAAATATTACATCCGAGTTGTTAGGTACCCTTAGGTTAGGATATACAATGTTATAGATGTATATAATGTCCCCATCGAGAAGTAGGCGACGACACGCCAGGAATGTTGTAACATATTACGTTCGACATGATAGGTTGCCTTATGCTAGGATATATAACGTTATAGACGTATATAATGTTCCCACCGAAAAATAGGGGCCGACGCGTTAGGAATGTTGTAAAATATTACACCCGAGATGTTATGTTCCCTTAGGATAGGATATACAACGTTATAGACGTATAGTATGTTCCCACCGAGATGTAGGGACCGACATGCCAGGACTGTTGTAAAATATTACATCCGAGATGTTAGGTTGCCTTAGGTTAGGATATATAATGTTATAGACGTATATAATGTCCCCATCCTGGTGTAGGCGACGACACGCCAGGAATATTACATCCCAGATGTTAGGTTGCGTTAGGTTAGGATATACAACGTTATAGACTTATAAAATGTCCCCATCGAGAAGCAGGCGACGACGTGTCATGAATGTTGTAAAATATTACACCCGAGATGTTAGATTCCCTTAGGTTAGGATATATAACGTTATAGACGTATATAATGTTCCCACCGAAAAATAGGAGCCGACGCGCCAGGAATGTTGTAAAATATTACATTCGACATGTTAGGTCGCCTTAGGCTATGATATATAACGTTATAGACGTATCTAATGTTCCCACCGAGAAATAGGGGCCGACGCGTCAGAAATGTTGTAAAATATTACACCCGAGATATTAGGTTCCCTTAGGTTAGGATATACAACGCTATAGACGTATAGAATGATCCCATCAAGACGTAGGGCCCGTCATGCCAGGAATGTTGTAAAATATTACATCCGAGATGTTAGGTTGCCTTCGGTTAGGATATATATCGCTATAGACGCATATGATGTTCCCACCGAGAAGTACGGGCCGACACGTCAGGAATGTTGTCAAATATTACATCCGAGATGTTAGGTTGCCTTACGTTAGGATATACAACGTTATAGATTTATATAATGTCCCCATCCAGAGGTAGGCGACGACACGCCAGGAATGATGTAAAATATTACATTCGACATGTTAGGTCGCCTTAGGCTAGGATATATAACGTTATAGACGTATACAATGTTTCCACCGAGAAGTACGGGCCTACATGCCAGGAATGTTGTCAACTATTACATCCGAGGTGTTAGGTTGCCTTAGGTTAGGATATATATCGCTATAGACGTATATAATGTTCCCACCGAGACGTAGGGACCGACATTCCAGGAATGTTGTAAAATATTACATCCCAAATGTTAGGTTGCGTTAGGTTAGGATATACAACGTTATAGACGTATATAATGTCCCCATCGAGAAGCAGGAGACGACACGCCAGGAATGTTGTAAAATATTACATTCGACATGTTAGGTCGCCTTAGGCTAGGATATATAACGTTATACACGTATATAATGTTCCCAAGGAGATGTACGGGCGGACACGCCAGGAATGTTGTCAACTATTACATCCGAGATGTTAGGTTGCCCTAGGTTAGGATATATATCGTTATAGACGTATATAATGTTCCTACCGAGACTTGGGGACCGACATGCCAGACATCTTGTAAAATATTACATTCCAGATGTTAGGTTGCTTTAGGTTAGGATATACAACGTTATAGACGTATATAATGTCCCTATCGAGGAGCAGGAGACGACAGGCCAGGAATGTTGTAAAATATTACATTCGACATGTTAGGTCGCCTTAGGCTAGGATATATAACGTTATAGACGTATATAATGTTCCCACCGAGAAGTACTGGCGGACACGCCAGGAATGTTGTCAACTATTACATCCGAGATGTTAGGTTGCCTTAGGCTATGATATATATCGCTATAGACGTATATGATGTTCCCACCGAGAAGTACGGGCTAACACGCCGGGAATGTTTTCAAATATTACACCCGAGATGTTAGGTTCCCTTAGGTTAGGATATATAACGTTATAGACGTATATAATGTCCCTATCCAGAAGTAGGCGACGACACGCCAGGAATATTACATCCCAGATGTTAGGTTGCGTTAGGTTAGGATATACAACGTTATAGACGTATATAATGTTCCCATTGAGAAGCAGGCGATGAGACGCCAGGAATGATGTAAAATATTACATTCGATATATTAGCTCGCCTTAGGCTAGGATATACAACGTTATAGACGTATAGAATGTTCTCACCGAGAAGTACGGGCCTACACGCCAGGAATGTTGTCAACTATTACATCTGAGATGTTAGGTTGCTTTAGGTTAGGCTATACAACGTTATAGACGTATATAATGTCCCCATCGAGGAGCAGGAGACGACAGGCCAGGAATGTTGTAAAATATTACATTCGACATATTAGGTCGCCTTAGGCTAGGATATATAGCGTTATAGACGTATATAGTGTTCCCACCGAGAAGTACGGGCCTACATGCCAGGAATGTGGTCACCTATTACATCCGAGGTGTTAGGTTGCCTTGGGTTAGGATATATATCGTTATAGACGTATGTAATGTTCCCACCGAGACGTAGGCACCGACATGCAAGGAGTGTTGTAAAATATTACATCCCAGATGTTAGGTTCCCTTAGGTTAGGATATACAACGTTATAGACGTATAGAATGTCCCCATCGAGAAGCAGGCGACGACACGACAGGAATGTTGTAAAATATTACACCCGAGATGTTAGGTTCCCTTAGGTTAGGATATATGACGTTATAGATGTACATAATGTCCCCATCCAGAAGTAGGCGACGACACGCCAGGACTGTTGTAAAATATTACATCCCAGATGTTAGGTTGCGTTAGGATAGAATATACAACGTTATAGACGTATATAATGTCCCCATCGAGAAGCAGGCGACGACACGACAGAAATGTAGTAAAATATTACATTCGACATGTTAGGTTGCCTTAGGCTAGGATATATATGGTTATAGACGTACACAATGTTCCCACCGAGAAGTAGGGACCGACATGCCAGGAATGTTGTAAAATACTACATCCGAGATGTTAGGTTGCCTTAGGTTAGGATATACAACGTTATAGATGTATATATTGTCCCCATCGAGAAGTAGGCGACGACACGCCAGGAATGTTGTAAAATATTACATTCTACAAGTTAGGTTGCCTTAGGCTAGGATATATAACGTTATAGACGTATATAATGTTCCCACCGAGAAATAGGGACTGACGCGTCAGGAATGTTCTAAAATATTACACCCGAGATGATAGGTTCCCTTAGGTTAGGATATACAACGTTATAGACGTATAGAATGTCCCCATCGAGAAGCAGGCGACGACACGACAGGAATGTTGTAAAATATTACACCGGAGATGTTAGGTTCCCTTAGGTTAGGATATATGACGTTATAGATGTATATAATGTCCCCATCCAGAAGTAGGCGACGACACGCCAGGAATGTTGTAAAATATTACATCCCAGATGTTAGGTTGCGTTAGGTTAGTATATACAAGGTTATAGACGTATATAATGTCCCCATGTAGAAGAAGGCGACGACACGCCAGAATGTTGTAAAATATTACTTCCGATATGTTAGGTTGCCTTAGGTTAGGATATACAAAGTTATAGAAGTATATAATGTCCCCATCGAGAAGTAGGCGACGACACGCCAGGAATGTTGTAAAATATTACACCCGAGATGTTAGGTTCCCTTAGGCTAGGATATATGACGTTATAGATGTATATAATGTCCCCATCCAGAATTAGGCGACGACACGCCAGAAATGTTGTAAAATATTACATCCCAAATGTTAGGTTGCGTTAGGTTAGAATATACAACGTTATAGACGTATATAATGTACCCATCGAGAAGCAGGCGACGACACGACAGGAATGTTGTAAAATATTACATTCGACATGTTAGGTTGCCTTAGGCTAGGATATATATCGTTATAGACGTACACAATGTTCCCACCGAGAAGTAGGGACCGACATGCCAGGAATGTTGTAAAATACTACATCCGAGATGTTAGGTTGCCTTAGGTTAGGATATACAACGTTATAGATGTATATATTGTCCCCATCGAGAAGTAGGCGACGACACGCCAGGAATGTTGTAAAATATTACATTCTACAAGTTAGGTTGCCTTAGGCTAGGATATATAACGTTATAGACGTATATAATGTTCCCACCGAGAAATAGGGACTGCCGCGTCAGGAATGTTCTAAAATATTACACCCGAGATGATAGGTTCCCTTAGGTTAGGATATACAACGTTATAGACGTATAGAATGTCCCCATCGAGAAGCAGGCGACGACACGACAGGAATGTTGTAAAATATTACACCCGAGATGTTAGGTTCCCTTAGGTTAGGATATATGACGTTATAGATGTATATAATGTCCCCATCCAGAAGTAGGCGACGACACGCCAGGAATGTTGTAAAATATTACATCCCAGATGTTAGGTTGCGTTAGGTTAGTATATACAAGGTTATAGACGTATATAATGTCCCCATGTAGAAGAAGGCGACGACACGCCAGAATGTTGTAAAATATTACTTCCGATATGTTAGGTTGCCTTAGGTTAGGATATACAAAGTTATAGAAGTATATAATGTCCCCATCGAGAAGTAGGCGACGACACGCCAGGAATGTTGTAAAATATTACACCCGAGATGTTAGGTTCCCTTAGGCTAGGATATATGACGTTATAGATGTATATAATGTCCCCATCCAGAATTAGGCGACGACACGCCAGAAATGTTGTAAAATATTACATCCCAAATGTTAGGTTGCGTTAGGTTAGAATATACAACGTTATAGACGTATATAATGTACCCATCGAGAAGCAGGCGACGACACGACAGGAATGTTGTAAAATATTACATTCGACATGTTAGGTTGCCTTAGGCTAGGATATATATCGTTATAGACGTACACAATGTTCCCACCGAGAAGTAGGGACCGACATGCCAGGAATGTTGTAAAATACTACATCCGAGATGTTAGGTTGCCTTAGGTTAGGATATACAACGTTATAGATGTATATATTGTCCCCATCGAGAAGTAGGCGACGACACGCCAGGAATGTTGTAAAATATTACATTCTACAAGTTAGGTTGCCTTAGGCTAGGATATATAATGTTATAGACGTATATAATTTTCCCACCGAGAAATAGGGACTGACGCGTCAGGAATGTTCTAAAATATTACACCCGAGATGATAGGTTCCCTTAGGTTAGGATATACAACGTTATAGACGTATAGAATGTCCCCATCGAGAAGCAGGCGACGACACGACAGGAATGTTGTAAAATATTACACCCGAGATGTTAGGTTCCCTTAGGTTAGGATATATGACGTTATAGATGTATATAGTGTCCCCATCCAGAAGTAGGCGACGACACGCCAGGAATGTTGTAAAATATTACATCCCAGATGTTAGGTTGCGTTAGGTTAGTATATACAAGGTTATAGACGTATGTAATGTCCCCATGTAGAAGAAGGCGACGACACGCCAGAATGTTGTAAAATATTACTTCCGATATGTTAGGTTGCCTTAGGTTAGGATATACAAAGTTATAGAAGTATATAATGTCCCCATCGAGAAGTAGGCGACGACACGCCAGGAATGTTGTAAAATATTACACCCGAGATGTTAGGTTCCCTTAGGCTAGGATATATGACGTTATAGATGTATATAATGTCCCCATCCAGAAGTAGGCGACGACACGCCAGAAATGTTGTAAAATATTACATCCCAAATGTTAGGTTGCGTTAGGTTAGAATATACAACGTTATAGACGTATATAATGTACCCATCGAGAAGCAGGCGACGACACGACAGGAATGTTGTAAAATATTACATTCGACATGTTAGGTTGCCTTAGGCTAGGATATATATCGTTATAGACGTACACAATGTTCCCACCGAGAAGTAGGGACCGACATGCCAGGAATGTTGTAAAATACTACATCCGAGATGTTAGGTTGCCTTAGGTTAGGATATACAACGTTATAGATGTATATATTGTCCCCATCGAGATGCAGGAGACGATATGACAGGAATGTTGTAAAATATTACATCCGAGATGTTAGGTTCCCTTAGGTTAGGATATACAACGTTACAGACATATAGTATGCTCCCACCGAGAAGTAGGGACCGACATGCCAGGAATGTTGTAAAATATTACATCCGAGGTGTTAGGTTGCATTAGGTTATGATATACAACGTTATAGATGTATATAATGTCCCCATCGAGAAGTAGGCGACGACACGCCAGGAATGTTGTAAAATATTACATTCTACAAGTTGGGTTGCTTTAGGCTAGGATATATAACGTTATAGACGTATATAATGTTCCCACCGAGAAATAGGGACTGAAGCGTCAGGAATGTTCTAAAATATTACACCCGAGATGTTAGGTTCCCTTAGGTTAGGATATACAACGTTATAGACGTATAGAATGTTCCCACCGAGAAGTAGGGACCTACATGCCAGGAATGTTCTAAAATATTAAATCCCAGATGTTAGGTTGCGTTAGGTTAGAATATACAACGTTATAGATGTATATAATATCCCCATCGAGAAGTAGGCGACGACACGCCAGGAATGTTGTAAAATATTACACCCGAGATGTTAGGTTCCCTTAGGTTAGGATATATAACGTTATAGATGTATATAATGTCCCCATCCAGAAGTAGGCGACGACACGCCAGGAATGTTGTAAAATATTACATTCTACATGTTGGTTTGCCTTAGGCTAGGATATATGTCGTTACAGACGTATACATTGTTTCCACCGAGAAGTAGGGACCGACATGCCAGGAATGTTGTAAAATATTACATCCCAGATGTTAGGTTGCTTTAGGTTAGGATATTCAACGTTATAGACGTATATAATGTCCCCATCGAGATGCAGGAGACGACATGACAGGAATGTTGTAAAATATTACATCCGAGATGTTAGGTTGCCTTAGGTTAGGATATACAACGTTATAGATGTATATAATGTTCGCATAGAGAAGTAGGCGACGACACGACAGGAATGTTTTAAAATATTACATTCGACATGTTAGGTTCCCTTAGGCTACAATATATAACGTTATAGACGTATATAATGTTCCCACCGAGAAGTAGGGCCCGACATGCCAGGAATGTTGTAAAATATTACATCCGAGATGTTAGGTTGCCTTAGGTTAGGATATACAACGTTATAGATGTATATAATGTCCCCATCGAGAAGTAGGCAACGACACGCCAGGAATGTTGTAAAATATTACACCCGAGATGTTAGGTTCCCTTAGGTTAGGATATATGACGTTATAGATGTATATAATGTCCCCATCCAGAAGTAGGCGACGACACGCCAGGAATGTTGTAAAATATTACATCCCAGATGTTAGGTTGAGTTAGGTTAGAATATACAACGTTACAGACGTATACAATATCCCCATCGAGAAGCAGGCGACGACACGACAGGAATGTTGTAAAATATTACATTCGACATGTTAGGTTGCCTTAGGCTACAATATATAACGTTATAGACGTATATAATGTTCCCACCGAGAAGTAGGGACCTACATGCCAGGAATGTTGTAAAATATTAAATCCGAGATGTTAGGTTGCCGTAGGTTAGGGTATATATCGTTACAGACGTATATAATGTTCCCACCGAGACCTAGTGACCGACATGCCAGAAATGTTGTAAAATATTACATCCGAGATGTTAGGTTCCCTTAGGTTAGGATATACAACGTTATAGACGTATAGAATGTCCCCATCGAGAAGCAGGCGACGACACGACAGGAATGTTGTAAAACATTACATTCCTTCATGTTAGGTTGCCTTAGGCTAGGATATATATCGCTATAGACGTATACAATGTTCCCACCGAGAAGTATGGCCCAACATGCCAGGAATGTTGTAAAATATTACATTCGACATGTTAGGTTGCCTTAGGCTCGGATATATAACGTTATAGACGTATATAATGCTACCACCGAGAACTACGGGCCGACACGCCAGTAATGATGTAAAATATTACATTCGACATGTTAGGTCGCCTTAGGCTAGGATATATAACGTTATAGACGTATATAATGTCCCCATCGGGAAGTAGGCGCCGTCACGCCAGGAATGTTTTAAAATATTACGGTAGAGAGGTGAGGTTGCCTTAGGTTATGATATATAACGTTATAGACGTATATAATGTTCCCACCGAGAAGCAGGGACCGACATGCCAGCAATGTTGTAAAATATTACGGTATTGAGGTTAGTTTGCCTTAGGTTAGGATATACAACGTTATAGACGTATATAATTTTCCCACCGAGATGTAGGGACCGACAAGCCAGGAGTGTTGTAAAATAATACATCCGAGATGTTAGGTTGCCTTCGGTAAGGATATATATCGATATAGACGTATATAATGTTCCCACCGAAAAGTGGGGACCGACATGCCAGGTATGTTCTAAAATATTACATCCGAGATGTTAGGTCGCCTTAGGCTAGGATATACCAAGTTATAGATGTATATAATGTTCCCACCGAAATGTAGGAGACGACGCGCCAGGAATGTTGTTAAATATTACATCCCAGATGTTAGATTGCGTTAGGTTAGGATATACAACGTTATAGACGTATATAATGTCCCCATCTAGAAGCAGGCGACGAAACGCCAGGAATTTTGTAAAGTATTACATCCCAGATGTTAGGTTGCGTTAGGTTAGGATATACAACGTTATAGACGTATATAATGTACCCATCCGGAAGTAGGCGCCGTCACGCCAGGAATGTTGTAAAATATTACGGTAGAGATGTGAGGTTGCCTTAGGTTATGATATATAACGTTATAGACGTATATAATGTTCCCACCGAGAAGCAGGGACCGACATGCCAGCAATGTTGTAAAATATTACGGTATTGAGGTTAGTTTGCCTTAGGTTAGGATATACAACGTTATAGACGTATATAATTTTCCCACCGAGATGTAGGGACCGACAAGCCAGTAGTGTTGTAAAATAATACATCCGAGATGTTAGGTTGCTTTAGGTTAGGATATATATCGTTATAGACGTATATAATGTTCCCACCGAACGTGGGGACCGACATGCCAGGAATGTTGTAAAATATTACATCCGAGATGTTATGTTGCCTTACGTTAGGATATATACCGTTATAGACGTATATAATGTCCCCATCGAGAAGCAGGAGACGACACGCCAGGAATGTTGTAAAATATTACATTCGACATGTTAGGTCGCCTTAGGCTAGGATATATAACGTTATAGACGTATATAATGTTCCCAAGGAGATGTACGGGCGGACACGCCAGGAATGTTGTCAACTATTACATCCGAGATGTTAGGTTGCCCTAGGTTAGGATATATATCGTTATAGACGTATATAATGTTACTACCGAGACTTGGGGACCGACATGCCAGACATCTTGTAAAATATTACATTCCAGATGTTAGGTTGCTTTAGGTTAGGATATACAACGTTATAGACGTATATAATGTCCCTGTCGAGGAGCAGGAGACGACAGGCCAGGAATGTTGTAAAATATTACATTCGACATGTTAGGTCGCCTTAGGCTAGGATATACAACGTTATAGACGTATATAATGTTCCCACCGAGATGTACTGGCGGACACGCCAGGAATGTTGTCAACTATTACATCCGAGATGTTAGGTTGCCTTAGGTTAGGATATATATCGTTATAGACGTATACAATGTCCCCATCCAGAAGTAGGCGACGACACGACAGGAATATTACATCCCAGATGTTAGGTTGCGTTAGGTTAGGATATACAACGTTATAGACTTATAAAATGTCCCCATCGAGAAGCAGGCGACGACGTGTCATGAATGTTGTAAAATATTACACCCGAGATGTTAGATTCCCTTAGGTTAGGATATATAACGTTATAGACGTATATAATGTTCCCACCGAAAAATAGGAGCCGACGCGCCAGGAATGTTGTAAAATATTACATCCGAGATGTTAGGTTGCCTTAGGCTATGATATATATCGCTATAGACGTATATGATGTTCCCACCGAGAAGTACGGGCTAACACGCCGGGAATGTTTTCAAATATTACACCCGAGATGTTAGGTTCCCTTAGGTTAGGATATATAACGTTATAGACGTATATAATGTCCCTATCCAGAAGTAGGCGACGACACGCCAGGAATATTACATCCCAGATGTTAGGTTGCGTTAGGTTAGGATATACAACGTTATAGACGTATATAATGTTCCCATTTAGAAGCAGGCGATGAGACGCCAGGAATGATGTAAAATATTACATTCGATATATTAGCTCGCCTTAGGCTAGGATATACAACGTTATAGACGTATAGAATGTTCCCACCGAGAAGTACGGGCGGACACGACAGGAATTTTGCCAACTATTACATCCGAGATGTTAGGTTGCCTTAGGTTAGGATATACAATGTTATAGATGTATATAATGTCCCCATCGAGAAGTAGGCGACGACACGCCAGGAATGTTGTAAAATATTACATCCGAGATGTTAGGTTGCCTTAGGCTAGGATATATATCGTTATAGACGTATACAATGTTTCCTCCGAGAAGTAGGGACCGATATGCAAGGAATGTTGTAAAATATTACATCCGAGATGTTAGGTTGCCTTAGGCTAGGATATATATCGTTATAGACGTACACAATGTTTCCACCGAGAAGTAGGGACCGATATGCCAGGAATGTTGTAAAATATTACATCCGAGATGTTAGGTTGCCTTAGGCTATGATATATATCGCTATAGACGTATATGATGTTCCCACCGAGAAGTACGGGCTAACACGCCGGGAATGTTTTCAAATATTACACCCGAGATGTTAGGTTCCCTTAGGTTAGGATATATAACGTTATAGACGTATATAATGTCCCTATCCAGAAGTAGGCGACGACACGCCAGGAATATTACATCCCAGATGTTAGGTTGCGTTAGGTTAGGATATACAACGTTATAGACGTATATAATGTTCCCATTGAGAAGCAGGCGATGAGACGCCAGGAATGATGTAAAATATTACATTCGATATATTAGCTCGCCTTAGGCTAGGATATACAACGTTATAGACGTATAGAATGTTCTCACCGAGAAGTACGGGCCTACACGCCAGGAATGTTGTCAGCTATTACATCTGAGATGTTAGGTTGCTTTAGGTTAGGCTATACAACGTTAAAGACGTATATAATGTCCCCATCGAGGAGCAGGAGACGACAGGCCAGGAATGTTGTAAAATATTACATTCGACATATTAGGTCGCCTTAGGCTAGGATATATAGCGTTATAGACGTATATAGTGTTCCCACCGATAAGTACGGGCTGACACGCCTGGAATGTTGTCAACTATTACATCCGAGATGTTAGTTTGCCTTAGGTTAGCATATATATCGTTATAGACGTATACAATGTTTCCACCGAGAAGTAGGGACCGACATGCCAGGAATGTTGTGAAATATTACATCCGAGATGTTAGGCTGCTTTAGGTTAGGATATACAAGGTTATAGATTTATATAATGTCCCCATCGAGAAGTAGGCGACGACACGCCAGGAATGTTGTAAAATATTACATTTGACATATTAGGTTGCCTTAGACTAGGATATATATCGTTATAGACGTATACATTGTTCCCACCGAGAAGTACGGGCCTACACGCCAGGAATATTGTCAACTATTACATCCGAGGTGTTAGGTTGCCTTAGGTTAGGATATATATCGTTATAGACGTATATACTGTTCCCACCGAGACGTAGGCACCGACATGCAAGGAATGTTGTAAAATATTACATCCCAAATGTTAGGTTGCGTTAGGTTAGGATATACATCGTTATAGACTTATATAATCTCCCCATCGAGAAGCAGGCGACGACACGCCAGAATGTTGTAAAATATTACATCCGAGATGTTAGGTTGCCTTAGGTTAGGATATACAATGTTATAGATGTATATAATGTCCCCATCGAGAAGTAGGCGACGACACGCCAGGAATGTTGTAAAATATTACATTCGACATGTTAGCTGGCCTTAGGCTAGGATATACAACGTTATAGACGTATATAATGTTCCCACCGAGAAGTACGGGCGGACACGCCAGGAATGTTGTCAACTATTACATCCGAGATGTTAGGTTGCCTTAGGTTAGGATATATAACGTTATAGACGTATATAATCTCCCCATCCAGAAGTAAGCGACGACACGCCAGGAATATTACATCCCAAATGTTAGGTTGCGTTAGGTTAGGATACACAACGTTATAGACGTATATAATGTTCCCATCGAGAAGCAGGCAACGACACGCCAGGAATGATGTAAAATATTACATTCGACATGTTAGGTTGCCTTAGGCTAGGATATATACCGTTATAGGCGTATGCAATGTTTCCACCGAGAAGTAGGGACCGATATGCCAGGAATGTTGTAAAATATTACATCCCAGATGTTCGGTTGCCTTAGGTTATGATATATAACGTTATAGACGTATATAATGTTCCCATCGAGAAGCAGGCGACGACACGCCAGGAATGATGTAAAATATTACATTCGACATGTTAGGTCGCCTTAGGCTAGGATATATAACGTTATAGGCGTATACAATGTTCCCACCGAGAAGTACGGGCCTACATGCCAGGAATGTGGTCACCTATTACATCCGAGGTGTTAGGTTGCCTTGGGTTAGGATATATATCGTTATAGACGTATATAATGTTCCCACCGAGACGTAGGCACCGACATGCAAGGAGTGTTGTAAAATATTACATCCCAAATGTTAGGTTGCGTTAGGTTAGGATATACAACGTTATAGACGTATATAATCTCCCCATCGAGAAGCCGGCGACGACACGCCAGAATGTTGTAAAATATTACATCCGAGATGTTAGGTTGCCTTAGGTTAGGATATACAATGTAATAGATGTATATTATGTCCCCATCGAGAAGCAGGCGACGACACGCCAGGAATGTTGTAAAATATTACAGTCGACATGTTAGGTTGCCTTAGACTAGGATATATAACGTTATAGACGTATATAATGTTCCCACCGAAAAATAGGGGGCGACGCGTCAGGAATGTTGTAAAATATTACATTCGACATGTTAGCTGGCCTTAGGCTAGGATATACAACGTTATAGACGTATATAATGTTCCCACCGAGAAGTACGGGCGGACACGCCAGGAATTTTGCCAACTATTACATCCGAGATGTTAGGTTGCCTTAGGTTAGGATATATAACGTTATAGACGTATATAATGTCCCCATCCAGAAGTAGGCGACGACACGCCAGGAATATTACATCCCAGATGTTAGGTTGCGTTAGGTTAGGATACACAACGTTATAGACGTGTATAATGATCCCATCGAGAAGCAGGCGACGACACGCCAGGAATGATGTAAAATATTACATTCGATACGTTAGGTTGCCTTAGGCTAGGATATATAACGTTATAGACGTATACAATGTTCCCATCGAGAAGTACGGGCCTACACGCCAGGAATGTTGTCAACTATTACATCCGAGGTGCTAGGTTGCCTTGGGTCAGGATATATATCGTTATAGACGTATATAATGTTCCTACCGAGACGTAGGCACCGACATGCAAGGAATGTTGTAAAATATTACATCCCAAATGTTAGGTTGCGTTAGGTTAGGATATACAACGTTATAGACGTTTATAATCTCCCCATCGAGAAGCCGGCGACGACACGCCAGAATGTTGTAAAATATTACATCCGAGATGTTAGGTTGCCCTAGGTTAGGATATACAATGTTATAGATGTATATAATGTCCCCATCGAGAAGTAGGCGACGACACGCCAGGAATGTTGTAAAATATTACATCCGAGATGTTAGGTTGCCTTAGGCTAGGATATATATCGTTATAGACGTATACAATGTTTCCTCCGAGAAGTAGGGACCGATATGCAAGGAATGTTGTAAAATATTACATCCCAAATGTTAGGTTGCGTTAGGTTAGGATATACAACGTTATAGACGTATATAATCTCCCCATCGAGAAGCAGGCGACGACACGACAGGAATGTTGTAAAATATTACATTCGACATGTTAGGTTCCCTTAGGCTAGGATATATAACGTTATAGCCGTATATAATGTTCTCACCGAAAAATAGGGCCCGACGCGTCAGGAATGTTGTAAAAGTTTACACCCGAGATGTTAGTTTCCCTTAGGTTAGGATATACAACGTTATAGACGTATAGTATGTTCCCACCGAGATGTAGGGACCGACATGCCAGGAATGTTGTAAAATATTACATCCGAGATGTTAGGTTGCCTTAGGTTAGGATATATAACGTTATAGACGTATATAATGTCCCCATCCAGAAGTAGGCGACGACACGCCAGGAATATTACATCCCAGATGTTAGGTTGCGTTAGGTTAGGATACACAACGTTATAGACGTGTATAATGATCCCATCGAGAAGCAGGCGACGACACGCCAGGAATGATGTAAAATATTACATTCGATACGTTAGGTTGCCTTAGGCTAGGATATATAACGTTATAGACGTATACAATGTTCCCATCGAGAAGTACGGGCCTACACGCCAGGAATGTTGTCAACTATTACATCCGAGGTGCTAGGTTGCCTTGGGTCAGGATATATATCGTTATAGACGTATATAATGTTCCTACCGAGACGTAGGCACCGACATGCAAGGAATGTTGTAAAATATTACATCCCAAATGTTAGGTTGCGTTAGGTTAGGATATACAACGTTATAGACGTTTATAATCTCCCCATCGAGAAGCCGGCGACGACACGCCAGAATGTTGTAAAATATTACATCCGAGATGTTAGGTTGCCTTAGGTTAGGATATACAATGTTATAGATGTATATAATGTCCCCATCGAGAAGTAGGCGACGACACGCCAGGAATGTTGTAAAATATTACATCCGAGATGTTAGGTTGCCTTAGGCTAGGATATATATCGTTATAGACGTATACAATGTTTCCTCCGAGAAGTAGGGACCGATATGCAAGGAATGTTGTAAAATATTACATCCGAGATGTTAGGTTGCCTTAGGCTAGGATATATATCGTTATAGACGTACACAATGTTTCCACCGAGAAGTAGGGACCGATATGCCAGGAATGTTGTAAAATATTACATCCGAGGTGTTAGGTTGCCTTAGGTTAGGATATATATCGTTATAGACGTATATAATGTTCCCACCGAGACGTAGGCACCGACATGCAAGGAATGTTGTAAAATATTACATCCCAAATGTTAGGTTGCGTTAGGTTAGGATATACAACGTTATAGACGTATATAATCTCCCCATCGAGAAGCAGGCGACGACACGACAGGAATGTTGTAAAATATTACATTCGACATGTTAGGTTCCCTTAGGCTAGGATATATAACGTTATAGCCGTATATAATGTTCTCACCGAAAAATAGGGCCCGACGCGTCAGAAATGTTGTAAAAGTTTACACCCGAGATGTTAGGTTCCCCTAGGTTAGGATATACAACGTTATAGACGTATAGTATGTTCCCACCGAGATGTAGGGACCGACATGCCAGGAATGTTGTAAAATATTACATCCGAGATGTTAGGTTGCCTTAGGTTAGGATATACAGCGTTATAGATGTATATAATGACCCCATCCAAACTAGGCGACGACACGCCAGGAATGTTGTAAAATATTACATCCCAAATGTTAGGTTGCGTTAGGTTAGGATATACAACGTTATAGACGTATATAATCTCCCCATCGAGAAGCCGGCGACGACACGCCAGAATGTTGTAAAATATTACATCCGAGATGTTAGGTTGCCTTAGGTTAGGATATACAATGTTATAGATGTATATTATGTCCCCATCGAGAAGCAGTCGACGACACGCCAGGAATGTTGTAAAATATTACAGTCGACATGTCAGGTTGCCTTAGACTAGGATATATAACGTTATAGACGTATATAATGTTCCCACCGAAAAATAGGGGCCGACGCGACAGGAATGTTGTAAAATATTACATTCGACATGTTAGGTCGCCTTAGGCTAGGATATATAACGTTATAGACGTATATAATGTTCCCACCGAGAAGTACTGGCGGACACGCCAGGAATGTTGTCAACTATTACATCCGAGATGTTAGGTTGCCTTAGGTTAGGATATATATCGTTATAGACGTATACAATGTCCCCATCCAGAAGTAGGCGACGACACGACAGGAATATTACATCCCAGATGTTAGGTTGCGTTAGGTTAGGATATACAACGTTATAGACTTATAAAATGTCCCCATCGAGAAGCAGGCGACGACGTGTCATGAATGTTGTAAAATATTACACCCGAGATGTTAGATTCCCTTAGGTTAGGATATATAACGTTATAGACGTATATAATGTTCCCACCGAAAAATAGGAGCCGACGCGCCAGGAATGTTGGAAAATATTACATCCGAGATGTTAGGTTGCCTTAGGCTATGATATATATCGCTATAGACGTATATGATGTTCCCACCGAGAAGTACGGGCTAACACGCCGGGAATGTTTTCAAATATTACACCCGAGATGTTAGGTTCCCTTAGGTTAGGATATATAACGTTATAGACGTATATAATGTCCCTATCCAGAAGTAGGCGACGACACGCCAGGAATATTACATCCCAGATGTTAGGTTGCGTTAGGTTAGGATATACAACGTTATAGACGTATATAATGTTCCCATTGAGAAGCAGGCGATGAGACGCCAGGAATGATGTAAAATATTACATTCGATATATTAGCTCGCCTTAGGCTAGGATATACAACGTTATAGACGTATAGAATGTTCCCACCGAGAAGTACGGGCGGACACGCCAGGAATTTTGCCAACTATTACATCCGAGATGTTAGGTTGCCTTAGGTTAGGATATACAATGTTATAGATGTATATAATGTCCCCATGGAGAAGTAGGCGACGACACGCCAGGAATGTTGTAAAATATTACATCCGAGATGTTAGGTTGCCTTAGGCTAGGATATATATCGTTATAGACGTATACAATGTTTCCTCCGAGAAGTAGGGACCGATATGCAAGGAATGTTGTAAAATATTACATCCGAGATGTTAGGTTGCCTTAGGCTAGGATATATATCGTTATAGACGTACACAATGTTTCCACCGAGAAGTAGGGACCGATATGCCAGGAATGTTGTAAAATATTACATCCGAGATGTTAGGTTGCCTTAGGCTATGATATATATCGCTATAGACGTATATGATGTTCCCACAGAGAAGTACGGGCTAACACGCCGGGAATGTTTTCAAATATTACACCCGAGATGTTAGGTTCCCTTAGGTTAGGATATATAACGTTATAGACGTATATAATGTCCCTATCCAGAAGTAGGCGACGACAAGCCAGGAATATTACATCCCAGATGTTAGGTTGCGTTAGGTTAGGATATACAACGTTATAGACGTATATAATGTTCCCATTGAGAAGCAGGCGATGAGACGCCAGGAATGATGTAAAATATTACATTCGATATATTAGCTCGCCTTAGGCTAGGATATACAACGTTATAGACGTATAGAATGTTCTCACCGAGAAGTACGGGCCTACACGCCAGGAATGTTGTCAACTATTACATCCGAGATGTTAGGTTGCCTTAGGTTAGGATATATAACGTTATAGACGTATATAATCTCCCCATCCAGAAGTAAGCGACGACACGCCAGGAATATTACATCCCAGATGTTAGGTTGCGTTAGGTTAGGATACACAACGTTATAGACGTATATAATGTTCCCATCGAGAAGCAGGCAACGACACGCCAGGAATGATGTAAAATATTACATTCGACATGTTAGGTTGCCTTAGGCTAGGATATATATCGTTATAGGCGTATGCAATGTTTCCACCGAGAAGTAGGGACCGATATGCCAGGAATGTTGTAAAATATTACATCCCAGATGTTCGGTTGCCTTAGGTTATGATATATAACGTTATAGACGTATATAATGTTCCCATCGAGAAGCAGGCGACGACACGCCAGGAATGATGTAAAATATTACATTCGACATGTTAGGTCGCCTTAGGCTAGGATATATAACGTTATAGGCGTATACAATGTTCCCACCGAGAAGTACGGGCCTACATGCCAGGAATGTGGTCACCTATTACATCCGAGGTGTTAGGTTGCCTTGGGTTAGGATATATATCGTTATAGACGTATATAATGTTCCCACCGAGACGTAGGCACCGACATGCAAGGAGTGTTGTAAAATATTACATCCCAAATGTTAGGTTGCGTTAGGTTAGGATATACAACGTTATAGACGTATATAATCTCCCCATCGAGAAGCCGGCGACGACACGCCAGAATGATGTAAAATATTACATCCGAGATGTTAGGTTGCCTTAGGTTAGGATATACAATGTAATAGATGTATATTATGTCCCCATCGAGAAGCAGGCGACGACACGCCAGGAATGTTGTAAAATATTACAGTCGACATGTTAGGTTGCCTTAGACTAGGATATATAACGTTATAGACGTATATAATGTTCCCACCGAAAAATAGGGGGCGACGCGTCAGGAATGTTGTAAAATATTACATTCGACATGTTAGCTGGCCTTAGGCTAGGATATACAACGTTATAGACGTATATAATGTTCCCACCGAGAAGTACGGGCGGACACGCCAGGAATTTTGCCAACTATTACATCCGAGATGTTAGGTTGCCTTAGGTTAGGATATATAACGTTATAGACGTATATAATGTCCCCATCCAGAAGTAGGCGACGACACGCCAGGAATATTACATCCCAGATGTTAGGTTGCGTTAGGTTAGGATACACAACGTTATAGACGTGTATAATGATCCCATCGAGAAGCAGGCGACGACACGCCAGGAATGATGTAAAATATTACATTCGATACGTTAGGTTGCCTTAGGCTAGGATATATAACGTTATAGACGTATACAATGTTCCCATCGAGAAGTACGGGCCTACACGCCAGGAATGTTGTCAACTATTACATCCGAGGTGCTAGGTTGCCTTGGGTCAGGATATATATCGTTATAGACGTATATAATGTTCCTACCGAGACGTAGGCACCGACATGCAAGGAATGTTGTAAAATATTACATCCCAAATGTTAGGTTGCGTTAGGTTAGGATATACAACGTTATAGACGTTTATAATCTCCCCATCGAGAAGCAGGCGACGACACGACAGGAATGTTGTAAAATATTACATTCGACATGTTAGGTTCCCTTAGGCTAGGATATATAACGTTATAGCCGTATATAATGTTCTCACCGAAAAATAGGGCCCGACGCGTCAGGAATGTTGTAAAAGTTTACACCCGAGATGTTAGGTTCCCTTAGGTTAGGATATACAACGTTATAGACGTATAGTATGTTCCTACCGAGATGTAGGGACCGACATGCCAGGAATGTTGTAAAATATTACATCCGAGATGTTAGGTTGCCTTAGGTTAGGATATACAGCGTTATAGATGTATATAATGACCCCATCCAAACTAGGCGACGACACGCCAGGAATGTTGTAAAATATTAAATCCCAGATGTTAGGTTGCTTTAGGTTAGGATATACAACGTTATAGACGTATATAATGTCCCCATCTAGAAGCAGGCGACGACACGCCAGGAATGTTGTCAACTATTACATCCGAGATGTTAGGTTGCCTTAGGCTAGGATATATAACGTTATCGACGTATATAATGTCCCCATCGAGAAGTAGGCGACGATACGCCAGGAATGTTGTAAAATATTACATGCGAGATGTTAGGTTGCCTTAGGCTAGGATATATATCGTTATAGACGTATACAATGTTTCCACCGAGAAGTAGGGACCGATATGCCAGGAATGTTGTAAAATATTACATCCCAGATGTTCGGTTGCCTTAGGTTATGATATATAACGTTATAGACGTATATAATGTTCCCATCGAGAAGCAGGAGACGACACGCCAGGAATGATGTAAAATATTACATTCGACATGTTAGGTCGCCTTAGGCTAGGATATATAACGTTATAGGCGTATACAATGTTCCCACCGAGAAGTACGGGCCTACATGCCAGAAATGTGGTCACCTATTATATCCGAGGTGTTAGGTTGCCTTGGGTTAGGATATATATCGTTATAGACGTATATAATGTTCCCACCGAGACGTAGGCACCGACATGCAAGGAGTGTTGTAAAATATTACATCCCAAATGTTAGGTTGCGTTAGGTTAGGATATACAACGTTATAGACGTATATAATCTCCCCATCGAGAAGCCGGCGACGACACGCCAGAATGTTGTAAAATATTACATCCGAGATGTTAGGTTGCCTTAGGTTAGGATATACAATGTTATAGATGTATATTATGTCCCCATCGAGAAGCAGTCGACGACACGCCAGGAATGTTGTAAATTATTACAGTCGACATGTTAGGTTGCCTTAGACTAGGATATATAACGTTATAGACGTATATAATGTTCCCACCGAAAAATAGGGGCCGACGCGACAGGAATGTTGTAAAATATTACATTCGACATGTTAGGTCGCCTTAGGCTAGGATATATAACGTTATAGACGTATATAATGTTCCCACCGAGAAGTACTGGCGGACACGCCAGGAATGTTGTCAACCATTACATCCGAGATGTTAGGTTGCCTTAGGTTAGGATATATATCGTTATAGACGTATACAATGTCCCCATCCAGAAGTAGGCGACGACACGACAGGAATATTACATCCCAGATGTTAGGTTGCGTTAGGTTAGGATATACAACGTTATAGACTTATAAAATGTCCCCATCGAGAAGCAGGCGACGACGTGTCATGAATGTTGTAAAATATTACACCCGAGATGTTAGATTCCCTTAGGTTAGGATATATAACGTTATAGACGTATATAATGTTCCCACCGAAAAATAGGAGCCGACGCGCCAGGAATGTTGTAAAATATTACATCCGAGATGTTAGGTTGCCTTAGGCTATGATATATATCGCTATAGACGTATATGATGTTCCCACCGAGAAGTACGGGCTAACACGCCGGGAATGTTTTCAAATATTACACCCGAGATGTTAGGTTCCCTTAGGTTAGGATATATAACGTTATAGACGTATATAATGTCCCTATCCAGAAGTAGGCGACGACACGCCAGGAATATTACATCCCAGATGTTAGGTTGCGTTAGGTTAGGATATACAACGTTATAGACGTATATAATGTTCCCATTGAGAAGCAGGCGATGAGACGCCAGGAATGATGTAAAATATTACATTCGATATATTAGCTCGCCTTAGGCTAGGATATACAACGTTATAGACGTATAGAATGTTCCCACCGAGAAGTACGGGCGGACACGCCAGGAATTTTGCCAACTATTACATCCGAGATGTTAGGTTGCCTTAGGTTAGGATATACAATGTTATAGATGTATATAATGTCCCCATGGAGAAGTAGGCGACGACACGCCAGGAATGTTGTAAAATATTACATCCGAGATGTTAGGTTGCCTTAGGCTAGGATATATATCGTTATAGACGTATACAATGTTTCCTCCGAGAAGTAGGGACCGATATGCAAGGAATGTTGTAAAATATTACATCCGAGATGTTAGGTTGCCTTAGGCTAGGATATATATCGTTATAGACGTACACAATGTTTCCACCGAGAAGTAGGGACCGATATGCCAGGAATGTTGTAAAATATTACATCCGAGATGTTAGGTTGCCTTAGGCTATGATATATATCGCTATAGACGTATATGATGTTCCCACAGAGAAGTACGGGCTAACACGCCGGGAATGTTTTCAAATATTACACCCGAGATGTTAGGTTCCCTTAGGTTAGGATATATAACGTTATAGACGTATATAATGTCCCTATCCAGAAGTAGGCGACGACACGCCAGGAATATTACATCCCAGATGTTAGGTTGCGTTAGGTTAGGATATACAACGTTATAGACGTATATAATGTTCCCATTGAGAAGCAGGCGATGAGACGCCAGGAATGATGTAAAATATTACATTCGATATATTAGCTCGCCTTAGGCTAGGATATACAACGTTATAGACGTATAGAATGTTCTCACCGAGAAGTACGGGCCTACACGCCAGGAATGTTGTCAACTATTACATCCGAGATGTTAGGTTGCCTTAGGTTAGGATATATAACGTTATAGACGTATATAATCTCCCCATCCAGAAGTAAGCGACGACACGCCAGGAATATTACATCCCAGATGTTAGGTTGCGTTAGGTTAGGATACACAACGTTATAGACGTATATAATGTTCCCATCGAGAAGCAGGCAACGACACGCCAGGAATGATGTAAAATATTACATTCGACATGTTAGGTTGCCTTAGGCTAGGATATATATCGTTATAGGCGTATGCAATGTTTCCACCGAGAAGTAGGGACCGATATGCCAGGAATGTTGTAAAATATTACATCCCAGATGTTCGGTTGCCTTAGGTTATGATATATAACGTTATAGACGTATATAATGTTCCCATCGAGAAGCAGGCGACGACACGCCAGGAATGATGTAAAATATTACATTCGACATGTTAGGTCGCCTTAGGCTAGGATATATAACGTTATAGGCGTATACAATGTTCCCACCGAGAAGTACGGGCCTACATGCCAGGAATGTGGTCACCTATTACATCCGAGGTGTTAGGTTGCCTTGGGTTAGGATATATATCGTTATAGACGTATATAATGTTCCCACCGAGACGTAGGCACCGACATGCAAGGAGTGTTGTAAAATATTACATCCCAAATGTTAGGTTGCGTTAGGTTAGGATATACAACGTTATAGACGTATATAATCTCCCCATCGAGAAGCCGGCGACGACACGCCAGAATGATGTAAAATATTACATCCGAGATGTTAGGTTGCCTTAGGTTAGGATATACAATGTAATAGATGTATATTATGTCCCCATCGAGAAGCAGGCGACGACACGCCAGGAATGTTGTAAAATATTACAGTCGACATGTTAGGTTGCCTTAGACTAGGATATATAACGTTATAGACGTATATAATGTTCCCACCGAAAAATAGGGGGCGACGCGTCAGGAATGTTGTAAAATATTACATTCGACATGTTAGCTGGCCTTAGGCTAGGATATACAACGTTATAGACGTATATAATGTTCCCACCGAGAAGTACGGGCGGACACGCCAGGAATTTTGCCAACTATTACATCCGAGATGTTAGGTTGCCTTAGGTTAGGATATATAACGTTATAGACGTATATAATGTCCCCATCCAGAAGTAGGCGACGACACGCCAGGAATATTACATCCCAGATGTTAGGTTGCGTTAGGTTAGGATACACAACGTTATAGACGTGTATAATGATCCCATCGAGAAGCAGGCGACGACACGCCAGGAATGATGTAAAATATTACATTCGATACGTTAGGTTGCCTTAGGCTAGGATATATAACGTTATAGACGTATACAATGTTCCCATCGAGAAGTACGGGCCTACACGCCAGGAATGTTGTCAACTATTACATCCGAGGTGCTAGGTTGCCTTGGGTCAGGATATATATCGTTATAGACGTATATAATGTTCCTACCGAGACGTAGGCACCGACATGCAAGGAATGTTGTAAAATATTACATCCCAAATGTTAGGTTGCGTTAGGTTAGGATATACAACGTTATAGACGTTTATAATCTCCCCATCGAGAAGCAGGCGACGACACGACAGGAATGTTGTAAAATATTACATTCGACATGTTAGGTTCCCTTAGGCTAGGATATATAACTTTATAGCCGTATATAATGTTCTCACCGAAAAATAGGGCCCGACGCGTCAGGAATGTTGTAAAAGTTTACACCCGAGATGTTAGGTTCCCTTAGGTTAGGATATA
This sequence comes from Xylocopa violacea, assembly GCA_963969225.1. Lineage (NCBI taxonomy): Eukaryota > Metazoa > Arthropoda > Insecta > Hymenoptera > Apidae > Xylocopa > Xylocopa violacea. Next base: position 29,088,852 of record CAXAJV010000001.1, read on the forward strand.
CAACGTTATAGACGTATAGTATGTTCCTACCGAGATGTAGGGACCGACATGCCAGGAATGTTGTAAAATATTACATCCGAGATGTTAGGTTGCCTTAGGTTAGGATATACAGCGTTATAGATGTATATAATGACCCCATCCAAACTAGGCGACGACACGCCAGGAATGTTGTAAAATATTAAATCCCAGATGTTAGGTTGCTTTAGGTTAGGATATACAACGTTATAGACGTATATAATGTCCCCATCTAGAAGCAGGCGACGACACGCCAGGAATGTTGTCAACTATTACATCCGAGATGTTAGGTTGCCTTAGGCTAGGATATATAACGTTATCGACGTATATAATGTCCCCATCGAGAAGTAGGCGACGATACGCCAGGAATGTTGTAAAATATTACATGCGAGATGTTAGGTTGCCTTAGGCTAGGATATATATCGTTATAGACGTATACAATGTTTCCACCGAGAAGTAGGGACCGATATGCCAGGAATGTTGTAAAATATTACATCCCAGATGTTCGGTTGCCTTAGGTTATGATATATAACGTTATAGACGTATATAATGTTCCCATCGAGAAGCAGGAGACGACACGCCAGGAATGATGTAAAATATTACATTCGACATGTTAGGTCGCCTTAGGCTAGGATATATAACGTTATAGGCGTATACAATGTTCCCACCGAGAAGTACGGGCCTACATGCCAGAAATGTGGTCACCTATTATATCCGAGGTGTTAGGTTGCCTTGGGTTAGGATATATATCGTTATAGACGTATATAATGTTCCCACCGAGACGTAGGCACCGACATGCAAGGAGTGTTGTAAAATATTACATCCCAAATGTTAGGTTGCGTTAGGTTAGGATATACAACGTTATAGACGTATATAATCTCCCCATCGAGAAGCCGGCGACGACACGCCAGAATGTTGTAAAATATTACATCCGAGATGTTAGGTTGCCTTAGGTTAGGATATACAATGTTATAGATGTATATTATGTCCCCATCGAGAAGCAGTCGACGACACGCCAGGAATGTTGTAAAATATTACAGTCGACATGTTAGGTTGCCTTAGACTAGGATATATAACGTTATAGACGTATATAATGTTCCCACCGAAAAATAGGGGCCGACGCGACAGGAATGTTGTAAAATATTACATTCGACATGTTAGGTCGCCTTAGGCTAGGATATATAACGTTATAGACGTATATAATGTTCCCACCGAGAAGTACTGGCGGACACGCCAGGAATGTTGTCAACTATTACATCCGAGATGTTAGGTTGCCTTAGGTTAGGATATATATCGTTATAGACGTATACAATGTCCCCATCCAGAAGTAGGCGACGACACGACAGGAATATTACATCCCAGATGTTAGGTTGCGTTAGGTTAGGATATACAACGTTATAGACTTATAAAATGTCCCCATCGAGAAGCAGGCGACGACGTGTCATGAATGTTGTAAAATATTACACCCGAGATGTTAGATTCCCTTAGGTTAGGATATATAACGTTATAGACGTATATAATGTTCCCACCGAAAAATAGGAGCCGACGCGCCAGGAATGTTGTAAAATATTACATCCGAGATGTTAGGTTGCCTTAGGCTATGATATATATCGCTATAGACGTATATGATGTTCCCACCGAGAAGTACGGGCTAACACGCCGGGAATGTTTTCAAATATTACACCCGAGATGTTAGGTTCCCTTAGGTTAGGATATATAACGTTATAGACGTATATAATGTCCCTATCCAGAAGTAGGCGACGACACGCCAGGAATATTACATCCCAGATGTTAGGTTGCGTTAGGTTAGGATATACAACGTTATAGACGTATATAATGTTCCCATTGAGAAGCAGGCGATGAGACGCCAGGAATGATGTAAAATATTACATTCGATATATTAGCTCGCCTTAGGCTAGGATATACAACGTTATAGACGTATAGAATGTTCTCACCGAGAAGTACGGGCCTACACGCCAGGAATGTTGTCAGCTACTACATCTGAGATGTTAGGTTGCTTTAGGTTAGGCTATACAACGTTATAGACGTATATAATGTCCCCATCGAGGAGCAGGAGACGACAGGCCAGGAATGTTGTAAAATATTACATTCGACATATTAGGTCGCCTTAGGCTAGGATATATAGCGTTATAGACGTATATAGTGTTCCCACCGATAAGTACGGGCTGACACGCCTGGAATGTTGTCAACTATTACATCCGAGATGTTAGTTTGCCTTAGGTTAGCATATATATCGTTATAGACGTATACAATGTTTCCACCGAGAAGTAGGGACCGACATGCCAGGAATGTTGTGAAATATTACATCCGAGATGTTAGGCTGCTTTAGGTTAGGATATACAAGGTTATAGATTTATATAATGTCCCCATCGAGAAGTAGGCGACGACATGCCAGGAATGTTGTAAAATATTACATTTGACATATTAGGTTGCCTTAGACTAGGATATATATCGTTATAGACGTATACAATGTTCCCACCGAGAAGTACGGGCCTACACGCCAGGAATGTTGTCAACTATTACATCCGAGGTGTTAGGTTGCCTTAGGCTAGGATATACAACGTTATAGACGTATAGAATGTTCTCACCGAGAAGTACGGGCCTACACGCCAGGAATGTTGTCAACTATTACATCCGAGATGTTAGGTTGCCTTAGGTTAGGATATATAACGTTATAGACGTATATAATCTCCCCATCCAGAAGTAAGCGACGACACGCCAGGAATATTACATCCCAGATGTTAGGTTGCGTTAGGTTAGGATACACAACGTTATAGACGTATATAATGTTCCCATCGAGAAGCAGGCAACGACACGCCAGGAATGATGTAAAATATTACATTCGACATGTTAGGTTGCCTTAGGCTAGGATATATATCGTTATAGGCGTATGCAATGTTTCCACCGAGAAGTAGGGACCGATATGCCAGGAATGTTGTAAAATATTACATCCCAGATGTTAGGTTGCGTTAGGTTAGGATACACAACGTTATAGACGTATATAATGTTCCCATCGAGAAGCAGGCAACGACACGCCAGGAATGATGTAAAATATTACATTCGACATGTTAGGTTGCCTTAGGCTAGGATATATATCGTTATAGGCGTATGCAATGTTTCCACCGAGAAGTAGGGACCGATATGCCAGGAATGTTGCAAAATATTACATTCGACATGTTAGGTCGCCTTAGGCTAGGATATATAACGTTATAGGCGTATACAATGTTCCCACCGAGAAGCAGGCGACGACACGCCAGGAATGATGTAAAATATTACATTCGACATGTTAGGTCGCCTTAGGCTAGGATATACAACGTTATAGGCGTATACAATGTTCCCACCGAGAAGTACGGGCCTACATGCCAGGAATGTGGTCACCTATTACATCCGAGGTGTTAGGTTGCCTTGGGTTAGGATATATATCGTTATAGACGTATATAATGTTCCCACCGAGACGTAGGCACCGACATGCAAGGAGTGTTGTAAAATATTACATCCCAAATGTTAGGTTGCGTTAGGTTAGGATATACAACGTTATAGACGTATATAATCTCCCCATCGAGAAGCCGGCGACGACACGCCAGAATGTTGTAAAATATTACATCCGAGATGTTAGGTTGCCTTAGGTTAGGATATACAGCGTTATAGATATATATAATGACCCCATCCAAACTAGGCGACGACACGCCAGGAATGTTGTAAAATATTAAATCCCAGATGTTAGGTTGCTTTAGGTTAGGATATACAACGTTATAGACGTATATAATGTCCCCATCTAGAAGCAGGCGACGACACGCCAGGAATGTTGTCAACTATTACATCCGAGATGTTAAGTTGCCTTAGGCTAGGATATATAACGTTATCGACGTATATAATGTCCCCATCGAGAAGTAGGCGACGACACGCCAGGAATGTTGTAAAATATTACATGCGAGATGTTAGGTTGCCTTAGGCTAGGATATATATCGTTATAGACGTATACAATGTTTGCACCGAGAAGTAGGGACCGATATGCCAGGAATGTTGTAAAATATTACATCCCAGATGTTCGGTTGCCTTAGGTTATGATATATAACGTTATAGACGTATATAATGTTCCCATCGAGAAGCAGGAGACGACACGCCAGGAATGATGTAAAATATTACATTCGACATGTTAGGTCGCCTTAGGCTAGGATATATAACGTTATAGGCGTATACAATGTTCCCACCGAGAAGTACGGGCCTACATGCCAGGAATGTGGTCACCTATTATATCCGAGGTGTTAGGTTGCCTTGGGTTAGGATATATATCGTTATAGACGTATATAATGTTCCCACCGAGACGTAGGCACCGACATGCAAGGAGTGTTGTAAAATATTACATCCCAAATGTTAGGTTGCGTTAGGTTAGGATATACAACGTTATAGACGTATATAATCTCCCCATCGAGAAGCCGGCGACGACACGCCAGAATGTTGTAAAATATTACATCCGAGATGTTAGGTTGCCTTAGGTTAGGATATACAATGTTATAGATGTATATAATGTCCCCATCGAGAAGTAGGCGACGACACGCCAGGAATGTTGTAAAATATTACATCCGAGATGTTAGGTTGCCTTAGGCTAGGATATATATCGTTATAGACGTATACAATGTTTCCTCCGAGAAGTAGGGACCGATATGCAAGGAATGTTGTAAAATATTACATCCGAGATGTTAGGTTGCCTTAGGCTAGGATATATATCGTTATAGACGTACACAATGTTTCCACCGAGAAGTAGGGACCGATATGCCAGGAATGTTGTAAAATATTACATCCGAGATGTTAGGTTGCCTTAGGCTATGATATATATCGCTATAGACGTATATGATGTTCCCACCGAGAAGTACGGGCTAACACGCCGGGAATGTTTTCAAATATTACACCCGAGATGTTAGGTTCCCTTAGGTTAGGATATATAACGTTATAGACGTATATAATGTCCCTATCCAGAAGTAGGCGACGACACGCCAGGAATATTACATCCCAGATGTTAGGTTGCGTTAGGTTAGGATATACAACGTTATAGACGTATATAATGTTCCCATTGAGAAGCAGGCGATGAGACGCTAGGAATGATGTAAAATATTACATTCGATATATTAGCTCGCCTTAGGCTAGGATATACAACGTTATAGACGTATAGAATGTTCTCACCGAGAAGTACGGGCCTACACGCCAGGAATGTTGTCAACTATTACATCCGAGATGTTAGGTTGCCTTAGGTTAGGATATATAACGTTATAGACGTATATAATGTCCCCATCCAGAAGTAGGCGACGACACGCCAGGAATATTACATCCCAGATGTTAGGTTGCGTTAGGTTAGGATACACAACGTTATAGACGTGTATAATGATCCCATCGAGAAGCAGGCGACGACACGCCAGGAATGATGTAAAATATTACATTCGATACGTTAGGTTGCCTTAGGCTAGGATATATAACGTTATAGACGTATACAATGTTCCCATCGAGAAGTACGGGCCTACACGCCAGGAATGTTGTCAACTATTACATCCGAGGTGCTAGGTTGCCTTGGGTCAGGATATATATCGTTATAGACGTATATAATGTTCCTACCGAGACGTAGGCACGGACATGCAAGGAATGTTGTAAAATATTACATCCCAAATGTTAGGTTGCGTTAGGTTAGGGTATACAACGTTATAGACGTTTATAATCTCCCCATCGAGAAGCAGGCGACGACACGACAGGAATGTTGTAAAATATTACATTCGACATGTTAGGTTCCCTTAGGCTAGGATATATAACGTTATAGCCGTATATAATGTTCTCACCGAAAAATAGGGCCCGACGCGTCAGGAATGTTGTAAAAGTTTACACCCGAGATGTTAGGTTCCCTTAGGTTAGGATATACAACGTTATAGACGTATAGTATGTTCCCACCGAGATGTAGGGACCGACATGCCAGGAATGTTGTAAAATATTACATCCGAGATGTTAGGTTGCCTTAGGTTAGGATATACAGCGTTATAGATGTATATAATGACCCCATTCAAACTAGGCGACGACACGCCAGGAATGTTGTAAAATATTAAATCCCAGATGTTAGGTGGCTTTAGGTTAGGATATACAACGTTATAGACGTATATAATGTCCCCATCTAGAAGCAGGCGACGACACGCCAGGAATGTTGTCAACTATTACATCCGAGATGTTAGGTTGCCTTAGGCTAGGATATATAACGTTATCGACGTATATAATGTCCCCATCGAGAAGTAGGCGACGATACGCCAGGAATGTTGTAAAATATTACATGCGAGATGTTAGGTTGCCTTAGGCTAGGATATATATCGTTATAGGCGTATACAATGTTTCCACCGAGAAGTAGGGACCGATATGCCAGGAATGTTGTAAAATATTACATCCCAAATGTTAGGTTGCGTTAGGTTAGGATATACAACGTTATAGACGTATATAATCTCCCCATCGAGAAGCCGGCGACGACACGCCAGAATGTTGTAAAATATTACATCCGAGATGTTAGGTTGCCTTAGGTTAGGATATACAATGTTATAGATGTATATTATGTCCCCATCGAGAAGCAGTCGACGACACGCCAGGAATGTTGTAAAATATTACAGTCGACATGTTAGGTTGCCTTAGACTAGGATATATAACGTTATAGACGTATATAATGTTCCCACCGAAAAATAGGGGCCGACGCGACAGGAATGTTGTAAAATATTACATTCGACATGTTAGGTCGCCTTAGGCTAGGATATATAACGTTATAGACGTATATAATGTTCCCACCGAGAAGTACTGGCGGACACGCCAGGAATGTTGTCAACTATTACATCCGAGATGTTAGGTTGCCTTAGGTTAGGATATATATCGTTATAGACGTATACAATGTCCCCATCCAGAAGTAGGCGACGACACGACAGGAATATTACATCCCAGATGTTAGGTTGCGTTAGGTTAGGATATACAACGTTATAGACTTATAAAATGTCCCCATCGAGAAGCAGGCGACGACGTGTCATGAATGTTGTAAAATATTACACCCGAGATGTTAGATTCCCTTAGGTTAGGATATATAACGTTATAGACGTATATAATGTTCCCACCGAAAAATAGGAGCCGACGCGCCAGGAATGTTGTAAAATATTACATCCGAGATGTTAGGTTGCCTTAGGCTATGATATATATCGCTATAGACGTATATGATGTTCCCACCGAGAAGTACGGGCTAACACGCCGGGAATGTTTTCAAATATTACACCCGAGATGTTAGGTTCCCTTAGGTTAGGATATATAACGTTATAGACGTATATAATGTCCCTATCCAGAAGTAGGCGACGACACGCCAGGAATATTACATCCCAGATGTTAGGTTGCGTTAGGTTAGGATATACAACGTTATAGACGTATATAATGTTCCCATTGAGAAGCAGGCGATGAGACGCCAGGAATGATGTAAAATATTACATTCGAGAATATTAGCTCGCCTTAGGCTAGGATATACAACGTTATAGACGTATAGAATGTTCCCACCGAGAAGTACGGGCGGACACGCCAGGAATTTTGCCAACTATTACATCCGAGATGTTAGGTTGCCTTAGGTTAGGATATACAATGTTATAGATGTACATAATGTCCCCATCGAGAAGTAGGCGACGACACGCCAGGAATGTTGTAAAATATTACATCCGAGATGTTAGGTTGCCTTAGGCTAGGATATATATCGTTATAGACGTATACAATGTTTCCTCCGAGAAGTAGGGACCGATATGCAAGGAATGTTGTAAAATATTACATCCGAGATGTTAGGTTGCCTTAGGCTAGGATATATATCGTTATAGACGTACACAATGTTTCCACCGAGAAGTAGGGACCGATATGCCAGGAATGTTGTAAAATATTACATCCGAGATGTTAGGTTGCCTTAGGCTATGATATATATCGCTATAGATATATATGATGTTCCCACCGAGAAGTACGGGCTAACACGCCGGGAATGTTTTCAAATATTACACCCGAGATGTTAGGTTCCCTTAGGTTAGGATATATAACGTTATAGACGTATATAATGTCCCTATCCAGAAGTAGGCGACGACACGCCAGGAATATTACATCCCAGATGTTAGGTTGCGTTAGGTTAGGATATACAACGTTATAGACGTATATAATGTTCCCATTGAGAAGCAGGCGATGAGACGCCAGGAATGATGTAAAATATTACATTCGATATATTAGCTCGCCTTAGGCTAGGATATACAACGTTATAGACGTATAGAATGTTCTCACCGAGAAGTACGGGCCTACACGCCAGGAATGTTGTCAGCTACTACATCTGAGATGTTAGGTTGCTTTAGGTTAGGCTATACAACGTTATAGACGTATATAATGTCCCCATCGAGGAGCAGGAGACGACAGGCCAGGAATGTTGTAAAATATTACATTCGACATATTAGGTCGCCTTAGGCTAGGATATATAGCGTTATAGACGTATATAGTGTTCCCACCGATAAGTACGGGCTGACACGCCTGGAATGTTGTCAACTATTACATCCGAGATGTTAGTTTGCCTTAGGTTAGCATATATATCGTTATAGACGTATACAATGTTTCCACCGAGAAGTAGGGACCGACATGCCAGGAATGTTGTGAAATATTACATCCGAGATGTTAGGCTGCTTTAGGTTAGGATATACAAGGTTATAGATTTATATAATGTCCCCATCGAGAAGTAGGCGACGACATGCCAGGAATGTTGTAAAATATTACATTTGACATATTAGGTTGCCTTAGACTAGGATATATATCGTTATAGACGTATACAATGTTCCCACCGAGAAGTACGGGCCTAAACGCCAGGAATGTTGTCAACTATTACATCCGAGGTGTTAGGTTGCCTTAGGCTAGGATATACAACGTTATAGACGTATAGAATGTTCTCACCGAGAAGTACGGGCCTACACGCCAGGAATGTTGTCAACTATTACATCCGAGATGTTAGGTTGCCTTAGGTTAGGATATATAACGTTATAGACGTATATAATCTCCCCATCCAGAAGTAAGCGACGACACGCCAGGAATATTACATCCCAGATGTTAGGTTGCGTTAGGTTAGGATACACAACGTTATAGACGTATATAATGTTCCCATCGAGAAGCAGGCAACGACACGCCAGGAATGATGTAAAATATTACATTCGACATGTTAGGTTGCCTTAGGCTAGGATATATATCGTTATAGGCGTATGCAATGTTTCCACCGAGAAGTAGGGACCGATATGCCAGGAATGTTGTAAAATATTACATCCCAGATGTTAGGTTGCGTTAGGTTAGGATACACAACGTTATAGACGTATATAATGTTCCCATCGAGAAGCAGGCAACGACACGCCAGGAATGATGTAAAATATTACATTCGACATGTTAGGTTGCCTTAGGCTAGGATATATATCGTTATAGGCGTATGCAATGTTTCCACCGAGAAGTAGGGACCGATATGCCAGGAATGTTGCAAAATATTACATTCGACATGTTAGGTCGCCTTAGGCTAGGATATATAACGTTATAGGCGTATACAATGTTCCCACCGAGAAGCAGGCGACGACACGCCAGGAATGATGTAAAATATTACATTCGACATGTTAGGTCGCCTTAGGCTAGGATATACAACGTTATAGGCGTATACAATGTTCCCACCGAGAAGTACGGGCCTACATGCCAGGAATGTGGTCACCTATTACATCCGAGGTGTTAGGTTGCCTTGGGTTAGGATATATATCGTTATAGACGTATATAATGTTCCCACCGAGACGTAGGCACCGACATGCAAGGAGTGTTGTAAAATATTACATCCCAAATGTTAGGTTGCGTTAGGTTAGGATATACAACGTTATAGACGTATATAATCTCCCCATCGAGAAGCCGGCGACGACACGCCAGAATGTTGTAAAATATTACATCCGAGATGTTAGGTTGCCTTAGGTTAGGATATACAGCGTTATAGATATATATAATGACCCCATCCAAACTAGGCGACGACACGCCAGGAATGTTGTAAAATATTAAATCCCAGATGTTAGGTTGCTTTAGGTTAGGATATACAACGTTATAGACGTATATAATGTCCCCATCTAGAAGCAGGCGACGACACGCCAGGAATGTTGTCAACTATTACATCCGAGATGTTAAGTTGCCTTAGGCTAGGATATATAACGTTATCGACGTATATAATGTCCCCATCGAGAAGTAGGCGACGACACGCCAGGAATGTTGTAAAATATTACATGCGAGATGTTAGGTTGCCTTAGGCTAGGATATATATCGTTATAGACGTATACAATGTTTGCACCGAGAAGTAGGGACCGATATGCCAGGAATGTTGTAAAATATTACATCCCAGATGTTCGGTTGCCTTAGGTTATGATATATAACGTTATAGACGTATATAATGTTCCCATCGAGAAGCAGGAGACGACACGCCAGGAATGATGTAAAATATTACATTCGACATGTTAGGTCGCCTTAGGCTAGGATATATAACGTTATAGGCGTATACAATGTTCCCACCGAGAAGTACGGGCCTACATGCCAGGAATGTGGTCACCTATTATATCCGAGGTGTTAGGTTGCCTTGGGTTAGGATATATATCGTTATAGACGTATATAATGTTCCCACCGAGACGTAGGCACCGACATGCAAGGAGTGTTGTAAAATATTACATCCCAAATGTTAGGTTGCGTTAGGTTAGGATATACAACGTTATAGACGTATATAATCTCCCCATCGAGAAGCCGGCGACGACACGCCAGAATGTTGTAAAATATTACATCCGAGATGTTAGGTTGCCTTAGGTTAGGATATACAATGTTATAGATGTATATAATGTCCCCATCGAGAAGTAGGCGACGACACGCCAGGAATGTTGTAAAATATTACATCCGAGATGTTAGGTTGCCTTAGGCTAGGATATATATCGTTATAGACGTATACAATGTTTCCTCCGAGAAGTAGGGACCGATATGCAAGGAATGTTGTAAAATATTACATCCGAGATGTTAGGTTGCCTTAGGCTAGGATATATATCGTTATAGACGTACACAATGTTTCCACCGAGAAGTAGGGACCGATATGCCAGGAATGTTGTAAAATATTACATCCGAGATGTTAGGTTGCCTTAGGCTATGATATATATCGCTATAGACGTATATGATGTTCCCACCGAGAAGTACGGGCTAACACGCCGGGAATGTTTTCAAATATTACACCCGAGATGTTAGGTTCCCTTAGGTTAGGATATATAACGTTATAGACGTATATAATGTCCCTATCCAGAAGTAGGCGACGACACGCCAGGAATATTACATCCCAGATGTTAGGTTGCGTTAGGTTAGGATATACAACGTTATAGACGTATATAATGTTCCCATTGAGAAGCAGGCGATGAGACGCTAGGAATGATGTAAAATATTACATTCGATATATTAGCTCGCCTTAGGCTAGGATATACAACGTTATAGACGTATAGAATGTTCTCACCGAGAAGTACGGGCCTACACGCCAGGAATGTTGTCAACTATTACATCCGAGATGTTAGGTTGCCTTAGGTTAGGATATATAACGTTATAGACGTATATAATGTCCCCATCCAGAAGTAGGCGACGACACGCCAGGAATATTACATCCCAGATGTTAGGTTGCGTTAGGTTAGGATACACAACGTTATAGACGTGTATAATGATCCCATCGAGAAGCAGGCGACGACACGCCAGGAATGATGTAAAATATTACATTCGATACGTTAGGTTGCCTTAGGCTAGTATATATAACGTTATAGACGTATACAATGTTCCCATCGAGAAGTACGGGCCTACACGCCAGGAATGTTGTCAACTATTACATCCGAGGTGCTAGGTTGCCTTGGGTCAGGATATATATCGTTATAGACGTATATAATGTTCCTACCGAGACGTAGGCACGGACATGCAAGGAATGTTGTAAAATATTACATCCCAAATGTTAGGTTGCGTTAGGTTAGGGTATACAACGTTATAGACGTTTATAATCTCCCCATCGAGAAGCAGGCGACGACACGACAGGAATGTTGTAAAATATTACATTCGACATGTTAGGTTCCCTTAGGCTAGGATATATAACGTTATAGCCGTATATAATGTTCTCACCGAAAAATAGGGCCCGACGCGTCAGGAATGTTGTAAAAGTTTACACCCGAGATGTTAGGTTCCCTTAGGTTAGGATATACAACGTTATAGACGTATAGTATGTTCCCACCGAGATGTAGGGACCGACATGCCAGGAATGTTGTAAAATATTACATCCGAGATGTTAGGTTGCCTTAGGTTAGGATATACAGCGTTATAGATGTATATAATGACCCCATCCAAACTAGGCGACGACACGCCAGGAATGTTGTAAAATATTAAATCCCAGATGTTAGGTGGCTTTAGGTTAGGATATACAACGTTATAGACGTATATAATGTCCCCATCTAGAAGCAGGCGACGACACGCCAGGAATGTTGTCAACTATTACATCCGAGATGTTAGGTTGCCTTAGGCTAGGATATATAACGTTATCGACGTATATAATGTCCCCATCGAGAAGTAGGCGACGATACGCCAGGAATGTTGTAAAATATTACATGCGAGATGTTAGGTTGCCTTAGGCTAGGATATATATCGTTATAGGCGTATACAATGTTTCCACCGAGAAGTAGGGACCGATATGCCAGGAATGTTGTAAAATATTACATCCCAGATGTTCGGTTGCCTTAGGTTATGATATATAACGTTATAGACGTATATAATGTTCCCATCGAGAAGCAGGAGACGACACGCCAGGAATGATGTAAAATATTACATTCGACATGTTAGGTCGCCTTAGGCTAGGATATATAACGTTATAGGCGTATACAATGTTCCCACCGAGAAGTACGGGCCTACATGCCAGAAATGTGGTCACCTATTATATCCGAGGTGTTAGGTTGCCATGGGTTAGGATATATATCGTTATAGACGTATATAATGTTCCCACCGAGACGTAGGCACCGACATGCAAGGAGTGTTGTAAAATATTACATCCCAAATGTTAGGTTGCGTTAGGTTAGGATATACAACGTTATAGACGTATATAATCTCCCCATCGAGAAGCCGGCGACGACACGCCAGAATGTTGTAAAATATTACATCCGAGATGTTAGGTTGCCTTAGGTTAGGATATACAATGTTATAGATGTATATTATGTCCCCATCGAGAAGCAGTCGACGACACGCCAGGAATGTTGTAAAATATTACAGTCGACATGTTAGGTTGCCTTAGACTAGGATATATAACGTTATAGACGTATATAATGTTCCCACCGAAAAATAGGGGCCGACGCGACAGGAATGTTGTAAAATATTACATTCGACATGTTAGGTCGCCTTAGGCTAGGATATATAACGTTATAGACGTATATAATGTTCCCACCGAGAAGTACTGGCGGACACGCCAGGAATGTTGTCAACTATTACATCCGAGATGTTAGGTTGCCTTAGGTTAGGATATATATCGTTATAGACGTATACAATGTCCCCATCCAGAAGTAGGCGACGACACGACAGGAATATTACATCCCAGATGTTAGGTTGCGTTAGGTTAGGATATACAACGTTATAGACTTATAAAATGTCCCCATCGAGAAGCAGGCGACGACGTGTCATGAATGTTGTAAAATATTACACCCGAGATGTTAGATTCCCTTAGGTTAGGATATATAACGTTATAGACGTATATAATGTTCCCACCGAAAAATAGGAGCCGACGCGCCAGGAATGTTGTAAAATATTACATCCGAGATGTTAGGTTGCCTTAGGCTATGATATATATCGCTATAGACGTATATGATGTTCCCACCGAGAAGTACGGGCTAACACGCCGGGAATGTTTTCAAATATTACACCCGAGATGTTAGGTTCCCTTAGGTTAGGATATATAACGTTATAGACGTATATAATGTCCCTATCCAGAAGTAGGCGACGACACGCCAGGAATATTACATCCCAGATGTTAGGTTGCGTTAGGTTAGGATATACAACGTTATAGACGTATATAATGTTCCCATTGAGAAGCAGGCGATGAGACGCCAGGAATGATGTAAAATATTACATTCGATATATTAGCTCGCCTTAGGCTAGGATATACAACGTTATAGACGTATAGAATGTTCCCACCGAGAAGTACGGGCGGACACGCCAGGAATTTTGCCAACTATTACATCCGAGATGTTAGGTTGCCTTAGGTTAGGATATACAATGTTATAGATGAATATAATGTCCCCATCGAGAAGTAGACGACGACACGCCAGGAATGTTGTAAAATATTACATCCGAGATGTTAGGTTGCCTTAGGCTAGGATATATATCGTTATAGACGTATACAATGTTTCCTCCGAGAAGTAGGGACCGATATGCAAGGAATGTTGTAAAATATTACATCCGAGATGTTAGGTTGCCTTAGGCTAGGATATATATCGTTATAGACGTACACAATGTTTCCACCGAGAAGTAGGGACCGATATGCCAGGAATGTTGTAAAATATTACATCCGAGATGTTAGGTTGCCTTAGGCTATGATATATATCGCTATAGATATATATGATGTTCCCACCGAGAAGTACGGGCTAACACGCCGGGAATGTTTTCAAATATTACACCCGAGATGTTAGGTTCCCTTAGGTTAGGATATATAACGTTATAGACGTATATAATGTCCCTATCCAGAAGTAGGCGACGACACGCCAGGAATATTACATCCCAGATGTTAGGTTGCGTTAGGTTAGGCTATACAACGTTATAGACGTATATAATGTCCCCATCGAGGAGCAGGAGACGACAGGCCAGGAATGTTGTAAAATATTACATTCGACATATTAGGTCGCCTTAGGCTAGGATATATAGCGTTATAGACGTATATAGTGTTCCCACCGATAAGTACGGGCTGACACGCCTGGAATGTTGTCAACTATTACATCCGAGATGTTAGTTTGCCTTAGGTTAGCATATATATCGTTATAGACGTATACAATGTTTCCACCGAGAAGTAGGGACCGACATCCCAGGAATGTTGTGAAATATTACATCCGAGATGTTAGGCTGCTTTAGGTTAGGATATACAAGGTTATAGATTTATATAATGTCCCCATCGAGAAGTAGGCGACGACACGCCAGGAATGTTGTAAAATATTACATTTGACATATTAGGTTGCCTTAGACTAGGATATATATCGTTATAGACGTATACAATGTTCCCACCGAGAAGTACGGGCCTACACGCCAGGAATGTTGTCAACTATTACATCCGAGGTGTTAGGTTGCCTTAGGTTAGGATATATATCGTTATAGACGTATATACTGTTCCCACCGAGACGTAGGCACCGACATGCAAGGAATGTTGTAAAATATTACATCCCAAATGTTAGGTTGCGTTAGGTTAGGATATACATCGTTATAGACTTATATAATCTCCCCATCGAGAAGCAGGCGACGACACGCCAGAATGTTGTAAAATATTACATCCGAGATGTTAGGTTGCCTTAGGTTAGGATATACAATGTTATAGATGTATATAATGTCCCCATCGAGAAGTAGGCGACGACACGCCAGGAATGTTGTAAAATATTACACCCGAGATGTTATGTTGCCTTAGGCTGGGATATATATCGTTATAGACGTATACAATGTTTCCACCGAGAAGTACGGGCGGACACGCCAGGAATGTTGTCAACTATTACATCCGAGATGTTAGGTTGCCTTAGGTTAGGATATATAACGTTATAGACGTATATAATCTCCCCATCCAGAAGTAAGCGACGACACGCCAGGAATATTACATCCCAGATGTTAGGTTGCGTTAGGTTAGGATACACAACGTTATAGACGTATATAATGTTCCCATCGAGAAGCAGGCAACGACACGCCAGGAATGATGTAAAATATTACATTCGACATGTTAGGTTGCCTTAGGCTAGGATATATATCGTTATAGGCGTATGCAATGTTTCCACCGAGAAGTAGGGACCGATATGCCAGGAATGTTGTAAAATATTACATCCCAGATGTTCGGTTGCCTTAGGTTATGATATATAACGTTATAGACGTATATAATGTTCCCATCGAGAAGCAGGCGACGACACGCCAGGAATGATGTAAAATATTACATTCGACATGTTAGGTCGCCTTAGGCTAGGATATATAACGTTATAGGCGTATACAATGTTCCCACCGAGAAGTACGGGCCTACATGCCAGGAATCTGGTCACCTATTACATCCGAGGTGTTAGGTTGCCTTGGGTTAGGATATATATCGTTATAGACGTATATAATGTTCCCACCGAGACGTAGGCAGCGACATGCAAGGAGTGTTGTAAAATATTACATCCCAAATGTTAGGTTGCGTTAGGTTAGGATATACAACGTTATAGACGTATATAATCTCCCCATCGAGAAGCCGGCGACGACACGCCAGAATGTTGTAAAATATTACATCCGAGATGTTAGGTTGCCTTAGGTTAGGATATACAATGTAATAGATGTATATTATGTCCCCATCGAGAAGCAGGCGACGACACGCCAGGAATGTTGTAAAATATTACAGTCGACATGTTAGGTTGCCTTAGACTAGGATATATAACGTTATAGACGTATATAATGTTCCCACCGAAAAATAGGGGGCGACGCGTCAGGAATGTTGTAAAATATTACATTCGACATGTTAGCTGGCCTTAGGCTAGGATATACAACGTTATAGACGTATATAATGTTCCCACCGAGAAGTACGGGCGGACAGGCCAGGAATGTTGTCAACTATTACATCCGAGATGTTAGGTTGCCTTAGGTTAGGATATAGAACGTTATAGACGTATATAATCTCCCCATCCAGAAGTAAGCGACGACACGCCAGGAATATTACATCCCAGATGTTAGGTTGCGTTAGGTTAGGATACACAACGTTATAGACGTATATAATGTTCCCATCGAGAAGCAGGCAACGACACGCCAGGAATGATGTAAAATATTACATTCGACATGTTAGGTTGCCTTAGGCTAGGATATATATCGTTATAGGCGTATGCAATGTTTCCACCGAGAAGTAGGGACCGATATGCCAGGAATGTCGTAAAATATTACATTCGACATGTTAGGTCGCCTTAGGCTAGGATATATAACGTTATAGGCGTATACAATGTTCCCACCGAGAAGCAGGCGACGACACGCCAGGAATGATGTAAAATATTACATTCGACATGTTAGGTCGCCTTAGGCTAGGATATATAACGTTATAGGCGTATACAATGTTCCCACCGAGAAGTACGGGCCTACATGCCAGGAATGTGGTCACCTATTACATGCGAGGTGTTAGGTTGCCTTGGGTTAGGATATATATCGTCATAGACGTATATAATGTTCCCACCGAGACGTAGGCACCGACATGCAAGGAGTGTTGTAAAATATTACATCCCAAATGTTAGGTTGCGTTAGGTTAGGATATACAACGTTATAGACGTATATAATCTCCCCATCGAGAAGCCGGCGACGACACGCCAGAATGTTGTAAAATATTACATCCGAGATGTTAGGTTGCCTTAGGTTAGGATATACAGCGTTATAGATATATATAATGACCCCATCCAAACTAGGCGACGACACGCCAGGAATGTTGTAAAATATTAAATCCCAGATGTTAGGTTGCTTTAGGTTAGGATATACAACGTTATAGACGTATATAATGTCCCCATCTAGAAGCAGGCGACGACACGCCAGGAATGTTGTCAACTATTACATCCTAGATGTTAGGTTGCCTTAGGCTAGGATATATAACGTTATCGACGTATATAATGTCCCCATCGAGAAGTAGGCGACGACACGCCAGGAATGTTGTAAAATATTACATGCGAGATGTTAGGTTGCCTTAGGCTAGGATATATATCGTTATAGACGTATACAATGTTTGCACCGAGAAGTAGGGACCGATATGCCAGGAATGTTGTAAAATATTACATCCCAGATGTTCGGTTGCCTTAGGTTATGATATATAACGTTATAGACGTATATAATGTTCCCATCGAGAAGCAGGAGACGACACGCCAGGAATGATGTAAAATATTACACTCGACATGTTAGGTCGCCTTAGGCTAGGATATATAACGTTATAGGCGTATACAATGTTCCCACCGAGAAGTACGGGCCTACATGCCAGGAATGTGGTCACCTATTATATCCGAGGTGTTAGGTTGCCTTGGGTTAGGATATATATCGTTATAGACGTATATAATGTTCCCACCGAGACGTAGGCACCGACATGCAAGGAGTGTTGTAAAATATTACATCCCAAATGTTAGGTTGCGTTAGGTTAGGATATACAACGTTATAGACGTATATAATGTCCCCATCGAGAAGCCGGCGACGACACGCCAGAATGTTGTAAAATATTACATCCGAGATGTTAGGTTGCCTTAGGTTAGGATATACAATGTTATAGATGTATATTATGTCCCCATCGAGAAGCAGTCGACGACACGCCAGGAATGTTGTAAAATATTACAGTCGACATGTTAGGTTGCCTTAGACTAGGATATATAACGTTATAGACGTATATAATGTTCCCACCGAAAAATAGGGGCCGACGCGACAGGAATGTTGTAAAATATTACATTCGACATGTTAGCTGGTCTTAGGCTAGGATATACAACGTTATAGACGTATATAATGTTCTCACCGAGAAGTACGGGCGGACACGCCAGGAATTTTGCCAACTATTACATCCGAGATGTTAGGTTGCCTTAGGTTAGGATATACAATGTTATGGATGTATATAATGTCCCCATCGAGAAGTAGGCGACGACACGCCAGGAATGTTGTAAAATATTACATCCGAGATGTTAGGTTGCCTTAGGCTAGGATATATATCGTTATAGACGTATACAATGTTTCCTCCGAGAAGTAGGGACCGATATGCAAGGAATGTTGTAAAATATTACATCCGAGATGTTAGGTTGCCTTAGGCTAGGATATATATCGTTATAGACGTACACAATGTTTCCACCGAGAAGTAGGGACCGATATGCCAGGAATGTTGTAAAATATTACATCCGAGATGTTAGGTTGCCTTAGGTTATGATATATAACGTTATAGACGTATATAATATTCCCACCGAAAAATAGGGGCCGTCGCGTCAGGAATGTTGTAAAATATTACACCCGAGATGTTAGGTTCCCTTAGGTTAGGATATACAACGTTATAGATGTATATAATGCCCCCATCCAGAAGTAGGAGACGACACGCCAGGAATGTTGTAAAATATTACATCCGAGATGTTAGGCTGCCTTAGGTTAGGATATACAAGATTATAGATGTATATAATGTCCCCATCGAGAAGTAGGCGACAACACGCCAGGAATGTTGTAAAATATTACATCCGAGATGTTAGGTTGCCTTAGGCTAGGATATATATCGTTATAGGCGTACACAATGTTTCCACCGAGAAGTAGGGACCGATATGCCAGGAATGTTGTAAAATATTACATCCGAGATGTTAGGTTGCCTTAGGTTATGATATATAACGTTATAGACGTATATAATATTCCCACCGAAAAATAGGGGCCGTCGCGTCAGGAATGCTGTAAAATATTACATTCGACATGTTAGGTGGCCTTAGGCTAGGATATATAACGTTATAGACGTATATAAGGTTCCCAGCGAGAAGTACGGGCGCACACGCCAGGAATGTTGTCAACTATTACATCCGAGATGTTAGGTTGCCTTAGGTTCGGATATATAACGTTATAGACGTATATAATGTCCCCATCCAGAAGTAGGCGACGACACGCCAGGAATATTACATCCCAGATGCTAGGTTGCGTTAGGTTAGGATACAAAACGTTATAGACGTATATAATGTTCCCATCGAGAAGCACGCGACGACAAGCCAGGAATGATGTAAAATATTACATTCGATATGTTAGGTCGCCTTAGGCTAGGATATATAACGTTATAGATGTATACAACGTTCCCACCGAGAAGTACGGTCCTACACACCAGGAATGTTGTCAACTATTACATCCGAGGTTTTAGGTTGCCTTAGGCTAGGCTATATAACGTTATAGACGTATATAATATTCCCACCGAAAAATAGGGACCGACGCGTCAGGAATGTTCTAAAATATTACAGCCGAGATGTTAGGTTCCCTTAGGTTAGGATATACAACGTTATGGATGTATATAATGACCCCATCCAGAAGTAGGCGACGACACGCCAGGAATGTTGTAAAATACTACATCCGAGATGTTAGGCTGCCTTAGGTTAGGATATACAAGATTATAGATGTATACAATGTCCCCATCGAGAAGTAGGCGACAACACGCCAGGAATGTTGTAAAATATTACATTCGCTATGTTTGGTTGCCTTAAGTTAGGATATACAATGTTATAGATATATATAATGTCCCCATCGAGAAGCAGGCGACGACACGCCAGGAATGTTGTAAAATATTACATTCGACATGTTAGGTGGCCTTAGGTTAGGGTATATAACGTTATAGACGTATATAATGTTCCCACGGAGAAGTACGGGTGGACACGCCAGGAATGTTGTCAACTATTACATCCGAGATGTTAGGTTGCCTTAAGTTAGGATATATAACGTTATAGACGTATATAATGTCCCCATCCAGAAGTAGGCGACGACACGCCAGGAATATTACATCCCAGATGTTAGGTTGCGTTAGGTTAGGATACGGAACGTTATAGACGTATATAATGTTCCCATCGAGAAGCAGGCGACGACACGCCAGGAATGATGTAAAATATTACATTCGATATGTTAGGTCGCCTTAGGCTAGGATATATAACGTTATAGATGTATACAACGTTCCCACCGAGAAGTACGGGCCTACACGCCAGGAATGTTGTCAACTATTACAACCGAGGTGTTAGGTTGCCTTAGGTTAGGATATATATCGTTATAGACGTATATAATGTTCCCACCGAGACGTAGGCACCGACATGCAACGAATGTTGTAAAATATTACATCCCAAATGTTAGGTTGCGTTAGGTTAGGATATACAACGTTATAGACGCATATAATCTCCCCATCGAGAAGCAGGCGACGACACGCCAGAATGTTGTAAAATATTACATCCGAGGTGTTAGGTTGCCTTAGGTTAGGATATATGACGTTATAGACGTATATAATGTCCCCATCCAGAAGTAGGCGACGACACGCCAGGAATATTACATCCCAGATGTTAGGTTGCGTTAGGTTAGGATACACAACGTTATAGACGTATATAATGTTCCCATCGAGAAGCAGGCGACGACACGCCAGGAATGATGTAAAATATTACATTCGACATGTTAGGTGGCCTTAGGCTAGGATATATAACGTTATAGACGTATATAAGGTTCCCACCGAGAAGTACGGGCGGACACGCTAGGCATGTTGTCAACTATTACATCCGAGATGTTAGGTTGCCTTAGGTTAGGATATATAACGTTATAGACGTATATAATGTCCCCATCCAGAGGTAGGCGACGACACGCCAGGAATATTACATCCCAGATGTTAGGTTGCGTTAGGTTAGGCTACACAAAGTTATAGTCGTATATAATGTTCCCATCGAGAATCTGGCGACGACACGCCACGAATGATGTAAAATATTACATTCGATATGTTAGGTGGCCTTAGGCTAGGATATATAACGTTATAGACGTATACAATGTTCCCACCGAAAAGTACGGGCGGACACGCCTGGAATGTTGTCAACTATTACATCCGAGATGTTAGGTTGCCTTAGGTTAGGATATATATCGTTATAGACGTATACAATGTTTCCACCAAGAAGTAGGGACCGACATGCCAGGAATGTTGTAAAATATTACATCCGAGATGCTAGGTTCCCTTCGGTTTGGATATATATCGTTATAGACGTATATAATGTTCCTACCGAGACTTGGGGACCGACATGCCAGGAATCTTGTAAAATATTACATCCCAGATGTTAGGTTGCTTTAGGTTAGGATATACAACGTTATAGACGTATATAATGTCCCCATCGAGAAGCAGGCGACGACACGCCAGGAATGTTGTAAAATATTACATTCGACATGTTATGTGGCCTTAGGCTAGGATATATAACGTTATAGACGTATATAATGTTCCCACCGAGAAGTACGGGCGGACACGCCAGAAATGTTGTCAACTATTACATCCGAGATATTAGGTTGCCTTAGGTTAGGATATATAACGTTATAGACGTATATAATCTCCCCATCCAGAAGTAGGCGACGACACGCCAGGAATATTACATCCCAGATGTTAGGTTGCGTTAGGTTAGGATACACAACGTTATAGACGTATATAATGTTCCCATCGAGAAGCAGGCGACGACACGCCAGAATGTTGTAAAATATTACATCCGAGATGTCAGGTTGCCTTAGGTTAGGATATACAATGTTACAGATGTATATAATGTCCCCATCGTGAAGTAGGCGACGACACGCCAGGAATGTTGTAAAATATTACATTCGACATCTTAGGTTGCCTTAGGCTAGGATATATAACGTTATAGACGTATATAATGTTCCCACCGAAAAATAGGGGCCGACGCGTCAGGAATGTTGTAAAATATTACACCCGAGATGTTAGGTTCCCTTAGGTTAGGATATACAACGTTATAGACGTATAGTATGTTCCCACCGAGATGTAGGGACCGACATGCCAGGAATGTTGTAAAATATTACATCCGAGATGTTAGGTTGCGTTAGGTTAGGATATACAACGTTATAGACGTATATAATGTCCCCATCGAGAAGCAGGGGACGACACGCCAGGAATGTTGTAAAATATTACATCCGAGATGTTAGGTTCCCTTCGGTTTGGATATATATCTTTATAGACGTATATAATGTTCCTACCGAGACTTGGGGACCGACATGCCAGGAATCTTGTAAAATATTACATCCCAGATGTTAGGTTGCTTTAGGTTAGGATATACAACGTTATAGACGTATATAATGTCCCCATCGAGAAGCAGGCGACGACACGCCAGGAATGTTGTAAAATATTACATTCGACATGTTATGTGGCCTTAGGCTAGGATATATAACGTTATAGACGTATATAATGTTCCCACCGAGAAGTACGGGTGGACACGCCAGAAATGTTGTCAACTATTACATCCGAGATGTTAGGTTGCCTTAGGTTAGGATATATAACGTTATAGACGTATATAATCTCCCCATCCAGAAGTAGGCGACGACACGCCAGGAATATTACATCCCAGATGTTAGGTTGCGTTAGGTTAGGATATACAACGTTATAGACGTATATAATGTCCCCATCGAGAAGCAGGGGACGACACGCCAGGAATGTTGTAAAATATTACATTCGACATGTTAGGTTGCCTTAGGCTAGGATATATAACGTTATAGACGTATGTAATGTTACCACCGAGAAGTACGAGCCGACACGCCAGGAATGTTATCAACTATTAGATCCGACATGTTAGGTCGCCTTAGGCTAGGATATATAACGTTATAGACGTATATAATGTTCCCACCGAGAAATAGGGGCCGACGCGTCAGGAATGTTGTAAAATATTACACCCGAGATGTTAGGTTGCTTTAGGTTAGGATATACAACGATATAGATGTATATAATATCCCCATCCAGAAGTAGGCGACGACACGCCAGGAATGTTGTAAAATATTACATCCCAGATGTTAGGTTGCGTTAGGTTAGGATATACAACGTTATAGACGTATATAATCTCCCCATCGAGAAGCAGGCGACGACACGCCAGAATGTTGTAAAATATTACATCCGAGATGTTAGGTTGCCTTAGGTTAGGATATACAATGTTATAGATGTATATAATGTCCCCATCGTGAAGTAGGCGACGACACGCCAGAAATGTTGTAAAATATTACATTCGACATCTTAGGTTGCCTTAGGCTAGGATATATAACGTTATAGACGTATATAAGGTTCCCACCGAGAAGTACGGGCGGACACGCTAGGCATGTTGTCAACTATTACATCCGAGATGTTAGGTTGCCTTAGGTTAGGATATATAACGTTATAGACGTATATAATGTCCCCATCCAGAGGTAGGCGACGACACGCCAGGAATATTACATCCCAGATGTTAGGTTGCGTTAGGTTAGGCTACACAACGTTATAGTCGTATATAATGTTCCCATCGAGAATCTGGCGACGACACGCCACGAATGATGTAAAATATTACATTCGATATGTTAGGTGGCCTTAGGCTAGGATATATAACGTTATAGACGTATACAATGTTCCCACCGAAAAGTACGGGCGGACACGCCTGGAATGTTGTCAACTATTACATCCGAGATGTTAGGTTGCCTTAGGTTAGGATATATATCGTTATAGACGTATACAATGTTTCCACCGAGAAGTAGGGACCGACATGCCAGGAATGTTGTAAAATATTACATCCGAGATGTTAGGTTCCCTTCGGTTTGGATATATATCGTTATAGACGTATATAATGTTCCTACCGAGACTTGGGGACCGACATGCCAGGAATCTTGTAAAATATTACATCCCAGATGTTAGGTTGCTTCAGGTTAGGATATACAACGTTATAGACGTATATAATGTCCCCATCGAGAAGCAGGCGACGACACGCCAGGAATGTTGTAAAATATTACATTCGACATGTTATGTGGCCTTAGGCTAGGATATATAACGTTATAGACGTATATAATGTTCCCACCGAGAAGTACGGGCGGACACGCCAGAAATGTTTTCAACTATTACATCCGAGATATTAGGTTGCCTTAGGTTAGGATATGTAACGTTATAGACGTATATAATCTCCCCATCCAGAAGTAGGCGACGACACGCCAGGAATATTACATCCCAGATGTTAGGTTGCGTTAGGTTAGGATACACAACGTTATAGACGTATATAATGTTCCCATCGAGAAGCAGGCGACGACACGCCAGAATGTTGTAAAATATTACATCCGAGATGTCAGGTTGCCTTAGGTTAGGATATACAATGTTACAGATGTATATAATGTCCCCATCGTGAAGTAGGCGACGACACGCCAGGAATGTTGTAAAATATTACATTCGACATCTTAGGTTGCCTTAGGCTAGGATATATAACGTTATAGACGTATATAATGTTCCCACCGAAAAATAGGGGCCGACGCGTCAGGAATGTTGTAAAATATTACACCCGAGATGTTAGGTTCCCTTAGGTTAGGATATACAACGTTATAGACGTATAGTATGTTCCCACCGAGATGTAGGGACCGACATGCCAGGAATGTTGTAAAATATTACATCCGAGATGTTAGGTTGCGTTAGGTTAGGATATACAACGTTATAGACGTATATAATGTCCCCATCGAGAAGCAGGGGACGACACGCCAGGAATGTTGTAAAATATTACATCCGAGATGTTAGGTTCCCTTCGGTTTGGATATATATCGTTATAGACGTATATAATGTTCCTACCGAGACTTGGGGACCGACATGCCAGGAATCTTGTAAAATATTACATCCCAGATGTTAGGTTGCTTTAGGTTAGGATATACAACGTTATAGACGTATATAATGACCCCATCGAGAAGCAGGCGACGACACGCCAGGAATGTTGTAAAATATTACATTCGACATGTTATGTGGCCTTAGGCTAGGATATATAACGTTATAGACGTATATAATGTTCCCACCGAGAAGTACGGTTGGACACGCCAGAAATGTTGTCAACTATTACATCCGAGATGTTAGGTTGCCTTAGGTTAGGATATATAACGTTATAGACGTATATAATCTCCCCATCCAGAAGTAGGCGACGACACGCCAGGAATATTACATCCCAGATGTTAGGTTGCGTTAGGTTAGGATATACAACGTTATAGACGTATATAATGTCCCCATCGAGAAGCAGGGGACGACACGCCAGGAATGTTGTAAAATATTACATTCGACATGTTAGGTTGCCTTAGGCTAGGATATATAACGTTATAGACGTATGTAATGTTACCACCAAGAAGTACGAGCCGACACGCCAGGAATGTTATCAACTATTAGATCCGACATGTTAGGTCGCCTTAGGCTAGGATATATAACGTTATAGACGTATATAATGTTCCCACCGAGAAATAGGGGCCGACGCGTCAGGAATGTTGTAAAATATTACACCCGAGATGTTAGGTTGCTTTAGGTTAGGATATACAACGATATAGATGTATATAATATCCCCATCCAGAAGTAGGCGACGACACGCCAGGAATGTTGTAAAATATTACATCCCAGATGTTAGGTTGCGTTAGGTTAGGATATACAACGTTATAGACGTATATAATGTCCCCATCGAGAAGCAGGCGACGACACGCCAGGAATGTTGTAAAATATTACATTCGACATGTTATGTGGCCTTAGGCTAGGATATATAACGTTATAGACGTATATAATGTTCCCACCGAGAAGTACGGGCGGACACGCCAGGAATGTTGTCAACTATTACATCCGAGATGTTAGGTTGCCTTAGGTTAGGATATATAACGTTATAGACGTATATAATCTCCCCATCCAGAAGTAGGCGACGACACGCCAGGAAAATTACATCTCAGATGTTAGGTTGCGTTAGGTTAGGATACACAACGTTATAGACGTATATAATGTTCCCATCGAGAAGCAGGCGACGACACGCCAGGAATGATGTAAAATATTACATTCGACATGTTAGGTCGCCTTAGGCTAGGATATATAACGTTATAGACGTATACAATGTTCCCACCGAGAAGTACGGGCCTAGACGCCAGGAATGTTGTCAACTATTACATCCGAGGTTTTAGGTTGCCTTAGGTTGGGACATATATCGTTATAGACGTATATAATGTTCCCACCGAGACGTAGGCACCGACATGCCAGGAATGTTGTAAAATATTGCATCCCAAATGTTAGGTTGCGTTAGGTTAGGATATACAACGTTATAGACGTATATAATCTCCCCATCGAGAAGCAGGCGACGACACGCCAGAATGTTGTAAAATATTACATCCGAGATGTTAGGTTGCCTTAGGTTAGGATATACAATGTTATAGATGTATATAATGTCCCCATCGTGAAGTAGGCGACGACACGCCAGGAATGTTGTAAAATATTACATTCGACATCTTAGGTTGCCTTAGGCTAGGATATATAACGTTATAGACGTATATAAGGTTCCCACCGAGAAGTACGGGCGGACACGCTAGGCATGTTGTCAACTATTACATCCGAGATGTTAGGTTGCCTTAGGTTAGGATATATAACGTTATAGACGTATATAATGTCCCCATCCAGAGGTAGGCGACGACACGCCAGGAATATTACATCCCAGATGTTAGGTTGCGTTAGGTTAGGCTACACAACGTTATAGTCGTATATAATGTTCCCATCGAGAATCTGGCGACGACACGCCACGAATGATGTAAAATATTACATTCGATATGTTAGGTGGCCTTAGGCTAGGATATATAACGTTATAGACGTATACAATGTTCCCACCGAAAAGTACGGGCGGACACGCCTGGAATGTTGTCAACTATTACATCCGAGATGTTAGGTTGCCTTAGGTTAGGATATATATCGTTATAGACGTATACAATGTTTCCACCGAGAAGTAGGGACCGACATGCCAGGAATGTTGTAAAATATTACATCCGAGATGTTAGGTTCCCTTCGGTTTGGATATATATCGTTATAGACGTATATAATGTTCCTACCGAGACTTGGGGACCGACATGCCAGGAATCTTGTAAAATATTACATCCCAGATGTTAGGTTGCTTTAGGTTAGGATATACAAAGTTATAGACGTATATAATGTCCCCATCGAGAAGCAGGCGACGACACGCCAGGAATGTTGTAAAATATTACATTCGACATGTTATGTGGCCTTAGGCTAGGATATATAACGTTATAGACGTATATAATGTTCCCACCGAGAAGTACGGGCGGACACGCCAGAAATGTTGTCAACTATTACATCCGAGATATTAGGTTGCCTTAGGTTAGGATATATAACGTTATAGACGTATATAATCTCCCCATCCAGAAGTAGGCGACGACACGCCAGGAATATTACATCCCAGATGTTAGGTTGCGTTAGGTTAGGATACACAACGTTATAGACGTATATAATGTTCCCATCGAGAAGCAGGCGACGACACGCCAGAATGTTGTAAAATATTACATCCGAGATGTCAGGTTGCCTTAGGTTAGGATACACAATGTTACAGATGTATATAATGTCCCCATCGTGAAGTAGGCGACGACACGCCAGGAATGTTGTAAAATATTACATTCGACATCTTAGGTTGCCTTAGGCTAGGATATATAACGTTATAGACGTATATAATGTTCCCACCGAAAAATAGGGGCCGACGCGTCAGGAATGTTGTAAAATATTCCACCCGAGATGTTAGGTTCCCTTAGGTTAGGATATACAACGTTATAGACGTATAGTATGTTCCCACCGAGATGTAGGGACCGACATGCCAGGAATGTTGTAAAATATTACATCCGAGATGTTAGGTTGCGTTAGGTTAGGATATACAACGTTATAGACGTATATAATGTCCCCATCGAGAAGCAGGGGACGACACGCCAGGAATGTTGTAAAATATTACATCCGAGATGTTAGGTTCCCTTCGGTTTGGATATATATCGTTATAGACGTATATAATGTTCCTACCGAGACTTGGGGACCGATATGCCAGGAATCTTGTAAAATATTACATCCCAGATGTTAGGTTGCTTTAGGTTAGGATATACAACGTTATAGACGTATATAATGTCCCCATCGAGAAGCAGGCGACGACACGACAGGAATGTTGTAAAATATTACATTCGACATGTTATGTGGCCTTAGGCTAGGATATATAACGTTATAGACGTATATAATGTTCCCACCGAGAAGTACGGGTGGACACGCCAGAAATGTTGTCAACTATTACATCCGAGATGTTAGGTTGCCTTAGGTTAGGATATATAACGTTATAGACGTATATAATCTCCCCATCCAGAAGTAGGCGACGACACGCCAGGAATATTACATCCCAGATGTTAGGTTGCGTTAGGTTAGGATATACAACGTTATAGACGTATATAATGTCCCCATCGAGAAGCAGGGGACGACACGCCAGGAATGTTGTAAAATATTACATTCGACATGTTAGGTTGCCTTAGGCTAGGATATATAACGTTATAGACGTATGTAATGTTACCACCGAGAAGTACGAGCCGACACGCCAGGAATGTTATCAACTATTAGATCCGACATGTTAGGTCGCCTTAGGCTAGGATATATAACGTTATAGACGTATATAATGTTCCCACCGAGAAATAGGGGCCGACGCGTCAGGAATGTTGTAAAATATTACACCCGAGATGTTAGGTTGCTTTAGGTTAGGATATACAACGATATAGATGTATATAATATCCCCATCCAGAAGTAGGCGACGACACGCCAGGAATGTTGTAAAATATTACATCCCAGATGTTAGGTTGCGTTAGGTTAGGATATACAACGTTATAGACGTATATAATGTCGCCATCGAGAAGCAGGCGACGACACGCCAGAATGTTGTAAAATATTACATTCGACATCTTAGGTTGCCTTAGGCTAGGATATATAATGTTATAGACGTATATAATGTTCCCACCGAGACGTAGGCCCCGACATGCAAGGAATGTTGTAAAATATTACATCCCAAATCTTAGGTTGCGTTAGGTTAGGATATACAAAGTTATAGACGTATATAATCTCCCCATCGAGAAGCAGGCGACGACACGCCAGGAATGTTGTAAAATATTACATCCGAGGTGTTAGGTTCCCTTCGGTTTGGATATATATCGTTATAGACGTATATAATGTTCCTACCGAGACTTGGGGACCGACATGCCAGGAATCTTGTAAAATATTACATCCCAGATGTTAGGTTGCTTTAGGTTAGGATATACAACGTTAAAGACGTATATAATGTCCCCATCGAGAAGCAGGCGACGACACGCCAGGAATTTTGTAAAATATTACATTCGACATGTTATGTGGCCTTAGGCTAGGATATATAACGTTATAGACGTATATAATGTTCCCACCGAGAAGTACGGGCGGACACGCCAGGAATGTTGTCAACTATTACATCCGAGATGTTAGGTTGCCTTAGGTTAGGATATATAACGTTATAGACGTATATAATCTCCCCATCCAGAAGTAGGCGACGACACGCCAGGAATATTACATCCCAGATGTTAGGTTGCGTTAGGTTAGGATACACAACGTTATAGACGTATATAATGTCCCCATCGAGAAGCAGGCGACGACACGCCAGGAATGTTGTAAAATATTACATACGAGATGTTAGGTTGCGTTAGGTTAGGATATACAACGTTATAGACGTATATAATGTCCCCATGGAGAAGCAGGCGACGACTCGCCAGGAATGTTGTAAAATATTACATCCGAGATGTTAGGTTCCCTTCGGTTTGGATATATATCGTTATAGACGTATATAATGTTCCTACCGAGACTTGGGGACCGACATGCCAGGAATCTTGTAAAATATTACATCCCAGATGTTAGGTTGCTTTAGGTTAGGATATACAACGTTAAAGACGTATGTAATGTCCCCAACGAGAAGCAGGCGACGACACGCCAGGAATGTTGTAAAATATTACATTCGACATGTTATGTGGCCTTAGGCTAGGATATATAACGTTATAGACGTATATAATGTTCCCACCGAGAAGTACGGGCGGACACGCCAGGAATGTTGTCAACTATTACATCCGAGATGTTAGGTTGCCTTAGGTTAGGATATATAACGTTATAGACGTATATAATCTCCCCATCCAGAAGTAGGCGACGACACGCCAGGAATATTACATCCCAGATGTTAGGTTGCGTTAG
The DNA here is from genome assembly GCA_963969225.1 of Xylocopa violacea. NCBI lineage: Eukaryota > Metazoa > Arthropoda > Insecta > Hymenoptera > Apidae > Xylocopa > Xylocopa violacea. Next base: position 29,119,900 of record CAXAJV010000001.1, read on the forward strand.
GTTAGGATACACAACGTTATAGACGTATATAATGTTCCCATCGAGAAGCAGGCGACGACACGCCAGAATGTTGTAAAATATTACATTCGACATCTTAGGTTGCCTTAGGCTAGGATATATAGCGTTATAGACGTATATAATGTTCCCACCTAAAAATAGGGGCCGACGAGTCAGGAATGTTGTAAAATATTACACCCGAGATGTTAGGTTCCCTTAGGTTAGGATATACAACTTTATAGACGTATAGTATGTTCCCACCGAGATGTAGAGACCGACATGCCAGGAATCTTGTAAAATATTACATCCCAGATGTTAGGTTGCTTTAGGTTAGGATATACAACGTTAAAGACGTATTTAATGTCCCCATCGAGAAGCAGGCGACGACACGCCAGGAATGTTGTAAAATATTACATTCGACATGTTATGTGGCCTTAGGCTAGGATATATAACGTTATAGACGTATATAATGTTCCCACCGAGAAGTACGGGCGGACACGCCAGGAATGTTGTCAACTATTACATCCGAGATGTTAGGTTGCCTTAGGTTAGGATATATAACGTTATAGACGTATATAATCTCCCCATCCAGAAGTAGGCGACGACACGCCAGGAATATTACATCCCAGATGTTAGGTTGCGTTAGGTTAGGATACACAACGTTATAGACGTATATAATGTCCCCATCGAGAAGCAGGCGACGACACGCCAGGAATGTTGTAAAATATTACATACGAGATGTTAGGTTGCGTTAGGTTAGGATATACAACGTTATAGACGTATATAATGTCCCCATCGAGAAGTAGGCGACGACACGCCAGGAATGATGTAAAATATTACATTCGACATGTTAGGCCGCCTTAGGCTAGGATATATAACGTTATAGACGTATGTAATGTTACCACCGATACGTAGGGACCGACATGCCAGGAATGTTGTAAAATATTACATCCGACATGTTAGGTTACCTTAGGCTAGGATATATAACGTTATAGACGTATATTATGTTCCCACCGAGAAATAGGGGCCGACGCGTCAGGAATGTTGTAAAATATTGCATCCGAGATGTTATGTGGCCCTACGTTAGGATATATAACGTTATAGACGTATATAATGTTCCCACCGAAAAATAAGAGCCGACGCGCCAGGAATGTTGTAAAATATAACATCCGAGATGTTACGTTGCCTTCGGTTAGGATATATATCGCTATAGACGTATATGATGTTCCCACAGAGACGTAGGGACCGACATGCCAGGAATGTTGTAAAATGATACATCCCAGATGTTAGGTTGCGTTAGGTTAGGATATACAACGTTATAGACGTATATAATGTCCCCATCGAGAAGCAGGCGACGACCCGCCAGGAATGTTGTAAAATATTACATTCGACATGTTAGGTTGACTTAGGCTAGGATATATAACGTTATAGACGTATGTAAAGTTACCACCGAGAAGTACGGGCCGACACGCCAGGAATGTTATCAACTATTACATCCGACATGCTAGGTCGCCTTAGGCTAGGATATATAACGTTATAGACGTATGTAATGTTCCCACCGAGAAATAGGGGCCGACGCGTCAGGAATGTTGTAAAATATTACACCCGAGATGTTAGGTTCCCTTAGGTTAGGATATACAACTTTATAGACGTATAGTAAGTTCCCACCGAGATGTAGGGACCGACATGCCAGGAATGTTGTAAAATATTACATACGAGATGTTAGGTTGCGTTAGGTTAGGATATACAACGTTATAGACGTATATAATGTCCCCATCGAGAAGCAGCCGACGACACGCCAGGAATGTTGTAAAATATTACATTCGACATGTTATGTGGCCTTAGGCTAGGATATATAACGTTATAGACGTATATAATGTTCCCACCGAGAAGTACGGGTGGACACGCCAGAAATGTTGTCAACTATTACATCCGAGATGTTAGGTTGCCTTAGGTTAGGATATATAACGTTATAGACGTATATAATCTCCCCATCCAGAAGTAGGCGACGACACGCCAGGAATATTACATCCCAGATGTTAGGTTGCGTTAGGTTAGGATATACAACGTTATAGACGTATATAATGTCCCCATCGAGAAGCAGGGGACGACACGCCAGGAATGTTGTAAAATATTACATTCGACATGTTAGGTTGCCTTAGGCTAGGATATATAACGTTGTAGACGTATGTAATGTTACCACCGAGAAGTACGAGCCGACACGCCAGGAATGTTATCAACTATTAGATCCGACATGTTAGGTCGCCTTAGGCTAGGATATATAACGTTATAGACGTATATAATGTTCCCACCGAGAAATAGGGGCCGACGCGTCAGGAATGTTGTAAAATATTACACCCGAGATGTTAGGTTGCTTTAGGTTAGGATATACAACGATATAGATGTATATAATATCCCCATCCAGAAGTAGGCGACGACACGCCAGGAATGTTGTAAAATATTACATCCCAGATGTTAGGTTGCGTTAGGTTAGGATATACAACGTTATAGACGTATATAATGTCCCCATCGAGAAGCAGGCGACGACACGCCAGGAATGTTGTAAAATATTACATTCGACATGTTATGTGGCCTTAGGCTAGGATATATAACGTTATAGACGTATATAATGTTCCCACCGAGAAGTACGGGCGGACACGCCAGGAATGTTGTCAACTATTACATCCGAGATGTTAGGTTGCCTTAGGTTAGGATATATAACGTTATAGACGTATATAATCTCCCCATCCAGAAGTAGGCGACGACACGCCAGGAAAATTACATCCCAGATGTTAGGTTGCGTTAGGTTAGGATACACAACGTTATAGACGTATATAATGTTCCCATCCAGAAGCAGGCGACGACACGCCAGGAATGATGTAAAATATTACATTCGACATGTTAGGTCGCCTTAGGCTAGGATATATAACGTTATAGACGTATACAATGTTCCCACCGAGAAGTACGGGCCTAGACGCCAGGAATGTTGTCAACTATTACATCCGAGGTGTTAGGTTGCCTTAGGTTGGGACATATATCGTTATAGACGTATATAATGTTCCCACCGAGACGTAGGCACCGACATGCCAGGAATGTTGTAAAATATTGCATCCCAAATGTTAGGTTGCGTTAGGTTAGGATATACAACGTTATAGACGTATATAATCTCCCCATCGAGAAGCAGGCGACGACACGCCAGGAATGTTGTAAAATATTACATTCGACATCTTAGGTTGCCTTAGGCTAGGATATATAACGTTATAGACGTATATAAGGTTCCCACCGAGAAGTACGGGCGGACACGCTAGGCATGTTGTCAACTATTACATCCGAGATGTTAGGTTGCCTTAGGTTAGGATATATAACGTTATAGACGTATATAATGTCCCCATCCAGAGGTAGGCGACGACACGCCAGGAATATTACATCCCAGATGTTAGGTTGCGTTAGGTTAGGCTACACAACGTTATAGTCGTATATAATGTTCCCATCGAGAATCTGGCGACGACACGCCACGAATGATGTAAAATATTACATTCGATATGTTAGGTGGCCTTAGGCTAGGATATATAACGTTATAGACGTATACAATGTTCCCACCGAAAAGTACGGGCGGACACGCCTGGAATGTTGTCAACTATTACATCCGAGATGTTAGGTTGCCTTAGGTTAGGATATATATCGTTATAGACGTATACAATGTTTCCACCGAGAAGTAGGGACCGACATGCCAGGAATGTTGTAAAATATTACATCCGAGATGTTAGGTTCCCTTCGGTTTGGATATATATCGTTATAGACGTATATAATGTTCCTACCGAGACTTGGGGACCGACATGCCAGGAATCTTGTAAAATATTACATCCCAGATGTTAGGTTGCTTTAGGTTAGGATATACAACGTTATAGACGTATATAATGTCCCCATCGAGAAGCAGGCGACGACACGCCAGGAATGTTGTAAAATATTACATTCGACATGTTATGTGGCCTTAGGCTAGGATATATAACGTTATAGACGTATATAATGTTCCCACCGAGAAGTACGGGCGGACACGCCAGAAATGTTGTCAACTATTACATCCGAGATATTAGGTTGCCTTAGGTTAGGATATATAACGTTATAGACGTATATAATCTCCCCATCCAGAAGTAGGCGACGACACGCCAGGAATGTTGTAAAATATTACATTCGACATCTTAGGTTGCCTTAGGCTAGGATATATAACGTTATAGACGTATATAATGTTCCCACCGAAAAATAGGGGCCGACGCGTCAGGAATGTTGTAAAATATTACACCCGAGATGTTAGGTTCCCTTAGGTTAGGATATACAATGTTACAGATGTATATAATGTCCCCATCGTGAAGTAGGCGACGACACGCCAGGAATGTTGTAAAATATTACATTCGACATCTTAGGTTGCCTTAGGCTAGGATATATAACGTTATAGACGTATATAATGTTCCCACCGAAAAATAGGGGCCGACGCGTCAGGAATGTTGTAAAATATTACACCCGAGATGTTAGGTTCCCTTAGGTTAGGATATACAACGTTATAGACGTATAGTATGTTCCCACCGAGATGTAGGGACCGACATGCCAGGAATGTTGTAAAATATTACATCCGAGATGTTAGGTTGCGTTAGGTTAGGATATACAACGTTATAGACGTATATAATGTCCCCATCGAGAAGCAGGGGACGACACGCCAGGAATGTTGTAAAATATTTCATCCGAGATGTTAGGTTCCCTTCGGTTTGGATATATATCGTTATAGACGTATATAATGTTCCTACCGAGACTTGGGGACCGATATGCCAGGAATCTTGTAAAATATTACATCCCAGATGTTAGGTTGCTTTAGGTTAGGATATACAACGTTATAGACGTATATAATGTCCCCATCGAGAAGCAGGCGACGACACGCCAGGAATGTTGTAAAATATTACATTCGACATGTTATGTGGCCTTAGGCTAGGATATATAACGTTATAGACGTATATAATGTTCCCACCGAGAAGTACGGGTGGACACGCCAGAAATGTTGTCAACTATTACATCCGAGATGTTAGGTTGCCTTAGGTTAGGATATATAACGTTATAGACGTATATAATCTCCCCATCCAGAAGTAGGCGACGACACGCCAGGAATATTACATCCCAGATGTTAGGTTGCGTTAGGTTAGGATATACAACGTTATAGACGTATATAATGTCCCCATCGAGAAGCAGGGGACGACACGCCAGGAATGTTGTAAAATATTACATTCGACATGTTAGGTTGCCTTAGGCTAGGATATATAACGTTATAGACGTATGTAATGTTACCACCGAGAAGTACGAGCCGACACGCCAGGAATGTTATCAACTATTAGATCCGACATGTTAGGTCGCCTTAGGCTAGGATATATAACGTTATAGACGTATATAATGTTCCCACCGAGAAATAGGGGCCGACGCGTCAGGAATGTTGTAAAATATTACACCCGAGATGTTAGGTTGCTTTAGGTTAGGATATACAACGATATAGATGTATATAATATCCCCATCCAGAAGTAGGCGACGACACGCCAGGAATGTTGTAAAATATTACATCCCAGATGTTAGGTTGCGTTAGGTTAGGATATACAACGTTATAGACGTATATAATGTCCCCATCGAGAAGCAGGCGACGACACGCCAGGAATGTTGTAAAATATTACATTCGACATGTTATGTGGCCTTAGGCTAGGATATATAACGTTATAGACGTATATAATGTTCCCACCGAGAAGTACGGGCGGACACGCCAGGAATGTTGTCAACTATTACATCCGAGATGTTAGGTTGCCTTAGGTTAGGATATATAACGTTATAGACGTATATAATCTCCCCATCCAGAAGTAGGCGACGACACGCCAGGAAAATTACATCCCAGATGTTAGGTTGCGTTAGGTTAGGATACACAACGTTATAGACGTATATAATGTTCCCGTCGAGAAGCAGGCGACGACACGCCAGGAATGATGTAAAATATTACATTCGACATGTTAGGTCGCCTTAGGCTAGGATATATAACGTTATAGACGTATACAATGTTCCCACCGAGAAGTACGGGCCTAGATGCCAGGAATGTTGTCAACTATTACATCCGAGGTGTTAGGTTGCCTTAGGTTGGGACATATATCGTTATAGACGTATATAATGTTCCCACCGAGACGTAGGCACCGACATGCCAGGAATGTTGTAAAATATTGCATCCCAAATGTTAGGTTGCGTTAGGTTAGGATATACAACGTTATAGACGTATATAATCTCCCCATCGAGAAGCAGGCGACGACACGCCAGAATGTTGTAAAATATTACATCCGAGATGTTAGGTTGCCTTAGGTTAGGATATACAATGTTATAGATGTATATAATGTCCCCATCGTGAAGTAGGCGACGACACACCAGGAATGTTGTAAAATATTACATTCGACATCTTGGGTTGCCTTAGGCTAGGATATATAACATTATAGACGTATATAATGTTCCCACCGAGAAGTACGGGCCTAGACGCCAGGAATGTTGTCAACTATTACATCCGAGGTGTTAGGTTGCCTTAGGTTGGGACATATATCGTTATAGACGTATATAATGTTCCCACCGAGATGTAGGGACCGACATGCCAGGAATGTTTTAAAATATTACATCCGAGATGTTAGGTTGCGTTAGGTTAGGATATACAACGTTATAGACGTATATAATGTCCCCATCGAGAAGCAGGGGACGACACGCCAGGAATGTTGTAAAATATTACATTCGACATGTTAGGTTGCCTTAGGCTAGGATATATAACGTTATAGACGTATGTAATGTTACCACCGAGAAGTACGGGCCGACACGCCAGGAATGTTATCAACTATTAGATTCGACATGTTAGGTCGCCTTAGGCTAGGATATATAACGTTATAGACGTATATAATGTTGCCACCGAGAAATAGGTGCCGACGCGTCAGGAATGTTGTAAAATATTGCACCCGAGATGTTAGGTTGCTTTAGGTTAGGATATACAACGATATAGATGTATATAATATCCCCATCCAGAAGTAGGCGACGACACGCCAGGAATGTTGTAAAATATTACATCCCAGATGTTAGGTTGCGTTAGGTTAGGATATACAACGTTATAGACGTATATAATGTCGCCATCGAGAAGCAGGCGACGACACGCCAGAATGTTGTAAAATATTACATTCGACATCTTAGGTTGCCTTAGGCTAGGATATATAATGTTATAGACGTATATAATGTTCCCACCGAGACGTAGGCCCCGACATGCAAGGAATGTTGTAAAATATTACATCCCAAATCTTAGGTTGCGTTAGGTTAGGATATACAAAGTTATAGACGTATATAATCTCCCCATCGAGAAGCAGGCGACGACACGCCAGGAATGTTGTAAAATATTACATCCGAGGTGTTAGGTTCCCTTCGGTTTGGATATATATCGTTATAGACGTATATAATGTTCCTACCGAGACTTGGGGACCGACATGCCAGGAATCTTGTAAAATATTACATCCCAGATGTTAGGTTGCTTTAGGTTAGGATATACAACGTTAAAGACGTATATAATGTCCCCATCGAGAAGCAGGCGACGACACGCCAGGAATTTTGTAAAATATTACATTCGACATGTTATGTGGCCTTAGGCTAGGATATATAACGTTATAGACGTATATAATGTTCCCACCGAGAAGTACGGGCGGACACGCCAGGAATGTTGTCAACTATTACATCCGAGATGTTAGGTTGCCTTAGGTTAGGATATATAACGTTATAGACGTATATAATCTCCCCATCCAGAAGTAGGCGACGACACGCCAGGAATATTACATCCCAGATGTTAGGTTGCGTTAGGTTAGGATACACAACGTTATAGACGTATATAATGTCCCCATCGAGAAGCAGGCGACGACACGCCAGGAATGTTGTAAAATATTACATACGAGATGTTAGGTTGCGTTAGGTTAGGATATACAACGTTATAGACGTATATAATGTCCCCATCGAGAAGCAGGCGACGACTCGCCAGGAATGTTGTAAAATATTACATCCGAGATGTTAGGTTCCCTTCGGTTTGGATATATATCGTTATAGACGTATATAATGTTCCTACCGAGACTTGGGGACCGACATGCCAGGAATCTTGTAAAATATTACATCCCAGATGTTAGGTTGCTTTAGGTTAGGATATACAATGTTAAAGACGTATGTAATGTCCCCAACGAGAAGCAGGCGACGACACGCCAGGAATGTTGTAAAATATTACATTCGACATGTTATGTGGCCTTAGGCTAGGATATATAACGTTATAGACGTATATAATGTTCCCACCGAGAAGTACGGGCGGACACGCCAGGAATGTTGTCAACTATTACATCCGAGATGTTAGGTTGCCTTAGGTTAGGATATATAACGTTATAGACGTATATAATCTCCCCATCCAGAAGTAGGCGACGACACGCCAGGAATATTACATCCCAGATGTTAGGTTGCGTTAGGTTAGGATACACAACGTTATAGACGTATATAATGTTCCCATCGAGAAGCAGGCGACGACACGCCAGAATGTTGTAAAATATTACATTCGACATCTTAGGTTGCCTTAGGCTAGGATATATAGCGTTATAGACGTATATAATGTTCCCACCTAAAAATAGGGGCCGACGAGTCAGGAATGTTGTAAAATATTACACCCGAGATGTTAGGTTCCCTTAGGTTAGGATATACAACTTTATAGACGTATAGTATGTTCCCACCGAGATGTAGAGACCGACATGCCAGGAATCTTGTAAAATATTACATCCCAGATGTTAGGTTGCTTTAGGTTAGGATATACAACGTTAAAGACGTATTTAATGTCCCCATCGAGAAGCAGGCGACGACACGCCAGGAATGTTGTAAAATATTACATTCGACATGTTATGTGGCCTTAGGCTAGGATATATAACGTTATAGACGTATATAATGTTCCCACCGAGAAGTACGGGCGGACACGCCAGGAATGTTGTCAACTATTACATCCGAGATGTTAGGTTGCCTTAGGTTAGGATATATAACGTTATAGACGTATATAATCTCCCCATCCAGAAGTAGGCGACGACACGCCAGGAATATTACATCCCAGATGTTAGGTTGCGTTAGGTTAGGATACACAACGTTATAGACGTATATAATGTCCCCATCGAGAAGCAGGCGACGACACGCCAGGAATGTTGTAAAATATTACATACGAGATGTTAGGTTGCGTTAGGTTAGGATATACAACGTTATAGACGTATATAATGTCCCCATCGAGAAGTAGGCGACGACACGCCAGGAATGATGTAAAATATTACATTCGACATGTTAGGCCGCCTTAGGCTAGGATATATAACGTTATAGACGTATGTAATGTTACCACCGATACGTAGGGACCGACATGCCAGGAATGTTGTAAAATATTACATCCCAGAAGTTAGGTTGCGTTAGGTTAGGATATACAACGATATAGACGTATATAATGTCCCCATCGAGAAGCAGGCGACGACACGCCAGGAATGTTGTAAAATATTACATCCGACATGTTAGGTTACCTTAGGCTAGGATATATAACGTTATAGACGTATATTATGTTCCCACCGAGAAATAGGGGCCGACGCGTCAGGAATGTTGTAAAATATTGCATCCGAGATGTTATGTGGCCCTACGTTAGGATATATAACGTTATAGACGTATATAATGTTCCCACCGAAAAATAAGAGCCGACGCGCCAGGAATGTTGTAAAATATAACATCCGAGATGTTACGTTGCCTTCGGTTAGGATATATATCGCTATAGACGTGTATGATGTTCCCACAGAGACGTAGGGACCGACATGCCAGGAATGTTGTAAAATGATACATCCCAGATGTTAGGTTGCGTTAGGTTAGGATATACAACGTTATAGACGTATATAATGTCCCCATCGAGAAGCAGGCGACGACCCGCCAGGAATGTTGTAAAATATTACATTCGACATGTTAGGTTGACTTAGGCTAGGATATATAACGTTATAGACGTATGTAAAGTTACCACCGAGAAGTACGGGCCGACACGCCAGGAATGTTATCAACTATTACATCCGACATGCTAGGTCGCCTTAGGCTAGGATATATAACGTTATAGACGTATGTAATGTTCCCACCGAGAAATAGGGGCCGACGCGTCAGGAATGTTGTAAAATATTACACCCGAGATGTTAGGTTCCCTTAGGTTAGGATATACAACTTTATAGACGTATAGTAAGTTCCCACCGAGATGTAGGGACCGACATGCCAGGAATGTTGTAAAATATTACATACGAGATGTTAGGTTGCGTTAGGTTAGGATATACAACGTTATAGACGTATATAATGTCCCCATCGAGAAGCAGGCGACGACACGCCAGGAATGTTGTAAAATATTACATTCGACATGTTATGTGGCCTTAGGCTAGGATATATAACGTTATAGACGTATACAATGTTCCCACCGAGAAGTACGGGCTTAGACGCCAGGAATGTTGTCAACTATTACATCCGAGGTGTTAGGTTGCCTTAGGTTGGGACATATATCGTTATAGACGTATATAATGTTCCCACCGAGACGTAGGCACCGACATGCCAGGAATGTTGTAAAATATTACATACGAGATGTTAGGTTGCGTTAGGTTAGGATATACAACGTTATAGACGTATATAATGTCCCCATCGAGAAGTAGGCGACGACACGCCAGGAATGTTGTAAAATATTACATTCGGCATGTTAGGTTGCCTTAGGCTAGGATACATGACGTTATAGACGAATATATTGTTACCACCGAGAACTAGGGGCCGACACGCCAGGAATGATGTAAAATATTACATTCGACATGTTAGGCCGCCTTAGGCTAGGATATATAACGTTATAGACGTATGTAATGTTACCACCGATACGTAGGGACCGACATGCCAGGAATGTTGTAAAATATTACATCCCAGAAGTTAGGATGCGTTAGGTTAGGATATACAACGATATAGACGTATATAATGTCCCCATCGAGAAGCAGGCGACGACACGCCAGGAATGTTGTAAAATATTACATCCGAAATGTTAGGTTACCTTAGGCTAGGATATACAACGTTATAGACGTATATAATGTCCCCATCGAGAAGCAGGCGACGACACGCCAGGAATGTTGTAAAATATTACATTCGACATGTTAGGTTGACTTAGGCTAGGATATATAACGTTATAGACGTATGTAAAGTTACCACCGAGAAGTACGGGCCGACACGACAGGAATGTTATCAACTATTACATCCGACATGTTAGGTCGCCTTAGGCTAGGATATATAACGTTATAGACGTATATAATGTTCCCACCGAGAAATAGGGGCCGACGCGTCAGGAATGTTGTAAAATATTACACCCGAGATGTTAGGTTCCCTTAGGTTAGGATATACAACGTTATAGATGTATATAATGCCCCCATCCAGAAGTAGGAGACGACACGCCAGGAATGTTGTAAAATATTCCATCCGAGATGTTAGGTTGCCTTGGGTTAGGATATACAATGTTATAGATGTATATAATGTCCCCATCGAGAAGTAGGCGACGACACGCCAGGAATGTTGTAAAATATTACATTCGACATGTTAGGTCGCCTTAGGCTGGGATATATAACGTTATAGGCGTATACAATGTTCCCACCGAGAAGTACGGGCCCACATGCCAGGAATGTGGTCACCTATTACATCCGAGGTGTTAGGTTGCCTTGGGTTAGGATATATATCGTTATATACGTATATAATGTTCCCACCGAGACGTAGGCACCGACATGCAAGGAGTGTTGTAAAATATTACATCCCAAATGTTAGGTTGCGTTAGGTTAGGATATACAACGTTATAGACGTATATAATCTACCCATCGAGAAGCCGGCGACGACACGCCAGAATGTTGTAAAATATTACATCCGAGATGTTAGGTTGCCTTAGGTTAGGATATACAATGTTATAGATGTATATTATGTCCCCATCGAGAAGCAGCCGACGACACGCCAGGAATGTTGTAAAATATTACAGTCGACATGTTAGGTTGCCTTAGACCAGGATATATAACGTTATAGACGTATATAATGTTCCCACCGAAAAATAGGGGCCGACGCGACAGGAATGTTGTAAAATATTACATTCGACATGTTAGCTGGTCTTAGGCTAGGATATACAACGTTATAGACGTATATAATGTTCCCACCGAGAAGTACGGGCGGACACGCCAGGAATTTTGCCAACTATTACATCCGAGATGTTAGGTTGCCTTAGGTTAGGATATATAACGTTATAGACGTATATAATGTCCCCATCCAGAAGTAGGCGACGACACGCCAGGAATATTACATCCCAGATGTTAGGTTGCGTTAGGATAGGATACACAATGTTATAGACGTATATAATGTTCCCATCGAGAAGCAGGCGACGACACGCCAGGAATGATGTAAAATATTACATTCGATATGATAGGTCGCCTTAGGCTAGGATATATAACGTTATAGACGTATACAATGTTCCCACCGAGAAGTACGGGCCTATACGCCAGGAATGTTGTCAACTATTACATCCGAGGTGTTAGGTTGCCTTAGGTTAGGATATATATCGTTGTAGACGTATATAATGTTCCCACCGAGACGTAGGCACTGACATGCAAGGAATGTTGTAAAATATTACATCCCAAATGTTAGGTTGCGTTAGGTTAGGATATACAACGTTATAGACGTATATAATCTCCCCATCGAGAAGCAGGCGACGACATGACAGGAATGTTGTAAAATATAACATTCGACATGTTAGGTTGCCTTAGGCTAGGATATATAACGTTATAGCCGTATATAATGTTCCCACCGAAAAATAGGGCCCGACGCGTCAGGAATGTTGTAAAAGTTTACACTCGAGATGTTACGTTCCCTTAGGTTAGGATATACAACGTTATAGACGTATAGTATGTTCCCACCGAGATGTAGGGACCGACATGCCAGGAATGTTGTAAAATATTACATCCGAGATGTTAGGTTGCCTTAGGTTAGGATATACAGCGTTATAGATGTATATAATGACCCCATCCAAACTAGGCGACGACACGCCAGGAATGTTGTAAAATATTACATCCCAGATGTTAGGTTGCTTTAGGTTAGGATATACAACGTTATAGACGTATATAATGTCCCCATCGAGAAGCAGGCTACGACAAGCCAGGAATGTTGTAAAATATTACATACGACATGTTAGGGTCCCTTAGGTTAGGATATATAACGTTATAGACGTATATAATGTTCCCACCGAAAAATAGGAGCCGGCGCGCCAGGAATGTTGTAAAATATTACATCCGAGATGTTAGGTTGCCTTAGGCTATTATATATATCGTTATAGACGTATACCATGTTTCCACCGAGAAGTAGGGACCGATATGCCAGGAATGTTGTAAAATATTACATCCGAGATGTTAGGTTGCCTTAGGTTATGATATATAACGTTATAGACGTATATAATATTCCCACCGAAAAATAGGGGCCGTCGCGTCAGGAATGTTGTAAAATATTACACCCGAGATGTTAGGTTCCCTTAGGTTAGGATATACAACGTTATAGATGTATATAATGCCCCCATCCAGAAGTAGGAGACGACACGCCAGGAATGTTGTAAAATATTCCATCCGAGATGTTAGGTTGCCTTGGGTTAGGATATACAATGTTATAGATGTATATAATGTCCCCATCGAGAAGTAGGCGACGACTCGCCAGGAATGTTGTAAAATATTACATTCGACATGTTAGGTCGCCTTAGGCTGGGATATATAACGTTATAGGCGTATACAATGTTCCCACCGAGAAGTACGGGCCTACATGCCAGGAATGTGGTCACCTATTACATCCGAGGTGTTAGGTTGCCTTGGGTTAGGATATATATCGTTATAGACGTATATAATGTTCCCACCGAGACGTAGGCACCGACATGCAAGGAGTGTTGTAAAATATTACATCCCAAATGTTAGGTTGCGTTAGGTTAGGATATACAACGTTATAGACGTATATAATCTACCCATCGAGAAGCCGGCGACGACACGCCAGAATGTTGTAAAATATTACATCCGAGATGTTAGGTTGCCTTAGGTTAGGATATACAATGTTATAGATGTATATTATGTCCCCATCGAGAAGCAGGCGACGACACGCCAGGAATGTTGTAAAATATTACAGTCGACATGTTAGGTTGCCTTAGACCAGGATATATAACGTTATAGACGTATATAATGTTCCCACCGAAAAATAGGGGACGACGCGACAGGAATGTTGTAAAATATTACATCCCAGATGTTAGGTTGCGTTAGGATAGGATACACAATGTTATAGACGTATATAATGTTCCCATCGAGAAGCAGGCGACGACACGCCAGGAATGATGTAAAATATTACATTCGATATGATAGGTCGCCTTAGGCTAGGATATATAACGTTATAGACGTATACAATGTTCCCACCGAGAAGTACGGGCCTATACGCCAGGAATGTTGTCAACTATTACATCCGAGGTGTTAGGTTGCCTTAGGTTAGGATATATATCGTTATAGACGTATATAATGTTCCCACCGAGACGTAGGCACTGACATGCAAGGAATGTTGTAAAATATTACATCCCAAATGTTAGGTTGCGTTAGGTTAGGATATACAACGTTATAGACGTATATAATCTCCCCATCGAGAAGCCGGCGACGACACGCCAGAATGTTGTAAAATATTACATCCGAGATGTTAGGTTGCCTTAGGTTAGGATATACAATGTTATAGATGTATATAATGTCCCCATCGAGAAGCAGGCGACGACACGCCAGAATGTTGTAAAATATTACATCCGAGATGTTAGGTTGCCTTAGGTTAGGATATACAATGTTATAGATGTATATAATGTCCCCATCGAGAAGCAGGCGACGACACGCCAGAATGTTGTAAAATATTACATCCGAGATGTTAGGTTGCCTTAGGTTAGGATATACAATGTTATAGATGTATATTATGTCCCCATCGAGAAGCAGCCGACGACACGCCAGGAATGTTGTAAAATATTACAGTCGACATGTTAGGTTGCCTTAGACCAGGATATATAACGTTATAGACGTATATAATGTTCCCACCGAAAAATAGGGGCCGACGCGACAGGAATGTTGTAAAATATTACATTCGACATGTTAGCTGGTCTTAGGCTAGGATATACAACGTTATAGACGTATATAATGTTCCCACCGAGAAGTACGGGCGGACACGCCAGGAATTTTGCCAACTATTACATCCGAGATGTTAGGTTGCCTTAGGTTAGGATATATAACGTTATAGACGTATATAATGTCCCCATCCAGAAGTAGGCGACGACACGCCAGGAATATTACATCCCAGATGTTAGGTTGCGTTAGGATAGGATACACAATGTTATAGACGTATATAATGTTCCCATCGAGAAGCAGGCGACGACACGCCAGGAATGATGTAAAATATTACATTCGATATGATAGGTCGCCTTAGGCTAGGATATATAACGTTATAGACGTATACAATGTTCCCACCGAGAAGTACGGGCCTATACGCCAGGAATGTTGTCAACTATTACATCCGAGGTGTTAGGTTGCCTTAGGTTAGGATATATATCGTTGTAGACGTATATAATGTTCCCACCGAGACGTAGGCACTGACATGCAAGGAATGTTGTAAAATATTACATCCCAAATGTTAGGTTGCGTTAGGTTAGGATATACAACGTTATAGACGTATATAATCTCCCCATCGAGAAGCAGGCGACGACATGACAGGAATGTTGTAAAATATAACATTCGACATGTTAGGTTGCCTTAGGCTAGGATATATAACGTTATAGCCGTATATAATGTTCCCACCGAAAAATAGGGCCCGACGCGTCAGGAATGTTGTAAAAGTTTACACTCGAGATGTTACGTTCCCTTAGGTTAGGATATACAACGTTATAGACGTATAGTATGTTCCCACCGAGATGTAGGGACCGACATGCCAGGAATGTTGTAAAATATTACATCCGAGATGTTAGGTTGCCTTAGGTTAGGATATACAGCGTTATAGATGTATATAATGACCCCATCCAAACTAGGCGACGACACGCCAGGAATGTTGTAAAATATTACATCCCAGATGTTAGGTTGCTTTAGGTTAGGATATACAACGTTATAGACGTATATAATGTCCCCATCGAGAAGCAGGCTACGACAAGCCAGGAATGTTGTAAAATATTACATACGACATGTTAGGGTCCCTTAGGTTAGGATATATAACGTTATAGACGTATATAATGTTCCCACCGAAAAATAGGAGCCGACGCGCCAGGAATGTTGTAAAATATTACATCCGAGATGTTAGGTTGCCTTAGGCTATTATATATATCGTTATAGACGTATACCATGTTTCCACCGAGAAGTAGGGACCGATATGCCAGGAATGTTGTAAAATATTACATCCGAGATGTTAGGTTGCCTTAGGTTATGATATATAACGTTATAGACGTATATAATATTCCCACCGAAAAATAGGGGCCGTCGCGTCAGGAATGTTGTAAAATATTACACCCGAGATGTTAGGTTCCCTTAGGTTAGGATATACAACGTTATAGATGTATATAATGCCCCCATCCAGAAGTAGGAGACGACACGCCAGGAATGTTGTAAAATATTCCATCCGAGATGTTAGGTTGCCTTGGGTTAGGATATACAATGTTATAGATGTATATAATGTCCCCATCGAGAAGTAGGCGACGACTCGCCAGGAATGTTGTAAAATATTACATTCGACATGTTAGGTCGCCTTAGGCTGGGATATATAACGTTATAGGCGTATACAATGTTCCCACCGAGAAGTACGGGCCTACATGCCAGGAATGTGGTCACCTATTACATCCGAGGTGTTAGGTTGCCTTGGGTTAGGATATATATCGTTATAGACGTATATAATGTTCCCACCGAGACGTAGGCACCGACATGCAAGGAGTGTTGTAAAATATTACATCCCAAATGTTAGGTTGCGTTAGGTTAGGATATACAACGTTATAGACGTATATAATCTACCCATCGAGAAGCCGGCGACGACACGCCAGAATGTTGTAAAATATTACATCCGAGATGTTAGGTTGCCTTAGGTTAGGATATACAATGTTATAGATGTATATTATGTCCCCATCGAGAAGCAGGCGACGACACGCCAGGAATGTTGTAAAATATTACAGTCGACATGTTAGGTTGCCTTAGACCAGGATATATAACGTTATAGACGTATATAATGTTCCCACCGAAAAATAGGGGACGACGCGACAGGAATGTTGTAAAATATTACATCCCAGATGTTAGGTTGCGTTAGGATAGGATACACAATGTTATAGACGTATATAATGTTCCCATCGAGAAGCAGGCGACGACACGCCAGGAATGATGTAAAATATTACATTCGATATGATAGGTCGCCTTAGGCTAGGATATATAACGTTATAGACGTATACAATGTTCCCACCGAGAAGTACGGGCCTATACGCCAGGAATGTTGTCAACTATTACATCCGAGGTGTTAGGTTGCCTTAGGTTAGGATATATATCGTTATAGACGTATATAATGTTCCCACCGAGACGTAGGCACTGACATGCAAGGAATGTTGTAAAATATTACATCCCAAATGTTAGGTTGCGTTAGGTTAGGATATACAACGTTATAGACGTATATAATCTCCCCATCGAGAAGCCGGCGACGACACGCCAGAATGTTGTAAAATATTACATCCGAGATGTTAGGTTGCCTTAGGTTAGGATATACAATGTTATAGATGTATATAATGTCCCCATCGAGAAGCAGGCGACGACACGCCAGAATGTTGTAAAATATTACATCCGAGATGTTAGGTTGCCTTAGGTTAGGATATACAATGTTATAGATGTATATTATGTCCCCATCGAGAAGCAGCCGACGACACGCCAGGAATGTTGTAAAATATTACAGTCGACATGTTAGGTTGCCTTAGACCAGGATATATAACGTTATAGACGTATATAATGTTCCCACCGAAAAATAGGGGCCGACGCGACAGGAATGTTGTAAAATATTACATTCGACATGTTAGCTGGTCTTAGGCTAGGATATACAACGTTATAGACGTATATAATGTTCCCACCGAGAAGTACGGGCGGACACGCCAGGAATTTTGCCAACTATTACATCCGAGATGTTAGGTTGCCTTAGGTTAGGATATATAACGTTATAGACGTATATAATGTCCCCATCCAGAAGTAGGCGACGACACGCCAGGAATATTACATCCCAGATGTTAGGTTGCGTTAGGATAGGATACACAATGTTATAGACGTATATAATGTTCCCATCGAGAAGCAGGCGACGACACGCCAGGAATGATGTAAAATATTACATTCGATATGATAGGTCGCCTTAGGCTAGGATATATAACGTTATAGACGTATACAATGTTCCCACCGAGAAGTACGGGCCTATACGCCAGGAATGTTGTCAACTATTACATCCGAGGTGTTAGGTTGCCTTAGGTTAGGATATATATCGTTGTAGACGTATATAATGTTCCCACCGAGACGTAGGCACTGACATGCAAGGAATGTTGTAAAATATTACATCCCAAATGTTAGGTTGCGTTAGGTTAGGATATACAACGTTATAGACGTATATAATCTCCCCATCGAGAAGCAGGCGACGACATGACAGGAATGTTGTAAAATATAACATTCGACATGTTAGGTTGCCTTAGGCTAGGATATATAACGTTATAGCCGTATATAATGTTCCCACCGAAAAATACGGCCCGACGCGTCAGGAATGTTGTAAAAGTTTACACTCGAGATGTTACGTTCCCTTAGGTTAGGATATACAACGTTATAGACGTATAGTATGTTCCCACCGAGATGTAGGGACCGACATGCCAGGAATGTTGTAAAATATTACATCCGAGATGTTAGGTTGCCTTAGGTTAGGATATACAGCGTTATAGATGTATATAATGACCCCATCCAAACTAGGCGACGACACGCCAGGAATGTTGTAAAATATTACATCCCAGATGTTAGGTTGCTTTAGGTTAGGATATACAACGTTATAGACGTATATAATGTCCCCATCGAGAAGCAGGCTACGACAAGCCAGGAATGTTGTAAAATATTACATACGACATGTTAGGGTCCCTTAGGTTAGGATATATAACGTTATAGACGTATATAATGTTCCCACCGAAAAATAGGAGCCGACGCGCCAGGAATGTTGTAAAATATTACATCCGAGATGTTAGGTTGCCTTAGGCTATTATATATATCGTTATAGACGTATACCATGTTTCCACCGAGAAGTAGGGACCGATATGCCAGGAATGTTGTAAAATATTACATCCGAGATGTTAGGTTGCCTTAGGTTATGATATATAACGTTATAGACGTATATAATATTCCCACCGAAAAATAGGGGCCGTCGCGTCAGGAATGTTGTAAAATATTACACCCGAGATGTTAGGTTCCCTTAGGTTAGGATATACAACGTTATAGATGTATATAATGCCCCCATCCAGAAGTAGGAGACGACACGCCAGGAATGTTGTAAAATATTCCATCCGAGATGTTAGGTTGCCTTGGGTTAGGATATACAATGTTATAGATGTATATAATGTCCCCATCGAGAAGTAGGCGACGACTCGCCAGGAATGTTGTAAAATATTACATTCGACATGTTAGGTCGCCTTAGGCTGGGATATATAACGTTATAGGCGTATACAATGTTCCCACCGAGAAGTACGGGCCTACATGCCAGGAATGTGGTCACCTATTACATCCGACGTGTTAGGTTGCCTTGGGTTAGGATATATATCGTTATAGACGTATATAATGTTCCCACCGAGACGTAGGCACCGACATGCAAGGAGTGTTGTAAAATATTACATCCCAAATGTTAGGTTGCGTTAGGTTAGGATATACAACGTTATAGACGTATATAATCTACCCATCGAGAAGCCGGCGACGACACGCCAGAATGTTGTAAAATATTACATCCGAGATGTTAGGTTGCCTTAGGTTAGGATATACAATGTTATAGATGTATATTATGTCCCCATCGAGAAGCAGGCGACGACACGCCAGGAATGTTGTAAAATATTACAGTCGACATGTTAGGTTGCCTTAGACCAGGATATATAACGTTATAGACGTATATAATGTTCCCACCGAAAAATAGGGGACGACGCGACAGGAATGTTGTAAAATATTACATCCCAGATGTTAGGTTGCGTTAGGATAGGATACACAATGTTATAGACGTATATAATGTTCCCATCGAGAAGCAGGCGACGACACGCCAGGAATGATATAAAATATTACATTCGATATGATAGGTCGCCTTAGGCTAGGATATATAACGTTATAGACGTATACAATGTTCCCACCGAGAAGTACGGGCCTATACGCCAGGAATGTTGTCAACTATTACATCCGAGGTGTTAGGTTGCCTTAGGTTAGGATATATATCGTTATAGACGTATATAATGTTCCCACCGAGACGTAGGCACTGACATGCAAGGAATGTTGTAAAATATTACATCCCAAATGTTAGGTTGCGTTAGGTTAGGATATACAACGTTATAGACGTATATAATCTCCCCATCGAGAAGCCGGCGACGACACGCCAGAATGTTGTAAAATATTACATCCGAGATGTTAGGTTGCCTTAGGTTAGGATATACAATGTTATAGATGTATATAATGTCCCCATCGAGAAGCAGGCGACGACACGCCAGGAATGTTGTAAAATATTACATCCGAGATGTTAGGCTGCCTTAGGTTAGGATATACAAGATTATAGATGAATATAATGTCCCCATCGAGAAGTAGGCGACAACACGCCAGGAATGTTGTAAAATATTACATTCGACATGTTAGGTTGCCTTAGACTAGGATATATAACGTTATAGGCGTATATAATGTTCCCACTGAAAAATAGAGCCGACGCGTCAGGAATGCTGTAAAATATTACATTCGACATGTTAGGTGGCCTTAGGCTAGGATATATAACGTTATAGACGTATATAAGGTTCCCACCGAGAAGTACGGGCGCACACGCCAGGAACGTTGTCAACTATTACATCCGAGATGTTGGGTTGCCTTAGGTTCGGATATATAACGTTATAGACGTATACAATGTTCCCACCGAGAAGTACGGGCCTACACGCCAGGAATGTTGTCAACTATTACATCCGAGGTGTTAGGTTCCCTTAGGTTTGGATATATATCGTAATAGAAGTATAGAATGTTCCCACCGAGATGTAGGGACCGACATGCCAGGAATGTTGTAAAGTATTACATCCGAGATGTTAGGTTGCTTTACTTTAGGATATATATCGTTATAGACGTATATAATGTTCCTACCGAGACTTGAGGACCGACATGCCAGGAATCTTGTAAAATATTACATCCCAGATGTTAGGTTGCGTTAGGTTAGGATATACATCATTATAGACGTATATAATGTCCCCATCGAGAAGCAGGAGACGACACGCCAGGAATGTTGTAAAATATCACATTCGACATATTATGTCGCCTTAGGCTAGGATATATAACGTTATAGACGTATATAATGTTCCCACCGAGAAGTACGGGCGGACACGCCTGGAATGTTGTCAACTATTACATCCGAGATGTTAGGTTGCGTTACGTTAGGATATACAACGTTATAGACGTATATAATATTCCCACCGAGAAGTAGGGACCGACATGCCAGGAATGTTTTAAAATATTACATCCGAGATGTTAGGTTCCCTTAGGTTTGGATGTATATCGTTATAGACGTATATAATGTCCCCATCGAGAAGTACGGGCCTACACGCCAGGAATGTTGTCAACTATTACATCCGAGGTGTTAGATTGCCTTAGGTTAGGATATATATCGTTATAGACGTATATAATGTTCCCACCGAGACGTAGGCACTGACATGCAAGGAATGTTGTAAAATATTACATCCCAAATGTTAGGTTGCGTTAGGTTAGGATATACAACGTTATAGACGTATATAATCTCCCCATCGAGAAGCAGGCTACGACACGCCAGGAATGTTGTAAAATATTACATACGACATGTTAGGGTCCCTTAGGTTAGGATATATAACGTTATAGACGTATATAATGTTCCCACCGAAAAATAGGAGCCGACGCGCCAGGAATGTTGTAAAAGTATACACTCGAGATGTTAGGTTCCCTTAGGTTAGGATATACAACGTTATAGACGTATAGTATGTTCCCACCGAGATGTAGGGTCCGACATGCCAGGAATGTTGTAAAATATTACATCCGAGATGTTAGGTTGCCTTAGGCTAGGATATATATCGTTATAGACGTATACAATGTTTCCACCGAGAAGTAGGGACCGATATGCCAGGAATGTTGTAAAATATTACATCCGAGATGTTAGGTTGCCTTAGGTTATGATATTTAACGTTATAGACGTATATAATATTCCCACCGAAAAATAGGGGCCGTCGCGTCAGGAATGTTGTAAAATATTACACCCGAGATGTTAGGTTCCCTTAGGTTAGGATATACAACGTTATAGATGTATATAATGCCCCCATCCAGAAGTAGGAGACGACACGCCAGGAATGTTGTAAAATATTACATCCGAGATGTTAGGCTGCCTTAGGTTAGGATATACAAGATTATAGGTGTATATAATGTCCCCATCGAGAAATAGGCGACGACACGCCAGGAATGTTGTAAAATATTACATTCGCCATGTTAGGTTGCCTTAGACTAGGATATATAACGTTATAGACGTATATAATGTTCCCACCGAAAAGTACGGGCGGACACGCCTGGAATGTTGTCAACTATTACATCCGAGATGTTAGGTTGCCTTAGGTTAGGATATATAACGTTATAGACGTATATAATGTCCCCATCCAGAAGTAGGCGACGACACGCCAGGAATATTACATCCCAGATGTTAGGTTGCGTTAGGTTAGGATACACAACGTTATAGACGTATATAATGTTCCCATCGAGAAGCAGGCGACGACACGCCAGGAATGATGTAAAATATTACATTCGACATGCTAGGTGGCCTTAGGCTAGGATATATAACGTTATAGACGTATATAAGGTTCCCACCGAGAAGTACGGGCGGACACGCTAGGAATGTTGTCAACTATTACATCCGAGATGTTAGGTTGCCTTAGGTTAGGATATATAACGTTATAGACGTATATAATGTCCCCATCCAGGGGTGGGCGACGACACGCCAGGAATATTACATCCCAGATGTTAGGTTGCGTTAGGTTAGGCTACACAACGTTATAGTCGTATATAATGTTCCCATCGAGAAGCAGGCGACGACACGCCACGAATGATGTAAAATATTACATTCGATATGTTAGGTGGCCTTAGGCTAGGATATATAACGTTATAGACGTATACAATGTTCCCACCGAAAAGTACGGGCGGACACGCCTGGAATGTTGTCAACTATTACATCCGAGATGTTAGGTTGCCTTAGGTTAGGATATATATCGTTATAGACGTATACAATGTTTCCACCGAGAAGTAGGGACCGACATGCCAGGAATGTTGTAAAATATTACATCCGAGATGTTAGGTTGCCTTAGGTTAGGATATACAATGTTATAGAGGTATAGAATGTTCCCACCGAGATGTAGGGACCGACATGCCAGGAATGTTGTAAAGTATTACATCCGAGATGATAGGTTGCTTTAGGTTAGGATATATATCGTTATAGACTTATATAATGTTCCTACCGAGACTTGAGGACCGACATGCCAGGAATCTTGTAAAATATTACATCCCAGATGTTAGGTTGCCTAAGGTTAGGATATACAACGTTATAGACGTATATAATGTCCCCATCGAGAAGCAGGCGACGAGATGCCAGGAATGTTATAAAATATTACATCCGAGATGTTAGGTTGCCTTAGGCTAGGATATATAACGTTATAGACGTATATAATATTCCCACCGAAAAATAGGGACCTACGCGTCAGGAATGTTGTAAAATATTACACCCGAGATGTTAGGTTCTCTTAGGTTAGGATATACAAAGTTATGGATGTATATAATGACCCCATCCAGAAGTAGGAGACGACACGCCAGGAATGTTGTAAAATACTACATCCGAGATGTTAGGCTGCCTTAGGTTAGGATATACAAGATTATAGATGTATATAATGTCCCCATCGAGAAGTAGGCGACAACACGCCAGGAATGTTGTAAAATATTACATTCGCCATGTTAGGTTGCCTTAGACTAGGATATATAACGTTATAGCCGTATATAATGTTCCCACCGAAAAATAGAGCCGACGCGTCAGGAATGCTGTAAAATATTACATTCGACATGTTAGGTGGCCTTAGGCTAGGATATATAACGTTATAGACGTATATAAGGTTCCCACCTAGAAGTACGGGCGCACACGCCAGGAACGTTGACAACTATTACATCCGAGATGTTAGGTTGCCTTAGGTTCGGATATATAACGTTATAGACGTATACAATGTTCCCACCGAGAAGTACGGGCCTACACGCCAGGAATGTTGTCAACTATTACATCCGAGGTGTTAGGTTCCCTTAGGTTTGGATATATATCGTAATAGAAGTATAGAATGTTCCCACCGAGATGTAGGGACCGACATGCCAGGAATGTTGTAAAGTATTACATCCGAGATGTTAGGTTGCTTTACTTTAGGATATATATCGTTATAGACGTATATAATGTTCCTACCGAGACTTGAGGACCGACATGCCAGGAATCTTGTAAAATATTACATCCCAGATGTTAGGTTGCGTTAGGTTAGGATATACATCATTATAGACGTATATAATGTCCCCATCGAGAAGCAGGAGACGACACGCCAGGAATATTGTAAAATATCACATTCGACATATTATGTCGCCTTAGGCTAGGATATATAACGTTATAGACGTATATAATGTTCCCACCGAGAAGTACGGGCGGACACGCCTGGAATGTTGTCAACTATTACATCCGAGATGTTAGGTTGCGTTACGTTAGGATATACAACGTTATAGACGTATATAATATTCCCACCGAGAAGTAGGGACCGACATGCCAGGAATGTTTTAAAATATTACATCCGAGATGTTAGGTTCCCTTAGGTTTGGATGTATATCGTTATAGACGTATATAATGTCCCCATCGAGAAGTACGGGCCTACACGCCAGGAATGTTGTCAACTATTACATCCGAGGTGTTAGGTTGCCTTAGGTTAGGATATATATCGTTATAGACGTATATAATGTTCCCACCGAGACGTAGGCACTGACATGCAAGGAATGTTGTAAAATATTACATCCCAAATGTTAGGTTGCGTTAGGTTAGGATATACAACGTTATAGACGTATATAATCTCCCCATCGAGAAGCAGGCTACGACACGCCAGGAATGTTGTAAAATATTACATACGACATGTTAGGGTCCCTTAGGTTAGGATATATAACGTTATAGACGTATATAAGGTTCCCACCGAGAAGTACGGGCGGACACGCTAGGAATGTTGTCAACTATTACATCCGAGATGTTAGGTCGCCTTAGGCTAGGATATATAACGTTATAGACGTATACAATGTTCCCACCGAAAAGTACGGGCGGACACGCCTGGAATGTTGTCAACTATTACATCCGAGATGTTAGGTTGCCTTAGGTTAGGATATATATCGTTATAGACGTATACAATGTTTCCACCGAGAAGTAGGGACCGACATGCCAGGAATGTTGTAAAATATTACATCCGAGATGTTAGGTTGCCTTAGGTTAGGATATACAATGTTATAGAGGTATAGAATGTTCCCACCGAGATGTAGGGACCGACATGCCAGGAATGTTGTAAAGTATTACATCCGAGATGATAGGTTGCTTTAGGTTAGGATATATATCGTTATAGACTTATATAATGTTCCTACCGAGACTTGAGGACCGACATGCCAGGAATCTTGTAAAATATTACATCCCAGATGTTAGGTTGCCTAAGGTTAGGATATACAACGTTATAGACGTATATAATGTCCCCACCGAGAAATAGGCGACAACACGCCAGGAATGTTGTAAAATATTACATTCGACATGTTAGGTTGCCTTAGACTAGGATATATAACGTTATAGACGTATATAATGTTCCCACTGAAAAATAGGGGCCGACGCGTCAGGAATGCTGTAAAATATTACATTCGACATGTTAGGTGGCCTTAGGCTAGGATATATAACGTTATAGACGTATATAAGGTTCCCACCGAGAAGTACGGGCGCACACGCCAGGAATGTTGTCAACTATTACATCCGAGATGTTAGGTTGCCTTAGGTTAGGATATACAACGTTATAGACGTATATAATGTCCCCATCGAGAAGCAGGCGACGACACGCCAGGAATGTTGTAAAATATTATATCCGAGATGTTATGTTGCCTTACGTTAGGATATATAACGTTATAGACGTATATAATGTTCGCACCGAGAAGTACGAGCCGACACGCCAGGAATGTTGTAAACTATTACGGTAGAGATTTTAGGTTGCCTTAGGTTATGATATATAACGTTATAGACTTATATAATGTTACCACCGAGAAATAGGGGCCGAAGCGCCGGGAATGTTGTAAAATATGACATCCGAGATGTTAGTTTCCCTTAAGTTTGGATATATATCGTTATAGACGTATATAACGTTCCCACCGAGACGTAGGGACCGACATGCCAGGAATGTTGGAAAATATTACATCCCAGATGTTAGATTGCGTTAGGTTAGGATATACAACGTTATAGACGTATATAATGTCCCCATCGAGAAGCAGGCGACGACACGCCAGGTATGTTGTAAAATATTACATCCGAGATGTTATGTTGCCTTACGTTAGGATATACAACGTTATAGACGTATATAATGTTCGCACCGAGAAGTACGAGCCGACACGCCAGGAATGTTGTAAACTATTACGGTAGAGATTTTAGGTTGCCTTAGGTTATGATATATAACGTTATAGACGTATATAATGTTCCCACCGAGAAATAGGGGCCGACGCGTCAGGAATGTTGTAAAATATTAAACCCGAGATGTTAGGTTGCCTTAGGTTAGGATACACAACGTTATAGACGTATATAATGTCCCCATCGAGAAGCAGGCGACGACACGCCAGGAATGTTGTAAAATATTACATCCGAGATGTTAGATTGCTTAGGCTAGGATATACAACGTTATAGACGTATATAATGTCCCCATCGAGAAGCAGGCGACGACACGCCAGGAATGTTGTAAAATATAACATCCGAGATGTTATGTTGCCTTACGTTAGGATATGTAACGTTATAGACGTATATAATGTTCCCACCGAAAAGTAGGAGCCGAAGCACCAGGAATGTTGTAAAATATTACATCCGAGATGTTAGTTTCCCTTAAGTTTGGATATATATCGTTATAAATGTATATAATGTCCAGATCGAGACGTGGGGACTGACAAGCCAGAATGTTGTAAAATATTACATCCGAGATGTTAGGTTGCCTTAGGTTAGGATATACAATGTTATAGACGTATATAATGACCCCATCGAGAAGCAGGCGACCACACGCCAGGAATGTTGTAAAATATAACATCCGAGATGTTATGTTGCCTTACGTTAGGATACGTAACGTTATAGACGTATATAATGTTCCCACCGAAAAGTAGGAGCCGAAGCGCCAGGAATGTTGTAAAATATGACACCCGAGATGTTAGTTTCCCTTAAGTTTGGATATATATCGTTATAGACGTATATAACGTTCCCTCCGAGACGTAGGGACCGACATTCCAGGAATGTTGGAAAATATTACATCCCAGATGTTAGATTGCGTTAGGTTAGGATATACAACGTTATAGACGTATATAATGTCCCCATCGAGAAGCAGGCGACGACACGCCAGGTATGTTGTAAAATAATACATCCGAGATGTTATGTTGCCTTACGTTAGGATATATAACGTTATAGACGTATATAATGTTCGCACCGAGAAGTACGAGCCGACACGCCAGGAATGTTGTAAACTGTTACGGTAGAGATTTTAGGTTGCCTTAGGTTATGATATATAACGTTATGGACGTATATAATGTTCCCACCGAGAAATAGGGGCCGACGCGTCAGGAATGTTGTAAAATATTAAACTCGAGATGTTAGGTTGCCTTAGGCTAGGATATATAACGTTATAGACGTATATAATATTCCCACCGAGAAATAGGGGCCGACATGCCAGGAATGTTGTAAAATATTACATCCCAGATGTTAGGTTGCGTTAGGTTAGGATATACAACGTTATAGACGTATATAATGTTCCCACCGAAAAGTAGGAGCCGAAGCGCCAGGAATGTTATAAAATATTACATCCGAGATGTTAGTTTCCCTTAAGTTTGGATATATATCGTTATAGACGTATATAATGTCCAGATCGAGACGTGGGGACCGACAAGCCAGAATGTTGTAAAATATTACGTCCGAGATGTTAGGTTGCGTTAGGTTAGGATATACAACGTTATAGACGTATATAATGTTCGCACCGAGAAGTACGAGCCGACACGCCAGGAATGTTGTAAAATATTACATCCGGGATGTTAGATTGCTTAGGCTAGGATATACAACGTTATAGACGTATATAATGTCCCCATCGAGAAGCAGGCGACGACACGCCAGGAATGTTGTAAAATATAACATCCGAGATGTTATGTTGCCTTACGTTAGGATATGTAACGTTATAGACGTATATAATGTTCCCACCGAAAAGTAGGAGCCGAAGCGCCAGGAATGTTGCAAAATATTACATCCGAGATGTTAGTTTCCCTTAAGTTTGGATATATATCGTTATAAATGTATATAATGTCCAGATCGAGACGTGGGGACTGACAAGCCAGAATGTTGTAAAATATTACATCCGAGATGTTAGGTTGCCTTAGGTTAGGATATACAATGTTATAGACGTATATAATGACCCCATCGAGAAGCAGGCGACCACACGACAGGAATGTTGTAAAATATAACATCCGACATGTTATGTTGCCTTACGTTAGAATATGTAACGTTATAGACGTATATAATGTTCCCACCGAAAAGTAGGAGCCGAAGCGCCAGGAATGTTGTAAAATATGACACCCGAGAAGTTAGTTTCCCTTAAGTGTGGATATATATCGTTATAGACGTATATAACGTTCCCACCGAGACGTAGGGACCGACATGCCAGGAATGTTGTAAGATATTACATCCCAGATGTTAGGTTGCGTTAGGTTAGGATATACAACGTTATAGACGTATATAATGTCCCCATCGAGAAGCAGGCGACGACACGCCAGGAATGTTGTAAAATATTACATCCGAGATGTTAGATTGCTTAGGCTAGGATATACAACGTTATAGACGTATATAATGTCCCCATCGAGAAGCAGGCGACGACACGCCAGGAATGTTGTAAAATATAACATCCGAGATGTTATGTTGCCTTACGTTAGGATATGTAACGGTATAGACGTATATAATGTTCCCACCGAAAAGTAGGAGCCGAAGCGCCAGGAATGTGGCAAAATATTACATCCGAGATGTTAGTTTCCCTTAAGTTTGGATATATATCGTTATAAATGTATATAATGTCCAGATCGAGACGTGGGGACTGACAAGCCAGAATGTTGTAAAATATTACATCCGAGATGTTAGGTTGCCTTAGGTTAGGATATACAATGTTATAGACGTATATAATGACCCCATCGAGAAGCAGGCGACCACACGACAGGAATGTTGTAAAATAT
The DNA here is from genome assembly GCA_963969225.1 of Xylocopa violacea. Classification (NCBI taxonomy): domain Eukaryota; kingdom Metazoa; phylum Arthropoda; class Insecta; order Hymenoptera; family Apidae; genus Xylocopa; species Xylocopa violacea. The sequence continues at coordinate 29,149,791 of CAXAJV010000001.1, forward strand.
AACATCCGAGATGTTATGTTGCCTTACGTTAGGATATGTAACGTTATAGACGTATATAATGTTCCCACCGAAAAGTAGGAGCCGAAGCGCCAGGAATGTTGTAAAATATGACACCCGAGAAGTTAGTTTCCCTTAAGTGTGGATATATATGGTTATAGACGTATATAACGTTCCCTCCGAGACGTAGGGACCGACATGCCAGGAATGTTGGAAAATATTACATCCCAGATGTTAGATTGCGTTAGGTTAGGATATACAACGTTATAGACGTATATAATGTCCCCATCGAGAAGCAGGCGACGACACGCCAGGAATGTTGTAAAATATTACATCCGAGATGTTAGATTGCTTAGGCTAGGATATACAACGTTATAGACGTATATAATGTCCCCATCGAGAAGCAGGCGACGACACGCCAGGAATGTTGTAAAATGTAACATCCGAGATGTTATGTTGCCTTACGTTAGGATATGTAACATTATAGACGTATATAATGTTCCCACCGAAAAGTAGGAGCCGAAGCGCCAGGAATGTTCTAAAATATTACATCCGAGATGTTAGTTTCCCTTAAGTTTGGATATATATCGTTATAGACGTATATAATGTGCAGATCGAGACGTGGGGACCGACAAGCCAGAATGTTGTAAAATATTACATCCCAGATGTTAGGTTGCGTTAGGTTAGGATATACAACGTTATAGACGTATATAATGTCCCCATCGAGAAGCAGGCGACGACACGCCAGGTATGTTGTAAAATATTACATCCGAGGTGTTATGTTGCCTTACGTTAGGATATATAACGTTATAGACGTATATAATGTTCGCACCGAGAAGTACGAGCCGACACGCCAGGAATGTTGTAAACTGTTACGGTAGAGATTTTAGGTTGCCTTAGGTTATGATATATAACGTTATGGACGTATATAATGTTCCCACCGAGAAATAGGGGCCGACGCGTCAGGAATGTTGTAAAATATTAAACTCGAGATGTTAGGTTGCGTTAGGTTAGGATATACAACGTTATAGACGTATATAATGTTCCCACCGAAAAGTAGGAGCCGAAGCGCCAGGAATGTTATAAAATATTACATCCGAGATGTTAGTTTCCCTTAAGTTTGGATATATATCGTTATAGACGTATATAATGTCCAGATCGAGACGTGGGGACCGACAAGCCAGAATGTTGTAAAATATTACATCCGAGATGTTAGGTTGTCTTATGATAGGATATACAATGTTATAGACGTATATAATGACCCCATCGAGAAGCAGGCGACCACACGACAGGAATGTTGTAAAATATAACATCCGAGATGTTATGTTGCCTTACGTTAGGATATATAACGTTATAGACGTATATAATGTTCGCACCGAGAAGTACGAGCCGACACGCCAGGAATGTTGTAAACTATTACGGTAGAGATTTTAGGTTGCCTTAGGTTATGAAATATAACGTTATTGACGTATATAATGTTCCCACCGAGAAATAGGGGCCGACGCGTCAGGAATGTTGTAAAATATTAAACCCGAGATGTTAGGTTGCCTTAGGCTAGGATATATAACGTTATAGACGTATATAATATTCCCACCGAGAAATAGGGGCCAACATGCCAGGAATGTTGTAAAATATTACATCCCAGATGTTAGGTTTCGTTAGGTTAGGATATACAACGTTATAGAAGTATATAATGTCCCCATCGAGAAGCAGGCGACGACACGCCAGGAATGTTGTGAAATATTACATCCGAGATGTTATGTTGCCTTACGTTAGGATATGTAACGTTATAGACGTATATAATGTTCCCACCGAAAAGTAGGAGCCGAAGCGCCAGGAATGTTGTAAAATATTACATCCGAGATGTTAGTTTCCCTTAAGTTTGGATATATGTCGTTATAGACGTATATAACGTTCCCAACGAGACGTAGGGGCCGACATGCCAGGAATGTTGTAAAATATTACATCCCAGATGTTAGGTTGCGTTAGGTTAGGATATACAACGTTATAGACGTATATAATGTTCCCACCGAAAAGTAGGAGCCGAAGCGCCAGGAATGTTATAAAATATTACATCCGAGATGTTAGTTTCCCTTAAGTTTGGATATATATCGTTATAGACGTATATAATGTCCAGATCGAGACGTGGGGACCGACAAGCCAGAATGTTGTAAAATATTACGTCCGAGATGTTAGGTTGCGTTAGGTTAGGATATACAACGTTATAGACGTATATAATGTTCGCACCGAGAAGTACGAGCCGACACGCCAGGAATGTTGTAAAATATTACATCCGGGATGTTAGATTGCTTAGGCTAGGATATACAACGTTATAGACGTATATAATGTCCCCATCGAGAAGCAGGCGACGACACGCCAGGAATGTTGTAAAATATTATATCCGAGATGTTATGTTGCCTTACGTTAGGATATATAACGTTATAGACGTATATAATGTTCGCACCGAGAATTACGAGCCGACACGCCAGGAATGTTGTAAACTATTACGGTAGAGATTTTAGGTTGCCTCAGGTTATGATATATAACGTTATAGACGTATATAATGTTCCCACCGAGAAATAGGGGCCGACGCGTCAGGAATGTTGTAAAATATTAAACCCGAGATGTTAGGTTGCCTTGGGCTAGGATATATAACGTTATAGACGTATATAATATTCCCACCGAGAAATAGGGGCCGACATGCCAGGAATGTTGTAAAATATTACATCCCAGATGTTAGGTTGCGTTAGGTTAGGATATACAACGTTATAGACGTATATAATGTCCCCATCGAGAAGCAGGCGACGACACGCCAGGAATGTTGCAAAATATTACATCCGAGATGTTATGTTGCCTTACGTTAGGATATGTAACGTTATAGACGTATATAATGTTCCCACCGAAAAGTAGGAGCCGAAGCGCCAGGAATGTTGTAAAATATTGCATCCGAGATGTTAGTTTCCCTTAAGTTTGGATATATATCGTTATAGAAGTATATAATGTCCAGATCGAGACGTGGGGACCGACAAGCCAGAATGTTGTAAAATATTACATCCGAGATGTTAGGTTGCGTTAGGTTAGGATATACAACGTTATAGACGTATATAATGTCCCCATCGAGAAGCAGGCGACGACACGCCAGGAATGTTGTAAAATATTATATCCGAGATGTTATGTTGCCTTACGTTAGGATATATAACGTTATAGACGTATATAATGTTCGCACCGAGAAGTACGAGCCGACACGCCAGGAATGTTGTAAACTATTACGGTAGAGATTCTAGGTTGCCTTAGGTTATGATATACAACGTTATAGACGTATATAATGTTACCACCGAGAAATAGGGGCCGAAGCGCCAGGAATGTTGTAAAATATGATATCCGAGATGTTAGTTTCCCTTATGTTTGGATATATATCGTTATAGACGTATATAACGTTCCCACCGAGACGTAGGGACCGACATGCCAGGAATGTTGTAAAATATTTCATCCCAGATGTTAGGTTGCGTTAGGTTAGGATATACAACGTTATAGACGTATATAATGTCCCCATCGAGAAGCAGGCGACGACACGCCAGGAATGTTGTAAAATATTATATCCGAGATGTTATGTTGCCTTACGTTAGGATATATAACGTTATAGACGTATATAATGTTCGCAACGAGAAGTACGAGCCGACACGCCAGGAATGTTCTAAACCGTTACGGTAGAGATTTTAGGTTGCCTTAGGTTATGATATATAACGTTATAGACGTATATAATGTTCCCACCGAGAAATAGGTGCCGACGCGTCAGGAATGTTGTAAAATATTATATCCGAGATGTTATGTTGCCTTACGTTAGGATATATAACGTTATAGACGTATATAATGTTCGCACCGAGAAGTACGAGCCGACACGCCAGGATTGTTGTAAACTATTACGGTAGAGATTTTAGGTTGCCTTAGGTTATGATATACAACGTTATAGACGTATATAATGTTACCACCGAGAAATAGGGGCCGAAGCGCCAGGAATGTTGTAAAATATGATATCCGAGATGTTAGTTTCCCTTAAGTTTGGATATATATCGTTATAGACGTATATAACGTTCCCACCGAGACGTAGGGACCGACATGCCAGGAATGTTGTAAAATATTTCATCCCAGATGTTAGGTTGCGTTAGGTTAGGATATACAACGTTATAGACGTATATAATGTCTCCATCGAGAAGCAGGCGACGACACGCCAGGAATGTTGTAGAATATTATATCCGAGATGTTATGTTGCCTTACGTTAGGATATATAACGTTATAGACGTATAGAATGTTCGCACCGAGAAGTACAAGCCGACACGCCAGGAGTGTTGTAAACTATTACGGTAGAGATTTTAGGTTGCCTTAGGTTATGATATATAACGTTATAGACGTATATAATCTTCCCATCGAGAAATAGGGGCCGACGCGTCAGGAATGTTGTAAAATATTAAACCCGAGATGTTAGGTTGCCTTAGGCTAGGATATATACCGTTATAGACGTATATAATGTTCCCATCGAGAAGCAGGCGACGACACGCCAGGAATGTTGTAAAATATTACATCCGAGATGTTAGAATGCTTAGGCTAGGATATACAACGTTGTAGACGTATATAATGTCCCAATCGAGAAGCAGGCGACCACACGCCAGGAATGTTGTAAAATATAACATCCGAGATGTTATGTTGCCTTACGTTAGGATATGTAACGTTATAGACGTATATAATTTTCCCACCGAAAAGTAGGAGCCGAAGCGCCAGGAATGTTGTAAAATGTTAGACCCGAGATGTTAGTTTCCCTTAAGTTTGGATATATGTCGTTATAGACGTATATAACGTTCCCACCAAGGCGTAGGGACCGACATGCCAGGAATGTTGTAAAATATTACATCCCAGATGTTAGGTTGCGTTAGGTTAGGATATACAACGTTATAGACGTATATAATGTCCCCATCGAGAAGCAGGCGACGACACGCCAGGAATGTTGTAAAATATTACATCCGAGATGTTATGTTGCCTTACGTTAGGATATGTAACGTTATAGACGTATATAATGTTCCCACCGAAAAGTTAGAGCCGAAGCGCCAGGAATGTTATAAACTATTACGGTAGAGATTTTAGGTTGCCTTAGGTTATGATATATAACGTTATAGACGTATATAACGTTCCCACCGAGACGTAGGGACCGACATGCCAGGAATGTTGTAAAATATTACATCCCAGATGTTAGGTTGCGTTAGGTTAGGATATACAACGTTATAGACGAATATAATGTCCCCATCGAGAAGCAGGCGACGACACGCCAGGAATGTTGTAAAATATTACATCCGAGATGTTATGTTGCCTTACGTTAGGATATATAACGTTAAAGACGTATATAATGTTCGCACCGAGAAGTATGAACCGACACGCCAGGAATGTTGTAAACTATTACGGTAGAAATTTTTGGTTGCCTTAGGTTATGATATATAACGTTATAGACGTATATAATGTTCCCACCGAGAAATAGGGGCCGACGCGTCAGGAATGTTGTAAAATATTAAACCCGAGATGTTAGGTTGCCTTAGGCTAGGATATATAACGTTATAGACGTATATAATATTCCCACCGAGAAATAGGGGCCGACATGCCAGGAATGTTGTAAAATATTACATACCAGATGTTAGGTTACGTTAGGTTAGGATATACAACGTTATAGACGTATATAATGTCCCCATCGAGAAGCAGGCGACGACACGCCAGGAATGTTGTAAAATATTATATCCGAGATGTTATGTTGCCTTACGTTAGGATATATAACGTTATAGACGTATATAATGTTCGCACCGAGAATTACGAGCCGACACGCCAGGAATGTTGTAAACTATTACGGTAGAGATTTTAGGTTGCCTCAGGTTATGATATATAACGTTATAGACGTATATAATGTTCCCACCGAGAAATAGGGGCCGACGCGTCAGGAATGTTGTAAAATATTAAACCCGAGATGTTAGGTTGCCTTGGGCTAGGATATATAACGTTATAGACGTATATAATATTCCCACCGAGAAATAGGGGCCCACAAGCCAGGAATGTTGTAAAATATTACATCCCAGATGTTAGGTTGCGTTAGGTTAGGATATACAATGTTATAGACGTATATAATGTCCCCATCGAGAAGCAGGCGACGACACGCCAGGAATGTTGTAAAATATTACATCCGAGATGTTATGTTGCCTTACGTTAGGATATGTAACGTTATAGACGTATATAATGTTCCCACCGAAAAGTAGGAGCCGAAGCGCCAGGAATGTTGTAAAATATTGCATCCGAGATGTTAGTTTCCCTTAAGTTTGGATATATATCGTTATAGAAGTATATAATGTCCAGATCGAGACGTGGGGACCGACAAGCCAGAATGTTGTAAAATATTACATCCGAGATGTTAGGTTGCGTTAGGTTAGGATATACAACGTTATAGACGTATATAATGTCCCCATCGAGAAGCAGGCGACGACACGCCAGGAATGTTGTAAAATATTATGTCCGAGATGTTATGTTGCCTTACGTTAGGATATATAACGTTATAGACGTATATAATGTTCGCACCGAGAAGTACGAGCCGACACGCCAGGAGTGTTGTAAACTATTACGGTAGAGATTTTAGGTTGCCTTTGGTTATGATATATAACGTTATAGACGTATTTAACGTTCCCACCGAGAAATAGGGGCCGACGCGTCAGGAATGTTGTAAAATATTATATCCGAGGTGTTATGTTGCCTTACGTTAGGATATATAACGTTATAGACGTATATAATGTTCGCACCGAGAAGTACGAGCCGACACGCCAGGATTGTTGTAAACTATTACGGTAGAGATTTTAGGTTGCCTTAGGTTATGATATACAACGTTATAGACGTATATAATGTTACCACCGAGAAATAGGGGCCGAAGCGCCAGGAATGTTGTAAAATATGATATCCGAGATGTTAGTTTCCCTTAAGTTTGGATATATATCGTTATAGACGTATATAACGTTCCCACCGAGACGTAGGGACCGACATGCCAGGAATGTTGTAAAATATTTCATCCCAGATGTTAGGTAGCGTTAGGTTAGGATATACAACGTTATAGACGTATATAATGTCCCCATCGAGAAGCAGGCGACGACACGCCAGGAATGTTGTAAAATATTATATCCGAGATGTTATGTTGCCTTACGTTAGGATATATAACGTTATAGACGTATATAATGTTCGCAACGAGAAGTACGAGCCGACACGCCAGGAATGTTCTAAACTGTTACGGTAGAGATTTTAGGTTGCCTTAGGTTATGATATATAACGTTATAGACGTATATAATGTTCCCACCGAGAAATAGGTGCCGACGCGTCAGGAATGTTGTAAAATATTATATCCGAGATGTTATGTTGCCTTACGTTAGGATATATAACGTTATAGACGTATATAATGTTCGCACCGAGAAGTACGAGCCGACACGCCAGGATTGTTGTAAACTATTACGGTAGAGACTTTAGGTTGCCTTAGGTTATGATATACAACCTTATAGACGTATATAATGTTACCACCGAGAAATAGGGGCCGAAGCGCCAGGAATGTTGTAAAATATGATATCCGAGATGTTAGTTTCCCTTAAGTTTGGATATATATCGTTATAGACGTATATAACGTTCCCACCGAGACGTAGGGACCGACATGCCAGGAATGTTGTAAAATATTTCATCCCAGATGTTAGGTTGCGTTAGGTTAGGATATACAACGTTATAGACGTATATAATGTCTCCATCGAGAAGCAGGCGACGACACGCCAGGAATGTTGTAGAATATTATATCCGAGATGTTATGTTGCCTTACGTTAGGATATATAACGTTATAGACGTATAGAATGTTCGCACCGAGAAGTACAAGCCGACACGCCAGGAGTGTTGTAAACTATTACGGTAGAGATTTTAGGTTGCCTTAGGTTATGATATATAACGTTATAGACGTATATAATCTTCCCATCGAGAAATAGGGGCCGACGCGTCAGGAATGTTGTAAAATATTAAACCCGAGATGTTAGGTTGCCTTAGGCTAGGATATATAACGTTATAGACGTATATAATGTTCCCACCGAGAAATAGGGGCCGACGCGTCAGGAATGTTGTAAAATATTAAACCCGAGATGTTAGGTTGCCTTAGGCTAGGATATATAACGTTATAGACGTATATAATGTTCCCATCGAGAAGCAGGCGACGACACGCCAGGAATGTTGTAAAATATTACATCCGAGATGTTAGAATGCTTAGGCTAGGATATACAACGTTGTAGACGTATATAATGTCCCAATCGAGAAGCAGGCGACCACACGCCAGGAATGTTGTAAAATATAACATCCGAGATGTTATGTTGCCTTACGTTAGGATATGTAACGTTATAGACGTATATAATTTTCCCACCGAAAAGTAGGAGCCGAAGCGCCAGGAATGTTGTAAAATGTTAGACCCGAGATGTTAGTTTCCCTTAAGTTTGGATATATGTCGTTATAGACGTATATAACGTTCCCACCAAGGCGTAGGGACCGACATGCCAGGAATGTTGTAAAATATTACATCCCAGATGTTAGGTTGCGTTAGGTTAGGATATACAACGTTATAGACGTATATAATGTCCCCATCGAGAAGCAGGCGACGACACGCCAGGAATGTTGTAAAATATTACATCCGAGATGTTATGTTGCCTTACGTTAGGATATGTAACGTTATAGACGTATATAATGTTCCCACCGAAAAGTTCGAGCCGAAGCGCCAGGAATGTTATAAACTATTACGGTAGAGATTTTAGGTTGCCTTAGGTTATGATATATAACGTTATAGACGTATATAACGTTCCCACCGAGACGTAGGGACCGACATGCCAGGAATGTTGTAAAATATTACATCCCAGATGTTAGGTTGCGTTAGGTTAGGATATACAACGTTATAGACGAATATAATGTCCCCATCGAGAAGCAGGCGACGACACGTCAGGAATGTTGTAAAATATTACATCCGAGATGTTATGTTGCCTTACGTTAGGATATATAACGTTAAAGACGTATATAATGTTCGCACCGAGAAGTATGAACCGACACGCCAGGAATGTTGTAAACTATTACGGTAGAAATTTTTGGTTGCCTTAGGTTATGATATGTAACGTTATAGACGTATATAATGTTCCCACCGAGAAATAGGGGTCGACGCGTCAACAATGTTGTAAAATATTAAACCCGAGATGTTAGGTTGCCTTAGGCTAGGATATATAACGTTATAGACGTATATAATATTCCCACCGAGAAATAGGGGCCGACATGCCAGGAATGTTGTAAAATATTACATACCAGATGTTAGGTTACGTTAGGTTAGGATATACAACGTTATAGACGTATATAATGTCCCCATCGAGAAGCAGGCGACGACACGCCAGGAATGTTGTAAAATATTATATCCGAGATGTTATGTTGCCTTACGTTAGGATATATAACGTTATAGACGTATATAATGTACGCACCGAGAATTACGAGCCGACACGCCAGGAATGTTGTAAACTATTACGGTAGAGATTTTAGGTTGCCTCAGGTTATGATATATAACGTTATAGACGTATATAATGTTCCCACCGAGAAATAGGGGCCGACGCGTCAGGAATGTTGTAAAATATTAAACCCGAGATGTTAGGTTGCCTTGGGCTAGGATATATAACGTTATAGACGTATATAATATTCCCACCGAGAAATAGGGGCCCACAACCCAGGAATGTTGTAAAATATTACATCCCAGATGTTAGGTTGCGTTAGGTTAGGATATACAATGTTATAGACGTATATAATGTCCCCATCGAGAAGCAGGCGACGACACGCCAGGAATGTTGTAAAATATTACATCCGAGATGTTATGTTGCCTTACGTTAGGATATGTAACGTTATAGACGTATATAATGTTCCCACCGAAAAGTAGGAGCCGAAGCGCCAGGAATGTTGTAAAATATTGCGTCCGAGATGTTAGTTTCCCTTAAGTTTGGATATATATCGTTATAGAAGTATATAATGTCCAGATCGAGACGTGGGGACCGACAAGCCAGAATGTTGTAAAATATTACATCCGAGATGTTAGGTTGCGTTAGGTTAGGATATACAACGTTATAGACGTATATAATGTCCCCATCGAGAAGCAGGCGACGACACGCCAGGAATGTTGTAAAATATTATATCCGAGATGTTATGTTGCCTTACGTTAGGATATATAACGTTATAGACGTATATAATGTTCGCACCGAGAAGTACGAGCCGACACGCCAGGAATGTTGTAAACTATTACGGTAGAGATTTTAGGTTGCCTTAGGTTATGATATATAACGTTATAGACGTATATAATGTTCGGACCGAGAAATAGGGGCCGACGCGTCAGGAATGTTGTAAAATATTAAACCCGAGATGTTAGGTTGCCTTAGGCTAGGATATATAACGTTATAGAGGTATATAATATTCCCACCGAGAAATAGGGGCCGACATGCCAGGAATGTTGTAAAATATTACATCCCAGATGTTAGGTTGCGTTAGGTTAGGATATACAATGTTATAGACGTATATAATGTCCCCATCGAGAAGCAGGCGACGACACGCCAGGAATGTTGTAAACTATTACGGTAGATATTTTAGGTTGCCTTACGTTATGATATATAACGTTATAGACGTATATAATGTTACCACCGAGAAATAGGGGCCGACGCGTCAGGAATGTTGTAAAATATTAAACCCGAGATGTTAGGTTGCCTTAGGCTAGGATATATAACGTTATAGAAGTATATAATATTCCCACCGAGAAATAGGGGCCGACATGCCAGGAATGTTGTAAAATATTACATCCCAGATGTTAGGTTGCGTTAGATTAGGATATACAACGTTATAGACGTATATAATGTCCCCATCGAGAAGCAGGCGACGACACGCCAGGAATGTTGTAAAATATTACATCCGAGATGTTATGTTGCCTTACGTTAGGATACGTTACGTTATAGGCGTATATAATGTTCCCAAAGAAAAGTAGGAGCCGAAGCGCCCGGAATGTAGTAAAATATTACATACGAGATGTTAGGTTGCCTTAGATTAGGATATACAAGGTTATAGATGTATATAATGTTCCCATCGAGAAGTAGGCAACGAGACGCCCGGAATGTTGTAAAATATTACATTCGACATTTTAGGTTGCCTTAGGCCAGGATATACAACGTTATAGACGTATAGAATGATCCCACGGAGATGTAGGGACCGGCATGCCAGGAATGTTGTAAAATATTACATCCGAGATATTAGGTTGCTTTCGGTTAGGATATATATCGCTGTAGACGTATATGATGTTCCCACCGAGAAGTACGGGCTAACACGCCAGGAATGTTGTCAAATATTACATCCGAGGTGTTAGGTTGCCTTAGGCTAGGATATATAACGTTATAGACGTATATAATATTCCCACCGAGAAATAGGGGCCGACGCGTCAGGAATGTTGTAAAATAATACACCCGAGACGTTAGGTTCCCTTAGGTTACGATATATAACGTTATAGACGTATATAATGTCCCCATCCAGAAGTAGGTGACGACACGCCAGGAATATTACATCCCAGATGTTAGGTTGCGTTAGGTTAGGATATACAACGTTATAGATGTATTTAATGTCCCCATCGAGAAGTAGGCGACGACACGCCAGGAATGCTGTAAAATATTACATCCGAGATGTTAGGTTGCGTTAGGTTAGGATATATATCGTTATAGACGTATATAATGTTCCCGGCGAGACGTAGGGACTGACATGCCAGGAATGTTGTAAAATATTACATCCTAGATGTTAGGTTGCATTAGGTTAGAATATACAACGTTATAGACGTATATAATGTCCCCATCGAGAAGCAGGCGACGACACGCCAGGAACGTTGTAAAATATTACATTCGACATGTTAGGTCGCCTTAGGCTAGAATGTATATCGTTATAGACGTATACAATGTTTCCACCTAGAAGTAGGGACCGACATGCCAGGAATGTAGTAAAATATTACGTACGAGATGTTAGGTTGCCTTAGGTTAGGATATACAAGGTTATAGATGTATATAATGTTCCCATCGAGAAGTAAGCGACGAGACGCCAGAAATGTTGTAAAATATTACATTCGACATGTTAGGTTGCCTTAGGCTAGGATATCTAACGTTATAGACGTATATAATGTTCCCACCGAAAAATAGGGTCCGACGCGTCAGGAATGTTGTAAAATATTACACCCGGAATGTTACGTTACCTTAGGTTAGGATATACAACGTTATAGACGTATAGAATGATCCCACGGAGATGTAGGGACCGGCATGCCAGGAATGTTGTAAAATATTACATCCGAGATGTTAGGCTGCCCTAGGTTAGGATATATATCGTTATAGACGTATACAATGTTTCCCCCGAGAAGTAGGGACCGACATTCCAGGAATGTTGTAAAATATTACATCCGAGATGTTAGGCTGCCTTAGGTTGGGATATACAAGGTTCTAGATGTATATAATGTCCTCATCGAGAAGTAGGCGACGACACGCCAGGAATGTTGTGAAATATTACATTCGCCATGTTAGGTTGCCTTAGACTAGGATATATAACGTTATAGACTTATATAGTGTTCCCACGGAATAATAGGGGCTGACGCGTCAGGAATGTTGTAAAATATTAAACCCGAGATGTTAGGTTCCCTTAGGTTAGGATATACAACGTTATAGACGTATAGAATGTTCCCACCGAGATGTAGGGACCGACCTGCCAGGAATGTTGTAAAATATTACATCCGAGATGTTAGGTTGCCCTAGGTTAGGATATATATCGTTATAGACGTACACAATGTTTCCCCCGAGAAGTAGGGACCGACATGCCAGGAATGTTGTAAAATATTACATCCGAGATGTTAGGCTGCCTTAGGTTGGGCTATAAATGTTATAGACGTATATAATGTCCCCATCGAGAAGTAGGCGACGACACGCCAGGAACGTTGTAAGATATTACATTCGACATGTTAGGTCGCCTTAGGCTAGAATGTATATCGTTATAGACGCTTACAATGTTTCCACCTAGAAGTAGGGACCGACATGCCAGGAATGTAGTAAAATATTACATACGAGATGTTAGGTTGCCTTAGGTCAGGATATACAAGGTTATAGATGTATATAATGTTCCCATCGAGAAGTAAGCGACGAGACGCCAGAAATGTTGTAAAATATTACATTCGACATGTTAGGTTGCCTTAGGCTAGGATATCTAACGTTATAGACATATATAATGTTCCCACCGAAAAATAGGTGCCGACGCGTCAGGAATGTTGTAAAATATTACATCCGAGATGTTACGTTGCCGTAGGTTAGGATATACAACGTTATAGACGTATAGTATGTTCCCAGCGAGATGAAGGGACCGACATGCCAGGAATGTTATAAAATATTACATCCGAGATGTTAGGTTGCCTTAGGTTAGGATATACAAGGTTATAGATGTACATAATGACCCTATCCAGAAGTAGGCAACGACACTCCAGCAATGTTGTAAAATATTACATCCCGGATGTTAGGTTGCGTTAGGTAAGGATATACAACGTTATAGACGTATATTATGTCCCCATCGAGAAGCAGGCGACGAAACGCCAGGAATGTTGTAAAATATTACATTCGAAATGTTATGTGGCCTTAGGCTAGGATATATAACGTTATAGACGTAAATAATGTTCCCACCGAGAAGTACGGGCGGACACACAAGGAATGTTGTCAACTATTACATCCGAGATGTTAGGTTGCCTTAGGTTGGGATATATAACGTTATAGACGTATATAATCTCCCCATCCAGAAGTAGGCGACGACACGCCAGGAATATTACATCCCAGATGTTTGGTTGCGTTAGGTTAGGATACACAACGTTATAGACGTATATAATGTTCCCATCGAGATGCAGGCGACGACACGCCAGGAATGATGTAAAATATTACATTCGACATGTTAGGTCGGCTTAGGCTAGGATAAATAACGTTATAGACGTATACAATGTTCCCACCGAGAAGTACGGGCCTACACGCCAGGAATGTTGTCAACTATTACATCCGAGGTGTTAGGTTGCCTTAGGTTAGGATATATATCGTTATAGACGTATATAATGTTCCCACCGAGACGTAGGCACCGACATGCCAGGAATGTTGTAAAATATTACATCCGAGATGATAGGTTGCCTTAGGTTAGAATATACAATGTTATAGATGTATATAATGACCCTATCCAGAGGTAGGCGACGACACTCCAGGAATGTTGTAAAATATATCATCCCAGATGTTAGGTTGCGTCAGGTAAGGATATACTACGTTATAGACGTATATTATGTCCCCATCGAGAAGCAGGCGACGACACGCCAGGAATGTTGTAAAATATTACATCCCAGATGTTAGGTTGCGTTATGTTAGGATATACAACGTTATAGACATATATAATGTTCCCATCGTGAAGCAGGCGACGACACGCCAGGAATGATGTAAAATATTACATTCGACATGCTAGGTCGCCTTCGGCTAGGATATATAACGTTATAGACGTATACAATGTTCCCACCGAGAAGTACGGGCCTACACACCAGGAATGTTGTCAACTATTACATCCGACACGTTAGGTTCCCTTAGGTTAGGATATACAACGTTATAGACGTATAGTATGTTCCCACGGAGATGTAGGGGCCGACATGCCAGGAATGTTGTAAAATATTACATCCGAGATGTTAGGCTGCCTTAGGTTAGGATATACAAGGTTATAGATGTATATAATGTCCCCATCGAGAAGTAGGCGACAACACGCCAGGAATGTTGTAAAGTTTTACATTCGACATGTTAGGTTGCCTTAGACTAGGATATACAATGTTATAGATGTATATAATGTCCCCATCGAGAAGTGGGCGACGACACGCCAGGAATGTTGTAAAATTTTACATTCGACACGTTAGATTGCCTTAGGCTAGAATATATAACGTTATAGACGTATATAATGTTCCCACCGAAAAATAGGGGCCGACGCGTCAGGAATGTTGTAAAATATTACATCCGACATGTTAGGTGGCCTTAGGCTAGGATACATAACGTTATAGACGTATATAATGTTCCCACCGAGAAGTACGGGCGGACACGCCAGGAATGTTGTCAACTATTACATTCGAGATGTTAGGTTGCCTTAGGATAGGATATATAACGTTATAGACGTATATAATATCCCCATCCAGAAGTAGGCGACGACACGCCGGGAATATTACATCCCAGATGTTAGGTTGCGTTAGGTTAGAATACACAAAGTTATAGACGTATATAATGTTCCCATCGAGAAGCAGGCGACGACACGCCAGGAATGTTGTAAAGTATTACATTCGACATGTTAGGTTGCCTTAGACTAGGATATATAACGTTATAGACGTATATAATGTTCTCACCGAAAAATAGGGGCCGACGCGTCAGGAATGTTGTAAAATATTACATTCGACATGTTAGGTGGCCTTAGGGAAGGATATATAACGTTATAGACGTATATAATGTTCTCACCGAGAAGTACGGGCGGACACGCCAGGAATGTTGTCAACTATTACATCCGAGATGTTAGGTTGCCTTAGGTTAGGATATACAACGTTATAGACGTATAGTATGTTCCCACCGAGATGTAGGGACCGACATGCTAGGAATGTTGTAAAATATTACATCCGAGATGTTAGGTTGCGTTAGGTTAGGATATACAAGGTTATAGATGTATATAATGTCGCCATCGAGAAGTAGGCGACGACACGCCAGGAATGTTGTAAAGTATTACATTCGACATGTTAGGTTGCCTTAGACTAGGATATATAACGTTATAGACGTATATAATGTTCCCATCCAGAAGTAGGCGACGACACGCCGGGAATATTACATCCCAGATGTTAGGTTGCGTTAGGTTAGGGTACACAAAGTTATAGACGTATATAATGTCCCCATCGAGAAGCAGGCGACGACAAGCCCGGAATGTTGTAAAATATAACATCCGAGATGTTAGGTTCCCTTCGGTTTGGATATATATCGTTATAGACGTATATAATGTTCCTACCGAGACTTGGGGACCGACATGCCAGGAATCATGTATAATATTACATCCCACATGTTAGGTTGCTTTAGGTTAGGATATACAACGATATAGACGTATATAATGTCCCCATCGAGAAGCAGGCGACGACACGCCAGGAATGTTGTAAAATATTACATTCGACATGTTAGGTCGCATTCGGCTAGGATATATAACGTTATAGACGTATATAATGTTCCCACCGAAAAGTAGGTGCCGACGCGTCAGGAATATTGTAAAATATTACACCCGAGATGTTAGGTTCCCTTAGGTTAGGATATACAACGTTATAGACGTATAGTATGTTCCCACCGAGATGTAGGGACCGACATGCCAGGAATGTTGTAAAATATTACATCCGAGATTTTAGGCTGCCTTAGGTTAGGATATACAAGGTTATAGATGTATATAATGTCCCCATCGAGAAGTAGGCGACGACACGCCAGGAATGTTGTAAAGTATTACATTCGACATGTTATGTGGCCTTAGGCTAGGATATATGACGTTATAGACGTATATAATGTTCCCACCGAGAAGTACGGGCGGACACGCCAGGAATGTTGTCAACTATTACATCCGCGATGTTAGGTTCCATTAGGTTAGGATATACAACGTTATAGACGTATAGTATGTTCGCACGGAGGTGTAGGGACCGACATGCCAGGAATGTTGTAAAATATTACATCCGAGATGTTAGGCTGCCTTAGGTTAGGATATACAAGGTTATAGATGTATATAATGTCCCCATCGAGAAGTAGGCGACGACACGCCAGGAATGTTGTAAAGTATTACATTCGACATGTTAGGTTGCCTTAGACTGGGATATACAATGTTATAGATGTATATAATGTCCCCATCGAGAAGTAGGCGACGACACGCCAGGAATGTTGTAAAATATTATTTCCGAGATGTTAGGTTGCCTTAGGTTGGGATATATAACGTTATAGACGTATATAATCTCCCCATCCAGAAGTAGGCGACGACACGCCAGGAATATTACATCCCAGATGTTTGGTTGCGTTAGGTTAGGATACACAACGTTATAGACGTATATAATGTTCCCATCGAGATGCAGGCGACGACACGCCAGGAATGATGTAAAATATTACATTCGACATGTTAGGTCGGCTTAGGCTGTGATAAATAACGTTATAGACGTATACAATGTTCCCACCGAGATGTAGGGACCGACATGCTAGGAATGTTGTAAAATATTACATCCGAGATGTTAGGTTGCGTTAGGTTAGGATACACAAGGTTATAGATGTATATAATGTCGCCATCGAGAAGTAGGCGACGACACGCCAGGAATTTTGTAAAGTATTACATTCGACATGTTAGGTTGCCTTAGACTAGGATATATAACGTTATAGACGTATATAATGTTCCCATCCAGAAGTAGGCGACGACACGCCGGGAATATTACATCCCAGATGTTAGGTTGCGTTAGGTTAGGGTACACAAAGTTATAGACGTATATAATGTCCCCATCGAGAAGCAGGCGACGACAAGCCCGGAATGTTGTAAAATATTATATCCGAGATGTTATGTTGCCTTACGTTAGGATATATAACGTTATAGACGTATATAATGTTCGCACCGAGAAGTACAAGCCGACACGCCAGGAGTGTTGTAAACTATTACGGTAGAGATTTTAGGTTGCCTTAGGTTATGATATACAACGTTATAGACGTATATAATCTTCCCACCGAAAAGTAGGAGCCGAAGCGCCAGGAATGTTGTAAAATATTACACCCGAGATGTTAGTTTCCCTTAAGTTTGGATATATGTCGTTATAGACGTATATAACGTTCCCACCAAGGCGTAGGGACCGACATGCCAGGAATGTTGTAAAATATTACATCCCAGATGTTAGGTTGCGTTAGGTTAGGATATACAACGTTATAGACGTATATAATGTCCCCATCGAGAAGCAGGCGACGACACGCCAGGAATGTTGTAAAATATTACATCCGAGATGTTAATTTCCCTTAAGTTTGGATACATATCGTTATAGAAGTATATAATGTCCAGATCGAGACGTGGGGACCGACAAGCCAGAATGTTGTAAAATATTACATCCGAGATGTTAGGTTGCGTTAGGTTAGGATATACAACGTTATAGACGTATATAATGTCCCCATCGAGAAGCAGGCGACGACACGCCAGGAATGTTGTAAAATATTATATCCGAGATGTTATGTTGCCTTACGTTAGGATATATAACGTTATAGACGTATATAATGTTCGCACCGAGAAGTACAAGCCGACACGCCAGGAATGTTGTAAACTATTACGGTAGAGATTTTAGGTTGCCTTAGGTAATGATATATAACGTTATAGACGTATATAATCTTCCCACCGAGAAATAGGGGCCGACGCGTCAGGAATGTTGTAAAATATTAAACCCGAGATGTTAGGTTGCCTTAGGCTAGGATATATAACGTTATAGACGTATATAATGTTCCCACCGAGAAATAGGGGCCGACGCGTCAGGAATGTTGTAAAATATTAAACCCGAGATGTTAGGTTGCCTTAGGCTAGGATATATAACGTTATAGACGTATATAATGTTCCCACCGAGAAATAGGGGCCGACGCGTCAGGAATGTTGTAAAATATTAAACCCGAGATGTTAGGTTGCCTTAGGCTAGGATATATAACGTTATAGACGTATATAATGTTCCCATCGAGAAGCAGGCGACGACACGCCAGGAATGTTGTAAAATATTACATCCGAGATGTTAGAATGCTTAGGCTAGGATATACAACGTTGCAGACGTATATAATGTCCCAATCGAGAAGCAGGCGACCACACGCCAGGAATGTTGTAAAATATAACATCCGAGATGTTATGTTGCCTTACGTTAGGATATGTAACGTTATAGACGTATATAATTTTCCCACCGAAAAGTAGGAGCCGAAGCGCCAGGAATGTTGTAAAATATTACACCCGAGATGTTAGTTTCCCTTAAGTTTGGATATATGTCGTTATAGACGTATATAACGTTCCCACCAAGGCGTAGGGACCGACATGCCAGAATGTTGTAAAATATTACATCCGAGATGTTAGGTTGCGTTAGGTTAGGATATACAACGTTATAGACGCATATAATGTCCCCATCGAGAAGGAGGCGACGACACGCCAGGAATGTTGTAAAATATTATATCCGAGATGTTATGTTGCCTTACGTTAGGATATATAACGTTATAGACGTATATAATGTTCGCACCGAGAAGTACGAGCCGACACGCCAGGAATGTTGTAAACTATTACGGTAGAGATTTTAGGTTGCCTTAGGTTATGATATATAACGTTATAGACGTATATAATGTTCCCACCGAGAAATAGGGGCCGACGCGTCAGGAATGTTGTAAAATATTAAACCCGAGATGTTAGGTTGCCTTAGGCTAGGATATATAACGTTATAGACGTATATAATATTCCCACCGAGAAATAGGGGCCGACATGCCAGGAATGTTGTAAAATATTACATCCCAGATGTTAGGTTGCGTTAGGTTAGGATATACAATGTTATAGACGTATATAATGTCCCCATCGAGAAGCAGGCGACGACACGCCAGGAATGTTGTAAAATATTATATCCGAGATGTTATGTTGCCTTACGTTAGGATATATAACGTTATAGACGTATATAATGTTCGCACCGAGAAGTACAAGCCGACACGCCAGGAATGTTGTAAACTATTACGGTAGAGATTTTAGGTTGCCTTAGGTAATGATATATAACGTTATAGACGTATATAATCTTCCCACCGAGAAATAGGGGCCGACGCGTCAGGAATGTTGTAAAATATTAAACCCGAGATGTTAGGTTGCCTTAGGCTAGGATATATAACGTTATAGACGTATATAATGTTCCCACCGAGAAATAGGGGCCGACGCGTCAGGAATGTTGTAAAATATTAAACCCGAGATGTTAGGTTGCCTTAGGCTAGGATATATAACGTTATAGACGTATATAATGTTCCCATCGAGAAGCAGGCGACGACACGCCAGGAATCTTGTAAAATATTACATCCGAGATGTTAGAATGCTTAGGCTAGGATATACAACGTTGTAGACGTATATAATGTCCCAATCGAGAAGCAGGCGACCACACGCCAGGAATGTTGTAAAATATAACATCCGAGATGTTATGTTGCCTTACGTTAGGATATGTAACGTTATAGACGTATATAATTTTCCCACCGAAAAGTAGGAGCCGAAGCGCCAGGAATGTTGTAAAATATTACACCCGAGATGTTAGTTTCCCTTAAGTTTGGATATATGTCGTTATAGACGTATATAACGTTCCCACCAAGGCGTAGGGACCGACATGCAAGGAATGTTGTAAAATATTACATCCCAGATGTTAGGTTGCGTTAGGTTAGGATATACAACGTTATAGACGTATATAATGTCCCCATCGAGAAGCAGGCGACGACACGCCAGGAATGTTGTAAAATATTACATCCGAGATGTTAATTTCCCTCACGTTTGGATATATATCGTTATAGAAGTATATAATGTCCAGATCGAGACGTGGGGACCGACAAGCCAGAATGTTGTAAAATATTACATCCGAGATGTTAGGTTGCGTTAGGTTAGGATATACAACGTTATAGACGTATATAATGTCCCCATCGAGAAGCAGGCGACGACACGCCAGGAATGTTGTAAAATATTATATCCGAGATGTTATGTTGCCTTACGTTAGGATATATAACGTTATAGACGTATATAATGTTCGCACCGAGAAGTACGAGCCGACACGCCAGGAATGTTGTAAACTATTACGGTAGAGATTTTAGGTTGCCTTAGGTTATGATATATAACGTTATAGACGTATATAATGTTCCCACCGAGAAATAGGGGCCGACGCGTCAGGAATGTTGTAAAATATTAAACCCGAGATGTTAGGTTGCCTTAGGCTAGGATATATATCGTTATAGACGTATATAATATTCCCACCGAGAAATAGGGGCCGACATGCCAGGAATGTTGTAAAATATTACATCCCAGATGTTAGGTTGCGTTAGGTTAGGATATACAATGTTATAGACGTATATAATGTCCCCATCGAGAAGCAGGCGACGACACGCCAGGAATGTTGTAAAATATTATATCCGAGATGTTATGTTGCCTTACGTTAGGATATATAACGTTATAGACGTATATAATGTTCGCACCGAGAAGTACAAGCCGACACGCCAGGAATGTTGTAAACTATTACGGTAGAGATTTTAGGTTGCCTTAGGTAATGATATATAACGTTATAGACGTATATAATCTTCCCACCGAGAAATAGGGGCCGACGCGTCAGGAATGTTGTAAAATATTAAACCCGAGATGTTAGGTTGCCTTAGGCAAGGATATATAACGTTATAGACGTATATAATGTTCCCACCGAGAAATAGGGGCCGACGCGTCAGGAATGTTGTAAAATATTAAACCCGAGATGTTAGGTTGCCTTAGGCTAGGATATATAACGTTATAGACGTATATAATGTTCCCATCGAGAAGCAGGCGACGACACGCCAGGAATCTTGTAAAATATTACATCCGTGATGTTAGAATGCTTAGGCTAGGATATACAACGTTGTAGACGTATATAATGTCCCAATCGAGAAGCAGGCGACCACACGCCAGGAATGTTGTAAAATATAACATCCGAGATGTTATGTTGCCTTACGTTAGGATATGTAACGTTATAGACGTATATAATTTTCCCACCGAAAAGTAGGAGCCGAAGCGCCAGGAATGTTGTAAAATATTACACCCGAGATGTTAGTTCCCCTTAAGTTTGGATATATGTCGTTATAGACGTATATAACGTTCCCACCAAGGCGTAGGGACCGACATGCAAGGAATGTTGTAAAATATTACATCCCAGATGTTAGGTTGCGTTAGGTTAGGATATACAACGTTATAGACGTATATAATGTCCCCATCGAGAAGCAGGCGACGACACGCCAGGAATGTTGTAAAATATTACATCCGAGATGTTAATTTCCCTTACGTTTGGATATATATCGTTATAGAAGTATATAATGTCCAGATCGAGACGTGGGGACCGACAAGCCAGAATGTTGTAAAATATTACATCCGAGATGTTAGGTTGCGTTAGGTTAGGATATACAACGTTATAGACGTATATAATGTCCCCATCGAGAAGCAGGCGACGACACGCCATGAATGTTGTAAAATATTATATCCGAGATGTTATGTTGCCTTACGTTAGGATATATAACGTTATAGACGTATATAATGTTCCCACCGAGAAATAGGGGCCGACGCGTCAGGAATGTTGTAAAATATTAAACCCGAGATGTTAGGTTGCCTTAGGCTAGGATATATAACGTTATAGACGTATATAATGTTCCCATCGAGAAGCGGGCGACGACACGCCAGGAATCTTGTAAAATATTACATCCGAGATGTTAGAATGCTTAGGCTAGGATATACAACGTTGTAGACGTATATAATGTCCCAATCGAGAAGCAGGCGACCACACGCCAGGAATGTTGTAAAATATAACATCCGAGATGTTATGTTGCCTTACGTTAGGATATGTAACGTTATAGACGTATATAATTTTCCCACCGAAAAGTAGGAGCCGAAGCGCCAGGAATGTTGTAAAATATTACACCCGAGATGTTAGTTTCCCTTAAGTTTGGATATATGTCGTTATAGACGTATATAACGTTCCCACCAAGGCGTAGGGACCGACATGCAAGGAATGTTGTAAAATATTACATCCCAGATGTTAGGTTGCGTTAGGTTAGGATATACAACGTTATAGACGTATATAATGTCCCCATCGAGAAGCAGGCGACGACACGCCAGGAATGTTGTAAAATATTACATCCGAGATGTTAATTTCCCTCACGTTTGGATATATATCGTTATAGAAGTATATAATGTCCAGATCGAGACGTGGGGACCGACAAGCCAGAATGTTGTAAAATATTACATCCGAGATGTTAGGTTGCGTTAGGTTAGGATATACAACGTTATAGACGTATATAATGTCCCCATCGAGAAGCAGGCGACGACACGCCAGGAATGTTGTAAAATATTATATCCGAGATGTTATGTTGCCTTACGTTAGGATATATAACGTTATAGACGTATATAATGTTCGCACCGAGAAGTACGAGCCGACACGCCAGGAATGTTGTAAACTATTACGGTAGAGATTTTAGGTTGCCTTAGGTTATGATATATAACGTTATAGACGTATATAATGTTCCCACCGAGAAATAGGGGCCGACGCGTCAGGAATGTTGTAAAATATTAAACCCGAGATGTTAGGTTGCCTTAGGCTAGGATATATAACGTTATAGACGTATATAATATTCCCACCGAGAAATAGGGGCCGACATGCCAGGAATGTTGTAAAATATTACATCCCAGATGTTAGGTTGCGTTAGGTTAGGATATACAATGTTATAGACGTATATAATGTCCCCATCGAGAAGCAGGCGACGACACGCCAGGAATGTTGTAAAATATTATATCCGAGATGTTATGTTGCCTTACGTTAGGATATATAACGTTATAGACGTATATAATGTTCGCACCGAGAAGTACAAGCCGACACGCCAGGAATGTTGTAAACTATTACGGTAGAGATTTTAGGTTGCCTTAGGTAATGATATATAACGTTATAGACGTATATAATCTTCCCACCGAGAAATAGGGGCCGACGCGTCAGGAATGTTGTAAAATATTAAACCCGAGATGTTAGGTTGCCTTAGGCTAGGATATATAACGTTATAGACGTATATAATGTTCCCACCGAGAAATAGGGGCCGACGCGTCAGGAATGTTGTAAAATATTAAACCCGAGATGTTAGGTTGCCTTAGGCTAGGATATATAACGTTATAGACGTATATAATGTTCCCATCGAGAAGCAGGCGACGACACGCCAGGAATCTTGTAAAATATTACATCCGAGATGTTAGAATGCTTAGGCTAGGATATACAACGTTGTAGACGTATATAATGTCCCAATCGAGAAGCAGGCGACCACACGCCAGGAATGTTGTAAAATATAACATCCGAGATGTTATGTTGCCTTACGTTAGGATATGTAACGTTATAGACGTATATAATTTTCCCACCGAAAAGTAGGAGCCGAAGCGCCAGGAATGTTGTAAAATATTACACCCGAGATGTTAGTTCCCCTTAAGTTTGGATATATGTCGTTATAGACGTATATAACGTTCCCACCAAGGCGTAGGGACCGACATGCAAGGAATGTTGTAAAATATTACATCCCAGATGTTAGGTTGCGTTAGGTTAGGATATACAACGTTATAGACGTATATAATGTCCCCATCGAGAAGCAGGCGACGACACGCCATGAATGTTGTAAAATATTATATCCGAGATGTTATGTTGCCTTACGTTAGGATATATAACGTTATAGACGTATATAATGTTCGAACCGAGAAGTACGAGCCGACACGCCAGGAATGTTGTAAACTATTACGGTAGAGATTTTAGGTTGCCTTAGGTTATGATATATAACGTTATAGACGTATATAATGTTCCCACCGAGAAATAGGGGCCGACGCGTCAGGAATGTTGTAAAATATTAAACCCGAGATGTTAGGTTGCCTTAGGCTAGGATATATAACGTTATAGACGTATATAATATTGCCACCGAGAAATAGGGGCCGACATGCCAGGAATGTTGTAAAATATTACATCCCAGATGTTAGGTTGCGTTAGGTTAGGATATACAATGTTATAGACGTATATAATGTCCCCATCGAGAAGCAGGCGACGACACGCCAGGAATGTTGTAAAACATTATATCCGAGATGTTATGTTGCCTTACGTTAGGATATATAACGTTATAGACGTATATAATGTTCGCACCGAGAAGTACAAGCCGACACGCCAGGAATGTTGTAAACTATTACGGTAGAGATTTTAGGTTGCCTTAGGTAATGATATATAACGTTATAGACGTATATAATCTTCCCACCGAGAAATAGGGGCCGACGCGTCAGGAATGTTGTAAAATATTAAACCCGAGATGTTAGGTTGCCTTAGGCAAGGATATATAACGTTATAGACGTATATAATGTTCCAACCGAGAAATAGGGGCCGACGCGTCAGGAATGTTGTAAAATATTAAACCCGAGATGTTAGGTTGCCTTAGGCTAGGATATATAACATTATAGACGTATATAATGTTCCCACCGAGAAATAGGGGCCGACGCGTCAGGAATGTTGTAAAATATTAAACCCGAGATGTTAGGTTGCGTTAGGTTAGGATATACAACGTTATAGACGTATATAATGTCCCCATCGAGAAGCAGGCGACGACACGCCAGGAATGTTGTAAAATATTACATCCGAGATGTTATGTTGCCTTACGTTAGGATATATAACGTTATAGACGTATATAATGTTCGCACCGAGAAGTACGAGCCGACACGCCAGGAATGTTGTAAACTATTACGGTAGATATTTTAGGTTGCCTTACGTTATGATATATAACGTTATAGACGTATATAATGTTACCACCGAGAAATAGGGGCCGACGCGTCAGGAATGTTGTAAAATATTAAACCCGAGATGTTAGGTTGCCTTAGGCTAGGATATATAACGTTATAGAAGTATATAATATTCCCACCGAGAAATAGGGGCCGACATGCCAGGAATGTTGTAAAATATTACATCCCAGATGTTAGGTTGCGTTAGATTAGGATATACAACGTTATAGACGTATATAATGTCCCCATCGAGAAGCAGGCGACGACACGCCAGGAATGTTGTAAAATATTACATCCGAGATGTTATGTTGCCTTACGTTAGGATATGTTACGTTATAGACGTATATAATGTTCCCAAAGAAAAGTAGGAGCCGAAGCGCCAGGAATGTAGTAAAATATTACATACGAGATGTTAGGTTGCCTTAGGTAAGGATATATAACGTTATAGACGTATGTAATGTTCCCACCGAAAAATAGGGTCCGACGCGTCAGGAATGTTGTAAAATATTACACCCGAAATGTTAGGTTCCCTTAGGTTAGGATATACAACGTTATAGACGTATATAACGTCCCCATCGAGAAGCAGGCGACGACACGCTAGGAATGTTGTAAAATATTACATTCGACATGTTAGGTGGCCTTAGGCTAGGATATATAACGTTATAGACGTATATAATGTTCCCACCGAGAAGTACGGGCGGACACGCTACGAACGTTGTCAACTATTACATCCGAGATGTTAGGTTGCTTTAGGTTAGGATATATATCGTTATAGACGTATATAATGTTCCTACCGACACTTGAGGACCGACATGCCAGGAATCTTGTAAAATATTACATCCCAGATGTTTGGTTGCGTTAGGTTAGGATACACAACGTTATAGACGTATATAATGTTCCCATCGAGAAGCAGGCGACGACACGCCAGGAATGATGTAAAATATTACATTCGACATGTTAGGTCGCCTTAGACTAGGATATATAAGGTTATAGACGTATATAATGTTCCCACCGAAAAATAGGGGCCGACGCGTCAGGAATGTTGTAAAATATTACATTCGACATGCTAGGTGGCTTTAGACTAGGATATATAACGTTATAGACGTATATAATGTTCCCACCGAAAAATAGGGGCCGACGCGTCAGGAATGTTGTAAAATATTACACCCGAAATGTTAGGTTCCCTTAGGTTAGGATATACAACGTTATAGACGTATATAACGTCCCCATCGAGAAGCAGGCGACGACACGCCAGGAATGTTGTAAAATATTACATTCGACATGTTAGGTGGCCTTAGGCTAGGATATATAACGTTATAGACGTATATAATGTCCCCATCCAGAAGTAGGCGACGACACGCCAGGAATATTACATCCCAGATATTTGGTTGCGTTAGATTAGGATACACAACGTTATAGACGTATATAATGTTCCCATCGAGAAGCAGGCGACGACACGCCAGGAATGATGTAAAATATTACATTCGACATGTTAGGTCGCCTTAGGCTAGGATATACATCGTTATAGACGTATACAATGTTCCCACCGAGAAGTAGGGCCCGACATGCCATGAATGTTGTAAAATATTACATCTGAGATGTAAAGTTCCCTTAGGTTAGGATATATATCGTTATAGACGTATATAACGTTCCCACCGACACGTAGGGACCGACATGCCAGGAATGTTGTAAAATATTACACCCCAGATGTTAGGTTGCGTTAGGTTAGTATATACAAGGTTATAGACGTATATAATGTCCCCATCGAGAAGCAGGCGACGACACGCCAGGAATGTTGTAAAATATTATATCCGAGATGTTATGTTGCCTTACGTTAGGATATATAACGTTATAGACGTATATAATGTTCGCACCGAGAAGTACAAGCCGACACGCCAGGAATGTTGTAAACTATTACGGTAGAGATTTTAGGTTGCCTTAGGTAATGATATATAACGTTATAGACGTATATAATCTTCCCACCGAGAAATAGGGGCCGACGCGTCAGGAATGTTGTAAAATATTAAACCCGAGATGTTAGGTTGCCTTAGGCTAGGATATATAACGTTATAGACGTATATAATGTTCCCACCGAGAAATAGGGGCCGACGCGTCAGGAATGTTGTAAAATATTAAACCCGAGATGTTATGTTGCCTTAGGCTAGGATATATAACGTTATAGACGTATATAATGTTCCCATCGAGAAGCAGGCGACGACACGCCAGGAATCTTGTAAAATATTACATCCGAGATGTTAGAATGCTTAGGCTAGGATATACAACGTTGTAGACGTATATAATGTTCCAATCGAGAAGCAGGCGACCACACGCCAGGAATGTTGTAAAATATAACATCCGAGATGTTATGTTGCCTTACGTTAGGATATGTAACGTTATAGACGTATATAATTTTCCCACCGAAAAGTAGGAGCCGAAGCGCCAGGAATGTTGTAAAATATTACACCCGAGATGTTAGTTTCCCTTAAGTTTGGATATATGTCGTTATAGACGTATATAACGTTCCCACCAAGGCGTAGGGACCGACATGCAAGGAATGTTGTAAAATATTACATCCCAGATGTTAGGTTGCGTTAGGTTAGGATATACAACGTTATAGACGTATATAATGTCCCCATCGAGAAGCAGGCGACGACACGCCAGGAATGTTGTAAAATATTACATCCGAGATGTTAATTTCCCTCACGTTTGGATATATATCGTTATAGAAGTATATAATGTCCAGATCGAGACGTGGGGACCGACAAGCCAGAATGTTGTAAAATATTACATCCGAGATGTTAGGTTGCGTTAGGTTAGGATATACAACGTTATAGACGTATATAATGTCCCCATCGAGAAGCAGGCGACGACACGCCAGGAATGTTGTAAAATATTATATCCGAGATGTTATGTTGCCTTACGTTAGGATATATAACGTTATAGACGTATATAATGTTCGCACCGAGAAGTACGAGCCGACACGCCAGGAATGTTGTAAACTATTACGGTAGAGATTTTAGGTTGCCTTAGGTTATGATATATAACGTTATAGACGTATATAATGTTCCCACCGAGAAATAGGGGCCGACGCGTCAGGAATGTTGTAAAATATTAAACCCGAGATGTTAGGTTGCCTTAGGCTAGGATATATAACGTTATAGACGTATATAATATTCCCACCGAGAAATAGGGGCCGACATGCCAGGAATGTTGTAAAATATTACATCCCAGATGTTAGGTTGCGTTAGGTTAGGATATACAATGTTATAGACGTATATAATGTCCCCATCGAGAAGCAGGCGACGACACGCCAGGAATGTTGTAAAATATTATATCCGAGATGATATGTTGCCTTACGTTAGGATATATAACGTTATAGACGTATATAATGTTCGCACCGAGAAGTACAAGCCGACACGCCAGGAATGTTGTAAACTATTACGGTAGAGATTTTAGGTTGCCTTAGGTAATGATATATAACGTTATAGACGTATATAATCTTCCCACCGAGAAGTAGGGGCCGACGCGTCAGGAATGTTGTAAAATATTAAACCCGAGATGTTAGGTTGCCTTAGGCTAGGATATATAACGTTATAGACGTATATAATGTTCCCACCGAGAAATAGGGGCCGACGCGTCAGGAATGTTGTAAAATATTAAACCCGAGATGTTAGGTTGCCTTAGGCTAGGATATATAACGTTATAGACGTATATAATGTTCCCATCGAGAAGCAGGCGACGACACGCCAGGAATCTTGTAAAATATTACATCCGAGATGTTAGAATGCTTAGGCTAGGATATACAACGTTGTAGACGTATATAATGTCCCAATCGAGAAGCAGGCGACCACACGCCAGGAATGTTGTAAAATATAACATCCGAGATGTTATGTTGCCTTACGTTAGGATATGTAACGTTATAGACGTATATAATTTTCCCACCGAAAAGTAGGAGCCGAAGCGCCAGGAATGTTGTAAAATATTACACCCGAGATGTTAGTTCCCCTTAAGTTTGGATATATGTCGTTATAGACGTATATAACGTTCCCACCAAGGCGTAGGGACCGACATGCAAGGAATGTTGTAAAATATTACATCCCAGATGTTAGGTTGCGTTAGGTTAGGATATACAACGTTATAGACGTATATAATGTCCCCATCGAGAAGCAGGCGACGACACGCCAGGAATGTTGTAAAATATTACATCCGAGATGTTAATTTCCCTTACGTTTGGATATATATCGTTATAGAAGTATATAATGTCCAGATCGAGACGTGGGGACCGACAAGCCAGAATGTTGTAAAATATTACATCCGAGATGTTAGGTTGCGTTAGGTTAGGATATACAACGTTATAGACGTATATAATGTCCCCATCGAGAAGCAGGCGACGACACGCCATGAATGTTGTAAAATATTATATCCGAGATGTTATGTTGCCTTACGTTAGGATATATAACGTTATAGACGTATATAATGTTCGAACCGAGAAGTACGAGCCGACACGCCAGGAATGTTGTAAACTATTACGGTAGAGATTTTAGGTTGCCTTAGGTTATGATATATAACGTTATAGACGTATATAATGTTCCCACCGAGAAATAGGGGCCGACGCGTCAGGAATGTTGTAAAATATTAAACCCGAGATGTTAGGTTGCCTTAGGCTAGGATATATAACGTTATAGACGTATATAATATTCCCACCGAGAAATAGGGGCCGACATGCCAGGAATGTTGTAAAATATTACATCCCAGATGTTAGGTTGCGTTAGGTTAGGATATACAATGTTATAGACGTATATAATGTCCCCATCGAGAAGCAGGCGACGACACGCCAGGAATGTTGTAAAACATTATATCCGAGATGTTATGTTGCCTTACGTTAGGATATATAACGTTATAGACGTATATAATGTTCGCACCGAGAAGTACAAGCCGACACGCCAGGAATGTTGTAAACTATTACGGTAGAGATTTTAGGTTACCTTAGGTAATGATATATAACGTTATAGACGTATATAATCTTCCCACCGAGAAATAGGGGCCGACGCGTCAGGAATGTTGTAAAATATTAAACCCGAGATGTTAGGTTGCCTTAGGCAAGGATATATAACGTTATAGACGTATATAATGTTCCAACCGAGAAATAGGGGCCGACGCGTCAGGAATGTTGTAAAATATTAAACCCGAGATGTTAGGTTGCCTTAGGCTAGGATATATAACATTATAGACGTATATAATGTTCCCACCGAGAAATAGGGGCCGACGCGTCAGGAATGTTGTAAAATATTAAACCCGAGATGTTAGGTTGCGTTAGGTTAGGATATACAACGTTATAGACGTATATAATGTCCCCATCGAGAAGCAGGCGACGACACGCCAGGAATGTTGTAAAATATTACATCCGAGATGTTATGTTGCCTTACATTAGGATATATAACGTTATAGACGTATATAATGTTCGCACCGAGAAGTACGAGCCGACACGCCAGGAATGTTGTAAACTATTACGGTAGATATTTTAGGTTGCCTTACGTTATGATATATAACGTTATAGACGTATATAATGTTACCACCGAGAAATAGGGGCCGACGCGTCAGGAATGTTGTAAAATATTAAACCCGAGATGTTAGGTTGCCTTAGGCTAGGATATATAACGTTATAGAAGTATATAATATTCCCACCGAGAAATAGGGGCCGACATGCCAGGAATGTTGTAAAATATTACATCCCAGATGTTAGGTTGCGTTAGATTAGGATATACAACGTTATAGACGTATATAATGTCCCCATCGAGAAGCAGGCGACGACACGCCAGGAATGTTGTAAAATATTACATCCGAGATGTTATGTTGCCTTACGTTAGGATATGTTACGTTATAGACGTATATAATGTTCCCAAAGAAAAGTAGGAGCCGAAGCGCCAGGAATGTAGTAAAATATTACATACGAGATGTTAGGTTGCCTTAGGTAAGGATATACAAGGTTATAGATGTATATAATGTTCCCATCGAGAAGTAGGCAACGAGACGCCCGGAATGTTGTAAAATATTACATTCGACATTTTAGGTTGCCTTAGGCCAGGATATATAACGTTATAGACGTATGTAATGTTCCCACCGAAAAATAGGGTCCGACGCGTCAGGAATGTTGTAAAATATTACACCCGAAATGTTAGGTTCCCTTAGGTTAGGATATACAACGTTATAGACGTATATAACGTCCCCATCGAGAAGCAGGCGACGACACGCTAGGAATGTTGTAAAATATTACATTCGACATGCTAGGTGGCTTTAGACTAGGATATATAACGTTATAGACGTATATAATGTTCCCACCGAAAAATAGGGGCCGACGCGTCAGGAATGTTGTAAAATATTACATTCGACATGTTAGGTGGCCTTAAGCTAGGATATGTAACGTTATAGACGTATATAATGTTCCCACCGAGAAGTACGGGCGGACACGCCAGGAATGTTGTCAACTATTACATCCGAGAACTTAGGTTGCCTTAGGTTAGGATATATAACGTTATAGACGTATATAATGTCCCCATCCAGAAGTAGGCGACGACACGCCAGGAATGTTGTAAAATATTACATTCGACATGTTAGGTGGCCTTAGGCTAGGATATATAACGTTATAGACGTATATAATGTCCCCATCCAGAAGTAGGCGACGACACGCCAGGAATATTACATCCCAGATATTTGGTTGCGTTAGATTAGGATACACAACGTTATAGACGTATATAATGTTCCCATCGAGAAGCAGGCGACGACACGCCAGGAATGATGTAAAATATTACATTCGACATGTTAGGTCGCCTTAGGCTAGGATATACATCGTTATAGACGTATACAATGTTCCCACCGAGAAGTAGGGCCCGACATGCCATGAATGTTGTAAAATATTACATCTGAGATGTAAAGTTCCCTTAGGTTAGGATATATATCGTTATAGACGTATATAACGTTCCCACCGACACGTAGGGACCGACATGCCAGGAATGTTGTAAAATATTACACCCCAGATGTTAGGTTGCGTTAGGTTAGTATATACAAGGTTATAGACGTATATAATGTCCCCATCGAGAAGCAGGCGACGAGACGCCAGAATGTTGTAAAATATTACATCCGAGATGTTAGGTTGCCTTAGGCTAGGATAAATATCGTTATAGACGTATACAATGCTCCCACCGAGAAGTAGGGACCGACATGCCAGGAATGTTGTAAAATATTACATCCGAGATGTTAGGTTGCTTTACGTTAGGATATATATCGTTATAGACGTATATAATGTTCCTACCGAGATTTGAGGACCGACATGCCAGGAATCTTGTAAAATATTACATCCCAAATGTTCGGTTGCGTCAGGTTAGGATATACAACGTTATAGACGTATATAATGTCCCCATCGAGAAGTAGGCAACGACACGCCAGGAATGTTGTAAAATATTACATTGGACATGTTATGTCGCCTTAGGCTAGGATATATAACGTTATAGACGTATACAATGTTCCCAACCGAGAAGTACGGGCCTACACGCCAGGAATGTTTTCAACTATTACATCCGAGATGTCAGGTTGCCTTAGGTTAGGATATATACCGTTATAGACGTATACAATGTTTCCACCGAGAAGTAGGGACCGACATGCCAGGAATGTTATAAAATATTACATCCGAGATGTTAGGTTGCTTTACGTTAGGATATATATCGTTATAGACGTATATAATGTTCCTACCGAGATTTGAGGACCGACATGCCAGGAATCTTGTAAAATATTACATCCCAAATGTTCGGTTGCGTCAGGTTAGGATATACAACGTTATAGACGTATATAATGTCCCCATCGAGAAGTAGGCAACGACACGCCAGGAATGTTGTAAAATATTACATTCGACATGTTATGTCGCCTTAGGCTAGGATATATAACGTTACAGACGTATACAATGTTCCCAACCGAGAAGTACGGGCCTACACGCCAGGAATGTTTTCAACTATTACATCCGAGATGTCAGGTTGCCTTAGGTTAGGATATATACCGTTATAGACGTATACAATGTTTCCACCGAGAAGTAGGGACCGACATGCCAGGAATGTTATAAAATATTACATCCGAGATGCTAGGTTGCCTTAGGTTAGGATATACAAGGTTATAGATGTACATAATGACCCTATCCAGAATTAGGCGACGACACTCCAGGAATGTTGTAACATATTACATCCGGGATGTTAGGTTGCGTTAGGTAAGGATATACAACGTTATAGACGTATATTATGTCCCCACCGAGAAGCAGGCGACGACACGCCAGGAATGTTGTAAAATATTACTTTCGACATGTTAGGTGGCCTTAGGCTTGGATATATAACGTTATGGACGTATATAATGTTCCCACCGAAAAATAGGGGCCGACGCGTCAGGAATGTTGTAAAATATTACATCCGAGATGTTACGTTGCCGTAGGTTAGGATATACAACGTTATAGACGTATAGTATGTTCCCAGCGAGATGAAGGGACCGACATGCCAGGAATGTTATAAAATATTACATCCGAGATGTTAGGTTGCCTTAGGTTAGGATATACAAGGTTATAGATGTACATAATGACCCTATCCAGAAGTAGGCGACGACACTCCAGCAATGTTGTAAAATATTACATCCCGGATGTTAGGTTGCGTTAGGTAAGGATATACAACGTTATAGACGTATATTATGTCCCCATCGAGAAGCAGGCGACGAAACGCCAGGAATGTTGTAAAATATTACATTCGACATGTTATGTGGCCTTAGGATAGGATATATAACGTTATAGACGTATATAATGTTCCCACCGAGAAGTACGGGCGGACACGCAAGGAATGTTGTCAACTATTACATCCGAGATGTTAAGTTGCCTTAGGTTGGGATATATAACGTTATAGACGTATATAATCTCCCCATCCAGAAGTAGGCGACGACACGCCAGGAATATTACATCCCAGATGTTTGGTTGCGTTAGGTTAGGATACACAACGTTATAGACGTATATAATGTTTCCATCGAGATGCAGGCGACGACACGCCAGGAATGATGTAAAATATAACATTCGACATGTTAGGTCGGCTTAGGCTAGGATAAATAACGTTATAGACGTATACAATGTTCCCACCGAGAAGTACGGGCCTACACGCCAGGAATGTTGTCAACTATTACATCCGAGGTGTTAGGTTGCCTTAGGTTAGGATATATATCGTTATAGACGTATATAATGTTCCCACCGAGACGTAGGCACCGACATGCCAGGAATGTTGTAAAATATTACATCCGAGATGTTAGGTTGCCTTAGGTTAGGATATACAAGGTTATAGATGTATATAATGTCCCCATCGAGAAGTAGGCGACGACACGCCAGGAATGTTGTAAAGTATTACATTCGACATGTTAGGTTGCCTTAGACTAGGATATATAACGTTGTAGACGTATATAATGTTCCCACCGAAAAATAGGGGCCGACGCGACAGAAATGTTGTAAAATATTACATTCGGCATGTTAGGTGGCCTTAGGCTAGGATATATAACGTTATATACGTATATAATGTTCTCACCGAGAAGTACGGGCGGACACGCCAGGAATGTTGTCAACTATTACATCCGAGATGTTAGGTTGCCTTAGGTTAGGATATACAACGTTATAGACGTATAGTATGTTCCCAGCGAGATGAAGGGACCGACATGCCAGGAATGTTATAAAATATTACATCCGAGATGTTAGGTTGCCTTAGGTTAGGATATACAAGGTTATAGATGTACATAATGACCCTATCCAGAATTAGGCGACGACACTCCAGGAATGTTGTAACATATTACATCCGGGATGTTAGGTTGCGTTAGGTAAGGATATACAACGTTATAGACGTATATTATGTCCCCATCGAGAAGCAGGCGACGACACGCCAGGAATGTTGTAAAATATTACATCCGAGATGTTAATTTCCCTTACGTTTGGATATATATCGTTATAGAAGTATATAATGTCCAGATCGAGACGTGGGGACCGACAAGCCAGAATGTTGTAAAATATTACATCCGAGATGTTAGGTTGCGTTAGGTTAGGATATACAACGTTATAGACGTATATAATGTCCCCATCGAGAAGCAGGCGACGACACGCCAGGAATGTTGTAAAATATTACATCCGAGATGTTATGTTGCCTTACGTTAGGATATGTTACGTTATAGACGTATATAATGTTCCCAAAGAAAAGTAGGAGCCGAAGCGCCAGGAATGTAGTAAAATATTACATACGAGATGTTAGGTTGCCTTAGGTAAGGATATACAAGGTTATAGATGTATATAATGTTCCCATCGAGAAGTAGGCAACGAGACGCCCGGAATGTTGTAAAATATTACATTCGACATTTTAGGTTGCCTTAGGCCAGGATATATAACGTTATAGACGTATATAATGTTCCCACCGAAAAATAGGGTCCGACGCGTCAGGAATGTTGTAAAATATTACACCCGAAATGTTAGGTTCCCTTAGGTTAGGATATACAACGTTATAGACGTATATAACGTCCCCATCGAGAAGCAGGCGACGACACGCTAGGAATGTTGTAAAATATTACATTCGACATGTTAGGTGGCCTTAGGCTAGGATATATAACGTTATAGACGTATATAATGTTCCCACCGAGAAGTACGGGCGGACACGCCAGGAATGTTGTCAACTATTACATCCGAGATCTTAGGTTGCCTTAGGTTAGGATATATAACGTTATAGACGTATATAATGTCCCCATCCAGAAGTAGGCGACGACACGCCAGGAATGTTGTAAAATATTACATTCGACATGTTAGGTGGCCTTAGGCTAGGATATATATCGTTATAGACGTATATAATGTCCCCATCCAGAAGTAGGCGACGACACGCCAGGAATATACATCCCAGATATTTGGTTGCGTTAGATTAGGATACACAACGTTATAGACGTATATAATGTTCCCATCGAGAAGCAGGCGACGACACGCCAGGAATGATGTGAAATATTACATTCGACATGTTAGGTCGCCTTAGGCTAGGATATACATCGTTATAGACGTATACAATGTTCCCACCGAGAAGTGGGGCCCGACATGCCAGGAATGTTGTAAAATATTACATCTGAGATGTAAAGTTCCCTTAGGTTAGGATATATATCGTTATAGACGTATATAACGTTCCCACCGACACGTAGGGACCGACATGCCAGGAATGTTGTAAAATATTACACCCCAGATATTAGGTTGCGTTAGGTTAGTATATACAAGGTTATAGACGTATATAATGTCCCCATCGAGAGGCAGGCGACGAGACGCCAGAATGTTGTAAAATATTACATCCGAGATGTTAGGTTGCCTTAGGCTAGGATAAATATCGTTATAGACGTATACAATGCTCCCACCGAGAAGTAGGGACCGACATGCCAGGAATGTTGTAAAATATTACATCCGAGATGTTAGGATGCTTTACGTTAGGATATATATCGTTATAGACGTATATAATGTTCCTACCGAGACTTGAGGACCGACATGCCAGGAATCTTGTAAAATATTACATCCCAAATGTTCGGTTGCGTCAGGTTAGGATATACAACGTTATAGACGTATATAATGTCCCCATCGAGAAGTAGGCAACGACACGCCAGGAATGTTGTAAAATATTACATTCGACATGTTATGTCGCCTTAGGCTAGGATATATAACGTTATAGACGTATACAATGTTCCCACCGAGAAGTACGGGCCTACACGCCAGGAATGTTTTCAACTATTACATCCGAGATGTCAGGTTGCCTTAGGTTAGGATATATACCGTTATAGACGTATACAATGTTTCCACCGAGAAGTAGGGACCGACATGCCAGGAATGTTATAAAATATTACATCCGAGATGCTAGGTTGCCTTAGGTTAGGATATACAAGGTTATAGATGTACATAATGACCCTATCCAGAATTAGGCGACGACACTCCAGGAATGTTGTAACATATTACATCCGGGATGTTAGGTTGCGTTAGGTAAGGACATACAACGTTATAGACGTATATTATGTCCCCATCGAGAAGCAGGCGACGACACGCCAGGAATGTTGTAAAATATTACATCCCAGATGTTAGGTTGCGTTAGGTAAGGATATACAACGTTATAGACGTATATTGTTTCCCCGTTGAGAAGCAGGCGACGACACGCCAGGAATGTTGTAAAATATTACATCCCAGGTGTTAGGTTGCGTTAGGTTAGGATATACAACGTTATAGACGTATATTATGTCCCCATCGAGATGTAGGGACCGACATGCCAGGAATGTTGTAAAGTATTACATCCGAGATGTTAGGTTGCTTTAGGTTAGGATATATATCGTTATAGACGAATATAATGTTCCTACCGAGACTTGAGGACCGACATGCCAGGAATCTTGTAAAATATTACATCCCAGATGTTAGGTTGCTTTAGGTTAGGATATACAAGGTTATAGACGTATATAATGTCCCCACCGAGAAGCAGGCGACGACACGCCAGGAATGTTGTAAAATATTACTATCGACATGTTAGGTGGCCTTAGGCTTGGATATATAACGTTATGGACGTATATAATGTTCCCACCGAAAAATAGGGGCCGACGCGTCAGGAATGTTGTAAAATATTACATCCGAGATGTTACGTTGCCGTAGGTTAGGATATACAACGTTA
This sequence comes from Xylocopa violacea, assembly GCA_963969225.1. Lineage (NCBI taxonomy): Eukaryota > Metazoa > Arthropoda > Insecta > Hymenoptera > Apidae > Xylocopa > Xylocopa violacea. The sequence goes on from CAXAJV010000001.1 coordinate 29,188,187, forward strand.
TAGACGTATAGTATGTTCCCAGCGAGATGAAGGGACCGACATGCCAGGAATGTTATAAAATATTACATCCGAGATGTTAGGTTGCCTTAGGTTAGGATATACAAGGTTATAGATGTACATAATGACCCTATCCAGAAGTAGGCGACGACACTCCAGCAATGTTGTAAAATATTACATCCCAAATGATAGGTTGCGTTAGGTTAGGATATACAACGTTATAGACGTATATAATCTCCCAATCGAGAAGTAGGCGACGACACGCCAGGAATGTTGTAAAGTATTACATTCGACATGCTATGTGGCCTTAGGCTAGGATATATCACGTTATAGACGTATATAATGTTCCCACCGAGAAGTACGGGCGGACACGCCAGGAATGTTGTCAACTATTACATCCGAGATGTTAGGTTGCCTTAGGTTGGGATATATAACGTTATAGACGTATATAATCTCCCCATCCAGAAGTAGGCGACGACACGCCAGGAATATTACATCCCAGATGTTAGGTTGCGTTAGGCTAGGATACATAACGTTATAGACGTATATAATGTTCCCACCGAGAAGTACGGGCGGACACGCCAGGAATGTTGTCAACTATTACATTCGAGATGTTAGGTTGCCTTAGGATAGGATATATAACGTTATAGACGTATATAATATCCCCATCCAGAAGTAGGCGACGACACGCCGGCAATATTACATCCCAGATGTTAGGTTGCGTTAGGTTAGAATACACAAAGTTATAGACGTATATAATGTTCCCATCGAGAAGCAGGCGACGACACGACAGCAATGATGTAATATATTAAATTCGATATGTTAGGTCGCCTTAGGCTAGGATATATAACGTTATAGACGTATACAATGTTCCCACCGAGAAGTTCGGGCCTACACGCCAGGAATGTTGTCAACTATTACATCCGATATGTTAGGTTGCCTTAGGTTAGGATATATATCGTTATAGACGTATATAATGTTCCCACCGAGACGTAGGCACCGACATGCAAGGAATGTTGTAAAATATTACATCCCAAATGATAGGTTGCGTTAGGTTAGGATATACAACGTTATAGACGTATATAATCTCCCAATCGAGAAGTAGGCGACGACACGCCAGGAATGTTGTAAAGTATTACATTCGACATGCTATGTGGCCTTAGGCTAGGATATATCACGTTATAGACGTATATAATGTTCCCACCGAGAAGTACGGGCGGACATGCCAGGAATGTTGTCAACTATTACATTCGAGATGTTAGGTTGCCTTAGGATAGGATATATAACGTTATAGACGTATACAATGTTCCCACCGAGAAGTACGGGCCTACACGCCAGGAATGTTGTCAACTATTACATCCGAGATGTTAGGTTGCCTTAGGTTAGGATATATACCGCTATAGACGTATACAATGTTTCCACCGAGAAGTAGGGACCGACATGCCAGGAATGTTATAAAATATTACATCCGAGATGATAGGTTGCCTTAGGTTAGAATATACAATGTTATAGATGTATATAATGACCCTATCCAGAGGTAGGCGACGACACTCCAGGAATGTTGTAAAATATATCATCCCAGATGTTAGGTTGCATCAGGTAAGGATATACTACGTTATAGACGTATATTATGTCCCCATCGAGAAGCAGGCGACGACACGCCAGGAATGATGTAAAATATTACATTCGACATGCTAGGTCGCCTTAGGCTAGGATATATAACGTTATAGACGTACACAATGTTCCCACCGAGAAGTACGGGCCTACACATCAGGAATGTTGTCAACTATTACATCCGAGATGTTGGGTTCCCTTAGGTTAGGATATACAACGTTATAGACGTATAGTATGTTCCCACGGAGATGTAGGGGCCGACATGCCAGGAATGTTGTAAAATATTACATCCGAGATGTTAGGCTGCCTTAGGTTAGGATATACAAGGTTATAGATGTATATAATGTCCCCATCGAGAAGTAGGCGACGACACGCCAGGAATTTTGTAAAGTTTTACATTCGACATGTTAGGTTGCCTTAGACTAGGATATACAATGTTATAGATGTATATAATGTCCCCATCGAGAAGTGGGCGACGACACGCCAGGAATGTTGTAAAATTTTACATTCGACATGTTAGGTTGCCTTAGGCTAGAATATATAACGTTATAGACGTATATAATGTTCCCACCGAAAAATAGGGGCCGACGCGTCAGGAATGTTGTAAAATATTACATCCGACATGTTAGGTGGCCTTAGGCTAGGATACATAACGTTATAGACGTATATAATGTTCCCACCGAGAAGTACGGGCGGACACGCCAGGAATGTTGTCAACTATTACATTCGAGATGTTAGGTTGCCTTAGGATAGGATATATAACGTTATAGACGTATATAATATCCCCATCCAGAAGTAGACGACGACACGCCGGGAATATTACATCCCAGATGTTAGGTTGCGTTAGGTTAGAATACACAAAGTTATAGACGTATATAATGTTCCCATCGAGAAGCAGGCGACGACACGACAGCAATGATGTAATATATTAAATTCGATATATTAGGTCGCCTTAGGCTAGGATATATAACGTTATAGACGTATACAATGTTCCCACCGAGAAGTTCGGGCCTACACGCCAGGAATGTTGTCAACTATTACATCCGATATGTTAGGTTGCCTTAGGTTAGGATATATACCGTTATAGACGTATATAATATCCCCATCCAGAAGTAGGCGACGACACGCCGGGAATATTACATCCCAGATGTTAGGTTGCGTTAGGTTAGAATACACAAAGTTATAGACGTATATAATGTTCCCATCGAGAAGCAGGCGACGACACGACAGCAATGATGTAATATATTAAATTCGATATGTTAGGTCGCCTTAGGCTAGGATATATAACGTTATAGACGTATACAATGTTCCCACCGAGAAGTTCGGGCCTACACGCCAGGAATGTTGTCAACTATTACATCCGATATGTTAGGTTGCCTTAGGTTAGGATATATATCGTTATAGACGTATATAATGTTCCCACCGAGACGTAGGCACCGACATGCAAGGAATGTTGTAAAATATTACATCCCAAATGTTAGGTTGCGTTAGGTTAGGATATACAACGTTATAGACGTATATAATCTCCCAATCGAGAAGTAGGCGACGACACGCCAGGAATGTTGTAAAGTATTACATTCGGCATGTTATGTGGCCTTAGGCTAGGATATATAACGTTATAGACGTATATAATGTTCCCACCGAGAACTACGGGCGGACATGCCAGGAATGTTGTCAACTATTACATCCGAGATGTTAGGTTGCCTTAGGTTGGGATATATAACGTTATAGACGTATATAATCTCCCCATCCAGAAGTAGGCGACGACACGCCAGGAATATTACATCCCAGATGTTAGGTTGCGTTAGGTTAGGATACACAACGTTATAGACGTATATAATGTTCCCATCGAGAAGTAGGCGACGACACGCCAGGAATGTTGTAAAATATTACATCCCAGATGTTAGGTTGCGTTAGGTTAGGGTATACAACGTTATAGACGTATATTATGTCCCCATCGAGAAGCAGGCGACGACACACCAGGAATGTTGTAAAGTATTACATTCGACATGTTATGTGGCCTTAGGCTAGGATATATAACGTTATAGACGTATATAATGTTCCCACCGAGAAGTACGGGCCTACACGCCAGGAATGTTGTCAACTATTACATCCGAGATGTTAGGTTGCCTTAGGTTAGGATATATACCGTTATAGACGTATATAATATCCCCATCCAGAAGTAGGCGACGACACGCTGGGAATATTACATCCCAGATGTTAGGTTGCGTTAGGTTAGAATACACAAAGTTATAGACGTATATAATGTTCCCATCGAGAAGCAGGCGACGACACGCCAGGAATGATGTAATATATTAAATTCGATATGTTAGGTCGCCTTAGGCTAGGATATATAACGTTATAGACGTATACAATGTTCCCACCGAGAAGTTCGGGCCTACACGCCAGGAATGTTGTCAACTATTACATCCGAGATGTTAGGTTGCCTTAGGTTAGGATATATACCGTTATAGACGTATACAATGTTTCCACCGAGAAGTAGGGACCGACATGCCAGGAATGTTATAAAATATTACATCCGAGATGATAGGTTGCCTTAGGTTAGGATATACAATGTTATAGATGTATATAATGACCCTATCCAGAAGTAGGCGACGACACTCCAGGAGTGTTGTAAAATATTACATCCCAGATGTTACGTTGCGTTAGGTAAGGATATACAACGTTATAGACGTATATTATGTCCCCATCGAGAAGCAGGCGACGACACGCCAGGAATGTTGTAAAATATTACATCCCAGATGTTAGGTTGCGTTATGTTAGGATACACAACGTTATAGACGTATATAATGTTCCCATTGAGAAGTAGGCGACGACACGCCAGGAATGTTGTAAAGTATTACATTCGACATGTTAGGTTGCCTTAGACTAGGATATATAACGTTATAGACGTATATAATGTTCCCACCGAAAAATAGGGGCCGACGCGTCAGGAATGTTGTAAAGTATTACATTCGACATGTTATGTGGCCTTAGGCTAGGATATATAACGTTATAGACGTATATAATGTTCCCACCGAGAAGTACGGGCGGACATGCCAGGAATGTTGTCAACTATTACATCCGAGATGTTAGGTTGCCTTAGGTTGGGATATATAACGTTATAGACGTATATAATCTCCCCATCCAGAAGTAGGCGACGACACGCCAGGAATATTACATCCCAGATGTTAGGTTGCGTTAGGTTAGGGTACACAAAGTTATAGACGTATATAATGTTCCCATCGAGAAGCAGGCGACGACACGCCAGGAATGATGTAATATATTAAATTCGATATGTTAGGTCGCCTTAGGCTAGGATATATAACGTTATAGACGTATACAATGTTCCCACCGAGAAGTTCGGGCCTACACCCCAGGAATGTTGTCAACTATTACATCCGAGATGTTAGGCTGCCTTAGGTTAGGATATGCAAGGTTATAGATGTATATAATGTCCCCATCGAGAAGTAGGCGACGACACGCCAGGAATGTTCTAAAGTTTTACATTCGACATGTTAGCTTGCCTTAGACTAGGATATACAATGTTATAGATGTATATAATGTCCCCATCGAGAAGTAGGCGACGACACGCCAGGAATGTTGTAAAATTTTACATTCGACATGTTAGGTTGCCTTAGGCTAGAATATATAACGTTATAGACGTATATAATGTTCCCACCGAAAAATAGGGGCCGACGCGTCAGGAATGTTGTAAAATATTACATCCGACATGTTAGGTGGCCTTAGGCTAGGATATATAACGTTATAGACGTATATAATGTTCCCACCGAGAAGTACGGGCGGACACGCCAGGAATGTTGTCAACTATTACATTCGAGATGTTAGGTTGCCTTAGGATAGGATATATAACGTTATAGACGTATATAATATCCCCATCCAGAAGTAGGCGACGACACGCCGGGAATATTACATCCCAGATGTTAGGTTGCGTTAGGTTAGAATACACAAAGTTATAGACGTATATAATGTTCCCATCGAGAAGCAGGCGACGACACGCCAGGAATGATGTAATATATTAAATTCGATATGTTAGGTCGCCTTAGGCTAGGATATATAACGTTATAGACGTATACAATGTTCCCACCGAGAAGTTCGGGCCTACACGCCAGGAATGTTGTCAACTATTACATCCGATATGTTAGGTTGCCTTAAGTTAGGATATATATCGTTATAGACGTATATAATGTTCCCACCGAGACGTAGGCACCGACATGCAAGGAATGTTGTAAAATATTACATCCCAAATGTTAGGTTGCGTTAGGTTAGGATATACAAGGTCATAGATGTATATAATGTCCCCATCGAGAAGTAGGCGATGACACGCCAGGAATGTTGTAAAATATTACATTCGACATGTTAGGAAGCCTTAGGCTAGGATATATAACGTTATAGACGTATACAATGTTCCCACCGAGAAGTTCGGGCCTACACGCCAGGAATGTTGTCAACTATTACATCCGAGATGTTAGGCTGCCTTAGGTTAGGATATGCAAGGTTATACATGTATATAATGTCCCCATCGAGAAGTAGGCGACGACACGCCAGGAATGTTCTAAAGTTTTACATTCGACATGTTAGCTTGCCTTAGACTAGGATATACAATGTTATAGATGTATATAATGTCCCCATCGAGAAGTAGGCGACGACACGCCAGGAATGTTGTAAAATTTTACATTCGACATGTTAGGTTGCCTTAGGCTAGAATATATAACGTTATAGACGTATATAATGTTCCCACTGAAAAATAGGGACCGACGCGTCAGGAATGTTGTAAAATATTACACCCGAAATGTTAGGTTCCCTTAGGTTAGGATATACAACGTTATAGACGTATAGTATGTTCCCACCGAGATGTAGGAACCGACATGCCAGGAATGTTGTAAAATATTACATCCGAGATATTAGGTTGCGTTAGGTTAGGATATACAACGTTATAGACGTATATAATGTCCCCATGGAGAAGCAGGCGACGACACGCCAGGAATGTTATAAAATATTACATCCGAGATGTTAGGTTGCCTTAGGTTAGGATATACAAGGTTATAGATGTATATAATGACCCTATCCAGAAGTAGGCGACGACACTCCAGGAATGTTGTAAAATATTACATCCCAGATGTTAGGTTGCGTTAGGTAAGGATATACAACGTTATAGACGTATATTATGTCCCCGTCGAGAAGCAGGCGACGACACGCCAGGAATGTTGTAAAATATTACATCCCAGATGTTAGGTTGCGTTAGGTTAGGATATACAAGGTTATAGATGTATATAATGTCCCCATCGAGAAGTAGGCGATGACACGCCAGGAATGTTGTAAAATATTACATTCGACATGTTAGGAAGCCTTAGGCTAGGATATATAACGTTATAGACGTATACAATGTTCCCACCGAGAAGTACGGGCCTACACGCCAGGAATGTTGTCAACTATTACATCCGAGATGTTAGGCTGCCTTAGGTTAGGATATGCAAGGTTATAGATGTATATAATGTCCCCATCGAGAAGTAGGCGACGACACGCCAGGAATGTTCTAAAGTTTTACATTCGACATGTTAGGTTGCCTTAGACTAGGATATACAATGTTATAGATGTATATAATGTCCCCATCGAGAAGTAGGCGACGACACGCCAGGAATGTTGTAAAATTTTACATTCGACATGTTAGGTTGCCTTAGGCTAGAATATATAACGTTATAGACGTATATAATGTTCCCACCGAAAAATAGGGGCCGACGCGTCAGGAATGTTGTAAAATATTACATCCGACATGTTAGGTGGCCTTAGGCTAGGATATATAACGTTATAGACGTATATAATGTTCCCACCGAGAAGTACGGGCGGACACGCCAGGAATGTTGTCAACTATTACATTCGAGATGTTAGGTTGCCTTAGGATAGGATATATAACGTTATAGACGTATATAATATCCCCATCCAGAAGTAGGCGACGACACGCCGGGAATATTACATCCCAGATGTTAGGTTGCGTTAGGTTAGAATACACAAAGTTACAGACGTATATAATGTTCCCATCGAGAAGCAGGCGACGACACGCCAGGAATGATGTAATATATTAAATTCGATATGTTAGGTCGCCTTAGGCTAGGATATATAACGTTATAGACGTATACAATGTTCCCACCGAGAAGTTCGGGCCTACACGCCAGGAATGTTGTCAACTATTAGATCCGATATGTTAGGTTGCCTTAAGTTAGGATATATATCGTTATAGACGTATATAATGTTCCCACCGAGACGTAGGCACCGACATGCAAGGAATGTTGTAAAATATTACATCCCAAATGTTAGGTTGCGTTAGGTTAGGATATACAACGTTATAGACGTATTTAATCTCCCAATCGAGAAGTAGGCGACGACACGCCAGGAATGTTGTAAAGTATTACATTCGACATGTTATGTGGCCTTAGGCTAGGATATATAACGTTATAGACGTATATAATGTTCCCACCGAGAAGTACGGGCGGACATGCCAGGAATGTTGTCAACTATTACATCCGAGATGTTAGGTTGCCTTAGGTTGGGATATATAACGTTATAGACGTATATAATCTCCCCATCCAGAAGTAGGCGACGACACGCCAGGAATATTACATCCCAGATGTTAGGTTGCGTTAGGTTAGGATACACAACGTTATAGACGTATATAATGTTCCCATCGAGAAGCAGGCGACTACACGCCAGGAATGTTGTAAAATATTACATCCCAGATGTTAGGTTGCGTTAGGTTAGGATATACAACGTTATAGACGTATATTATGTCCCCATCGAGAAGCAGGCGACGACACGCCAGGAATGTTGTAAAATATTACATCCGAGATGTTAGGTTCTCTTCGGTTTGGATATATATCGTTGTAGACGTATATAATGTTCCTACCGAGACTTGGGGACCGACATGCCAGGAATCTTGTATAATATTACATCCCAAATGTTAGGTTGCGTTAGGTTAGGATATACAACGTTATAGACGTATATAATCTCCCAATCGAGAAGTAGGCGACGACACGCCAGGAATGTTGTAAAGTATTACATTCGACATGTTATGTGGCCTTAGGCTAGGATATATAACGTTATAGACGTATATAATGTTCCCACCGAGAAGTACGGGCGGACATGCCAGGAATGTTGTCAACTATTACATCCGAGATGTTAGGTTGCCTTAGGTTGGGATATATAACGTTATAGACGTATATAATCTCCCCATCCAGAAGTAGGCGACGACACGCCAGGAATATTACATCCCAGATGTTAGGTTGCGTTAGGTTAGGATACACAACGTTATAGACGTATATAATGTTCCCATCGAGAAGTAGGCGACTACACGCCAGGAATGTTGTAAAATATTACATCCCAGATGTTAGGTTGCGTTAGGTTAGGATATACAACGTTATAGACGTATATTATGTCCCCATCGAGAAGCAGGCGACGACACGCCAGGAATGTTGTAAAATATTACATCCGAGATGTTAGGTTCTCTTCGGTTTGGATATATATCGTTGTAGACGTATATAATGTTCCTACCGAGACTTGGGGACCGACATGCCAGGAATCTTGTATAATATTACATCCCAAATGTTAGGTTGCGTTAGGTTAGGATATACAACGTTATAGACGTATATAATGTTCCCATCGAGAAGCAGGCGACGACACGCCAGGAATGATGTAATATATTAAATTCGATATGTTAGGTCGCCTTAGGCTAGGATATATAACGTTATAGACGTATACAATGTTCCCACCGAGAAGTTCGGGCCTACACGCCAGGAATGTTGTCAACTATTACATCCGATATGTTAGGTTGCCTTATGTTAGGATATATATCGTTATAGACGTATATAATGTTCCCACCGAGACGTAGGCACCGACATGCAAGGAATGTTGTAAAATATTACATCCCAAATGTTAGGTTGCGTTAGGTTAGGATATACAACGTTATAGACGTATATAATCTCCCAATCGAGAAGTAGGCGACGACACGCCAGGAATGTTGTAAAGTATTACATTCGACATGTTATGTGGCCTTAGGCTAGGATATATAACGTTATAGACGTATATAATGTTCCCACCGAGAAGTACGGGCGGACATGCCAGGAATGTTGTCAACTATTACATCCGAGATGTTAGGTTGCCTTAGGTTGGGATATATAACGTTACAGACGTATATAATGTTCCCACCGAAAAATAGGGGCCGAAGCGTCAGGAATGTTGTAAAATATTACATCCGACATGTTAGGTGGCCTTAGGCTAGGATATATAACGTTATAGACGTATATAATGTTCCCACCGAAAAATAGGGGCCGACGCGTCAGGAATGTTGTAAAATATTACACCCGAGATGTTAGGTTCCCTTAGGTTAGAATATACAACGTTATAGACGTATAGTATGTTCCCACCGAGATGTAGGGACCGACAAGCCAGGAATGTTGTAAAATATTACATCCGAGATGTTAGGCTGCCTTAGGTTAGGATATACAAGGTTATAGATGTATATAATGTCCCCATCGAGAAGTAAGCGACGACACGCCAGGAATGTTGTAAAGTATTACATTCGACATGTTATGTGGCCTTAGGCTAGGATATATAACGTTATAGACGTATATAATGTTCCCACCGAGAAGTACGGGCGGACACGCCAGGAATGTTGTCAACTATTACATCCGAGATGTTAGGTTGCCTTAGGTTGGGATATATAACGTTATAGACGTATATAATCTCCCCATCCAGAAGTAGGCGACGACACGCCAGGAATATTACATCCCAGATGTTAGGTTGCGTTAGGTTAGGATATACAAGGTTATAGATGTATATAATGTCCCCATCGAGAAGTAGGCGATGACACGCCAGGAATGTTGTAAAATATTACATTCGACATGTTAGGAAGCCTTAGGCTAGAATATATAACGTTATAGACGTATATAATGTTCCCACCGAAAAATAGGGGCCGACGCGTCAGGAATGTTGTAAAATATTACATCCGACATGTTAGGTGGACTTAGGCTAGGATATATAACGTTATAGACGTATATAATGTTCCCACCGAGAAGTACGGGCGGACACGCCAGGAATGTTGTCAACTATTACATTCGAGATGTTAGGTTGCCTTAGGATAGGATATATAACGTTATAGACGTATATAATATCCCCATCCAGAAGTAGGCGACGACACGCCGGGAATATTACATCCCAGATGTTAGGTTGCGTTAGGTTAGAATACACAGCGTTATAGACGTATATAATGTTCCCATCGAGAAGCAGGCGACGACACGCCAGGAATGATGTAAAATATTAAATTCGATATGTTAGGTCGCCTTAGGTTAGGATATATAACGTTATAGACGTATACAATGTTCCCACCGAGAAGTTCGGGCCTACACGCCAGGAATGTTGTCAACTATTACATCCGATATGTTAGGTTGCCTTAGGTTAGGATATATATTGTTATAGACGTATATAATGTTCCCACCGAGACGTAGGCACCGACATGCAAGGAATGTTGTAAAATATTACATCCCAAATGTTAGGTTGCGTTAGGTTAGAATATACAACGTTATAGACGTATATAATCTCCCAATCGAGAAGTAGGCGACGACACGCCAGGAATGTTGTAAAGTATTACATTCGACATATTATGTGGCCTTAGGCTGGGATATATAACGTTATAGACGTGTATAATGTTCCTACCGAGAAGTACGGGCGGACATGCCAGGAATGTTGTCAACTATTACATCCGAGATGTTAGGTTGCCTTAGGTTGGGATATATAACGTTATAGACGTATATAATCTCCCCATCCAGAAGTAGGCGACGACACGCCAGGAATATTACATCCCAGATGTTAGGTTGCGTTAGGTTAGGATACACAACGTTATAGACGTATATAATGTTCCCATCGAGAAGTAGGCGACGACACGCCAAGAATGTTGTAAAATATTACATCCCAGATGTTAGGTTGCGTTAGGTTAGGATATACAACGTTATAGACGTATATTATGTCCCCATCGAGAAGCAGGCGACGACACGCCAGGAATGTTGTAAAATATTACATCCGAGATGTTAGGTTCTCTTCGGTTTGGATATATATCGTTATAGAGGTATATAATGTTCCTACCGTGACTTGGGGACCGACATGCCAGGAATCTTGTATAATATTACATCCCAGATGTTAGGTTGCTTTAGGTTAGGATATACAACGATATAGACGTATATAATGTCCCCATCGAGAAGCAGGCGACGACACGCCAGGAATGTTGTAAAATATTACATTCGACATGTTAGGTCGCCTTAGGCTAGGATATATAACGTTATAGACGTATATAATGTTGCCACCGAAAAATAGGGGCCGACGCGTCAGGAATGTTATAAAATATTACATCCGAGATGTTAGGTTCCCTTAGGTTAGCATATACAACGTTATAGACGTATAGTATGTTCCCACCGAGATGTAGGGACCGACATGCCAGGAATGTTGTAAAATATTACATCCGAGATGTTAGGCTGCCTTAGGTTAGGATATATAAGGTTATAGATGTATATAATGTCCCCATCGAGAAGCAGGCGACGACACGCCAGGAATGTTGTAAAATATTATATCCGAGATGTTATGTTGCGTTACGTTAGGATATATAACGTTATAGACGTATATAATGTTCCCACCGAGAAGTACGAGCCGACACGCCAGGAATGTTGTAAACTATTACGGTAGAGGTTTTAGGTTGCCTTAGGTTATGATATATAACGTTATAGACGTATATAATGTTCCCACCGAGAAATAGGGGCCGACGCGTCAGGAATGTTATAAAATATTACATCCGAGATGATAGGTTGCCTTAGGTTAGGATATACAATGTTATAGATGTATATAATGACCCTATCCAGAAGTAGGCGACGACACTCCAGGAGTGTTGTAAAATATTACATCCCAGATGTTAGGTTGCGTTAGGTAAGGATATACAACGTTATAGACGTATATTATGTCCCCATCGAGAAGCAGGCGACGACACGCCAGGAATGTTGTAAAATATTACATCCCAGATGTTAGGTTGCGTTATGTTAGGATACACAACGTTATAGACGTATATAATCTCCCCATCCAGAAGTAGGCGACGACACGCCAGGAATATTACATCCCAGATGTTAGGTTGCGTTAGGTTAGGATACACAACGTTATAGACGTATATAATGTTCCCATCGAGAAGTAGGCGACGACACGCCAGGAATGTTGTAAAATATTACATCCCAGATGTTAGGTTGCGTTAGGTTAGGATATACAACGTTATAGACGTATATTATGTCCCCATCGAGAAGCAGGCGACGACACGCCAGGAATGTTGTAAAATATTACATCCGAGATGTTAGGTTCTCTTCGGTTTGGATATATATCGTTATAGACGTATATAATGTTCCTACCGAGACTTGGGGACCGACATGCCAGGAATCTTGTATAATATTACATCCCAGATGTTAGGTTGCTTTAGGTTAGGATATACAACGATATAGACGTATATAATGTCCCCATCGAGAAGCAGGCGACGACAAGCCAGGAATGTTGTAAAATATTACATTCGACATGTTAGGTCGCCTTTGGCTAGGATATATAACGTTATAGACGTATATAATGTTCCCACCGAAAAATAGGGGCCGACGCGTCAGGAATGTTGTAAAATATTACACCCGAGATGTTAGGTTCCCTTAGGTTAGAATATACAACGTTATAGACGTATAGTATGTTCCCACCGAGATGTAGGGACCGACAAGCCAGGAATGTTGTAAAATATTACATCCGAGATGTTAGGCTGCCTTAGGTTAGGATATACAAGGTTATTGATGTATATAATGTCCCCATCGAGAAGTTGGCGACGACACGCCTGGAATATTACATCCCAGATATTAGGTTGCGTTAGGTTAGGATACACAACGTTATCGACGTATATAATGTTCCCATCGAGAAGTAGGCGACGACACGCCAAGAATGTTGTAAAATATTACATCCCAGATATTAGGTTGCGTTAGGTTAGGATATACAACGTTATAGACGTATATTATGTCCCCATCGAGAAGCAGGCGACGACACGCCAGGAATGTTGTAAAATATTACATCCGAGATGTTATGTTCTCTTCGGTTTGGATATATATCGTTATAGAGGTATATAATGTTCCTACCGAGACTTGGGGACCGACATGCCAGGAATCTTGTATAATATTACATCCCAAATGTTAGGTTGCTTTAGGTTGGGATATACAACGATATAGACGTATATAATGTCCCCATCGAGAAGCAGGCGACGACACGCCAGGTATGTTGTAAAATATTACATTCGACATGTTAGGTCGCCTTAGGCTAGGATATATAACGTTATAGACGTATATAATTTTCCCACCGAAAAATAGGGGCCGACGCGTCAGGAATGTTGTAAAATATTACACCCGAGATGTTAGGTTCCCTTAGGTTAGGATATATAACGTTATAGACGTATAGTATGTTCCCACCGAGATGTAGGGACCGACACGCCAGGAATGTTGTAAAATATTACATCCGACATGTTAGGTTCCCTTCGGTTTGGATATATATCGTTATAGACGTATATAATGTTCCTACCGAGACTTGGGGACCGACATGCCAGGAATCTTGTATAATATTACATCCCAGATGTTAGGTTGCTTTGGGTTAGGATACACAACGTTATAGACGTATATAATGTCCCCATCGAGAAGTAGGCGACGACACGCTAGGAATGTTGTAAAGTATTACATTCGACATGTTATGTGGCCTTAGGCTAGGATATATAACGTTATAGACGTATATAATGTTCCCACCGAGAAGTACGGGCGGACACGCCAGGAATGTTGTCAACTATTACATCCGCGATGTTAGGTTCCCTTAGGTTAGGATATACAACGTTATAGACGTATAGTATATTCCCACGGAGGTGTAGGGACCGACATGCCAGGAATGTTGTAAAATATTACATCCGAGATGTTAGGCTGCCTTAGGTTAGGATATACAAGGTTATAGATGTATATAATGTCCCCATCGAGAAGTAAGCGACGACACGCCAGGAATGTTGTAAAGTATTACATTCGACATGTTATGTGGCCTTAGGCTAGGATATATAACGTTATAGACGTATATAATGTTCCCACCGAGAAGTACGGGCGGACACGCCAGGAATGTTGTCAACTATTACATCCGAGATGTTAGGTTGCCTTAGGTTGGGATGTATAACGTTATAGACGTATATAATCTCCCCATCCAGAAGTAGGCGACGACACGCCAGGAATATTACATCCCAGATGTTAGGTTGCGTTAGGTTAGGATATACAAGGTTATAGATGTATATAATGTCCCCATCGAGAAGTAGGCGATGACACGCCAGGAATGTTGTAAAATATTACATTCGACATGTTAGGAAGCCTTAGGCTAGAATATATAACGTTATAGACGTATATAATGTTCCCACCGAAAAATAGGGGCCGACGCGTCAGGAATGTTGTAAAATATTACATCCGACATGTTAGGTGGACTTAGGCTAGGATATATAACGTTATAGACGTATATAATGTTCCCACCGAGAAGTACGGGCGGACACGCCAGGAATGTTGTCAACTATTACATTCGAGATGTTAGGTTGCCTTAGGATAGGATATATAACGTTATAGACGTATATAATATCCCCATCCAGAAGTAGGCGACGACACGCCGGGAATATTACATCCCAGATGTTAGGTTGCGTTAGGTTAGAATACACAGCGTTATAGACGTATATAATGTTCCCATCGAGAAGCAGGCGACGACACGCCAGGAATGATGTAAAATATTAAATTCGATATGTTAGGTCGCCTTAGGTTAGGATATATAACGTTATAGACGTATACAATGTTCCCACCGAGAAGTTCGGGCCTACACGCCAGGAATGTTGTCAACTATTACATCCGATATGTTAGGTTGCCTTAGGTTAGGATATATATTGTTATAGACGTATATAATGTTCCCACCGAGACGTAGGCACCGACATGCAAGGAATGTTGTAAAATATTACATCCCAAATGTTAGGTTGCGTTAGGTTAGAATATACAACGTTATAGACGTATATAATCTCCCAATCGAGAAGTAGGCGACGACACGCCAGGAATGTTGTAAAGTATTACATTCGACATATTATGTGGCCTTAGGCTGGGATATATAACGTTATAGACGTGTATAATGTTCCTACCGAGAAGTACGGGCGGACATGCCAGGAATGTTGTCAACTATTACATCCGAGATGTTAGGTTGCCTTAGGTTGGGATATATAACGTTATAGACGTATATAATCTCCCCATCCAGAAGTAGGCGACGACACGCCAGGAATATTACATCCCAGATGTTAGGTTGCGTTAGGTTAGGATACACAACGTTATAGACGTATATAATGTTCCCATCGAGAAGTAGGCGACGACACGCCAAGAATGTCGTAAAATATTACATCCCAGATGTTAGGTTGCGTTAGGTTAGGATATACAACGTTATAGACGTATATTATGTCCCCATCGAGAAGCAGGCGACGACACGCCAGGAATGTTGTAAAATATTACATCCGAGATGTTAGGTTCTCTTCGGTTTGGATATATATCGTTATAGAGGTATATAATGTTCCTACCGAGACTTGGGGACCGACATGCCAGGAATCTTGTATAATATTACATCCCAGATGTTAGGTTGCGTTAGGTTAGGATATACAACGTAATAGACGTATATTATGTCCCCATCGAGAAGCAGGCGACGACACGCCAGGAATGTTGTAAAATATTACATCCGAGATGTTAGGTTCCCTTCGGTTTGGATATATAACGTTATAGACGTATATAATGTTCCCATCGAAAAATAGGGGCCGACGCGTCAGGAATGTTGTAAAATATTACACCCGAGATGTTAGGTTCCCTTAGGTTAGGATATACAACGTTATAGACGTATAGTATGTTCCCACCGAGATGTAGGGACCGACATGCCAGGAATGTTGTAAAATATTACATCCGAGATGTTAGGCTGCCTTAGGTTAGGATATACAAGGTTATAGATGTATATAATGTCCCCATCGAGAAGTAGGCGACGACACGCCAGGAATGTTGTAAAATTTTACATTCGACATGTTAGGTTGCCTTAGGCTAGAATATATAACGTTATAGACGTATATAATGTTCCCACTGAAAAATAGGGGCCGACGCGTCAGGAATGTTGTGAAATATTACACCCGAGATGTTAGGTTCCCTTATGTTAGGATATACAACGTTATAGACGTATAGTATGTTCCCACCGAGATGTAGGGACCGACATGCCAGGAATGTTGTAAAATATTACATCCGAGATGTTAGGTTACGTTAGGTTAGGATATACAACGTTATAGACGTATATAATGTCCCCATGGAGAAGCAGGCGACGACACGCCAGGAATGTTATAAAATATTACATCCGAGATGTTAGGTTGCCTTAGGTTACGATATACAAGGTTATAGATGTATATAATGACCCTATCCAGAAGTAGGCGACGACACTCCAGGAATGTTGTAAAATATTACATCCCAGGTGTTAGGTTGCGTTGGGTAAGGATATACAACGTTATAGACGTATATTATGTCCCCGTCGAGAAGCAGGCGACGACACGCCAGGAATGTTGTAAAATATTACATCCCAGATGTTAAGTTGCGTTAGGTTAGGATATACAACGTTATAGACGTATATTATGTCCCCGTCGAGAAGCAGGCGACGACACGCCAGGAATGTTGTAAAATATTACATCCCAGATGTTAAGTTGCGTTAGGTTAGGATATACAACGTTATAGACGTATATTATGTCCCCATCGAGAAGCAGGCGACGACACGCCAGGAATGTTGTAAAATATTACATCCGAGATGTTAGGTTCTCTTCGGTTTGGATATATATCGTTATAGACGTATATAATGTTCCTACCGCGACTTGGGGACCGACATGCCTGGAATTTTGTATAATATTACATCCGAGATGTTAGGTTACGTTAGGTTAGGATATACAACGTTATAGATGTATATAATGTCCCCATGGAGAAGCAGGCGACGACACGCCAGGAATGTTATAAAATATTACATCCGAGATGTTAGGTTGCCTTAGGTTAGGATATACAAGGTTATAGATGTATATAATGACCCTATCCAGAAGTAGGCGACGACACTCCAGGAATGTTGTAATATATTACATCCCAGATGTTAGGTTGCGTTAGGTAAGGATATACAACGTTATAGACGTATATTATGTCCCCATCCAGAAGCAGGCGACGACACGCCAGGAATGTTGTAAAATATTACATCCCAGATGTTAGGTTGCGTTATGTTAGGATATACAACGTTATAGACGCATATTATGTCCCCATCGAGAAGCAGGCGACGACACGCCCGGAATGCTGTAAAATATTACATTCGACACGTTATGTTGCCTTAGGTTGGGATATATAACGTTACAGACGTATATAATGTTCCCACCGAAAAATAGGGGCCGAAGCGTCAGGAATGTTGTAAAATATTACATCCGACATGTTAGGTGGCCTTAGGCTAGGATATATAACGTTATAGACGTATATAATGTTCCCACCGAAAAATAGGGGCCGACGCGTCAGGAATGTTGTAAAATATTACATCCGACATGTTAGGTGGCCTTAGGCTAGGATATATAACGTTATAGACGTATATAATGTTCCCACTGAAAAATAGGGGCCGACGCGTCAGGAATGTTGTAAAATATTACACCCGAGATGTTAGGTTCCCTTAGGTTAGGATATACAACGTTATAGACGTATAGTATGTTCCCACCGAGATGTAGGGACCGACATGCCAGGAATGTTGTAAAATATTACATCCGAGATGTTAGGTTGCGTTAGGTTAGGATATACAACGTTATAGACGTATATAATGTCCCTATCCAGAAGTAGGCGACGACACGCCAGGACTGTTGTAAAATATTACATCCGAGATGTTAGGTTGCCTTAGGTTAGGGTATATATCTTTATAGACGTATATAATGTTCCCACCGAGACGTGGGGACAGACATGCCAGGAATCTTGTAAAATATTACATCCCAGATGTGAGGTTGCTTTAGGTTAGGATATACAACGTTATAGACGTATATAATGTCCCCATCGAGAAGCGGGCGACGACACGCCAGGAATGTTGTAAAATATTACATCCGAGATGTTATGTTGCCTTACGACAGGATATATATCGTTATAGACGTATATAACGTTCCCACCTGAAAGTAGGGGCCGACGCGCCAGGAATGTTGTAAAATATTACATCCGAGATGTTAGGTTGCGTTAGGTTAGGATATACAACGTTATAGACGTATATAATGTCCCTATCCAGAAGTAGGCGACGACACTCCAGGAATGTTGTAAAATATTACATCCCAGATGTTAGGTTGCGTTAGGTAAGGATATACAACGTTATAGACGTATATTATGTCCCCATCGAGAAGCAGGCGACGACACGCCAGGAATGTTGTAAAATATTACATCCGAGATGTTAAGTTCCCTTCGGTTTGGATATATATCTTATAGACGTATATAATGCTCCTACCGAGACTTGGGGAGCGACATGCCAGGAATCTTGTAAAATATTACATCCCAGATGTTAGGTTGCTTTAGGCTAGGATATACAACGATAGAGACGTATATAATGTCCCCATCGAGAAGCAGGCGACGACACGCCAGGAATGTTGTAAAATATTACATCCGAGATGTTAGGTTCCCTTCGGTTTGGATATATATCGTTATGGACGTATATAATGTTCCTACCGAGACTTGGGAACCGACATGCCAGGAATCTTGTAAAATATTACATCCCAGATATTAGGTTGCCTTAGGTTACGATATACAATGTTATAGATGTATATAATGTCCCCATCGAGAAGTAGGCGACGACACGCCAGGAATGTTGTAAAATATTACATTCGACATGTTAGGTTGCCTTAGGATAGGATATATAACGTTATAGACGTATATAATGTTCCCACCGAAAAATAGGGTCCGACGCGTCAGGAATGTTGTAAAATATTACATTCGACATGTTAGGTTGCCTTAGACTAGGATATATAACGTTATAGACGTATATAATGTTCCCACCGAAAAATAGGGGCCGACGCGTCAGGAATGTTGTAAAATATTACATTCGACATGTTAGGTGGCCTTAGGCTAGGATATATAACGTTATAGACGTATATAATGTTCCCACCGAGAAGTACGGGCGGACACGCCAGGAATGTTGACAACTATTACGTCCGAGATGTTAGGTTGCCTTAGGTTAGGATATATAACGTTATAGACGTATATAATCTCCCCATCCAGAAGTAGGCGACGACACGCCAGGAATATTACATCCCAGATGTTAGGTTGCGTTAGGTTGGGATACACAACGTTATACACGTATATAATGTTCCCATGGAGAAGCAGGCGACGACACGCCAGGAATGATGTAAAATATTACATTCGACATGTTAGGTCGCCTTAGGCTAGGATATACAACGTTATAGACGTATACAATGTTCCCACCGAGAAGTTCGGGCCTACACGCCAGGAATGTTGTCAACTATTACATCCGATATGTTAGGTTGCCTTAGGTTAGGATATATTTCGTTATAGACGTATATAATGTTCCCACCGAGACGTAGGCACCGACATGCAAGGAATGTTGTAAAATATTACATCCCAAATGTTAGGTTGCGTTAGGTTAGGATATACAACGTTATAGACGTATATAATCTCCCCATCGAGAAGCAGTCGACGACACGCCAGAATGTTGTAAAATATTACATCCGATATGTTAGGTTGCCTTAGGTTAGGATATAAAATGTTATAGATGTATATAATGTCCCCATCGAGAAGTAGGCGACGACACGCCAGGAATGATGTAAAATATTAAATTCGACATGTTAGGTCGCCTTAGGCTAGGACATATAACGTTATAGATGTATATAATGTTCCCACCGAAAAATAGGGGCCGACGCGTCAGGAATGTTGTAAAATATTACATTCGACATGATAGGTGGCCTTAGGCTAGGATATATAACGTTATAGACGTATATAATGTCCCCATCCAGAAGTAGGCGACGACACGCCGGGAATATTACATCCCAGATGTTAGGTTGCGTTAGGTTAGGATACACAACGTTATAGACGTATATAATGTTCCCATCGAGAAGCAGGCGACGACACGCCAGGAATGATGTAAAATATTATATTCGATATGTTAGGTCGCCTTAGGCTAGGATATATAACGTTATAGACGTATACAATGTTCCCACCGAGAAGTAGGCGACGACACGCCAGGAATGCTGTAAAATTTTGCATTCGACATGTTAGGTTACCTTAGGCTAGAATATATAACGTTATAGACGTATACAATGTTCCCACCGAGAAGTACGATCCTACACGCCAGGAATGTTGTCAACTATTACATCCGAGGTGTTAGGTTGCCTTAGGTTAGGATATATATCGTTATAGACGTATATAATGTTCCCACCGAGACGTAGGCACCGACATGCCAGGAATGTTGTAAAATATTACATCCGAGATGTTAGGTTGCCTTAGGTTATCATATATAACGTTATAGACGTATATAATATTCCCACCGAGAAGTAGGGACCGACATGCCAGGAATGTTGTAAAATATTACATCCGAGATGTTAGGTTCCCTTAAGTTTGGATATATATCGTTATAGACGTATATAATGTTCCTACCGAGACTTGGGGACCGGCATGCCAGGAATCTTGTAAAATATTACATCCCAGATGTTAGGTTGCGTTAGGTTAGGATATGCAACATTATAGACGTATATAATGTCCCCATCGAGAAGCAGGAGACGACACGCCAGGAATGTTGTAAAATATTACATTCGACATGTTAGGTCGCCTTAGGCTAGGATATATGACGTTATAGATGTATATAATGTTCCCACCGAGAAGTACGGGCGGACACGCCAGGAAAGTTGTCAACTATTACTTCCGAGATGTTAGGTTGCCTTAGGTTAGGACATATATCGTTATAGGCGTATATAATGTTCCCACCGAGACGTAGGGACCGACATGCCAGGAATGTTGTAAAATATTACATCCCATACGTTAGGTTGCCTTAGGTTAGGATATATAACGTTATAGACGTATATAATCTCCCCATCCAGAAGTAGGCGACGACACGCCAGGAATGATGTAAAATATTACATTCGACATGTTAGGTCGCCTTAGGCTAGGATATATAACGTTATAGACGTATACAATGTTCCCACCGAGAAGTTCGGGCCTACACGCCAGGAATGTTGTCAACTATTACATCCGATATGTTAGGTTGCCTTAGGTTAGGATATATTTCGTTATAGACGTATATAATGTTCCCACCGAGACGTAGGCACCGACATGCAAGGAATGTTGTAAAATATTACATCCCAAATGTTAGGTTGCGTTAGGTTAGGATATATAACGTTATAGACGTATGTAATGTTACCACCGAAAAATAGGGGCCGACGCGTCAGGAATGTTGTAAAATATTACACCCGAGATGTTAGGTTCCCTTAGGTTAGGATATACAACGTTATAGACGTATAGTATGTTCCCACCGAGATGTAGGGACCGACATGCCAGGAATGTTGTAAAATATTACATCCGAGATGTTAGGTTGCGTTAGGTTAGGATATACAACGTTATAGACGTATATAATGTCCCCATCGAGAAGCAGGCGATGACACGCCAGGAATGTTATAAAATATTACATCCGAGATGTTAGGTTGCCTTAGGTTAGGATATACAAGGTTATAGATGTATATAATGACCCTATCCAGAAGTAGGCGACGACACTCCAGGAATGTTGTAAAATATTACATCCCAGATGTTAGGTTGCGTTAGGTAAGGATATACAACGTTATAGACGTATATTATGTCCCCATCGAGAAGCAGGCGACGACACGCCAGGAATGTTGTAAAATATTACATCCCAGATGTTAGGTTGCGTTAGGTTAGGATATACAACGTTATAGACGTATATTATGTACCCATCGAGAAGCAGGCGACGACACGCCAGGAATGTTGTAAAATATTACATTCGACATGTTAGGTTGACTTAGGCTAGGATATATAACGTTATAGACGTATGTAATGTTACCACCGAAAAATAGGGGCCGACGCGTCAGGAATGTTGTAAAATATTACACCCGAGATGTTAGGTTCCCTTAGGTTAGGATATACAACGTTATAGACGTATAGTATGTTCCCACCGAGATGTAGGGACCGACATGCCAGGAATGTTGTGAAATATTACATCCGAGATGTTAGGTTGCCTTAGGCTAGGATATACAAGGTTATAGATGTATATAATGACCCTATCCAGAAGTAGGCGACGACACTCCAGGAATGTTGTAAAATATTACATCCCAGGTGTTAGGTTGCGTTAGGTAAGGATATACAGCGTTATAGACGTATATTATGTCCCCGTCGAGAAGCAGGCGACGACACGCCAGGAATGTTGTAAAATATTACATCCCAGATGTTAAGTTGCGTTAGGTTAGGATATACAACGTTATAGACGTATATTATGTCCCCATCGAGAAGCAGGCGACGACACGCCAGGAATGTTGTAAAATATTACATCCGAGATGTTAGGTTCTCTTCGGTTTGGATATATATCGTTATAGACGTATATAATGTTCCTACCGCGACTTGGGGATCGACATGCCTGGAATTTTGTATAATTTTACATCCGAGATGTTAGGTTACGTTAGGTTAGGATATACAACGTTATAGACGTATATAATGTCCCCATGGAGAAGCAGGCGACGACACGCCAGGAATGTTATAAAATATTACATCCGAGATGTTAGGTTGCCTTAGGTTAGGATATACAAGGTTACAGATGTATATAATGACCCTATCCAGAAGTAGGCGACGACACTCCAGGAATGTTGTAAAATATTACATCCCAGATGTTAGGTTGCGTTAGGTAAGGATATACAACGTTATAGACGTATATTGTGTCCCCATCGAGAAGCAGGCGACGACACGCCAGGAATGTTGTAAAATATTACATCCCAGATGTTAGGTTGCGTTATGTTAGGATATACAACGTTATAGACGTATATAATGTTCCCACCGAGAAGTACGGGCGGACACGCCAGGAATGTTGTTAACTATTACATCCGAGATGCTAGGTTGCCTTAGGTTAGTATATATAACGTTATAGACGTATATAAGCTCCCCATCCAGAAGTAGGCGACGACACGCCAGGAATATTACATCCCAGATGTTAGGTTGCGTTAGGTTAGGATACACAACGTTATAGACGTATATAATGTTCCCATCGAGAAGCAGGCGACGACACGCCAGGAATGATGTAAAATATTACATTCGACATGCTAGGTCGCCTTAGGCTAGGATATATAACGTTACAGACGTATACAATGTTCCCACCGAGAAGTACGGGCCTACACGCCAGGAATGTTTTCAACTATTACATCCGAGATGTTAGGTTCCGTTAGGTTAGTATATACAACGTTATAGACGTATAGTATACTCCCACCGAGATGTAGGGACCGACATGCCAGGAATATTGTAAAATATTACATCCGAGATGTTAGGCTGCCTTAGGTTAGGATATACAAGGTTATAGATGTATATAATGTCCCCATCGAGAAGAAGGCGACGACACGCCAGGAATGTTTAAAATTTTACATTCGACATGTTAGGTTGCCTTAGGCTAGAATATATAACGTTATAGACGTATATAATGTTCCCACTGAAAAATAGGGGCCGACGCGTCAGGAATGTTGTAAAATATTACACCCGAGATGTTAGGTTCCCATATGTTAGGATATACAACGTTATAGTCGTATAGTATGTTCCCACCGAGATGTAGGCACCGACATGCAAGGAATGTTGTAAAATATTACATCCGAGCTGTTAGGTTGCCTTAGGTTAGGGTATATATCTTTATAGACGTATATAATGTTCCCACCGAGACGTGGGGACAGACATGCCAGGAATCTTGTAAAATATTACATCCCAGATGTGAGGTTGCTTTAGGTTAGGATATACAACGTTATAGACGTATATAATGTCCCCATCGAGAAGCGGGCGACGACACGCCAGGAATGTTGTAAAATATTACATCCGAGATGTTAGGTTACGTTAGGTTAGGATATACAACGTTATAGACGTATATAATGTCCCCATGGAGAAGCAGGCGACGACACGCCAGGAATGTTATAAAATATTACATCCGAGATGTTAGGTTGCCTTAGATTAGGATATACAAGGTTATAGATGTATATAATGACCCTATCCAGAAGTAGGCGACGACACTCCAGGAATGTTGTAAAATATTACATCCCAGATGTTAGGTTGCGTTAGGTAAGGATATACAACGTTATAGACGTATATTGTGTCCCCATCGAGAAGCAGGCGACGACACGCCAGGAATGTTGTAAAATATTACATCCCAGATGTTAGGTTGCGTTATGTTAGGATATACAACGTTATAGACGTATATAATGTTCCCACCGAGAAGTACGGGCGGACACGCCAGGAATGTTGTTAACTATTACATCCGAGATGCTAGGTTGCCTTAGGTTAGTATATATAACGTTATAGACGTATATAAGCTCCCCATCCAGAAGTAGGCGACGACACGCCAGGAATATTACATCCCAGATGTTAGGTTGCGTTAGGTTAGGATACACAACGTTATAGACGTATATAATGTTCCCATCGAGAAGCAGGCGACGACACGCCAGGAATGATGTAAAACATTACATTCGACATGCTAGGTCGCCTTAGGCTAGGATATATAACGTTACAGACGTATACAATGTTCCCACCGAGAAGTACGGGCCTACACGCCAGGAATGTTTTCAACTATTACATCCGAGATGTTAGGTTCCGTTAGGTTAGTATATACAACGTTATAGACGTATAGTATACTCCCACCGAGATGTAGGGACCGACATGCCAGGAATGTTGTAAAATATTACATCCGAGATGTTAGGTTCTCTTCGGTTTGGATATATATCGTTATAGACGTATATAATGTTCCTACCGCGACTTGGGGACCGACATATCTGGAATTTTGTATAATATTACATCCGAGATGTTAGGTTACGTTAGGTTAGGATATACAACGTTATAGACGTATATAATGTCCCCATGGAGAAGCAGGCGACGACACGCCAGGAATGTTATAAAATATTACATCCGAGATGTTAGGTTGCCTTAGGTTAGGATATACAAGGTTATAGACGTATATAATGACCCTATCCAGAAGTAGGCGACGACACTCCAGGAATGTTGTAAAATATTACATCCCAGATGTTAGGTTGCGTTAGGTAAGGATATACAACGTTATAGACGTATATTATGTACCCATCCAGAAGCAGGCGACGACACGCCAGGAATGTTGTAAAATATTACATCCCAGATGTTAGGTTGCGTTATGTTAGGATATACAACGTTATAGACGTATATTATGTCCTCATCGAGAAGCAGGCGACGACACGCCCGGAATGCTGTAAAATATTACATTCGACATGTTATGTTGCCTTAGGCTAGAATATATAACGTTATAGACGTATATAATGTTCCCACCGAGAAGTACGGGCGGACACGCCAGGAATGTTGTCAACTATTACATCCGAGATGCTAGGTTGCCTTAGGTTAGTATATATAACGTTATAGACGTATATAAGCTCCCCATCCAGAAGTAGGCGACGACACGCCAGGAATATTACATCCCTGATGTTAGGTTGCGTTAGGTTAGGATACATAACGTTATAGACGTATATAATGTTCCCATCGAGAAGCAGGCGACGACACGCCAGGAATGATGTAAAATATTACATTCGACATGCTAGGTCGCCTTAGGCTAGGATATATAACGTTACAGGCGTATACAATGTTCCCACCGAGAAGTACGGGCCTACACGCCAGGAATGTTTTCAACTATTACATCCGAGATGTTAGGTTCCCTTAGGTTAGTATATACAACGTTATAGACGTATAGTATATTCCCACCGAGATGTAGGGACCGACATGCCAGGAATGTTGTAAAATATTACATCCGAGATGTTAGGCTGCCTTAGGTTAGGATATACAAGGTTATAGATGTATATAATGTCCCCATCGAGAAGTAGGCGACGACACGCCAGGAATGTTTAAAATTTTGCATTCGACATGTTAGGTTGCCTTAGGCTAGAATATATAACGTTATAGACGTATGTAATGTTCCCACTGAAAAATAGGGTCCGACGCGTCAGGAATGTTGTAAAATATTACACCCGAGATGTTAGGTTCCCATATGTTAGGATATACAACGTTATAGTCGTATAGTATGTTCCAACCGAGATGTAGGCACCGACATGCAAGGAATGTTGTAAAATATTACAACCGAGATGTTTGGTTCCCTTAGGTTAGGACATATAACGTTATAGATGTATATAATGTCCCCATCCAGAAGTAGGCGACGACACGCCAGGAATGTTGTAAAATATTACATCCGAGATGTTAGGTTGCCTTAGGTTAGGGTATATATCTTTATAGACGTATATAATGTTTCCACCGAGACGTGGGGACAGACATGCCAGGAATCTTGTAAAATATTACATCCCAGATGTGAGGTTGCTTTAGGTTAGGATATACAACGTTATAGACGTATATAATGTCCCCATCGAGAAGCGGGCGACGACACGCCAGGAATGTTGTAAAATATTACATCCGAGATGTTATGTTGCCTTACGACAGGATATATATCGTTATAGACGTATATAACGTTCCCACCTGAAAGTAGGGGCCGACGCGCCAGGAATGTTGTAAAATATTACATCCGAGATGTTAGGTTGCCTTAGGTTAAGATTTACAATGTTATAGATGTATATAATGTCCCCATCGAGAAGTAGGCGACGACACGCCAGGAATGTTGTAAAATATTACATCCCAAATGTTAGGTTGCGTTAGGTTAGGATATACAACGTTATAGACGTATATAATCTCCCCATCGAGAAGCAGTCGACGACACGCCAGAATGTTGTAAAATATTACATCCGAGATGTTAGGTTGCCTTAGGTTAGGATATACAATGTTATAGATGTATATAATGTCCCCATCGAGAAGTAGGCGACGACACGCCAGGAATGATGTAGAATATTAAATTCGATATGTTAGGTCGCCTTAGGCTAGGATATATAACGTTATAGACGTATACAATGTTCCCACCGAGAAGTTCGGGCCTACACGCCAGGAATGTTGTCAACTATTACATCCGATATGTAAGGTTGCCTTAGGTTAGGATATATATCGTTATAGACGTATATAATGTTCCCACCGAGACGTAGGCACCGACATGCAAGGAATGTTGTAAAATATTACATCCCAGATGTTAGGTTGCGTTAGGTAAGGATATACAACCTTATAGACGTATATTATGTCCCCGTCGAGAAGCAGGCTACGACACGCCAGGAATGTTGTAAAATATTACATCCCAGATGTTAGGTTGCGTTAGGTTAGGATATACAACGTTATAGACGTATATTATGTCCCCATCGAGAAGCAGGCGACGACACGCCAGGAATGTTGTAAAATATTACATCCGAGATGTTAGGTTCTCTTCGGTTTGGATATATATCGTTATAGACGTATATAATGTTCCTACCGCGACTTGGAGACCGACATGCCAGGAATCTTGTAAAATATTACATCCCAGATGTGAGGTTGCTTTAGGTTAGGATATACAACGTTATAGACGTATATAATGTCCCCATCGAGAAGCGGGCGACGACACGCCAGGAATGTTGTAAAATATTACATCCGAGATGTTATGTTGCCTTACGACAGGATATATATCGTTATAGACGTATATAACGTTCCCACCTGAAAGTAGGGGCCGACGCGCCAGGAATGTTGTAAAATATTACATCCGAGATGTTAGGTTGCCTTAGGTTAAGATTTACAATGTTATAGATGTATATAATGTCCCCATCGAGAAGTAGGCGACGACACGCCAGGAATGTTGTAAAATATTACATCCCAAATGTTAGGTTGCGTTAGGTTAGGATATACAACGTTATAGACGTATATAATCTCCCCATCGAGAAGCAGTCGACGACACGCCAGAATGTTGTAAAATATTACATCCGAGATGTTAGGTTGCCTTAGGTTAGGATATACAATGTTATAGATGTATATAATGTCCCCATCGAGAAGTAGGCGACGACACGCCAGGAATGATGTAGAATATTAAATTCGATATGTTAGGTCGCCTTAGGCTAGGATATATAACGTTATAGACGTATACAATGTTCCCACCGAGAAGTTCGGGCCTACACGCCAGGAATGTTGTCAACTATTACATCCGATATGTAAGGTTGCCTTAGGTTAGGATATATATCGTTATAGACGTATATAATGTTCCCACCGAGACGTAGGCACCGACATGCAAGGAATGTTGTAAAATATTACATCCCAGATGTTAGGTTGCGTTAGGTAAGGATATACAACCTTATAGACGTATATTATGTCCCCGTCGAGAAGCAGGCTACGACACGCCAGGAATGTTGTAAAATATTACATCCCAGATGTTAGGTTGCGATAGGTTAGGATATACAACGTTATAGACGTATATTATGTCCCCATCGAGAAGCAGGCGACGACACGCCAGGAATGTTGTAAAATATTACATCCGAGATGTTAGGTTCTCTTCGGTTTGGATATATATCGTTATAGACGTATATAATGTTCCTACCGCGACTTGGAGACCGACATGCCTGGAATCTTGTATAATATTACATCCCAGATGTTAGGTTGCTTTAGGTTAGGATATACAACGATATAGACGTATATAATGTCCCCATCGAGAAGCAGGCGACGACACGCCAGGAATGTTGTAAAATATTACATTCGACATGCTAGGGTCGCCTTAGGCTAGGATATATAACGTTATAGACGTATACAATGTTCCCACCGAGAAGTACGGGCCTACACGCCAGGAATGTTGTCAACTATTACATCCGAGATGTTAGGTTGCCTTAGGTTAGTATATACAACGTTATATACGTATAGTACGTTCCCTCCGAGATATAGGGACCGACATGCCAGGAATGTTGTAAAATATTACATCCGAGATGTTAGGCTGCCTTAGGTTAGGATATACAAGGTTATAGATGTATATAATGTCCCAATCGAGAAGTGCGGGCGGACACGCCAGGAATGTTGTCAACTATTACATCCGAGATGTTAGGTTGCCTTAGGTTAGGATATATATCGTTATAGACGTATATAATCTCCCCATCCAGAAGTAGGCGACGACACGCCAGGAATATTACATTCCAGATGTTAGGTTGCGTTATGTTAGGATACACAACGTTTTAGACGTACATAATGTTCCCATCGAGTTGTAGGCGAAGACACGCCAGGAATGTTGTAAAATATTACATTCGACATGTTAGGTCGCCTTAGGCTAGGATATATAACGTTATAGACGTATACAATGTTCCCACCGGGAAGTACGGGCCTACACGCCAGGAATGTTGTCAACTATTACATCCGAGATGCTAGGTTGCCTTAGGTTAGTATATATAACGTTATAGACGTATATAAGCTCCCCATCCAGAAGTAGGCGACGACACGCCAGGAATATTACATCCCAGATGTTAGGTTGCGTTAGGTTAGGATACACAACGTTATAGACGTATATAATGTTCCCATCGAGAAGCAGGCGACGACACGCCGGGAATGATGTAAAATATTACATTCGACATGCTAGGTCGCCTTAGGCTAGGATATATAACGTTACAGACGTATACAATGTTCCCACCGAGAAGTACGGGCCTACACGCCAGGAATGTTTTCAACAATTACATCCGAGATGTTAGGTTCCCTTAGGTTAGTATATACAACGTTATAGACGTATAGTATATTCCCACCGAGATGTAGGGACCGACATGCCAGGAATGTTGTAAAATATTACATCCGCAATGTTAGGCTGCCTTAGGTTAGGATATACAAGGTTATAGATGTATATAATGTCCCCATCGAGAAGTAGGCGACGACACGACAGGAATGTTTAAAATTTTACATTCGACATGATAGGTTGCCTTAGGCTAGAATATATAACGTTATAGACGTATATAATGTTCCCACTGAAAAATAGGGTCCGACGCGTCAGGAATGTTGTAAAATATTACACCCGAGATGTTAGGTTCCCATATGTTAGGATATACAACGTTATAGTCGTATAGTATGTTCCCACCGAGATGTAGGCACCGACATGCAAGGAATGTTGTAAAATATTACAACCGAGATGTTTGGTTCCCTTAGGTTAGGACATATAACGTTATAGATGTATATAATGTCCCCATCCAGAAGTAGGCGACGACACGCCAAGAATGTTGTAAAATATTACATCCGAGATGTTAGGTTGCCTTAGGTTAGGGTATATATCTTTATAGACGTATATAATGTTCCCACCGAGACGTGGGGACAGACATGCCAGGAATCTTGTAAAATATTACATCCCAGATGTGAGGTTGCTTTAGGTTAGGATATACAACGTTATAGACGTATATAATGTCCCCATCGAGAAGCGGGCGACGACACGCCAGGAATGTTGTAAAATATTACATCCGTGATGTTATGTTGCCTTACGACAGGATATATATCGTTATAGACGTATATAACGTTCCCACCTGAAAGTAGGGGCCGACGCGCCAGGAATGTTGTAAAATATTACATCCGAGATGTTAGGTTGCCTTAGGTTAAGATTTACAATGTTATAGATGTATATAATGTCCCCATCGAGAAGTAGGCGACGACACGCCAGGAATGTTGTAAAATATTACATCCCAAATGTTAGGTTGCGTTAGGTTAGGATATACAACGTTATAGACGTATATAATCTCCCCATCGAGAAGCAGTCGACGACACGCCAGAATGTTGTAAAATATTACATCCGAGATGTTAGGTTGCCTTAGGTTAGGATATACAATGTTATAGATGTATATAATGTCCCCATCGAGAAGTAGGCGACGACACGCCAGGAATGATGTAGAATATTAAATTCGATATGTTAGGTCGCCTTAGGCTAGGATATATAACGTTATAGACGTATACAATGTTCCCACCGAGAAGTTCGGGCCTACACGCCAGGAATGTTGTCAACTATTACATCCGATATGTAAGGTTGCCTTAGGTTAGGATATATATCGTTATAGACGTATATAATGTTCCCACCGAGACGTAGGCACCGACATGCAAGGAATGTTGTAAAATATTACATCCCAGATGTTAGGTTGCGTTAGGTAAGGATATACAACCTTATAGACGTATATTATGTCCCCGTCGAGAAGCAGGCTACGACACGCCAGGAATGTTGTAAAATATTACATCCCAGATGTTAGGTTGCGTTAGGTTAGGATATACAACGTCATAGACGTATATTATGTCCCCATCGAGAAGCAGGCGACGACACGCCAGGAATGTTGTAAAATATTACATCCGAGGTGTTAGGTTCTCTTCGGCTTGGATATATATCGTTATAGACGTATATAATGTTCCTACCGCGACTTGGAGACCGACATGCCTGGAATCTTGTATAATATTACATCCCAGATGTTAGGTTGCTTTAGGTTAGGATATACAACGATATAGACGTATATAATGTCCCCATCGAGAAGCAGGCGACGACACGCCAGGAATGTTGTAAAATATTACATTCGACATGCTAGGGTCGCTTTAGGCTAGGATATATAACGTTATAGACGTATACAATGTTCCCACCGAGAAGTACGGGCCTACACGCCAGGAATGTTGTCAACTATTACATCCGAGATGTTAGGTTGCCTTAGGTTAGGATATACAACGTTATATACGTATAGTACGTTCCCTCCGAGATATAGGGACCGACATGCCAGGAATGTTGTAAAATATTACATCCGAGATGTTAGGCTGCCTTAGGTTAGGATATACAAGGTTATAGATGTATATAATGTCCCAATCGAGAAGTGCGGGCGGACACGCCAGGAATGTTGTCAACTATTACATCCGAGATGTTAGGTTGCCTTAGGTTAGGATATATATCGTTATAGACGTATATAATCTCCCCATCCAGAAGTAGGCGACGACACGCCAGGAATATTACATTCCAGATGTTAGGTTGCGTTATGTTAGGATACACAACGTTTTAGACGTACATAACGTTCCCATCGAGTTGTAGGCGAAGACACGCCAGGAATGTTGTAAAATATTACATTCGACATGTTAGGTCGCCTTAGGCTAGGATATATAACGTTATAGACGTATACAATGTTCCCACCGGGAAGTACGGGCCTACACGCCAGGAATGTTGTCAACTATTACATCCGAGATGCTAGGTTGCCTTAGGTTAGTATATATAACGTTATAGACGTATATAAGCTCCCCATCCAGAAGTAGGTGACGACACGCCAGGAATATTACATCCCAGATGTTAGGTTGCGTTAGGTTAGGATACACAACGTTATAGACGTATATAATGTTCCCATCGAGAAGCAGGCGACGACACGCCGGGAATGATGTAAAATATTACATTCGACATGCTAGGTCGCCTTAGGCTAGGATATATAACGTTACAGACGTATACAATGTTCCCACCGAGAAGTACGGGCCTACACGCCAGGAATGTTTTCAACTATTACATCCGAGATGTTAGGTTCCCTTAGGTTAGTATATACAACGTTATAGACGTATAGTATATTCCCACCGAGATGTAGGGACCGACATGCCAGGAATGTTGTAAAATATTACATCCGCAATGTTAGGCTGCCTTAGGTTAGGATATACAAGGTTATAGATGTATATAATGTCCCCATCGAGAAGTAGGCGACGACACGACAGGAATGTTTAAAATTTTACATTCGACATGATAGGTTGCCTTAGGCTAGAATATATAACGTTATAGACGTATATAATGTTCCCACTGAAAAATAGGGGCCGACGCGTCAGGAATGTTGTAAAATATTACACCCGAGATGTTAGGTTCCCATATGTTAGGATATACAACGTTATAGTCGTATAGTATGTTCCCACCGAGATGTAGGCACCGACATGCAAGGAATGTTGTAAAATATTACAACCGAGATGTTTGGTTCCCTTAGGTTAGGACATATAACGTTATAGATGTATATAATGTCCCCATCCAGAAGTAGGCGACGACACGCCAAGAATGTTGTAAAATATTACATCCGAGATGTTAGGTTGCCTTAGGTTAGGGTATATATCTTTATAGACGTATATAATGTTCCCACCGAGACGTGGGGACAGACATGCCAGGAATCTTGTAAAATATTACATCCCAGATGTGAGGTTGCTTTAGGTTAGGATATACAACGTTATAGACGTATATAATGTCCCCATCGAGAAGCGGGCGACGACACGCCAGGAATGTTGTAAAATATTACATCCGAGATGTTATGTTGCCTTACGACAGGATATATATCGTTATAGACGTATATAACGTTCCCACCTGAAAGTAGGTGCCGACGCGCCAGGAATGTTGTAAAATATTACATCCGAGATGTTAGGTTGCCTTAGGTTAGGATATACAATGTTATAGATGTATATAATGTCCCCATCGAGAAGTAGGCGACGACACGCCAGGAATGTTGTAAAATATTACATCCCAAATGTTAGGTTGCGTTAGGTTAGGATATACAACGTTATAGACGTATATAATCTCCCCATCGAGAAGCAGTCGACGACACGCCAGAATGTTGTAAAATATTACATCCGAGATGTTAGGTTGCCTTAGGTTAGGATATACAATGTTATAGATGTATATAATGTCCCCATCGAGAAGTAGGCGACGACACGCCAGGAATGATGTAGAATATTAAATTCGATATGATAGGTCGCCTTAGGCTAGGATATATAACGTTATAGACGTATACAATGTTCCCACCGAGAAGTTCGGGCCTACACGCCAGGAATGTTGTCAACTATTACATCCGATATGTTAGGTTGCCTTAGGTTAGGATATATATCGTTATAGACGTATATAATGTTCCCACCGAGACGTAGGCACCGACATGCAAGGAATGTTGTAAAATATTACACCCGAGATGTTAGGTTCCCTTAGGTTAGGATATACAAAGTTATAGACGTATAGTATGTTCCCACCGAGATGTAGGTACCGACATGCCAGGAATGTTGTAAAATATTACATCCGAGATGTTAGGTTGCGTTAGGTTAGGATATACAACGTTATAGACGTATATTATGTCCCCATCGAGAAGCAGGCGACGACAAGCCAGGAATGTTGTAAAATATTACATCCGAGATGTTAGGTTCTCTTCGGTTTGGATATATATCGTTATAGACGTATATAATGTTCCTACCGAGACTTGGGGACCGACATGCCTGGAATCTTGTATAATATTACATCCCAGATGTTAGGTTGCTTTAGGTTAGGATACACAACGTTATAGACGTATATAATGTTCCCATCGAGAAGTAGGCGACGACACGGAAGGAATGTTGTAAAATATTACATTCGACATGTTAGGTTGACTTAGGCTAGGATATATAACGTTATAGACGTATGTAATGTTACCGCCGAAAAATAGGGGCCGACGCGTCAGGAATGTTGCAAAATATTACACCCGAGATGTTAGGTTCCCTTAGGTTAGGATATACAACGTTATAGACGTATAGTATGTTCCCACCGAGATGTAGGGACCGACATGCCAGGAATGTTGTAAAATATTACATCCGAAATGTTAGGTTGCGTTAGGTTAGGATATACAACGTTATAGACGTATATAATGTCCCCATCGAGAAGCAGGCGATGACACGCCAGGAATGTTATAAAATATTACATCCGAGATGTTAGGTTGCCTTAGGTTAGGATATACAAGGTTATAGATGTATATAATGACCCTATCCAGAAGTAGGCGACGACACTCCAGGAATGTTGTAAAATATTACATCCCAGATGTTAGGTTGCTTTAGGTTAGGATATACAACGATATAGACGTATATAATGTCCCCATCGAGAAGCAGGCGACGACACGCCAGGAATGTTGTAAAATATTACATCCCAGATGTTAGGTTGCGTTAGGTTAGGATATACAACGTTATAGACGTATATAATGTCCCCATCGAGAAGCAGGCGACGACACGCCAGGAATGTTGTAAAATATTACATCCGAGATGTTAGGTTCCCTTCGGTTTGGATATATATCATTATAGACGTATATAATGTTCCTACCGAGACTTGGGGACAGACATGCCAGGAATCTTGTAAAATATTACATACCAGCTGTTAGGTTGCTTTAGGTTAGGATATACAACGATATAGACGTATATAATGTCCCCATCGAGAAGCAGGCGACGACACGCCAGGAATGTTGTAAAATATTACATTCGACATGTTATGTGGCCTTAGGCTAGGATATATAACGTTATAGACGTATATAATGTTCCCACCGAGAAGTACGGGCGGACACGCAAGGAATGTTGTCAACTATTACATCCGAGATGTTAGGTTGCCTTAGGTTGGGATATATAACGTTATAGACGTACATAATCTCCCCATCCAGAAGTAGGCGACGACACGCCAGGAATATTACATCCCAGATGTTAGGTTGCGTTAGGTTAGGATACACAACGTTATAGACGTATATAATGTTCCCATGGAGAAGCAGGCGACGACACGCCAGGAATGATGTAAAATATTACATTCGATATGTTAGGTCGCCTTAGGCTAGGATATATAACGTTATAGACGTATACAATGTTCCCACCGAGAAGTAGGCGACGACACGCCAGGAATGCTGTAAAATTTTTCATTCGACATGTTAGGTTGCCTTAGGCTAGAATATATAACGTTATAGACGTATACAATGTTCCCACCGAGAAGTACGATCCTACACGCCAGGAATGTTGTCAACTATTACATCCGAGGTGTTAGGTTGCCTTAGGTTAGGATATATATCGTTATAGACGTATACAATGTTCCCACCGAGACGTAGGCACCGACATGCCAGGAATGTTGTAAAATATTACATCCGAGATGTTAGGTTGCCTTAGGTTATCATATATAACGTTATAGACGTATATAATATTCCCACCGAGAAGTAGGGACCGACATGCCAGGAATGTTGTAAAATATTACATCCGAGATGTTAGGTTCCCTTAGGTTTGGATATATATCGTTATAGACGTATAGTATGTTCCCACCGAGATGTAGGGACCGACATGCCAGGAATGTTGTAAAATATTACATCCGAGATGTTAGGTTGCGTTAGGTTAGGATATACAAGGTTATAGATGTATATAATGACCCTATCCAGAAGTAGGCGACGACACTCCAGGAATGTTGTAAAATATTACATCCCAGATGTTAGGTTGCGTTAGGTAAGGATATACAACGTTATAGACGTATATTATGTCCCCATCGAGAAGCAGGCGACGACACGCCAGGAATGTTGTGAAATATTACATCCGAGATGTTAGGTTCCCTTCGGTTTGGAGATATATCGTTATAGACGTATATAATCTTCCTACCGAGACTTGGGAACCGACATGCCAGGAATCTTGTAAAATATTACATCCCAGATGTTAGGTTGCCTTAGGTTACGATATACAATGTTATAGATGTATATAATGTCCCCATCGAGAAGTAGGCGACGACACGCCAGGAATGTTGTAAAATATTACATTCGACATGTTAGGTTGCCTTAGGCTAGGATATATAACGATATAGACGTATATAATGTTCCCACCGAAAAATAGGGTCCGACGCGTCAGGAATGTTGTAAAATATTAGTTCCGAGATGTTAGGTTCCCTTAGGTTAAGATATACAACGTTATAGATGTATATAATGACCCCATCCAGAAGTAGGCGACGACACGCCAGGAGTGTTGTAAAATATTACATCCGAGATGTTAGGCTTCCTTAGGTTAGGATATACAATGTTATAGATGTATATAATGTCCCCATCGAGAAGTAGGCGACGACACGCCAGGAATGTTGTAAAGTATTACATTCGACATGTTAGGTTGCCTTAGACTAGGATATATAACGTTATAGACGTATATAATGTTCCCACCGAAAAATAGGGGCCGACGCGTCAGGAATGTTGTAAAATATTACATTCGACATGTTAGGTGGCCTTAGGCTAGGACATATAACGTTATAGACGTATATAATGTTCCCACCGAGAAGTACGGGCGGACACGCCAGGAATGTTGTCAACTATTACCTCCGAGATGTTAGGTTGCCTTAGGTTAGGATATATAACGTTATAGACGTATATAATCTCCCCATCCAGAAGTAGGCGACGACACGCCAGGAATATTACATCCCAGATGTTAGGTTGCGTTAGGTTGGGATACACAACGTTATAGACGTATATAATGTTCCCATGGAGAAGCATGCGACGACACGCCAGGAATGATGTAAAATATTACATTCGACATGTTAGGTCGCCTTAGGCTAGGATATATAACGTTATAGACGTATACAATGTTCCCACCGAGAAGTTCGGGCCTACACGCCAGGAATGTTGTCAACTATTACATCCGATATGTTAGGTTGCCTTAGGTTAGGATATATTTCGTTATAGACGTATATAATCTCCCCATCCAGAAGTAGGCGACGACACGCCAGGAATATTACATCCCAGATGTTAGGTTGCGTTAGGTTAGGATACACAACTTTATATACGTATATAATGTTCCCATCGAGAAGCAGGCGACGACACGCCAGGAATGATGTGAAATATTACATTCGACATGTTAGGTCGCCTTAGGCTAGGATATATAACGTTATAGACGTATACAATGTTCCCACCCAGAAGTACGGGCCTACACGCCAGGAATGTTGTAAAATATTACATCCGAGATGTTAGGTTGCCTTAGGTTATGATATATAACGTTATAGACGTATATAATATTCCCACCGAGAAGTAGGGACCGACATGCCAGGAATGTTGTAAAATATTACATCCGAGATGTTAGGTTCCCTTAGGTTTGGATATATATCGTTATAGACGTATATAATGTTACCACCGAGTTGTGGGGGCCGACAAGATCGGGATTCTGTAAAACATTATCACCGAGGGTGTAGATGGGTTAGGTTAGGTTATATTACGGTAATGACGTATATAATGTTCCCACCGAGAAGTAGGGGCCGACCCGCCTGGAATGTTCTAAAACACTACATTCGAGATGTTAGGTTGCCTTAGGTTAGGATATATAACGTTATGAGAGATTCGCATGGCGGACGAGTAAGCTGACGGACGTGCGTACGATAGCTCTCTGAAATCCGTTCTAATTTTCGAGGAAGATGGCGAGTTTCGTGTCAAAACTTGTTTTTGGCACGTTACGGGTACGCGAAACTACGCGTTGAGACGAAAATCTCACGTGAAAGTCGCGAGTAGGAGGC
Organism: Xylocopa violacea; assembly: GCA_963969225.1. Classification (NCBI taxonomy): domain Eukaryota; kingdom Metazoa; phylum Arthropoda; class Insecta; order Hymenoptera; family Apidae; genus Xylocopa; species Xylocopa violacea. Next base: position 29,227,289 of record CAXAJV010000001.1, read on the forward strand.
AAATCGAGCATAATACGTGCGCGTCTTTGTTCGATTTGCACGTGGTGACGCGTTTGCTGCCGTACGGTACGCGCTTCGGGGCACGTTTCGCGAATTTCAGGGTTTGAGCGGAGCTGAGGGTGTTCCAGGAGGTGAAGAGGATCCGCTAGGTAAGTGTAGTGAAGTGAAGTTCAGTGAAAAGGTGGAAAAACTGTGGAAAAGTACGCGAAAACAATCAAGAAAGAGGCGGGCGACGCCATCCGCCATCTTGCCTCGCGGCGAAAGCCGCGTGCTCGCGTTGTACGGAAAAATCGGGTTTCCGTTCGGTGTCTGTGCGTGAACCGCGTTGAGAGAGCATAAGGTGACGAAAAACAACGTCACCGAGAACGTACGTGGCGGGAAATAGCCGAAATCCTGGTGAAAATACGTCGAAAACGAACAAAGATAGAACAAAGAAAGACAGGCGTGACGTCACGTCATCTTCCTCGCGCCGATATACACGGTGGTCGTGCAGTTCGGAACGCACGACAGTTGCTCGGTACGGCCGCGTGAACCACGACGGGAGTGAACAGACACGTAAAAACTAAAAGTTAAAAAATACGTGCGGGTGAGGAACAAAAAATTCCGGGAAACGCGGTCAAAATACGGTAAAAATCGTATAAAACGCGTCGGGAGTGATTGTAGTTTCGATAAAAAACCGGTTACCTAACGCGGCGTGCCGGGAAAATATCGAAAACGCGATAAAAATACGCCTTTCACGAGTCAGTTGTCAAAAACTACCGCTAGACGAGTGAAAAACGCGAGTGCAAAAGCGGGACCGAAAACGCGGCTAAATAGCATCAAACGCTACGAAAATAGTGAAGTGATTGGACAATAAATCCAACAAAGTGAACGGATTAAAATTCTCGGTGTGAAATCACCGTAAAAAAGGAGATAACGCGAGCGCTAAGAACAAAGTAAGCGGAGCGTGACGTCACGCGCCGACTGGCACGTGTTGCCGAGCATAACGGCAAGTACGCTAGTACAGCTGGTGTATACGCACGTAACGCAACGCGAGTGACTGAGCTGTCATAAGGTGACAATGAACGCGAAAAAAGTGCCGAAAAACCGAGAAGAACGGGCTAAAACGCGTAGTGGACGGACAACAATTAGAAAGAACACGAAAGTGAACGCAAAAGTGCCGATAAACAACTAAAAACGCATTGAAAATCGGTAAAAACGCGTAGTGAAAGTGACTGAAATAAAGCGAGTGATATAACACTTTATTTTGCTGCGTGAAAATACGTGTTCTTATATACGGCAATATACTTTGAAAATTGACCGTTTATGCGTGTGAATTTACGACGAGAAAGTGTAAAGTGTCCACAGACACTAGAAATAAACTTATTCGCGGTGAAAAAAACGCTTAAAAAAGTGAAAATAAGCGATTTTAAGTGAAATAGGAGTGACGTGTGACGTCACTCCTTTGTGTGGGAACACGTGCACGTGGCGAAAAATCAAGAATTTTAAATAGGCCTTTTTCGGTGCGGAAATTGCCATAATCGGGTGTGAAGTGACAATAGACACTGATTTTGTGCAATTACGAGGCGGAAAAACTGTTAAAAACAGTAAAAAACAGTAAATTTTGGCGAAGTGGAACCGAGTAGTGCTGCCACCACGGAACATAGTTGACGGAGGTGAAAATTTTGCAGCAACTCTACCAAGGTTGCACCGTGTGCCAGTGAGTGGACGTAGAATTGTTTATTGGACACGTAGAAACAGTGCATGCGGTCATAAACAAGTCAAAAATCAATTCTTGCAAGAGTTTGACAGCTCACGGTCGGTAAAGTTTGCCGACCGTCGTAGGTAACATTCCGGTCGCACGAATTGGAATTTCTCGCCGTTTTTTCCTGCCAGCCGTGCGAAATTGATCGTTGACGAAGGTGTAGTGCGTTTTCAACAAATAATAACTGAAATAAACGCAGCGGGAACTGAAAAATTTCGAATTACCGACAGCAGCGGTACCACCTGCGGTCGATAACCGTGCGGTTGGTAATTTTGCAAAAACACCGATTGCCACGATATTGGTTGTTAGTTGAGGGTATTGTTGGTTAAAACAAACCAAGCAACAACCCGGAAGTCGGGTTTTGAGACGGAGGCATTACCGACGGTCGGGCGAACCCAGCATCGGTAACCGGGCAGTCGGTAACTTAACAATTGCCGGCCGCGGATTAAACTGCAGCGTTTTGCGTACCCATCGACGGCCAATAAACAGTAACTGACAGTTTCTCGGTCGAAACGAGTGAGTGCAGTACGTGGTAACTTACCGACAGCTCTGCTGTCGGTAACTGAACGGTCGGTAACCGGACAATTTCCGACCGAGGGTGATTTTTTTGTGTCCGTGGTGTCTATCGGTGGCCGATAAACTATAATTGACACCTCCTCGGTCTCTGCGAACAGGCACCAGGTGGTGACTTATGGACGGTCGAAAACTACATCCACCCTCGATAACCTTCGATAGGTAACCGCAAAATTCGCGGACCGAGTGTTGGTAAAGAGTGCGCGCGTACATTTAGCGACTGTCGGACCGTGCACAGGGCAAACCAGGCCACTCGGCGGAGGAGTGTGCCGGTAACTTACCGACGGTTCAATAATACCTACGCGACAAACAAATGTGTTTTTCGTGAAGTTTCGTGCAAAACTGAGGAACACGAACACGAACAGAAACACGAAGAGGAAAGCGAACATGTCTGGCAGGGGTAATCCCAAAATGGACTACGCCGACTATTTCATACAGCCACAGGCTCCAGCCTGTGGAAAAGGGCCAGGCCCCAGCTGTCTATTCTCGGCAAGATCGGAGGACCACTCGACATCCGAGATGGAAGAGCGATCCCTCAAGAGGCGAAACAGCCGCCTCGCGGCTAAGAAGAGGCGCGCAGGAGATCCGTCCAGCGTTGGAGGCGACTCCGATGAGTCGCTCGCCTCCATCATATCCATGACGACGAGGCCATGCCCTAAGTCCAGCAAAGGACAGAAGGAGGCAAGGCAGACCACGGAGGCGTATGACACGGACGCCTCTGTGACATCGATGGTGTCGACCTTGTCCGAGAGAGCCACGAAGGGCGCAAGGCGCTGGCAAAGGAAAGCTGCCACCGCTGACGTAGACAGCGCCCTGGAAGACGAAGAGATCGACTGGGCAACAGTCGTCCCCCCTCGACCGGCAGGGTCGACAAAGCCTGTGCCGACAGACGAGGAGCTGCAGGCGGAGGCTAGAAGGGCCACCCTGCCAGATCTTGGACTGACCGCCTTGAAAGAGGCGAACAAGATCGAATGGGTTGCAGCAAAATCGCGCAACCTACAAGGCCCAATGAAGAGGGCAGTACGCGTAGGCGCAAGAACGCTGCGCGCCACTCTCTTGGAGCTCGCAGAGCGAGCGAAGGGCAACCCCGCTGCGGTGAGCTCTGAAGCCCAAGAGTGGAGGCTGCAGGCAGAAAGCCTGCGCCTCGAGAACGAGAAGCTAAAGAGGAAGCTGGCAGCCGTGGAGGAGCGGGTTTCCCCCCAACCAGCGGCGAGGAGGAGCCCGGTGCCAGAAAGGCGAGAAGAACCGCCTACAACGGAGGCAAGAGAGGATATCCTACAGGTTGGACTCAAGAATATCCTTTCAAGCCTCGAGGAAATATTCGATCGACGGATCGAGAAGATCTGGGGGAGAATTAAGGAGAGACTCCCTCCGAAGAAGAAGGATCAGACAACTGCAATGATCGTAAAAGAGCGCCCCACCGCGGCGAAACGTGCCTTCCTCGTAAAGGTAAGAAAAGCGGGGGAGACGACGACGGACGTCGAAAAGGGGAAGGCCCCCTTAAAGTCCGCTAAGGGCAAACGGACGGCCCTCCCACCCGCAACAGGAACAACGGCACCTGCGAAAACCGAGTCCTCCTTGGAGGCGCGTATGAAGAGGATACGCGAGGAATCCGTGAGGAAGGAAAACGAGTGGCAGGCAGCACTCCGCCCTGCCCCTCCCCCCCCCCCCTGCGGAGAAGAAAACCACGCAGGTGGAGCTCCCCTGGACAAAGGTCCTGGGCAGAAGGGGAAAGAAAACGGCGGCTGGCAAGCCATCAAAGGCCGCCGCTGAGAAGGAAAGGAGGCAGGTGCGCGTCAGCGCAGCGAAACGCAACGCAAGGACGACACTGGGAAAGGTTCCCAGAACAGCAGCCGTCGTCCTCACCATCCCTCAGGATAGCAAAGCCACGTACGCTGAGGTGATGACAGCTGCCCGGCAGCGAGTAAAGCTCGCAGAGGTGGGCATAGAAGAGGTCCGCCCGAAAAAGGCCAGAACGGGCGGACTGATCCTAGAAGTTACCGGCAAGGAGAAGGAGGCCAAAGCGGCTGCCCTTGCCGGCAAACTCAGGGAGGCGTTGGGCGACAGAGAGGTATATGTCGCGACGCCTCACAAGAGGGCAGACCCGAGGGTCTACGGGCTCGAGGGCTCCATAATGCCACAAGAAGTGGCGGAAGCCATCGCATCCGCAGGAAGATGCAAGGCCGAGGAAATACGGACCGGGATACGACGGGACTCGTCAAACGGGCTCGGCACCATGTGGGTGCAGTGTCCCCTCGCCGCTGCCACGAAAGTGGCATATGCCGGCAGAATAAGGATCGGTTGGTCCTTGATCCGGGTGGCGGCTTTAAAGCCGAGACCGGATCGATGCTTCAAGTGCTGGGAAACTGTCCACGTACAGCAAAGCTGTACCAGCAAAGTGGATCGGCGCAACCTGTGTTACAGGTGCGGTGAGTCCGGCCACAGAGCCAGTGAGTGCAGGCAAACTGCGCCCACATGCATCGTCTGCAAGGCTGAAGGCAGACGAGCACACCACAAGGCTGGTGGGGAAGTGTGCAAGGCGCCTAAAGCTACGAAAAAGAGCAGCAAGCCGGCTGTAGAAGCCGTAACGGCAGCGGCATGTAGGAAGGAACCAGCGATCGCTCTGGAAGAAGGAAAGACCGTGGAGCCGGCAACAACGACTCCAGCAGGTAAGGGCCAGGAGGAAGCCATGGATACGGCATAAAATTCACGCCATGCCGTATCCTGCAGACTAACTCGAATCATGCTGCCCGTGCCCAAGACCTGGTAGTAGCAAGACTACAGGGCGGCGATTTCGAGTTGGCAGTGATAGCGGAGCCGTACTCCATCCGCGACAATCGAGCGTGGATAGGAGATAGAGACGGCTCGGTGGTGATCGTGCAGTCTGCACGGACACGTGTACGACCAATCAAGACGGTCGCACGCGAGGAAGGATTCGTCGCGATAACCTGGGCGGGATTCACCGTTATCGGACTATACGCCCCTCCCAGGTGGTCCATCAGCAAGTACGAAGACCTGTTGGACAGGACGGGACGGACAGTTGCGAGATATGCAGAGTCGCCCGTCCTAGTGCTAGGAGACTATAATGCGCACGTGACGGCGTGGGGATCATCTAGGACGGACGCAAGAGGCCACGCCACGCTAGACTGGGCGTCTGGCCTGGGCCTGACGCTACTAAACGAAGGCTCAGCCAGCACATGCGTGCGGTACCAGGGAGAAAGCATCGTGGACCTCTCCTTTGGTAACCGCAAGGCAGCACGGCAAATTAGAGAATGGAGGGTGGAAGAGAAGGAGACACTGTCCGATCATCTGTACATCTCCATGGATGTCTCCGTCCCACACACGGCCCGGCAGGCTAATCACCACCGCCAGAAGTGGTCGCTGAGGAGAATCGAGGAAGACCACCTGATGGCAGCAATCCTCGCGGTAGGCTGGCAGGAGACGCCGGTCAGCCCGATAGAAGATGTCAACACCGAGGCGGACTGGTTTGTCAACGCGATGACAGCGGTATGCGACACGGGCATGCCAAGAGCCCGCGGCAGTGCGCCGAAACGTCCAGTATACTGGTGGAACGCAGAGATCGCGCAGCTCCGTGCAACTTGCACCGTTGGGCGCCGCCAGTACACCAGAGAGAGAAGAAAAAGGAACTCGGACGCGACGAGGACTTTGCAGCTGTACAACAGCTACAGGGACAAGAAGAAGGAGCTGCAGGCTGCCATCAGGAAGTCCAAGGCACGCGCATTGGATGGACTCCTCCAAACTCTCGAAGAGGATCCATGGGGGCGTCCCTACAAGATAGTGATGGACAAACTGCGACCATGGGCGCCCCCGTTGACGGAAACCTTAGAGGTCCCGCTGCTGGAGAGGGTATTGGACGACCTCTTTCCCGAGGGAGGGAACGAAGAGCCCCCAGCAGCGGCCCGATACGGGTGGACACCGGAGTTGGAGGTTTCCGAAGAGGAACTGGCCGGGGCCGTCAAGAGGATGGCGAAGAAGAACACAGCCCCCGGCCGGGATGGAATACCCGGCCGTGTCTGGACGATGGCGCTGAGCGTCCTTGGTTCGAGACTGAGAAGACTGTTCTCAGCCTGCATCAAGGCGGGGACGCTCCCTCGAAGATGGAAGTCCGGCAGGTTGGTGCTCCTCCGAAAGGAAGGCAAACCGGAGGATTCACCATCAGCGTTCCGGCCCATAGTGTTGCAGGACGAGGTAGGAAAGCTGTTCGAAAGAATAATACACGAACGAATCGTCCAGCACCTGTCGCGCGTCGGACCTGCACTGGCGGACTGCCAGTACGGATTCAGGGCGGGCAGGTCGACGCACGATCGACGCGGTGAGTGAAGTCAAGAGACTCACCGAGATGGTTGTGTCGAGGGTGGGAGTTACATACGCTGTCTCGTTAGACATCAAGAACGCGTTCAACTCCCTGCAATGGCCAGCTATTTACGCAGCCCTGGACAGGCATGGAATCCCACCACACATCAGGAACGTGGTGGTAGACTATCTCAGCGACAGGGCGATAGTCTACGATAGCCAGGATGGGCCACAAAGCAGACCTGTCAACCGTGGCGTACCCCAGGGATCGGTGCTAGGACCGCTCCTGTGGAACATCGGGTACAATGCCGCGTTGACAGCAGCAATGCCGGCGGGCGTGCGCCTGATATGCTACGCAGACGACACGTTTGTGTTCGCCGCCGGTAAGACAGATACGCGAGCTGCCTGCCGGGCAGAATTGGGAAAGGCAGTCGTGGCTAACCGCATCCGGAAGATGGGCCTCGAGCTGGCTCCGCAGAAGACGGAGATCGTGTGCTTCAGCAGACGGAGCCGGAGGAGACCCACAAGAGGAACACCTCGCGTGGCGGTAAGTGTGGGACCGGCAAGGATCGAGCCGGGCCGAGACATCAACTACCTCGGCCTTCGGCTCGACGAGGACTGGAGATTCTCTAGCCACATAGAGAAACTTGCCGGCAGGTTGGAGACAGCGGCACTCAAGCTAAGCCGCATAATGCCCAACCTGAAGGGCCCTAACGAGAGGGCGCGAAGACTATACGCCGGGGTGATCCGTGGCATAGCATTGTACGGAGCTCCGGTGTGGTACAGCTCCATCGCGGAGCGGAGACACACCGACAAGAGGATCTCGTCAATGCGCAGCGCGTGGAGGAGGATGGCCATTCGTGCGATACGAGGATACAGGACGGTATCACACGATGTGGCCACCGCGCTTGCTGGGCTGGTGTCTATCGAATACATGGTCAGCGAGGATGCGTTCGTCTACCATTCGCTTCGAAACGTGGACCAGGAAGATGACGATGACGCACCAGCCCTGAGTAAAAAAGAACTCAGGGACGCGGTAAGATCGGCTTCGATAGAGGAGTGGAAGAGACACCTCTCCACTCGCTCCGAACACAGGACGATCGGAGCGGTCCTAACCATCCTAGATAAGTGGGTGGACCGCCGAAGAGGGCTACTTAGCTTTAGAACCACGCAGATACTGACCGGACATGGATGCTTCGGTCAGTACCTGCAGAGGATTGGCAAGGAAGACACGGCTGCATGCCACACTGTGGCGAAGAGGACGACACGGCGCAGCACACACTGGAGAGGTGTCCAGCGTGGGAACGGCTGCATCGACTACTGATAGTCGAGGTAGGGTCGAATCTCTCACTGAAGAGCATCATGTCAAAGATGCTCGAAGGTGAGAGATACTGGCGGGCCGTGACGGCGTTTTGCGACAAAGTCATGGCCGCGAAGGAGGCCGCCGAGCGCGAAAGGGAGCGCGGTGTCCCTGCTCAACGCTGCCTACGGGGTCGGCGTCCTTGACGTTTGCCCCGTTCCCTTTCAAGATAGAGGACTTCCGTTATCGGACGGGGGTCACTTCCAAGATCCCATCGGGGAACGGAACTTCGCCGCCAACCACCTCATCTCGAAGGCTATCTTCATCCGGAAGATGGGCGAAGAAGAGCCCGAAGAGATGAAGAGGTCAAGACGACCGAAGTGGATGCCAAGACGGCGAAGAGGTCAAGAAGACCGGGATTGGACAGGACGACGAGCTGCGAAAGACTTGCAGCTGTACCGTCACAAGAGGCCAAGACGGCCAGGACCGGAAGGATGCACAGCTGCGAAAGACTCGCAGCTGCAACGGCAGCAAACAGGAGTATGGCAGCTGTGCGTCAAGGTAAGCACAGATGGTCACATGTTTGGGCTTGCGATCGTGATTGCACGTCTACCTTTGACGTAGCGCCGCTCGTGAGTGGCTCACGAGCGGCGCTTGGCGCACACAGATATCTTTGCGCGTCACCATGGTAGAAGACCAGGCTACAGGCAAGAGTAGCCGAGCAGAAGGTCAACTGGAGACCCCAGCGCAGGAGGATGCCGATCGTCGACCGTTAAGAGTTCCCGGCTCCCGTCCGACACGCGCAGATGATGGCCACCGTGGGGCTTTAGTCGGCAAGAGTCCGACATAACCTCGGATAGTCCCCAAAGTCCGAGGTACCGATGAGGGTTTCCCCACGATAAAAAAAAGAAAAAAAAAGGATATATAACGTTATAGACATATATAATGTCCCCAGCGAGACGTACGGGACGACACGAACGGGATTCTGTAAAATATTACCGGCGATGGGCTAGATGGGTTAAGTTAGGTTATATTACGTTATAGACGTATATAATGTTCCCACCGAGAAGTAGGGGCCGACCCGCCAGGAATGTTGGAGAATACTACATCCAAGATGTTAGATTGCCTTAGGTTGGGATATATATCGTTATAGACGTATATAATGTCCCCACCGAGAAGGACGGACCGACAAGACCGGGATTCTGTAAAACATTATCACCGAGGGTCTAGATGGGTTAGGTTAGGTTATATTACGATATACACGCATATAATGTTCCCACCGAGAAGTAGCGGCCGACGCGCCAGGAATGTTGTAAAATAATACATTCGACATGTTAGGTTGCCTTAGGCTAGGATATATAACGCTATAGACGTATATAATGTTACCACCGCGAAATACGGGCCGACACGCCAGGAATGATGTAAAACATTACACCCGAGATGTTAGGTTCCATTAGGTTAGGATATACAACGTTATAGACGTATATAATGTCGCCATCGAGAAGTAGGCGCCGACCCGCCAGGAATGTTGGAAAATACTACATCCGAGGTGTTAGGTTGCCTTAGGTAACTCTATATAACATTATAGACGTATAAAATGTCCACACCCAGAAGTACGGGCCGACAAGACCGGGATTCTGTAAAACATTACCAGCGAGGGGCTAAAAGGGCTAGGTTAGGTTATATTACGTTATAGACGTGTATAATGTTCCCATCGAGAAGTTGGGGCCGGCCTGCTAGGAGTGTTGGAAAATACTACATCCGAGATGTTAGGTTGCCTTATGTAAGGATATATAACGTTATAGATGTATGTAATGTCCGCACCCAGAAGTACGGGACGACACGAACGGGATTCGGTAAAACATTACCAGCGAGGTGCTAGGTGGGTTAGGTTAGGTTATATTACGTTATAGACGTATATAATTTTCCCACCGAGAAGTAGGGCCCGACCCGCCAGGAATGTTGTAAAATACTACATCCGAGATGTTACGCTGCCTCAGGTTAGGATATATAACGCTATAGACGTATATAATGTCCCAACCGAGACGTACGGGCCGACACGACCGGGATTCTGTAAAACATTATTACCAAGGGGCAAGATGGGTTATGTTAGGTTATATTACGATATAGAAGTATATAATGTTCCCACCGAGAAGTAGAGGCCAACTTGCCCAGGAATGTTGTAAAATACTACATTCGAGTGGTTCGGCTGCCTTAGGTTAGGATATATAACGCTATAGACGTATATAAGGTCCCAACCGAGGCGTACGGGACGACATGAACGGGATTCTGTAAAACATTATCAGCGAGGTTCTAGTTGGGTTCGGTTAGGTTATATTACGTTATAGATGTTTATAATGTTCCCACCGAGATGTAAGGGCCGATCCGCCAGGATTGTTAGAAAATACTACATCCGAGATGTTAGGTTGCCTTAGGTTGGGATATACAACGTTATAGACGTATGTAATGTCCCCATCGAGAAGTTCGGGACAACACGACTGCGATTCAGTAAAACATTACCACCTAGGGGCTAGATGGGTTAGGTTAGGCTACATAACGTTGTAGACTTATATGATGTCCGCACCCAGAAGTACGGGACGACACGACCGGGATTCTGTAAAACAATACCAGCGAAGGGTTAGATGGGTTAGGTTAGGATATATAACGATATAGCCGTATATAATATCCCCACCGAGACGTACGGGCCGACGTGCCCGGGATGCTGTAAAACATTACCCGTGAGGTGCTAGATAGGTTAGGATAGGTTATATTATTCTATAGACGTATATAATGTTCCCACCGGGTACAACACGCCGACCCGCGAGGTATATTGTAAAATAAGACCGTCGAGCAGTTAGGTTGCCTTAGGTGAGGATATATACCGTCATAGACGTATATGATATTCCCACCGTGATATTCTACAACATTGCTGGCGCGTCGGCCTCTACTTCACGGCGGGCTAATTATATACGTCAATATCGTTATATATCCTAACATAAGGAAATCTAACCTCTCGGCGGTAATATTTTACAACATTCCTTTCGTGTCGGCCCGTCCTTCTCGCTGGAGACATTATATACGCCTATAACGTTATATATCCTAACCTAAGCCAATGTAACAATCACGGATGTAATATTTTACAACATTCCTGGCATGTCGGCCACTACTTCTTGGTGGGAACATTATATAGGTCTATAACCTATTGTAACCTAACCTAACCCAGTTATCCCGTGGGTAATAATGTTTTACAATATCCCGGGCGTGTTGGCCCCTGCTTTCCGATGGGAACATTATATAGGTCCATAACGTTAAATAACTTAACCTAACGCAACCTAACCTCTCGACCATAATACCTTACAATATTCCTGGCGGGTCGGCCCGTACTTCTCGATGGAAACATTATATACGTCTATAACGTACTATAACCTACCCTGTCCCATCTAGCCCCTCGGTGGAAATGTTTTACAGAATTCTGGTCATCTCGGCCCGTACGTCTCGATGAGGACCGTACATATGTTTATATCGTTTTACATCCTAACCTAAGGCAACCTAACATCTCGGATGTAATGTTTTACAACATTCCTGGAGCGTCAGCCCCTACTTCTCGGTGGGAACATTATATACGTCTATAACGTACTATAACCTAACCTAACCCATCTAACACCTCGGTGGTAATGGTTAACAGAATCCCGGTCGTGTGTGCCCGTACTTCTAGGTGGGGCATTATATAAGTCTAGAATGTCATATATCCTAACCTAAGGCAACCTAACATCTTGGATGTAATATTTTACAACATTTCTGGCGTGTCGGCCCCTACTTCTGGGTGGGAACATTATATACGCTTATAACGTTATATAACGTAGCATGACACAACTTAGTCACTGGGTGGTAGTGTTTTACAAAAGCCCAGACGTTTCAGCTCCTAGGTATTGGGTGGGAATATTATATACGTCTATAACGTTATATATCCTAACCTAAGGTAACCGTACATCTCGGATGTAATATTTTACAACATTCCTGGCAAGCAAGACCCTTCTTCTAGGTGGGAACATTATATACGTCTATAACGTTATATGTCATAACCTAAGGCAACCTAACCTCTCGAGGGTAATATTTAACAACATTCCTAGCAGGTTAGTCCCTGCTTCACGGTGTGGACATTATATACGTTCTATGACGTTATATAACCTAACGTAACGCAACCTAACCTGTCGCTCGTAATATTTTACAACATTAGTGGCGGGTCGGCCCATACTTCTCGGTCGGAACGTTATCCACGTCTGAAACGTTATGTAACCGGACCTAACGCAAGCTGAGGTCTCGGCGGTCATGTTTCGTTTTAGATTCTTTAAAACACTACCATCGTGGGGCTAGATGGGTTAGGTTAGGTTATAGTACGTTATAGACGTATATAATGTTATTACCGAGATGTAGTTTCCCACACGCCAGGAACGTTGTAAAATGTTACCGCCGAGAGGTTAGGCTGCCGTAAGTTATAATATATAACGTTATAGACGCATATAATGTTCCCACCGCGATGTAGGGCCAGCATGCCCGGGATCCTGTGAAACACTACTACACATGTGCTGCGTGGAATTAGGTTAATTTATTTTAGATTCTATTTATGTATAATGTTCCCTACGAGAAGTAGTGGCCGACACGTCAGGAATGTTGTAAAATATTACTGCCGAGATGTTAGGTTGCCTTAGGTTAGGATATATAACATTGTAGACGTAAATAATGTTCCCGCCGAGAAGTTGGGGCCGACACGTCAGGAATTTTATAATATATTAACGTCGAGAGGTTAGGTTTTGTTGGGTTAGGTTATATTTGTTTGTATTTATATATAATTGTCGAGCGGATAAAATGTATCATGTTTGGAATATCTTGGGTTGAATATGCGGGCTACGAAATGCTAGGGGGTTACGAATGACCCAGATCCAATAAGTAATTAAATGAGACCAACACTACAGGCCCTTGGAAAGCATCGCGGACCCTGGGTGTCGAATTAGGTGGCAGGGAATCTCTTGGCGCGGTTAGTAATAGCACAGCTTCAATAGGGGGTTGAATGAATCCAATTCTAGTGGCCCCTGTTACAGTATGTTCGGTCCTATGTTTCGAAGTAGTCGGCTATAGAACTCCTGGAGCGATTACTACTGGCCAAGAGCCAATAAGTACTTAAATGAATCCAATATTAGGGGCCCCAGGCACGGCATATCCGGCCCTAGGTGTCAAGTAAGTGGAGGTTGACGAACTTCTGGAGGGGTCGTTAATGGCCAACAGACAATATATACTTAAATCAAACCAATACTAGGGTCCACAGACATGATATGTCCGACCCTATGTTTCGTATAAGGAGGTAGAACTCATGGATTGGTTATTAATGGCACAGAGCGAATCAGTACATAAGTGAAGTCAATTCTAGGGGTACCAGATACGGCATGTCTGGCTCTGGGAGTCGAAATATGTGGAGAGCGAACTCCTGGAGCGGTCACTAGTGGCCCATAGACAATATGTACTTGAATGAAAAAAATTCTAGAGGCCCGAGATTCGGTATGTCATCTCCTAGGTGTAGAATTTGTAGGACCGGTAGCTGATGCGTTACGATGCACGCGTGTCTCCGCTATTTATTGCGAAAATCGCGGAATCATTCGGTGTCAAGGAGTATCGAAATCTCGAGATCCGTGAAGCGGATACAAACGCGAAATGTCACTGGTCGCAATTTTTGTTCGCAGGCACATCTGCGAGCATTATGACTCTACGCTAGCCACCCCTTTGGAACGTCGCCTCTTAGGACCTCGCGCTTTTTCTTGGACTTTCTGCTTTGCCAATCAATGCGGAAAATGGAAAAATGAATTCCTCGTGTCCTATATCGCGTTGTGTGTGCTTACGCGAACGTGCTACCCTTCCTCAATTACACGGCGTTATAGGCGGTTATAAAACTGTATCAACGAACTTCTAGTTCAAATAGTTCATGGTATCATTTCCTATACGCGACGATAAGAAAATCCAAGGTACAACGAAAGCTGCTTACAGCCAGTCTACGAAATTTCTAATAAAAATCTCGCGATCCCTCCGATCGGCGGAGGGGGGAAAAACTCAGCTTAAATCTTCATGGCGTTTTAATAAAAACTTTAAGAGAAATTATAAGAGCATTAAAGTTTCGTAAGAAATAAAACCTTGCTGTGTTTATAGAAGCTTTTCCCTGGGAAAAAATCGTTCGCTGGCTCCCGATAAAAATTCCTCTTATCACATTCCAGTCATCGTTCGCCACAGATTATCAACAGTGGTACATCGTAGCGGACAAACAAAAAAAGAAGGGAGCAGTTAAGCTCGCCAACAGATCACGGACCAATCTAGCTGCGAATTTAAATGATAGCGCCGATTTAAAAGGTCGGTTGGAAAGCATCCAATATTAACAATACATTGCTTGCTTTTCAAAAGAGGTAGCACTGATCGTTCGGAGAAGATTAAAGGTCCATTCTCACCGTCTATGCGGGAGATTAAAGCGGAGACCCTTGCGCCGGCCGCGAAGTCGCTCGTGAAACAAAAGGAGCACGGCCGCTGAACCAATGTAAACCCATCAAATGGAAAAATCGCTCCATTAGCGAGTGTTCTCGAAAGTAAACGAGGGATACCTATCGAGAACAAAAACAACTTCCCTCTTCTAAAGTGCAGTTCCGTATAATCGAACAAAGATATATCGTCAGAAGAATAATCAATCCACTTTACACGTCACGGGAATGGAGACTTTTGTCTCCAATTATTTGCCAGTAGACGATCTTTGCGTGCCATTAAGGATTCCCTTTGTTCCCACCTTGGTCCCCTTTTGACTTGCAGGGGATGCTGCGTCGCCGCGGAACTCCATTCTATGGGTTCTTTCTTCTCGCGGACGAAAGAACGTACGCGATCACGTTCGAAATTGTATCCGTGGAATTCGCTTGACGAAAAATATTTTGTAGCACTTGAATGCCAGGTGGAAACGCCGTCATGGAACTCGTCGAAATGATTAAAATCCTTAGAAAAATGCCACGCGGATTCCTCAATCGAACCAAGGAGTGATCACACCCATCTGTTTCGCGCACATGTACCTTATACAAGCCTGTATAATTGAACGGATCCCGAATACGATTGAGAAAGTTACGACAACATATGTTGTCATAGACAATGCAGATGTCAGCGGCTCGAACCAGACCAATTAGGGCGAGGAGCTGATACAAATGTACAATATACAGTCGTAATTACATGCACCAGTTAAACGATCCAACAATGAGGATTTGCTGATCACTTCGCGCTGAATTCCTTCTACTGGTCGCGATTAAGAGATCGATCATTAAAAGATGACAATTCAGATTCCGTTTGAATAAATTCACGACAGATTATCTCTGTCACACGCCTGTCAAATTTTAACACCACGAAAGGTATTTACGGTAACCCCTTCAGTTGCGGATTCTACAGGATGTCTAATGTCTTTTAGAAAGTGTAATTTCTCTTTCAGGGGTTGAGAAGGAACGGAACACAATATTGGCTACTAATTTTCGCTGTTGAGGATAATGATAGACTGTCGTGATAAAATTTCACGAAAACATGCATTCTTGTATGTAATATTTGTTATCAGTTTAACTTTATACCTCGAAATACGGGGGTAGATGAAAAAAATGTTCAAACACGAACAATTGAAGAATCCCTGAATTTTTCCCGCGGCATACTGTTCTTCTTATTCTCTTCCTCTTCAATATTGGCTTCTTATTTTCTCTTGATGAAGGCATCGCTCCCAAAATCCACATCCAGATAGTAATATGTACTACCCAGTATTCACCATATCCAGTTATTGTTGCTCTCTTTTCAAACAAATTTTCAAGTTTCTTACTAATGCTGGTTCCTTTCCGTAAACCGTCAAATTCTCTAGTGAATTCGTCAAGCGATAAAACAGAAATGAACTACTTACAACGTGAATTACTGATTTCATCAACTGAAAGGTAAAAAATGAATCCTTCGGATATTCCATTCAAATTATCACCCACGGATAAGAGAAGATTAGGAAATCAAAGTTACCGTTGAAATTACCCGTGAAGATAATTGAATTAAAGACATCTGAGACCTCCAAAATGTCAATTTAAGCTGGAAAGTGTCGTGAGAATCGAAGACCAAGTTTAATACGCTCTGCAAGGAAGTATGCTTACCTCACCTAAATCGTCCAATAACCGTTTAACGGGGCTCGATCGATTCCTACCAACCTATCGCTGTCCCCGCGAAATCACCGTTTCCGTCGATACATCTGACAATAAACCTGGCATGTGCCTACTCCGAGAGACGGGGCGAAACGGGGTCCATTTCGTACGATTCAATCCTATCGAGCGCGGCAGCCCTTCGATATAGTAACGGCCTTATTAAAGCCCTGTAACTCCATTGTTCCGACAGATATTTAGCCCACGAACGCGTCAAACCTGGACACGAGCACGGAAAGGAGATCAAGTAATATAACCTTCGTTTCCGAGGCTTTCCTTCAGGATTCGCAGCCGCGCGAAATTTATTGGACAAAGAGGAAAGACCGTGCCTCGAAACGGACTAATTAACGCGCAAGCAGTATTAAAATAATGGATGCTCGCGTTGAATCGCGACGATCCACGGTTAGATAGGATACAACGGTTATAGCGCGAGGGGTTAATTTTCTGGAAGAGCGACTAGGGGATCGCTGCGCGGCCTGGCAACAATAAGATGTCGCTTAAAGAGATTATATTGGCTTTCGAGATAGCGTTAACCGAGTGGTAATTAATTCTGCATCAATTGTATAGATTATATCGACATCGCGATAGCTTCGTTCCTAAGCTATCATATTCTCGGATTATTAAAATTTCATTCGATTAACTGCGCGAGGGTGATCCATCAACGATACTGCTGATCGTATCGGTCTATAGAAAGGCGATCGATAAATCTGATTTATAGAAACTAGGAAAATCACTCTCGATCAAATCGCAGTTTGGCTCCGTGCCAACCAAATGAAAACGCTTGTACTAAGAGTAATCGGATCAACGTATTATGGCTACAAAAAGCATTCGCACGAGCGAGATTTCCACCGACGCTGTTCAAATAAATGGATTTCCAGGGTATTAATCTTTTACAGTCACTTGAAGGTACTATCAGAAGTGATGGAGAATTTAATATGAACGCATTGAACACAATTAATCAATACACCGATGCTAAAATATGTACAACGGTGCACCAGGACTCTGTATGCGCCTGTTGCGGCCACTGGCTCCTTCGATTTGGATACGAGAAATTTAGTGGTAATATTCCACGCTTAACTGATAGCCAATGTTTGATCGAGGTTAGTTCCTGCTTTGACTATGCACGTGTAATGCTCGGAGTTCCAACTATGCGGTATTCTTCTGTAATTTCGAAAATGTGCAACACTCGCAGAGATATTTACTGGTTCGTTATTGCATCATGATTAATAACTTAGCTCAAAATAAACTCCACGATATTAATGCACTTCACGTATCTGTAATACAAAGCTTCAACCCTTAACCTCTAAGTTGATTGCATACACAATATACGTATGAATAATTAATCTTCAAACATTTCCATTCCTCTGCAAATAGATTAAACCGCTCTCAAACAGAGCGAATCAAATTTAACCCTTTTGTACCATTCAAATAGTTTCAACCAAATTGCCTCGAACCGTCTCGGTGCAACAAACACGTACATCTCGTAGAGAACGATATTCGATACGTTTCTCCTCGATTAGCATAAGATTACTAGATCGATAGGTCTTATTATGCGATGTGGTGGATTCACAGAGACGCTGCGTATTTTTGCAGGACCAGGACATGTTTGTCACGGGAGGCAGGTGGTGCGGCGGAACAACTGTTGGCTGGCCGTACTGGCCGTGTCAGTGGTGCTATCGATTCTTCGAAACAGTTTGGCGGGCGAACGGTATCCGCTCGATTATGGTAACAACCAGCTGTCGGTTAACCGCGCCGAAGTCGCTTACGGGGCTCGCGGCGCTAATGAACCATCCCTGAAATTCCAAAACCATTCAAATACTCCGTCATCCCGGCACCCTTAAAAGTTATCATTGCCATCAACTACCGCTCGGCAAACATTCCGTCCACTCGTCAAGAATGACATCACGGAGGAGTCGTCGAGAGCAATTTCCTGGCGAACCGCCCAGGCGGTGGGCGCGAATCAAACCGACGAAGATGACGATCGATCGATCCGGTCGAGCGATCGTCGACTCGCGGATCCCGACCCGTCGAACGACTGCCACAAGGAACGACGCGATAAACGCCGAGCCGGGCCAACTGCGAGGGGATCGACCGGATTCACCGGGAGTTCAGTGAATATTCCGGAAGAGCCCCGCTTATCCTCCCGGGTTTCCCGTGTCGCGATGAAAGACGTCGCTAGAGAGGCGGCGATGCGACCGTTGATTACGGTAACGTTGTTGTGGATTCGTGCAATGACGACTCGCTAAAGGCTTTCAGACGAGAGAACAAGGACGTGAGAAGGCAAAGGGGATTCAGTGGCGAGCTTCGACGTCTTCGGATGAAAAGATCCTATAGGGTGGACGGTCAAAGGACCATGGACTATTTTCAGGCTGACGGTATCGTGGGTTCTCGGAGCTTGGGAGATGGCGAGGAAACCGCAATGGAAGCGACATTCGACTGAGATTCCTGAATCCGTTGTTTCTATCGGTAAAGCATTCAAAACAGGATTGAAATCGGAGAAATTCGCGGATCCAGGGGGATTGAGTGGTAGGAAGCCGTCGGAAGGCTCGGTTGAGCAATATTTAATCGATTCCGCCGAGTCTTCCACCTCTATTAATCAACTATTAAGGATTGGACGGTTGAAATTGAAAACGCTGACGGGTCGAAAAAGATTAAAAGACGCGAAGAGACGAGCATCTACGAAAGGTAAGAAAGATACGCGAGATGTTGAGCCCAAAGGATACATCCAGAAACGATATTTCATTGAAACTCCTAAATCTTCCGCTTCTATTAGTGAACTGTTCGACGGAGAATTGATACCAAAAGGGAAATCGGAAATAAAAGTCGACGGGCATGATAATTCCATGTATCAGTTGATGAGCAGAAGGTCCATTAAAATTCGGGAATAAAACTTGACGAAGAGCCGAGGTCGTTCGATTTTGGTGATGTAATAAATCTGGAGTGGTCGTACCTCTGCCAGAATTCGGGATCCTCGAATTGCGAGCCGCGAGGCAAAAGAGTCAAAGCAATCAAGACAGAAGGGAGGACTCCTCATTCTTCAGAGTTCGAAGGTTCCTGGTGAACGTCGACGTCTCGTAAATCAACGTTGATTCGGAGAGAGATGGAGTATACGCGCCAGTTGAATGGAATCTCCGTGAAACAGATATCAACAAATGGAAGCGATGATGAGGCAGACAGGAGAACCCGTGGAAATTTTTCGATCCGCGAGAAGAGAAATATTATTCCGTCTAGCGACGCGGTCACGTTGCATTCGTCGCAATACGATGGAACTTCATTGAATGTTACTTTCAACGAAACGACAAATGATTTTTTGGATAACGATGCGAAAATTGTTGAGACAGAATTGGAGATCGACTTCATTTCAGAGAACGTTAAGTATAACTCACTGGACGATCGAGATGCTGCAGCACACGTACAGCAGTGGAATGATTCGACGTTAAATTTGAGTACTTTAACATTGAGCAATGAATTCAGTTCAACAAGTCACGACGGAAGCACAGGATGAGTTAACAGAGTAACACTCGAAGCACCAGATGTGGTGAGTGAGAACGATTCACTGCTATCGGATAGCTCGATGTTAAATGGCAAACCGAATTCAACGTTGAAATGACAATGCACAGTTACCGGAAAACGTTTCAAGTCTAAGTAACGATGTGATCTCGATAAGACTCAATTTGAGCGCGGATTCGTCGCAAGATATGGAATTAGACGCTCCGCGGAGCGAGATTGATAAGGCTAAAGAAGAGGCGAATAAAGCGACAACGGAAGAGGCTTCTGTGCAAAGTAACGTGACAAAGGAGTCTGACGGCGTCCTCGTGAACTCCGAGCATAGCTCTGTTGCGGCGCCAAGGAGTGCCCCGTACCTAAGAAACGATATGAACTGTCTAACCGAAAGGGGCTATACGTCGGAGAACAGTGGCCTTCCTGAATTCGGCGAGGGAAATTCCGACGATACGTTCAGGAACTCACCTTCGACTGAGCAAGAGCGGAAGATTACGAAGGATATCAAAACAAACGCGAACCATAAGCAATCGCTCGTGAATAAAACGAAATATTCGAAATCGAAGCTTCCTTTAACACTTTCTGAACGACCATCCGCGTCTAGAAAAGCCGTTATCCAAACAATTGGGACGATAAATAGGAAAATCGACGACCAGGCGGAACGGTTCGATACAGCTACGGATGGTTTGACAGAAGATGATGAAGTAACGTTTAACGATCCTCTAATGGTTTCGAAGAAACGGCAACCCGTCGGTTCAAGGGCGACAGAGTCGTTGAATCGAAATATTCAAACATGACTGCGACATTAAGCCTGATGAACCGTCCGTCGGGTTTAGCTCGAAAAATGAGAGGGCTCAAACCCGCTCGTTGGATAATGGAACGGTGAATGAAGTTAATCCGTCCGACGGGTTTAACTCCTTGAGCACGATGCCCATCCCGGTGATCGATCATCCTACGAGAGAACGAAAGTCCAGGTCGTCCACGGTGCAAACTTCGACATCGACGAGCCTGAAACTTGATTCATCTATGAAGGTCGGAGGCCCGGTGTCGGGACGAACTTCTACGCCGACGTGGGTCAAGGACGAGGTCCAACGAAGAACCGCCTCGACCATGCAAATGGAATACGTCCAAGCGAATGCCAGCAACGATGCTCCCGGGGGGCTAAGACTCTCGTTGACACGTCCACTAGAATTCGTCTCCAGAGTGCAGGATTGATCAAAGGTTTCGCTCCCGTTTGAAAAGTACGAATGGTTCTCTGGACAACTACCTTAACGAAAATCTCGCGCTTTCGTCTACAGAGAGGGAACAACTTCCAGTTACCGCCGAAACGTCGACCATCGGATTGATTAACGACGTGAACCAATTTTTGTTCACTTTTGACATGATCGCCACTTCTTCTGACCATGAACCGTTACCATGGACGAGGCGTCCTCGCAAACGACGAACAACTCGTCGCATGAGCTGGAACCGCCGAATCAGTGGCCAGTTAAGCACAGCGCGATGGTCGAGTATAATCTAGTGTTGAGTCGTCTAATGATGGTCCATGAGAGGAAGGATACCATCACCTGCGGGCCAGTGATGCCGCAACGTGACGTTCAAGCGCTCGAGGTGATGCTTTACACTCTGGACAGGCTCAACGATCGTGGAATTGTACCCGGTGTTAAGATCGGCGCCTACATTCTCGACGATTACGACAAGGATACGTACGGCTTGGGAATGGCTGTGGACTTTATCAAAGGTACGTGTTGTTTTGTCAGTTGATTAGCTGAAGGCTGATAATTCAATGGTCGTCGGTGTCCGATGTTGTAGATTGATGTTATGATTGACGAGTGCGATGCATTCGCGCGTCGGAAATGTAAATTCGTACGAGTTTCAGCAATACCCGCGAGCAACTGTCAACGTGTTTAATACGTTTTTGATTAGAGAAACAATTCGAGTTAAACGACTAAGAAAATTGAATTTCTCTTTAAAGGAAAAAGATGTTCCGTTTCACCACATTGTTACTAATTATTTGCGAAGATCAGAAAAATGGAAAGAACACCGCTTATTTGCCGACTTCATTCTTTTTGAGAGATAAAGAGAATGTTCGATTTGCTTAAGTTCGTTCATTTCCAAGATACGACAAGTGAAATTGACAATGTGAAACTTCGCGAACATCTCACGGAGGTCTACGGAACCATTGCGTACTCTGAATTTTTCAATCCAACAATACAATCACATGCATTCACATTATAGGGAGAAAAATGAAATTCCGCGAATGTAGGTCACGCTGTGGGCACGATTCCACTGAAACTGTGAAAATTTTAACTGCTTTGAAGGCTAGGGGAATCTCACAGCGATAGCTCAAAGAAGCGATAAGATGTTCAGCGTGCGCGATGCTTTATATGGAAAATTCCGCTCGTGTACCGAATTTACGCGGCGCGGTGCTAGATGAAATTGCGGCAACTTTCTTCCAACTTTTCCGTTCTCTCCTCTCTGTCACGAGTCATGTTAATCTATTATTCTCCGCGAAATGCCAGGTTCATGTTTACCAAATGAATCAACCCGACAGGAAGTTTCATCAACCTTCAAATCAAAGAACGAACGTAGTATAATAAAAGAAGCCTCGTCACGCGTACTTGAACTTCGTCGAATTTTACATCGGTTACATCGCGTTCTTTGACGTAACGAATTCGTCTGTGGAAATACCGAACCGTTGCTTTTACTTCTTGTATTTCATTTTATCACCCTTTCTCATTTCGAAGCGAGTGTGAATACATTGTATACATTGTGTCGGAGATTCGTATTGTCGTTTTTTCTCTCTAATGATTCTTCAGTAAATTCTCGACCTAGATATTTGGCCAATGCCAGATGTTAATTTATCCTTTCTACACGATTATCGATGCGCGACCAGGTTTGATAGATTCTAGGACCGTTTCTTTCGACAGTGAACATGAGCCTCTATAGCGATTCAGTGGTGATGAAAAATTGTACCCCTTGAAGAAAGAAGAGTATACTCTGTTGGGATATCGAACGGAAAGTTACACAAAACTCCGCTCGGAACGGAGAAGAAAAATTTGTATTTCTACTTCAGATTCCAAAAATATGCAATGCCTAACGAGCTCAACGCTTCGAAAATGAGACTTCAATAGAAACATCTATGACCTAGCGACCATTACATAATTATGAATTAATTTCAGCATACGGTTTACGTGTCCCCAGAGATTCAAATCCTGGATATTTAATCTAATTTGCTTCCTTTGAATGGAATCAACACACGGATTACGTTTTTGCTAGTGGGTAATTTCGCAGGGCATTGAAGCAAACCAGTTAACGAATTGTTAGCGCAGAGCTATTTTAATTAACGTGAATGATAGCTCCAGCGAAAACGCGCGCTGGACCTACAATCAAGTTTCTGATTAACACAATTCAGAGGGCGCAAACTGCTTCGCTGTAAAGCCTATCGTGTGTCGAGCGAAGTTTCTTTAATCGAACCATTTTCACAAAGTAATTTGGTGTTTAAAATTGTTAACGTACGCAACTACTGAATTATTACTGTGTCAGAAATACAATGAAGATCAACTGAATAGTTAACATCGCTAATCTAAATGTCGAAACTTCAAAATGATTCTAACATTAATACACGTTCTCCAAAGTTTTCTAGCAGTTGTCATATTTGCCTTTCAATTAGAATAAAAATTAAGATATAATATAACAAGAAGCGGCACTAGACAATTCTGAAACGATAAGCTCTATAGAATTCAATTTCCTCGAAAAGGAAATCGTAAATGCAGAGCTATCACACTGCTAGTTTACCGTGAGATAGTTTGCATTCGTGATAGACGTGCGTTATATCACGATACTGCACTCTCCTACAAAAATAGGTAATTAGGATTTCCCTTGTTCCGAAACAATCAGAATCTACACCAAAAACATGCAACACTGCTTTTAAATACCCATCGAGATGCAACAAAACAGAACAATACAGCCTCATCCTTTTACGTACAAAAAAGATGTAATAACGCGTGTATAGAAGACCGCCTCATCCGAATGAAAGCATCTTTCCTACCCTTCGCCATTGTTAGATTTCCGTGTAACGAAGAATACTTGACGTTTCGTTTGCTTCCATTATACAGGCTAGGGGAACTCCATTCCCCAGAGTAGATCATGTCTTAACTAGAGAAGACATTCAGTCGCTAGCGGCTGGACCATTACGAGGCATAAAAATTCCAATGAAAAGAACACAACTTCCCATGCACTCGGCGGTAAAGTAAAGTGCGGATATTAAAATTTGATGTCCGTAGCAATAGCCCGACACTCGGTGAAAGCGAATTCGCATTGAAAGTTGACATTATTCATGTGTTTCCGCGAGATCACGTCGCGATACTGACAATTTCACCGCAGCACGAATGCGAAAGCAGGCGAACGAAACGTGCAAACACTGCAAAGATGAGGCAGAGCGGACATAGCGTTTCTAAATGAAAAATTCTGGCAGAAGTATTGAATTACTGAATTCCTTTTATAAGTTGCTGTATGAGAATGCAATGCTAATACAAATTTCGAGATTGATGTCGCGAATGTTTCAAAAAATTCGCGAGATTCTCTGTCTTTGCTTGTTGCGCGGTTCTAACGATTTCTGATCGACTAATTGAATTCTTGTACGAATATAATACACTTGCAACATATACGCTATTTGATTGAATATCGGTAAGGAGATTTTCTGCTCCGTGCTGCGATTGTATCTACAAAGAAATTTGCTTCTGAAGAAATCTAGAATCCCGCATAGATAACATGCAGGCATCGAGACGAGTCGATACGGAGGTGTCGTGAAGCTTTCCACGGTGCACTGCAAGCTCAAGTATCGCCTGTCGGTAAGCTCGTGATACTCTGCAAGCTCAAGTCGACAACTTCGTCTCGATTTATCCTAGTACCGACGAGCTACAAGATAGGCCACTGATCTAATGGAATTTTATGACCATTACTGTCCGAAATATTGATCGCATACAAATTTTTACACCCTGTACAATATAGGATTCGAAATTGATAAAGTAGCAGTTCTTGCAAGATTCGTGGATATATTTTACGCAAAAGGGAGGACCGAATTAAAAATTTTCCAAAGCTCATAAAATGTGAATTATTGCAGACATAAAACCTCTTGCCAGATAAAGATTTGATTTAAATTAAAATCCAAAAAGACCAGAGAGAAAGTAGAATTCTTCGACGGTTCCAGGTTGATGCCACGAGAGTAAAATTTTACTTAACTTAATTTAAATTATGGCTTCAACTATTACCTGAAGTACAACGTAAATAGAATTTCCAAGTCCTGAAAAGGACTTAGATAATTTAAATTGTACTGCAAAATACTCGATGCTAAAAATACCAGTAATCCAGTTATTCTAATCTCGCGCAAAGTTAATGAAATAATGGAATGAATGAGTATCATAGAAAATTGTTGAAAGTAAATCTATGAAACCTTTGATCAAGTGAAAAATCTATCTATCTCTATCAAAAGCTACGACCACCATCTTTTAACTAGTTTGGTACATCTAGCATCAAGTTTACTACAATACTTATGTCTACAAGCGCAGTCCTTAGCATGATATCGTCTTTCAGAGACCAGGATCTCGAAAACGTTACCAAGTACCCAGGTCCACCAACGAGGAGGTGACTACGCAGGAACACATCCATATTTCCCTAATCCCATCCACCCTCCATTACATGTTGACGATCTCGGTACAGAAGGTACCGAGATCCAACTCTACTTGAATTCAATACACGCCAAATCCATGGTACATTTTCTTAGAAATTGCAACGTGGACTTTACGAATCGCGAAAGGGAAGAAGGGACTGGAAGTATATATCATGTTCTTATCCAGAGAGTAATTTACAAAGTCTCTTTATCGACACTTTAGAAACATTAAAGCGTTTCTCAAAAGGGATTACGATGCGATAAACACTAAACTCTATTATACTCTATTCTGAAAAAAAGAAATTAAAAAGGTAATTAAAGTTGGACAAACTTGTGATAAGTAATAAATCAAAGAGAAAAGTGAACATAACATTCGCGACGTGACCAAAGGTACTCTACATACTCACGTGGTACTACGTAATCACGTAGATTTGCTAACTAAATGTTTCCGGCGCTGTCCACTTTCCAAACCACGGTCTTTTCGACCCATGGAGCTACTCATGGCAGCGACTTACGTGTAACATTAAGTTAGCGTGCTCACTACTTGCTTGCCACATGCGATGCATGCCAGCGAGTACGCAGAGTAATAAAACTATTACTGATAAACATCAGTAGTGTGCAAATGGAGACTAAGAATAATTATATTCAATTTCGATAAAACGGGGATTTTGAGGAAAAATTCTATGGTTTCGCTCTTGATAAGACAATGTACATACTCCCTTACAATTTCATTACAATTATTATCACAATTACTATTATCTAATTATAATTACTATTATCTATGACTAATAATATACGCATCCAGCGGCGATCCAACGGCGAACGTAGAAATATCTGTTGAAATTATTTATTGACATCACAGGAATTTTATTATAGAAATCATAAAAATTGGATAACAGAATGGAAATGAAAAGGATTGGTTGAAATTCGACTCAAAACCATTGAATTTTTGACAAGAACGGAGAAAATACGTCAAATTTCACGATTCCCTAATAATCATTCTCAATTATAATTTCGTACAGCCTATTTGCGTGAAACAATTGGAAAGAACCTTGGAAAACGTGGAAATGGCAATTTCTTTACGTAAAACAATACCATGCGTCAAACGCTGCATTCACCGAAAATATCATTTCCTCATTTCCAAATTTAAAGAGAATAATGAAGTCACTTTGCGACTACAGAATTAAATTTTCTGTTGTTGTAATTATTGAAATCAAGAGCCAACCTTTGATCAAGGGAAGATACCATGGAGACAGAAAGAGAGAGAAAGAGAGATGGAGAGAGAGAGATGCCGGATTATTTAAACAATTCCCTGATTTTCCACCGTCGCATATATTTCTTTAATCACAGAATGATTACTTCTATTTCAACTACACCTGCTCTCAGTTTCAATACTTAAGATAACTCATCTACCGATCACTGAATAGATTACTAATACCGAATGAATTGATTAGCATGAGAATAGTCATGGGAAAGGAACAAAGATGAAGAGAATATGTAGTAAGTTATATCACGACATCCAGCCGCGTTCCAGCGGCGAAGGGAGGGGTTAAAATAAATCAGAATAAACCAAAAACTAAGCGGATTTCCGAACATCAATCACCTACCCATCGAACATTAAAGAATCAAACAACCCTCCTTCGATGAGGCACGATAAATTTAACAAGTTATATCAAGTCATCCAACGGCGGTCCAGCGGCGATCCAGCGGCGAACGCAAAAATTAACTTAAACTATATCTTATTCTCTAATTACACTAATTATATAATCTACGTGCGTAGTCCTTAGCATGATATCGTTTTCGGGAGGCCGGTCTCTCGAAAACGTTACCAAGGGCCCAGGTCCACCCCGTGGAGGTGACTACGCAGGGACCCATCCCTAAACCCTAATCCCATCCACCCTCCATTATATATTTACGATCTCGGTACAGAAGGTACCGAGATCTGACTCTACTTGAATTTAATACACGCGAAATCCATAATACATTTCCTAAAATCTATCAGATATTTAGAAACTGCAGTATGGACTTTACGAAAGGGGTGACGAGAAATACCACTGTCTTACCCGAAGAGAGATTTATTAAGTGACTCTTCCAACACTTTCGACAAACGAAAGTGTCTCGCAAAAGGTTCTACGGTACGATACTCTAAATTCTACTATTATATTAAAGAGCATTCCAATCCGATGCTTCCGCGTTAGCCATTTGGCAAACCGTACCCGACGCGAATCGCGAGCAAGTTTTATGCCACGTCTTACGTCGAAACAATCGCAACCGCGCTCTCCCCGACGGTGAGGGAGATGTCCATCTGAACCCCAGCGAGGCCCAACTCTAGGATTGCTCTGCGATAGAGACGAATCTCGTGGAACCGCCCGAATCCGTCTTACAGCAGGTCAGACCCCAGCGCCTCGGGTTGGGAACCACTCAGCCCGCTCCATCGTGAGCGCGTCCACGGCTGAACCCGTGAAGATCCAGGTGGCCACGACAAACACGCATCGGTTTGATTGAGTCGCAACTGTTTCCCTGCGTGACGATTAAAATCTAAATCTCGAGCGAAGGAGAAAAAAAGGAAAGGGAAAAAAGGAAGAAGAAAAAAAGAGGAAATCTACGTGAAGCGATCTTACGAAGCATAAAGTTAGAGTGCTCGAGCAAATAAACGCGAACTAATTTACGCGAGAAAAATTAAAAGTTCTGTCTTGATAAACGAGGGGTGCAAGAAAGGGGAGCAGTTATTTCTCTCTCCGGGTAAGAAAACGTATTTCTTTACAATACGATTACAATTAAATTACAGAGATATACAATATACAAGTACTTATGACTAAAAACGCACGCATCCGTCAGCGAGCCAGCGACGATCCAACGGCGTTCCAACGGCGAACAGAGATTTAAGTAAACCAGAATAAACCAGAAAGAAAGTGATTTTCTAACCATCAAATATCAAACCATCGATCATCAAACCATCAAACATCAAACCATCAAACATCAAGCCATCAAACATCAAGCCATCAAACATCAAACCCTCAAACCTTCAAACGTCAAACCATCAGACGTCGAACGATCAAACAATCCTTCATCGAAGGGACACCATAGCGAGATAGAAGTCACCATATATAATTAATAATAAAAACGGGGGAAATCGGGATAAAAGGGGATGATTATCTTATTAAAATTACATTACATGAATGTACAAATTGGATGGCAATAATTAACTTAAACTAAACTATTCGCAGTCCAATTTAAAGTTTCAAAGTCCTGAGAAGGACTTGGAAATTTCAATTGTACTGAAAAAGACTCGACGCTAGAAGTACCAGTGATTAAATTATTCTAATCTCTAACGAAATTAATGAAATAATAAAAAATTGTTAAAAGTGAATCTATGAAATCTTTATACAAATGAAAAATCAAACTATCTCTATTAGAAGCTACGAACCACGATCTTTTGATCAGCTTGGTATTTCTAGCGTCAAGTTTACAATTATACTTATGTCTACGCGCGTAGTCCTTAGCTTGATATCGTTTTCGAGAAGGCAATCTCTCGAAAACGTTACCAAGGGCCCAGGTCCACCCCGTGGAGGTGACTACGCAAGGACCCACCCCTAAACCCAAATCCCATCCACTCTCCATTACATATTTACGATCTCGTTACAGAAGGTACCGAGATCTGACTCTATTTCAGTTAAAAAACCGAGATCCATAATACATTTTCTAAAATCTACCAAAGAATTCTAGAAATTGCAGTATGGACTTTACGAATCGCAAAAGGAAACACTTTCTTATTCAGAGAGAAACATTATTATAGAATGATTATACGATGATTCTATTTTACAAAAGTTAAAGTATTGCACAAAAAGCAATACGAAAGGATACTTTAAATTCTATTATTCTACTTTAAAACGACTCAAAATTAAACGGAATAAATCAAAGTGTGTGTTTCCCTCTGAATAAGAAGAATGTGTTTCCCTCTGAATAAGAAGAATGTGTTTCCGTACAATTTTATTACAATAATCAGTACAATACATATACAAAGTTTGGTACAGTAATCATAACAATTTCATTGCAATAATCATAACAATTTCATTACAATAGTCATAACAATTTCATCATAGTAATCATATAAATTTGATAACAAAGGAAGTGGAAAGGATTAGGGGTATTATTCTCGACGAAGTTGGTGAAGTTGTTGAAATTCGCCCCAAAACCAATGAATTTTTGACAAGAACGGAGAAAATACGTCCAATTTCAAGATTCTCTTAATAGTGATTCTCCTAATAGAATTTCGTATAGGCTGTTTGCGTGAAGCAATTGGAAAGAATCTTAAAGATTGTGGAAATGGAGACTTTTTGACGTAAAACAATACCATAGTGATATCTCCAACGTTATATTCACCGAAAATACCATTTTCTTATTTCCAAATGTAAAAAGAATAATGAAACCACTTTGCGATCACAAAATAGGTAAATATAAAATCATTGATTAAACTTTACGTTCAGAGACGTATCCAACGACGTTCCAACGATGAACGTAGAAATTAAAATAAATTAGGAATGGAGTGAATTTCCAACAATCAGACCAATCTCTTTCGAGAACAAACACCACAAAGAGATAGAAATTGCCATAGATTATGCAGGATTCTCTTAAACGAGCCCCTGAGTTTTGACCGACGTGTTTTTATGAATAGAATATGAATAGAAAATGAATGATTTTATCGCTGACAACAAAGAAATGCGAGATACCGGTTTCGAAACAACTATTCTACCACATATCGAAGAATCTGTTAGTACCCAATGAACTGGGATACCATTCTTACGAACTAATTAAAGCGAGAATAACTACGCTCGGTTGTGATAAGTGAGAGAAGTCAGGATAAGAGGGAAAGGGTTACACAATTACAAATTTACATTACACAAGTGTACAAATATAATAGTAAAAATTAACTTAAATGAGTCAGGATAAGAGGGAAAGGCTCACACAATTATAAATTTACATTATATGAGTACAAATATGATCTTATAAATTAACTTAAACTAAACTATTTGCTGTCCAATTTAAAGTTTCAACGTCCTGAAAAGGACTTGGAAAATTTAAATTGTATTGCAAAATATTCGGTGCTAAAAGTACCAGTAATTAAATTATTCTAATCTCGCGTAAAGTTAATGAAATAATAGAATGAATGAGCATCATGGAAAATTGTTAAAGGTAAATCTATGTAATCTTTGTACAAGTGGAAAATCTATCTAGCTTTATCAGAAGTTACGAAGCATGGTCTTCTAACTAGTTTGGTACTTCTAGCACCGAGTTTACAACAATACTTATGTCTACGCGCGTAGTCCTTAGCTTGATATCGTTTTCGAGAGAGCAGTCTCTCGAAAACGTTACCAAGGGCCCAGGTCCACCACGTGGAGGTGACTGCGCAGGGACCCTTACTTACATGCAGCATGCGATGCATGCAAGCGAATGCGCAGCTAAATGATTTATTAATACCAAGCAAATATGAATTGATTTGCACTAGATCAATTAGTAATTCTGTTTTCTTAAACGAGAAGTATAAGGAAAATAGGGATAGGTTGTGTTTACTTTGGGTAAGATTATTTATTTTATTTAGCATATAAATCTAGATTAATTCTAACTAAAGATGTATTCTCATCCCTCGGCGATCCCACGAGTAACGCAGAAATTTGATTTATTTTCACAGAAATCTGAAGTACGAGATAAAGGAGCGAGATCAGATACCAACGAAGAATGACAGAGTAAGAATTCGAACGAAAAGAGATGCGAAATAAAACAGAATATGGAATAATGGAATAATATCGACACTTGACAAGAACATCGCAACGAACATTGATATCCTTACGCAAATAACTTAAATCTGACTCTTGAATCTGACTTTTAAATTTAACTCTTAAATCTAAGTCTTAAATCTAATGTTACTCGATATCGTTTTAGAAAGACCGGTCTTTCAAAAACGTTATCAAGGAATTAGGTCCCTGCATACTTGCCTCCACGTTTAGAGATGAGTACGCAGGGACCTATCCCCAAACACAAATCCCATCCACCCTTCCATTATATGCAGCCTCGGCACTGAGGTACCAAGATTTCATTCAACTTTTCTCTTAAACTTGTGTAATGCCAAATGGATACGGTGCGCAGCACGGCTATTTGCTTACGCACGCAACTTATTAGGAATTCTTTTATCGTTACTCTAATACACTATTTTTATTTTGTTATATCGTTACTTTAATAAACTATTTTTATTATAAATCTAACATATAATAGGTGTGGACTTTCAATTCTCTGAAGTCCAAAAATATTTCAGTAATATGTCAAGAATTCGGAGACAAAAATTCGGCGTCAAAAATTCGGTAATAATTGCAAAAAGCTAAATTCTTCAAATACAAAAGTTTGGTAGCAAAAAGAAAATTAAAATTGAAAAATAAGAAAAACAAATAATAAATCATAAAACTAATAAAAGTAATAAAACTAATCGTTCAATCCCAAGAGTGTTCGCGATATACACTAGCCATTCAATCGCGAAACTATTCTCAACACATAACAATCTCTCATTTTTTAAACCGATAAACTAATAAAAAGAACGATTACAATTATATAAAATAGGAGGGCTATATATGCTAGCATTCAGTCGAATGCGCTAGCTGATAGCCCTCCAGTTTGTTCAAGTATATATCAAAATTACTACTACTGCTACCTCATCTACCCCACCACCTCTAATTAAAAATTCGGTTTGTACAAACTCACCGTTCGCAGACAAGTGACGTCATCAGCGGCTAGCATCCTCTCCATGATCCTCTACCATCGACTCAGCTAGCTGACCATTGTCCACTACTAAGCAGGCAGCACCCTCTCCGTAATCCTCCAGCATCGACTCAGCTCGCTGACCACTTTCCATTACCAAGGGGTTATCGCGATGACCAGTGTCCACTATCATGGGGCTCAGCAGCCTCTCCGTGATCCACCACCATCGACTCAGCTCGCTTGACCACTGTCACCTACCAAGGGATCATCAGGCTGACCAGTGTCCGCCACCATGGAGGGCAGCACCCTCTTCGTGGTCCCCCACCACCATCATAACACGTTGATCATGGTCCATCTTCCTGAACTAGGCCCAAGAGGAGGTCCGATCGGTACCGCGTCTATCGAGCAACTGATTAAAACAGCGGAAGTGCCCTCCTTATATACCCATGGCTCCCCACCCTTGCGCT
Organism: Xylocopa violacea; assembly: GCA_963969225.1. Lineage (NCBI taxonomy): Eukaryota > Metazoa > Arthropoda > Insecta > Hymenoptera > Apidae > Xylocopa > Xylocopa violacea. The sequence continues at coordinate 29,259,831 of CAXAJV010000001.1, forward strand.
TAAATTTTAAATTGATTTTTCGTTAAAATTGGCCGTAATTTAGCGATTTTCGCAATTTTTTTTACCAATTAATATTCTTAACGATTACTCACAACTATTGGTAATAATGATTTATAAATTTTATGTAAACTAAAGCTACATTTACGTTTTAAAGGAGAATTATTGTTATTTTTCGCGAGTTTACTTCTTAATCATTTATGTATTATTATCGCGGACAAGATGCATCTACTGGGATCACTATTGCTACTTCCGGTACCTATTTGGAGCCATATGCTGAATTGGTAACATTTCGAAAGACAGTAAAATTGTACGACTTTGGTGATCGTACTTTGATCATAGTCGTAAGGGAAGTAGTAGAGCTTTCACTGCTAACTCGTAGCTTTTACCGGTAACAACAATCTCTCCAATATCAAAATCTGATAACTTTTAAAAATCTTCACGAAACTCGAATTGTTACAACTATTTGCGTAATTCAATTAGATTTAGAAATATTTGCCGATATATAAAACCATTTATTCTTTCTCTAATTTTCAGTGATATCAATCAATATACCAGACTGGCAATTAAGTGACCAATTTTCCTCAAACAAGAGCAAAATTAAAAGTAACAAAAATTGTACAATCGTACACATAATTTTCCAGAAACTTGCCTATATTATAAACTAAACACGAAGCACGCTAGCCATAAATGCAGAAATTTTACGAGCTCAATAAGAAGCACGCTTTATTACTCCGCGAATGTCTATCGTCGGTGCAATGCCGTTCCTCACTACTTGTTCAATTAAATATTCAAACCTCAACGTTTAATCTCGCTACAGAGTAATGGTAGGTGTAATGCGGGTTACAGTTTTTAACGTCCAAGCTCCTCCACCCAGTTACTCTTGCTGACGCAATCTCGTTGATATTCAAAGTAGTATTCGAGTTTTTATTAATATTTTTATGGGCAGTGCTTAAAACGCGTGCACTCGGATATTCTGCAGATCGGACGTGGAGGTGTTGCTATTCCACTCTCGCCTAGCCTTTTCCACTTTTTTCTTTTTCCGACGTCCTCTTTTTTCCTGTTTTTTTCTTTTTCTTTTAAAGCTTCTCAGCGAACGTGGAACACGTATACGTATCGGGAGATTCGTACGTAGGGAACATACGTAATTCCATAGCGTAAATATTTCAACAATTTTCATAACCCACTGGTTGGCCACGATATCGTGACGCGTTCGAGGAAAACCTCGTCTAAAATTGAATAAAACAGAGAGATGAAAAAGGAATCATGGTATGAAAATTATGTACTTTATTCGCGTAAAGGAACAAACTTTTGTGCCCAGCGCACTGGCTGTATAAAATTCTTCTGTATAAAGGAACACGTCAAATACGCTGCTTTGCAAATGAACTCTTTACTGAACGTGAATTTTATTAAATTACACAGGTTGAAGTTAATAACTACACGAAAGTCCGATGGTAATGAATGTAATATAACGGCAAACTAGTTGAGTTAGCATATGATTATTGTAATACCACGTTGACCTCCTTTTGCACGTGAAGGCTTCCAGCTTTTTCGTTTTCCTCGTCCTAGCTGTTCGTGGATAATTAACTTTCCCATTGAAATTAGTCGAATCGCATTTCAATTTTAATTACGATTTGCGCAGAAAAGAAAAATGTCGGCACCGTCGAGCGATCCCTAGAGAACGATTTTTATAATTATATAGTTAAATTGGAAACGTTTATATTCTCGTATGAACACAGTCAGGGAAATCGCGCATATAAATTAACGAGAATTTTCGTTATTTCGCAGAAATTTCCAATTGATATCGTCTAATGTAGACGCTCGATTACGCGGATACTTTTCGCGACGTTCCCACGCGAATATCGGCTCTATTATTCGCGTACAACCGGGGGATTGATATTAAATTTCCATTAATTTTCACCGCGAGGAAACATCAATTTCTGGCCAGAAGGTGCACGTAAATACGCGTAGATAACGCTACTGTGAACAGTGAACGCGATAATTTGTCACGACTTACTTCCGGACAAACAGTTTAGAACCTCCATTTTTCATGAAGCGACCAACTCAAGTTGGGGGGGGGGGTGATAATGACAAAATCGAAGCAATGCCACGATCTAGTAAAAACTTGTTGATATGATAAAAACAATGTTTATCCGGTTGAAAATTTCAGTACGTTTGCGTGTCCATATCAGACGACGTAAATGTAATTTCTAAAAGACTGAAATCGATTAAAATGGCAAACGAGAAAAAAATTACGGATTCTCTGATACGTACATATTTTGGTAAACTGACTTTGAAATAGTTCCATATTTCTGTTAGATGCATTTATCTATTTTTTCGCCCCTGCTCGTATTCTCTCTCTCTCTCTCCCTCTCTGTTTCCCTACGTTACTTAAAAAGCACGCTGGCAATATTTCGCAAAGGATAAATTAAGTTGGCTGCTAGGTTTTTAAAATATTCCCTCTCGCGTAGCGTTTTAGGAATTTACTTTGTAACTCGTGGGGCGTCGTGTAAAACAATTGGGATCGAGCTATCGATTTCATTATGAAACGGAGCTTTGAAAGAATTCGTGTTTCGGGTCAACGGAAATTCCAGAACGAAGAAATTGCAATTTCCTGATGGAAAAGCTTCCTCGATTTGTTGCGACTGTAGTCGTTGCAGATCAAACCCAGTGTCGTAATTTCTACTACGTTGGTGTTCGGAAATGTTTTTAGTCGCGCTTCCGAGAAGAATTTCCAATTTCATTGCATTAACATGCAATATATTAACGTGTCTTCTTTTTTATTCATTAGACAAAAATATTTACAAATAAGAGCACGGATCAGGTGTCACCGTCCACGATTTTCCTGTTCAAACGGAAAGATATTTCACGTAGTATATCAAAGAAGACGAGACGCTACGATAGTGTCAATTAATCATTAATTAAGACGGAGTGAAAAAAAAAAGTATGAAGAAGAGCGACACAGAAATTTCTCGTTCACACTCATTAACTCGTGAACGATGCTTCAGATATTCCATAAACGCGGAAGCATCTCTTCTGGTGGAAGACTCGTCCTCTGTTGGACGATTTTTCGTGTAACCGTCGACGCTTGACACGGCCAGGTAGCCAGTCATGTAAATAAAAATAAGAACCATGGTGTATTCTGTATTTATGAAACGGATGAGGTGGAAAAATAGCGAATTTATTCGATTTTCAAGGAACTGAAGAATAAAAGAAGGAGCAGTTTGTACTCATAACCGCTGGGAGCAGAACGACGAGATCTCGAGAGAACTTTAAGGTGACGCTGAAAACGAACAGCGAAGCTCGAGTGAATGTTAATAAACACCCGTTAAACAACACAAGAGAGAAAAAATTCGCTCACAAGCCGGAAGTGCGAGAGGTAGAGTTGTGCAGCTTCAACGAACGGAATCGAGTGACGCCTCGTTACAGAATAATAAAATTTAATTAAAAGGAGGCAAAAATAAGAAGCAACATTTCATTATGGAAAAATTAAAGCATCCTGGTTCAGCAACGTTCCTGTTAACTGAAAAATGTAACGTTTCGAATTAAAATGATACACCTCTTCACCTCGCAGCCAATTCGAAATGACTGCATTAAATTTTCATGCTGCAAACTATGAAGAAAATATGAAAACTCGTACCATAAAGGATGCCTAGTGTAATAGAGGAAGCCCAGTATAATAGACTTCATATGCATTTCCTATACGACTCGAGAATTGTATAACGATCGACGATGTTTCGATGCTGGTATATTTAAAGGTAGTTGTAACCAATTTATAGCGAACCACCAAACACAATCATACACCCTTTGTGCCGACGAAATCGAACAGACTCGTCGGTTTCGCCGCATACGTTTTGTTCGAGAGAAAGTGAGAAAAAAAAATGAAAGTTGTATCATTTCTGCCTCTGCGTTTATCGATTTTCAATATTTATAAGATACAAACTTGTTCATTAGCAACGTCATTTCATAACCTGTTAAAATGCAGATTTTAATTTATCCATCGTTATCTTCTTTTATCACGCGGCGATTAAAAAGTTAATTCGCCTAGCGATAACAACAGCAGTCTGAAAAAATATTCTCTACGCCCGCTCATGCGCAGCCACTCTCCACTTTCTGACCTCTCCTCTACGATATGAAAGTGTTTCTTCAAAAAGATGAAACTTCGATCGTAGCTGCAGATATTTGCTCTTTGAAATTAGACTACGCGTTTCCCGCGTTCATCGCATTTTCCTCGATGAATAATGCAACAATGCCTGTAACATTTTAAACCTGGAATTTTCAACGGTCTAGAAAGCCCTCCCATTATTCGCATCGAATCAATTATCCTGAAATATCGAATCGCCCTTATCGGATTTCGTTTTAATTGTGATAATCCGACTAGATAAGATACAAGCAACCTTGTCCACTGAAGGAAACGGTCGATTAAACGTTCAATTAACCATCAATCCACGAATTATTTAGGGTAACGTTCAATGGGATACAATGATCGCGCGAAATTTCTTCTTTTTCCAGAGAGATGTCTCAGGTGTAGATACTTATTTTCTGGTTTTTTACCACTAGACGATAAATATCAAAAAATGGGGCGGGAAAGTTAGGGGAAAAGAAGGAACGAAACCACTGAAAGGAAAGGACTGAAATTACGCAGAAGTTTGTGGCTTGTTCGCGAAGAAAATTGCCTCATAAACTTTCCTTATCGTGTAAATATAACGCCTCTCTGCTTGTTGCGAGGGATAATATTCAGTTAGGATATCGTAGGCAAAAAGCGAACGCTTTCGTTAATAAGATACTCCGCAACGAGTTCTGGGCACCCAGTTCTCGGAACTTAGTGAAGGAACGTTTAACGCTTGCACGTGTCATCCTATTTTTCACCATCGACTGGAAGGGATATGGAGATTCATCGAGTCTAGAGGAACCAATGAAATTCACGTCGCCGATGATGTTTTTCGGCATCGCATACTTCATCCGCACAGATGCTTACTACACATCATTCACTTTTATTCCAGTGTATCCATCTCGTTCCAAGTTCCATTCCAAACATCGCCGTTTTACTCGAGCCAAAAGGAAAACGAAATTAATGTCTCGACGGAGAGGTCAAAGAAGGAGGAGCTTGAACTCGCTTTTGAAGTAATTTCCGTCCTTTTGCAACATGGGAATTTTTTTTATGTCGCTGCACACCAATACCATCGACGCGACGTAATGCCCGAGCAATACCGTTATGGCATTTCCTGCGATGTTGGTCTCGAATCCTTTCAAACCTACCGCACCCATTACAAGTTTCCAATAGAAGGAGCGATCCGGCATGATGCAATGAAAGGAATAATAATACAAGGGGAACGAGCGAAAAAAGAGAAACGTTAAAGTAAAACAAAGCCAAAAGCGGTCCGAATCGATGCGCTGGCTCCATGAAAAAGCATCCGACGTGTCGTATAACTGTCACGCACCCGTCAAAAGGGAAATTCTTTTTCGAAAAATAAATCTGTCCGCCATTTGACAAACCCGATAATCGCGCGTCTTGTCCGACATAGCTACACGATCCGCCGCTATAATTGGATGGCTCGCATCAGTTTTCCCTCACTGTTCGTTCCTGTTGCGGGAACTTGTTCCGGGAATCGCTACGAACCCGATTAACTTCGACGCCTGAATTTAATGAGAACGCGATGCGCGAAACTTTCGGACAACGAAACAGAACCGCGCTGGTTGCAAACACAAAGCAACGCCGAAACGCGTAGTAAGTAATGCTCAATGTGGATTCCATATGAAACTCCCAACTCGCGACGTGACGGCTTGGAAATTTATAATTACTCGTCAAATTTTTTCTTCTATCTCGGTGACAGAACCGAAGTTATGAACCGAAGAAGGGAAAATTCTGCAGCTTCATTCTGCGAGAAGTAACCTGCTCCGCTTAACCGAATCGTAATATTCTAAAATTTGTCTTTTATTACCTCCAGCCTCCCCGTGAACCAACTTTCGCAGCAATCAAAAGACACAACCCCGGTCCCGTTATTTTCCTCGCCTTTCGCTCCCAGACCATCTACATGGGACACGTGCACACGCGCATACCGGCCATCACGGGATTAGCTCCTTACGTACGACGACAATAATTTATCAAAGTACTTCTTACAAGTCTAAAAGTGCCAATGCTGACAACCGGTGGAATAAAGAAAACTTCCACTTCTTCCGTTCCTCTCTTCTTTACATTTCGTTCTGGCTTTCTTTAATTCCTACCCGCGAGAGAATTATGATCGACGATTTAAACAGTCGCACGCGGCAAAATGAAAGGAACAGGATTCGCGAGGCGTGACGTGGGACAGGGTAAGACGGTTTGGAGGATCGAGGAAGAGAATGAACGGGAGGGAGAAGGAAGGCAGGGTAGTAGGGAACGAGGCAGGGCTTCGAGGGTGGCGGAGGGTTGATGCGTTCCACAGGAGGGTAGTGTTGATACAGTCGCAGAGCCAGTCAGTAGCTGCTACGACACGGGGCCGCGCGCGCGTGCTCAAACTACTCCAACGGCTCTCTGTCCTACGATGCCGTTGGATTATTATGGCCGAAGAAATGTGTACGAAGAGTCAAACAAGTGGACGAAAAACCGACCGGCTCGTGTCCAGCGAATCCTGCCGCGGTTCTTCGGCGTTTTATTGAACGATTCCATGAAATTGCTATTGTCACAGTGGTGTTCCGTCACCGATGTGAAAATCGTAAGCATCGTTAAAATATCTCTCTGATAACGGAGTACATTGAAGACACGGGTGTAATCGATCGATCCATTGGATAAAACGGGGGGGCAAAATTATTCGAGCGAGGAGCAAAAAGAAATTAACTACGGAAATTCATTCGCGGGTAAAGAATGAACACATTGTTTAACAAAAATCGTTTAAAACAAAAATGAAACAATGGCGAAAGGGAGAAACTAATCCCCATGCGATTACGCTTAGCGCATGATATAACACGAGAAACAGTTTGGAAGATTACTTCTGAAATTCTCTGGCAATACAGCTTGACGAGACGGAGGTGATTGAAAAATACCACGTTCGTTAAGTGGCAGCTGCCGCGGTTTTATAGCAATTTACGCGATCCTGTGCTTGTCGCGCACGCAAGAACGTTATCGCCGGAGTAATTGCGCCGTAAACTAGTGAATAATTGTCTCAATGAAAATGAAGGAAAAAGAAAAGAGACTGTTTGAAAACTTTTTTCGTAGGTTCGAGTAACATTTTCGAGATAGCGTTACCAGAAGCACGCGTCGGTACAATTTTCTGGTAATGAATGAAGGAAAGTAAATGTTATCCGTCGTTGACCGTAATCGGTCAGATTAGAGACTTCGAGCGTAAGATCTGTTAATTAGAAATTTAATTACCGAGTAAGCGGTGAAACCAGTCGTAGCTTCCATATCATCGCCGATGCCTTTTGTAATTAACATTTTCAGGAAGCCGTTTAAAAAAAGTAAATTTCAAAGTCGGAACACCGCGAACCGGGCCCACACTACACAAAGCGTGCAAATCAGATTAAAAAATAATCCCCAAACTTAGAGAAATGAACAGATGTGTCTCGTGGACCAGTTATTCCTGTGGTTTACATTTTTCAACGCATTCATAAATCACTCGTTCCAGAATACTCAAAGATAATTACTGGAAGTAACGATGAAAAATGTTTATGTCGGTTCAGGAAACAAATCCATTCTGTATCCAATAATCCACCACACATTAGCTTGATAAATTAATTTTTATAAAAAGAAAAAGATATATAATATACTCCATCATGCGAATAACAAATGTTTACATTTTAAAAGATATTTTCTGGCGATAAAAATGTATTATTTGGCAATTCTAGCGGAATAGGAAGTCCAGTAAAAATTATACGAATGTTTCCCCACAACCAATTAATGCTGTTAACTGACAGAAGACTTCACTTATTTGTAATTTAATTGAGATTAATTTCGAGGGAAAAACAAACTGATACGTGCACACTGCAACGCTCTATTCTCTTTCACGTCCGTTTAACCGAATCATTTAGAAAGTCATATAAATTTTCATGTCAAAAGTTTCGTAATGCTGCACAGTATATGCGAATTTTTTTCAACGTGATGAAGTTTTGTACGAAAAAGGAAAAACTAGGCAGACAGACAAAATGGAATGAAAGAAAAAAGCCTATGGCTATCTGGAAAGGCTCCTTTGTTTTTCAATGAGATTCCGAAATTGTAATATAATATTATATTCTATTCATCGCGGTTGAAACAGAAACTAACAGTGCTTCAGCAAACTTTCTCTCGGGAACTTTTTACATTAATTATACACCATCTCCATTTAGCCACAGAATAATAGCGAATACCAAACAGATACAATAAAATATCCGTCCGTTTATTCCAATTTGATCGATTCCAATCGTGGTTTCGCGATGAATTATGAGTTAAAATTTGGGAATTAAAAACTTTCTTAATCATAATTATGCAAATTAAAAACTGTAGAGATTGGAAATTCTGATCATTGACTTCCCTGAACTAAATCAGTAATGACCAATAGAATAGATCCAAAAAAATATGTAAATACCACTGTACACCATACAGTTTCATCAGCAATAGACAGTGCCATTTGTGCCATTCGAATACAGCATGAACTCATCGCATTATTAACCACCATCCTTGGCTTGATTCTCAATTACTACAGAACGTGGGATTTAATTACTCAATGCGTCATTTATATTTATTATACACAGGTTTCGCCAACACCTACAGCTTTTGTCAAAATTGTACACGGTTCGAACCTGAAAAGTGTTTCGCGATGAATTATGAGTTAAAATTTGAGAATTAAAAACTTTATTAATCATAATTATGCAAATTAAAAACTGTAGAGATTGGAAATTCTGATCGTTGACTTCCCTGAACTAAATCAGTAATGACCAATAGAATAGATCTCGTAGAAAAGATCCTCGAACGCCCACAAAACGAACGTCCGTCCTCCGTCAGGCGTTCGACAGAGTAGCCATCCAGACGTCCGCCAGCGCCACTTGGAACCATCGAGTGGCATCGGTGCAAGGCGTCGCGTTCTCAATATCGATCGTTGTCGAGTTAGTTTCTAGACAATCCGTGATCCAATTCCAGATAGAGTCGGACAAAACTACGCTAGACCAGGTAACGGTTCCTCGTCGAGGGACGCAACAGGTAACGCGACCACATCCCTCGTTACAATGCGCTGCGTAACAGTTCGTCGCGTTTGAAAAAACACGGGGAGCGGTCGAAAAATCACAGCGACGAGAAAGGGAGGGAGGCATAATGAAATGGAAATAGATTTTCGTGGCCACCACCGCGGAGCAACAGGTACGCCTCGTAACGAATTATCGCGGGCGCGATAAACGGTAATTCGAACGGAGAAAGGAAGCTCCACCAGCCACCGAAGACACGAGAACCAAGAAGGGCGCGACGTGTCAAAGTTTTTAATTAGTTCGCGAAGCGATCGGGTCGCTATCGGAACGCGAGTGGCTCGTTGCAAATCAAAAGCAATTTACACTTTTGCTGTCATGGCACCGACTGGTCCATGCCCTGTAGATTCTCCGGCGAAATTATCCAATCAGAGAATCCCGATAGTTCCGAGGCTGCTGGCGCGGCGTTTTCAAATAGGCTTTCGATCTCGTCGACATGTAAACGTAAGAAAATTGCCCTGCCTCAAGTTCGACTCGGAATTTTATCGAGAAGCAGTCGCGACACATAGACGATTTCGCGAATATTTGCGAAAGAAAAATAAGGATCCCAAGCCTAGGAGAAACATTTGTAATCGTGACAAAAGTTTTAGAAGCAAACAGGAACCGTACCACTGACGACATAGGGGTAACTGCTAACGAACAGTGGCCAAAAGCAAATGTTGCTTACTTTCCTTCCCGATGAGCTCTCTTGGGAGGAGCAAAGCTAGGTAGAAATTTCCCATGACATTCGAGTAAATCCGGAATATCGCGAGACTACCAAACGAATCAACAGTTCCACGTGGAACGAACGATTACACCGGTTACCCCGCAAACAAGTCACCATCCACGATCACCCATTCATCACTCTAAACTTCCGCAGCGCCGTGTCAACCTCCACTCTTCGTTTCTTTACCCGATCGCAGAACTTCAGCAATTAGTATCAGACCAGCGGAACTCTCAGCGAAAGTGAAACGGATCGAACTTTCTTGCTCCAAAACAGCCGGTTCCAGTGGCCCCATAAAGGCCGTGGCACCATCGACTACCATCGCGATGTACCATCCAACGCCGCAACGCAACGTAACTAGAAACCATGGACTTGAAGAACCCACCACCCGACGCAAACACAGGACAACGTGTGAAACCGTTCGCAAGCTCAACCATTCACAATTATGAAGTCATGAAGCTTCTGTTACCTGCCGTGCTGATATACATGTGCTCGGCCAACAGCGAGCCGGGCGATAGATGGTTATTGAGCTCCGAGCATGTTCGACTCGACGACGACGGCGACGATTACTCCAATAGCGAGTCGATCGATCGTGAAAAAATTAATCAGGAACTTCGCCGAGACTTTCCACCCCGGGCTGGTCCATCGACGCGGAAAGGGATCGCGCTCGTTTGAGGGCGCGACACGAGCGTGGCTTCCGGTTCGAGAACCCGGAAACTCATCATCTGATTCGATACGGCCGCAGATAGTTCCGATCTATGGACCCGAGCGCGCAGGTTCTCGTCGCCTGACCAGTGAAGAAGAAGGCGGTCGTCGAGGGCGACCTCTTCCTCGGAGGGTTTATGCTGTTGCACGAGAGGGAGGACCCGATCACGTGCGGCCCTGTTATGCCGTAGGGCGGAGTACAAGCATTGGAGGCGAGGCTTTACACCCTGGATAACCTCAATGAGGGCGAGGGCATTCTGCCGGGTGTGAAAATCGGGGCGCACATCCTTGACGATTGTGATAAGGACACGTACGGTCTGGAGATGGCGGTGGATTTCATAAGAGGTGAGTAACTGAGAATAGCGAGGTCGCTAAGCTTACGTTTTCTCCGTTTTTTCGTATGCTAACGATCTGCGCGTTGCGCAGAAGGTAAAACGGTTCACCCTCAGAAACTCGAGTATATTTCCGTCGACTTGGAGAATTAATTCGTCGTGATTTTTAAAAACCTTGAGAGACCGTCGAATTTTGAACGCGGAAATAGATTGATAATGGATGTTTGTTGTTTCGCACATTTTTTTGCAGAAAATCAAATAGAAAGGAAAAACTTTTATCTCGAGTTATATGAAGCTACGTTCAATCGTGAGATTCGTAAACATTGTAAAACAGCATTGAAATTTATGGACTGTATCCTATGCATTCCGAATATTTGTTCAGCCGATATACAAGCGACTAAAGCTGATTTAGAATAAAAGAATCAAAGCGACTTTCGAACAATCCTGCAGTTTGCCGCTGAGCAATTAAACAAATATATTATAACATCATATATTAATAAATCAGAGTGTTACTTCGCGCGCTAATGGAGAGGGACGCGCGGCAAAGTCGCAATATTAAAACAACCTAACAATTTTCCTGAATCGTTAGCCCAGATGCTTCTTGCAGTTGCGACGATAAACCGTGAAAGCGGGACGGGAAGATAATCATGCTGGCAGCGCATCGCTCGCTTCAAAATTATCACGACCAAACGCCGTTTACGACCTTCCTGTTTGCGAAGTACGAAATTTCACTGATACATAGAATCACGGGAAAGAGAAACGACAAGGGTTTGTTGGAATTTCTATTTTCTGTGTTTTTCTGGTTCCTCACAATCGGCGCTCACGAAATATTCAGAGAACAAAATCAGAAATTAACGGGAGAACGAACGGAAAGAAGGAGAACGTACGAAAGAAAAAATAATGCATGGGTATGCATGGGTATGCATGGGTATAATAAAAGGCAGAAAAGAACGAACAATGAGATTGTTTCAGTGTTACAGCTTAAATGCGAAACTGTACGTACGAAGCATGAGGAAATGGACTTCTAAAGTCCATTAATTCAATATCGCGCATTTGTCGCGGGGAAAAGTTGTAGTAGACACTGAAGTTATCCTGGTATTAAAATGAATATCCAGCCCGAGAAACGGCCAAGTTTCGCGAAACCACGGTGTAGTAAACCACGCCACTGGAGAACAGATGCGTAAAGGATGTCGTCAACTTTTAAGCTTTTACGACGCAACAGAGGTAGCTAGAGGATTGCTATAATTAGCACAATTTTCCATTAGATTTAGTTCAGAAGTGACAGCTGGAGAACCATCGAGAACTTTCGCGACAAAACTCTTTTCCCCAATTAGCATATCCCTTCACTTATAGCTAATAATTAGTGTACCACCATCGAATCGAGTCGAGACTGAATTACGAAATTAGACAAATTTCAGACAACGCTCAATTACGTTTAAAAATAATAGTGAAAAGCACGCGTAAGGTATTCGTTTGCAAAAAACATTCGATTAATCTTCATAGCGTCTGCGATCAATAGCGCACCGAATAATTAACCAACCCTCCTCAATAGTTCGCCAACTTTCGAAAAAGAGATTACGTTCATTCATTATCGCAAGTCGTTATCAAAAGTCGTTCGAATTAGAGAGGATTTGACACCGCAGATTCAGGACTGCATCCCTTCTGCATCTCATTATGGGATGACCAGGAGCAATTAAAAGTCGCACTGAATAGACACCAGAGATTCGATTAAACCGCACAAAGGACTGATGTAAATAGAAACGGAAGAATTGCTTATAGTAACGTACTCACGGTTGCACGTAGATGTGACGCAACATAAATTATTTACAGACTTTCCCAGGTCTCTGACCACATCATCCTCGTTCACAGCTATTATGACGCCAACTGACGGGGATAATAATGATGTCAAACTGAGCAGCGTAAAACAATGAACAATTATTTATCCATCGATTCGTCAGGGAATGATATACATATGTATATACTTGTTCCTGACCCACAAATTCTACAAATTTTACTTCTCTTATTATTTCTTGTTGCAAACCAGGATGAGATCATATTTCGACGAACAAAATTGAGTGTAACAACGATCGTGCTATTACTGAATGTAGAATTACTCTCTATTCTTTGTTACTTCATTTAAATAGGCTAGTATTTGGCCATTTTTTTACGAGATCCTTGAAACGTACGAACATACAGTAATTTTACGACGTAAGCGGTTAAGTAACCAATGTAACGTTACAATTAACTAATTATGGGATACGCCGATGTTTAATGATCAACTACGATTTCAAACTACCTAGTAACTCGACTCCAATTGCAACGGAACCCACACCCCACTGAAAGCATGCTACGCCTTTCTACCTTGCGCCTTCCCAAGCATTTAGGTCTCTATCAACCAATTATTCAATTCATTTAATGAAACTGTTGTCACGTGTTAAAATTATCCAAAAATTCCCAATTTCTCTCACTCGATATCACACTCCACATTTATTTTCGATTAAAAATATATTTCTAATTTATGCGGAATCTTCATTCGTAAACTTACTTCGTTCGCTCAAATAACAGCCGCTATTTTGAAGCAGCCAGTGTCTCCCTTTGGATTTAATACACTGCGCCCACAGGCCTTTAAACTTCGTTCGTAGTCGAAGCACGCTCCGGCGTAATTTTATCAGTGCCAGTCGTATTTTCTGAGTGTAGTAGGAAACCTAAATGAGACTGGCGCAACTGAATTTTACCCGGCCAGCAACGTTTTCGGTATGCGTCTCGTAAAAACGAACACGGTTCCTCACCTAAATATCTCGCATCGCTCAGTGTTTGTCTTGGCTGAGCTGTTGAATTATTTCTTCGCTGCTGTGGATATTTAAACAGGCTTGCGCGCGGTAGCTGCCTCCGCGGTTACATTAAAATTCCTTAAGTCCTTGAATTTTCGCGAAAATCCGTCGCGATACGCGCCCGGCTTGCCGCCAGCACTCTTTTCCATTACGAATCAGACTTTCAAGTCGCTAATGGTGCTTAACGATTTAAACAGGTCCATCGAGGGAGCATTAACTCATTTGTCAGGGAGAGCGTCCATTATACGTCCCATAATTCATAATGAATGGCGTCTCGCTCCTAAGGAATATTATTACTTTACTTTTAATTCTTCTATCGCTTTACATGTCGATATTTCTCGGACATTTTACAAGCCTCATCGAGAGAGAGAGAGAGAGAGAGAGAGAGAGGGAGGGAGAGAGAGAGGACAGAATGTGTAATTGCTAATAAAAGAAAATTGGTAAAGGAATTAATTTGAAGAGAAAATGTTAAGAAAGCCCTCTATTCGCTGAAATGCGATTAAAATATTTCGCATCGGTGAAAAGGATTGAAAATTCCGCTTCCATTAGCCAGAATGACCCGATACGATAAAGTTTTGTCTAAACGATCAGGAATTTCGTTCGAAATTATACATAAAACGAATCCTCTTATACTTTCTGTATTGAAAACTGATAAAAATCAAGTAACAAGCATCAACTATATCTCCATGCTTCACGAATGATAAAAACATTATTGATTTTTTTGTTGCTCGTCAAAATACATCGAATATAAAGGAAGCAAATTATCTTTCTATACCTTTCCACGCTGCAATAAATTATACAAATCTAACAATAGATATTTGAAGTAAAAGTTGTATTTCTCCTCTGCCGACGAAAAATTTGTCATAAAAGGAAGAAGGAACAAGGAATTTAAAAAAGGAGAACACTATCTCGAAAGGAAAAATATATGAACATTAATTGGCGAAAAAGGAAGGAATAATTATTTGGAAAGACGCCAAGCGTCGCATCCATTGAAATCTCACGACGGCAGCAATGGACAACGATTAATTAGCGCTTTATCATTCCACCGGGCCATTAAAATTCGAAACGCGGTAACGCGACGCATTCTGGCGTTTTCCTTGCATATCCCTCCTACTTTATTGCCTCTGACCGGTTAAAAAAAAATTCATTCCGATTGCTACATCTAGAACGATTTTGTTACGTCGAGCGTTATTCCGCGAATAGCGCTGATCAAAATTCATGGTACGAACGAGGATGTAACACCAACCCTGATCCTATGAAATTATCAACTGGTTACCCCAGTAAAAATGTTAAATAAATAAATCGTTTATCTCTGATATTTGATTAAAATTCGTACTATAGGAGGAGAATTTAAAAAATGTAATACTTTTCGAATTCGTGAAAAATAATTGAACTGGAAGTTTAATAAAAAGTCTATGAGAGATTTTTTTGAAATTTTAGCTCGTTTCAAACGTGAATGGTGATTTCATTTTACTGGATTTGACAAATTTTATTGCCAATTACGCTTGGCGCAGTTAATATCAACACAGTGTCAATAAGTGATTAAACGAATCCAATTTTATGGACTCCAGATACGGTATATCCGCCCTTAGGTGTTGAATTTGGGGGAAGAGTATAGACACATTTCACATCGCTCCGTGCATTTTCGAGTTTTCGAATGGAAATCTTGAAATTTCGAATACAAGCTACGGCTTAATCGAATTTTGGTAAGTATCGCGTGAAATCCAGACGTATAAATCTGGGATTCTTTCGGTATTAGGGTCGAATAATAGCGAATTTCGTGCTCGGATTCGCTATCCTTCACGGTTACGACACGTGCGCGGTCGTTCGCCATTTCCAAATCTAATTTCGAGTCGTGGAGGCTGCTGACGACGTCGTGGGAGAACTGAAGAGGAAGAGGATATCGGAAGCTACACCGGTCAACACCTCAAGAAGTGTAAGAAGTGCGGAAAGTGCTGATAAAAAGCTATTAAAGAACGGGAAGAAGGCGATGTGGTGCGGTAGAAAGTGAAGATAATTATCGTGCGCGCGTAATAATAACTCACAAAACGGGATATTAATCGCCAAAAACAACGATAAAAAGAGTTGAAATAGTAGACCGAGCGCCAACGTGCATTCACTATCAGCAAACTTTACCTTTCGCGAGGGACAAAGGTGCAGAGGTGTAAGCGAGTAGACAATAGATCGCAAGTATCAATCTGTCACGGTGATAAAGGACCCGTAGTGCGAGAGAGACAGCATCTCAATAATGATTATAATTCGTGATACGTCACGAATTTAAAAGTAAATAAAAACTCTAATAAATTCGTAACGCACCGAAGAAAGACAACAAATAAGCGCAGTGAGTGCGAGCACACACTGTAAACAGAATGACACAGAATTGTAAATAACAATCGTACATCAAGTGCAATAAAAGTAGTTTTGATTATAAATAAATTAAAACTACCGGATGGGTGAAAATAAACATGAAAAGTTAAAAGAAAAAAGACTTGTGCCCACGCTGACAGAGGGGGGTCGGGCAGATAAGTGTTTCACGGCAGGGGAGCTCTTGACCCACCGCGGAAAGTGTTCTCAAAAGTCGACTGTCACTGACCTACCTCTCAAGTGCCAACCTGTTTACCTACAAAAAAGGGGGACAGGAAGGCAATAAATAGACAGTGTGGAGGGGGTAAACACTCGTCGGCGTCGCACGCATGTCGACAAGTCAAAACAGGTTAAAAAGCTCGTTAAATACGGAAGCTTTACATCCTGTGCAGTTTGCAGTGAAGTAAATAAACACTTTCTACATGCAAATGTATGATAAGTGAAACAAACATAGTGAAGATACGACAGAATCAATTCCAAACAAAGAAAGACAGAATAAAAATATTACATGCATTACAAAAAGTTAAAGTGAATGGTATAAAAGATATTGTTCAACAAACTGCAGTAAGTGTGTAATATTAAGAAGACCAAGACGTGGTTAGAGTGTTTTTAATCCTCTCCATATCTGTAACACAAACAATTATAAGAACCATTCATTAAAATGCACATATAGATATATATTGTGAAGTGAGAAATTATAACTGAAGAGAAAGAACTAAGTGTCTAGCAGACATAACAAAGATAGGTTAAATGCTGTTTAATACATACTGAAAACGAAATCTGATTCACGCGTACTATAGAAAAACGAATAATAAGGAGCTCCTGGTGTGAATAAAGCTCATTGCACACCTAAAAGAAAGAATTTCAAGAGTTAGAAGAAGAAGAAAATACAATCTGTTTACATGTCAAAAAACGAACATATCATACCTCTGTAAATAGAGAGTCTAGAATACAGTTCCTACGTGCGGGTTGGGGATAAATCACTCCACGCGTGCCTAAAACAGGCAATAAGTACTAAGATAATTAACGGTGCATAAAGCTGAGAGAAGAGAAGAGAAGATTTGTAACAAGTGCGTAGTGGGAAGGATGCAAACAATACCATACGTACCTAAACAGATGAAAATGCAAACAATCAATGCGAGAGTTTCAAATTAGAGCAAAGCTGGCAGTTTTTACACCGGTAAAACCGCCAATAAGACGGAAAGCGGCAAAAAAATAGAGCACTCCATCGTTGGAATGGCGGTGGAAAACAGGTTTGCCGCCCTAGATATCGAAGGAGATTCAAATGAAAATAAATTTAGCCTGGAGGAGGCGATGGACAAAGCTTAAAATTCACCCTGCTGTGTCAAATACTATAAGTGAATGTGCACCATGCTGCCAAAGCACAGGACTTAGTAATAAGCGAAATGAAGCGCAGCATGGTGGAACTTATAGTCATCGCAGAACCGTATCGGATACCATTGAGTCAATATTGGATCGAGGATACAAGCCTATAACCAAAATAGCAAATGGAAACAGCTACATCGCGGTGAACTGGGCGGAATACGTGGTGGTGGGTGTGTACACACCGCTGAATTAGCCGTTGAGCGATTAAGAGCGCTTACTGGACGAAATATGGAGCGCAATTAAAAACATTTGGAACCGCCCAGAATTTGTACTTGGAGATTTCAATGCGCATGCAGTCATGTGACATTCGAAAAGCACAATAGATCGCGGTCACTCGATGCTGAAGTGGGCGAATGCTGCAAACTTACAGATCCTAAATCGTGGAGCGGAAGCAACGAGCTCGCGATTTCAAGGAGATAGCATAGTAGATATCTCCGTGGGAAATGCTCTCACAGCGAAAAGAGTGCAAAATTGAGAAGTCGACAACATGGACAATCTGTCGGACCATAAGTGTATTTGGATACAGATATCCACAGCCCAAGCAAAACGCCTCAGAAATTCTTGATAGCAGCACCACGTAAAAAAATGAGCCGTTAAGAAGCTGAACGACGATTATATGCGGGTTGCTGCTTTATCCGCAACATGGACTCGAAAAAAAGAAGGTCCAGTGAATGTGGACGAGGAAATAGCAGAATTAATGGATACCGTGACAGCGGTGTACAACGCTTGCATGCTACGTACAAAACCCAATGTGCAAAGACGACCTGTGTATTGGTGGAACGAAACAATATCGCGAATTTGTGCAGAATGTACGCTAACGCGCCACCAGTACAAAAGGGAGAAGGGTCGCCGGTCCATGAGAAACATAGAAAACATCCTGCGGTGCAACGAAAGCTATAAAAATAAGAAAAAGAAGCTGCAGTCCGCAATATCTGACTCCAAGACACGGGCACGGGAGCGACTAATGTCCACCTTGCAAGAGGATCCGTGGGGGCGTCCATACAAAATGGTAATGGACAAACTAAGACCATGGGCGCCTCCTATATCAGAAACGATGCAACCAAACTTCCTGGAGCGGGTTGTTGAGAATCTATTTCCACGAGAGGAAAATGGCGCAACCAGAGATCGCCCGCGCAGTGCAAAAACTTAAGAGAAACAGCACTGCGCCAGGCCGGAATGAAGTTCCTGGCTGAACTTGGCTAGGAATTCTAGGTTTCTTTGCCCGACGGCTGCAGAGGATCTTCACGGAATACTTGCAGACCGGAAAATTTCTAAGAAAGTGGAAATCTGGCAGAATGTTCTTGCTGAAAAAGCCCGGAAGGCCGGAAGAAGATCCGTCTGCTTATCGTCCTATCGTTCTGCTGGACGAGATAGGAAAAATCTTCGAAAGAGTAATTCACCGGAGACTCGTTCAGCATTTTACGACGAGAGGACGAGATTTAGCGGATTGCCAGTACGGTTTCAGGGAAGGTCGATCCGTAATCGATGCGATAAGAAATGTAAAGTCGATTGCAGAAACAGCCACAAAAAACGGGGGGATTGCTTTTGCGGTATCTTTTGACATGAAGAATGCCTTCAATTCCCTCTCGTGGGCGGCCATACGTGGAGCAATGATTTTCCGGAATACCTACGTATGGTAATAAATAACTACCTGAGCGATAGAACCATTACTTACAATGGAAAAGACAGATACTTTGAGAGGGTGGTCAATCGCGGTGTTCCGCAGGGATCGGTTCTTGAACCGTTACTGTGGAACATCGGATATAACATAGCTATCTTTCAGCCACTTCCGATAGGAGTACATATTACATGTTATGCCGATGACACGCTAGTACTTGCCACTAGAAGCAACGAAAGCAGGACCATCTGTCGTGCAGAAGGGGGAGTGGTATCGGTAACGATGAAGTTCCGTGAACTTGGCTTTCAGATTGCCGCGGAAAAAACGGAAGTTTTACTCTTGATTGACCCGCGTGACAATAAAAGAAGAGCTGAATGCCGAGAGATGAAAAAAATTGCGAATACAACTGTTGAGGTAAAAAAAGATATTAAATATCTTGGACTTCACCTCGATAGCAAGTGGAATTTCGAGTCGCATTTTGCAAGATTGGCGCCCAGATTGGATAGTGCGACACTACATTTTAGCCACATTATGCCATAGAGCGAAGTTCTTGTCGCGAGTAAAAAGAACTTGAAAACGGTGCGTAGACCGTGGAGGGAGGATGCGATAAGAGTATACAGGACGATCTCGTACGAAAGCAAGCCATGAGCCGTCACACGAACCATTAGACGATAAGTTTGCTTCGTCAAAATATCATGAGATGGACGGAAAGAAAAAGCGGCGTGCTCACGTACAGAATGACGCAGATATTCACCGGGATATTTTGCGTCATTTCTGAAGCGGATAGGCAAAGAAAACACGTCATTGAGCCCCCATTGCGAAGAGGAGTACGACAGCGGGTGTCACACGCTACAGCGCTGTCCAGCACGGGAGCTGCCACGGCGCGCTCTGGTAAGCGAGGTAGGGCCAGATTTAACTCTGAGCAATATCTTTGATAAAATGATGCTAAAACAGAGTTCCTGGCAGGCAATGGCTTTGTTTTGTGATAAAGTCACGGCTTTGAAGGAAGTGGAAGGAAGGAGGAGGAAGGAGGAGGAAGGAGGAGGAAGAGCGCGAATTCCCTGCCCGGCGTGTCCTGCGTGGTCGGCGTCGTAGACGTCTGCCGCGTCCAACCGTGCGAGCGGGGGCTGTTGTTTCCTGAAACGGTACGACAGTTCAGCTTCAAAGATCCTTTCGGTAGGCTGGTCTTCTCCTGCATTGCTACCATAACGCTAGTGGCAAGCTCAATGGAGACGCGATCTTCGCGGATCATGCGAAGACGAAGAAGAAGCTTCGCTGAAGACAAAAACAATGATATATACACAGAAGAGTTGCATCGTTGGAAACCACAGACCGAAGAAAGAAGAAAAACCCCAAGAGGAAAGTGGTGAACAATGCGTATAGTGCGGGCGCGAACAATCTCGTGTGCGTGAGTGCGCGAGAATTTCGTGTGTGTGAATGCGCGAGGTTTTCGTGTACGGGAGTCATCATGACAAACATTTGCAAAATGACAACCGAAAGCGAGGCAAGGTACTGGCAATGGATAAATAAATGAAGAAAGAAGACATTGCGTGGCAGACAGTTGCTGAATACATAATGGTCGGTAACTGGTCGACGACAAATGAAGAAGAGGAAAAATAAACGTAGACGGAGAGTTACCGACATCTGAATGTTTAATAACCAAGGTCGGTAACTCAAGAAGATCCATGTAACCAAACGACAGAGGAAACACAGAAGTTACCGACGACGGAAGACACTGTAACCACGGTGGGTAACTCAAAGAAAAAAAAAAAGAAATGAACTTAGATAATCATGCTCGTACAAGACACATAAACTCAAAATATTCGGGATCAACCTTTGAGTCATTGCACGCGTATTGCGAGATGCGGAGATAAACGGGTGATCACGTCTATCTCCCACATACCAGTGCGTGCACTGCTCAGAAGAGAGTCTCCTGAAAACATTCAGAGACTCTCAGAGCGGGGGCGGGTGGTGGGGCTGATGCAAACGATGTTAAGTGCCGGGCCTCCTCCATATATTTGTGCACAGATTCCCCAGAGCCAATAAGAGGTTATTTCAACCCAACACTGCAGGTAATAGGTATGGCATCTCAGACCATGAGATTATGTTCCCACCGATATGAAGGAACCGACACGCCTGGAATCTTGTGAAACATTACCAGCGAGGGTCTAGCTGGGTTAGGTTAGGTTACATTACGTTATAGAAGTATATAATGCTCCCACCGAGAAGTAGGGGCCGTCCAGCCTGGAATGTTGTAAAATACTACATCCGAGATGTTAGGTTGCCTTAGGATAGGATATATAACGTTATAGACGTATATAATGTCCGCACCGAGACGTACGGGACGACACGAACGGGATTCTGTAAAGCACTACCAGCGAGGGTCTGCATGGGTCAGATTAGGTTATATTACGTTATCGTCGTATATAATGTGCCCACCGAGAAGTAGTGGCCGCCCCGCCTGGAATGTTGTAAAATACAACATTCGATATGTTATGTTGCCGTAGGTAAGGATATATAACGTTATAGACGTATATAATGTCCGCGCCGAGATGTACGGGACGACACGAACGGGACTCTGTGAAACATTACCAGCGAGGGTCTAGATGGGTTAGATTAGGCTCTATAACGTTATAGACGTTTATAATGTTCCCACCGAGGAGTAGGGGCCAACCCGCCAGGAATGTTGGAAAATACTTCATCCGAGATGTTAGGTTGCCTTAGGTTAGGATATATAACGTTATAAACGTATAGAATGTCCACACCGAGACGTACGGGACGGCACGACCGGGATTCCGTGAAACATTACCAGCGAGGGTCTAGCTGGGTTAGGTTAGGTTATATTACGTTATAGACGTATATAATGTTCCCACCGAGAAGTAGGGGCCGTCCCGCCAGGAATGTTGTAAAATACTACATTCGAAATGTTGGGTTGGATTAGGAAAGGAAATATCACGTTATATACGTATATAATGTCCGCACCGAGACGTACGGGACGACACGAACGGGATTCTGTAAAACATTACCGGCGAGGCTCTAGATGGGTTAGGTTAGGATCTATTACGTTATAGACGTATATAATGTTCCCACCGAGAAGTAGGGGCCGACCCGCCATATATGTTGGAAAATACTACATTCGAGATGTTAAGTTGCCTTAGGATAGGAAATATAACGTTATAGATGTATATAATGTCCGCACCGAGACGTACGGGTAGACACGAACGGGATTCTGTAAAACACTACCAGCGAGGGTCTAGATGGGTCAGGTTAGGTTATATTACGTTATGGTCGTATATAATGTGCCCACCGAGAAGTAGGGGCGACCCGCCAGAAATGTTGGAAAATACTACATTCGAGATGTTAGGCTGGCTTAGGATAGGAAATATAACGTTATAGACGTACATAATGTCCCCACCTAGATGTACAGGACGACACGAACGAAATTCTGTAAAACATTACCAGTGAGGGTCGTGATGTGTTAGGTTAGGTAATATTACGATATAGACGGATATAATGTGCCCACCGAGAAGTAGGGGCCGACCCGCCAGGAATGTTGGAAAATACTACATCCGAGATGTTAGGTTGCCTTAGGATAGGATATATAACGTTATAGATGTATATAATGTCCGCACCGAGACGTACGGGTAGACACGAACGGGATTCTGTAAAACACTACCAGCGAGGGTCTAGATGGGTCAGGTTAGGTTATATTACGTTATGGTCGTATATAATGTCCCCACCGAGAAGTAGGTGCCGACACGCCAGGAATGTTGGAAAATACTACATCCGAGATGTTAAGTTGCGTTAGGTTAGGATATATAACGTAGTAGACGTATATAATATCCGCGTCGAGATGTATGGGACGACACTAACGGGATTCTGTGAAACATTACCAGCGAGGGTCTAGCTGGGTTAGGTTAGGTTACATTACGTTATAGAAGTATATGTTGTTCGAACCGAGAAGTAGGGGCCGTCACCGCCTGGAATGTTGTAAAATACTACAATCGAAATGTTGGGTTGGCATAGGAAAGGAAATATCACGTTATAGACGTATGTAATGCCCGCACCGAGACGTACGGGACCACACGAACGGGATTCTGTAAAACATTACCAGCGAGGGTCGTGATGGGTTAGGTTAGGTTATATTACGATATAGACGTATCTAATGTTCCCACCGAGCAGTAGGGGCCGAACCGCCAGAAATGTTGGAAAATACTACATCCGAGATGTTAGGTTGCCTTAGGATAGGATATATAACGTTATAGACGTATATAATGTCCGCGCCGAGATGAACGGGGCGACACCAACGGGATTCTGTGAAACATTACCAGCGAGGGTCTAGCTGGATTAGGTTAGGTTATATTACGTTGTAGACGTATATACTGTTCCCACCGAGAAGTAGGGGCCGACCCGCCAGATATGTTGGAAAATACTACATCCGAGATGTTAGAATGTCTTAGGTTAGAATATATAAAGTTATAGACGTATATAATGCCCGCACCGAGACGTACGGGTAGACACGTACGGGATACTGTAAAACATTACCAGCGAGGGTCTAGATGGGTCAGGTTAGGTTATATTACGTTATGGTCGTATATAATGTCCCCACCGAGAAGTAGGGGCCGACACGCCGGGAATGTTGGAAAATACTACATCCGAGATGTTAGGTTGCCTTAGGATAGGATATATAACGTTATAGACGTATATAATGTCCGCACCGAGACGTACGGGACGACACGAACGGGATTCTGTAAAGCACTACCAGCGAGGGTCTGCATGGGTCAGATTAGGTTATATTACGTTACCGTCGTATATAATGTGCCCACCGAGAAGTAGTGGCCGCCCCGCCTGGAATGTTGTAAAATACAACATTCGATATGTTATGTTGCCGTAGGTAAGGATATATAACGTTATAGACGTATATAATGTCCGCGCCGAGATGTACGGGACGACACGAACGGGACTCTGTGAAACATTACCAGCGAGGGTCTAGATGGGTTAGATTAGGCTCTATAACGTTATAGACGTTTATAATGTTCCCACCGAGGAGTAGGGGCCAACCCGCCAAGAATGTTGGACAATACTTCATCCGAGATGTTAGGTTGCCTTAGGTTAGGATATATAACGTTTAAACGTATAGAATGTCCACACCGAGACGTACGGGACGGCACGACCGCGATTCCGTGAAACATTAACAGCGAGGGTCTAGCTGGGTTAGGTTAGGTTATATTACGTTATAGACGTATATAATGTTCCCACCGAGAAGTAGGGGCCGTCCCGCCAGGAATGTTGTAAAATACTACATTCGAAATGTTGGGTTGGATTAGGAAAGGAAATATCACGTTATATACGTATATAATGTCCGCACCGAGACGTACGGGACGACACGAACGGGATTCTGTAAAACATTACCGGCGAGGCTCTAGATGGGTTAGGTTAGGATCTATTACGTTATAGACGTATATAATGTTCCCACCGAGAAGTTGGGGCCGACCCGCCAGGAATGTTGGAAAATACTACATACGAGATGTTAAGTTGCATTAGAATAGGAAATAAAACGTTATAGACGTATATAATGTCCGCATCGAAACGTATGGGTAGACACGAACGGGATTCTGTAAAACACTACCAGCGAGGGTCTAGATGGGTCAGGTTAGGTTATATTACGTTATGGTCGTATATAATGTGCCCACCGAGAAGTAGGGGCGACCCGCCAGAAATGTTGGAAAATACTACATTCGAGATGTTAGGCTGGCTTAGGATAGGAAATATAACGTTATAGACGTACATAATGTCCCCACCTAGATGTACAGGACGACACGAACGAAATTCTGTAAAACATTACCAGTGAGGGTCGTGATGTGTTAGGTTAGGTTATATTACGATATAGACGGATATAATGTGCCCACCGAGAAGTAGGGGCCGACCCGCCAGGAATGTTGGAAAATACTACATCCGAGATGTTAGGTTGCCTTAGGATAGGATATATAACGTTATAGATGTATATAATGTCCGCACCGAGACGTACGGGTAGACACGAACGGGATTCTGTAAAACACTACCAGCGAGGGTCTAGATGGGTCAGGTTAGGTTATATTACGTTATGGTCGTATATAATGTGCCCACCGAGAAGTAGGGGCGAACCGCCAGGAATGTTGGAAAATACTACATCCGAGATGTTAAGTTGCCTTAGGTTAGGATATATAACGTAGTAGACGTACATAATGTCCCCACCGAGAAGTACGGGCCGACACGCCCGGGATTCTGTAAAACATTACCACCGAGGGGCAAGATGGGTTAGGTTATGTTATATTACGATATAGACGTATATAATGTTCCCACCGAGAAGTATGGACCGTCCCGCCTGGAATGTTGTAAAATACTACATTCGAAATGTTGGGTTGGATTAGGAAAGGAAATATCACGTTATATACGTATATAATGTCCGCACCGAGACGTACGCGACGACACGAACGGGATTCTGTAAAACATTACCGGCGAGGCTCTAGATGGGTTAGGTTAGGATCTATTACGTTATAGACGTATATAATGTTCCCACCGAGAAGTAGGGGCC
Source organism: Xylocopa violacea (assembly GCA_963969225.1). Lineage (NCBI taxonomy): Eukaryota > Metazoa > Arthropoda > Insecta > Hymenoptera > Apidae > Xylocopa > Xylocopa violacea. The sequence continues at coordinate 29,285,530 of CAXAJV010000001.1, forward strand.
GACCCGCCAGGAATGTTGGAAAATAATACATCCCAGATGTTAGGTTGCCTTAGAGTAGGATATATAACGTTATAGAAGTATATAATGTCCGCGCCCGGATGTACGGGACGACACGAACGGGATTCTGTGAAACATTACCAGCGAGGGTCTACCTGGGTTAGGTTAGGTTATATTACATTATAGACGTACATAATGTTCCCACCGAGAAGTAGGGGCCGACCCGCCAGAAATGTTGGAAAATACTACATTCGAGATGTTAGGTTGCCTTAGGATAGGAAATATAACGTTATAGACGTATGTAATGTCCGCACCGAGACGTACGGGACGACACGAACGGGATTCTGCAAAACATTACCAGCGAGGGTCGAGATGGGTTAGGTTAGGATCTATTACGTTATAGACGTATATAATGTTCCCACCGAGAAGTTGGGGCCGACCCGCCAGGAATGTTGGAAAATACTACATACGAGATGTTAGGATGCCTTAGGTTAGGATATATAACATTATAAACGTGTATAATGACCGCGCCAAGATGTACGGGACGACACGAACGGGACTCTGTGAAACATTACCAGCGAGGGTCTAGCTGGGTTAGGTTAGGTTATATTACGTTATAGATGTTTATAATGTCCCCACCGAGAAGTAGGGGCCGAACCGCCTGGAATGTTGTAAAATACAACATTCGATATGTTATGTTGCCGTAGGTTAGGATGTATAACGTTATAGACGTATATAATGTCCGCGCCGAGATGTACGGGACGACACGAACGGGACTCTGTGAAACATTACCAGCGAGGGTCTAGATGGATTAGATTAGGCTCTATAACGTTATAGACGTTTATAATGTTCCCAACGAGGAGTAGGGGCCAACCCGCCAAGAATGTTGGACAATACTTCATCCGAGATGTTAGGTTGCCTTAGGTTAGGATATATAACGTTATAAACGTATAGAATGTCCACACCGAGACGTACGGGACGGCACGACCGCGATTCCGTGAAACATTACCAGCGAGGGTCTAGCTGGGTTAGGTTAGGTTATATTACGTTATAGACGTATATAATGTTCCCACCGAGAAGTAGGGGCCGTCCCGCCAGGAATGTTGTAAAATACTACATTCGAAATGTTGGGTTGGATTAGGAAAGGAAATATCACGTTATATACGTATATAATGTCCGCACCGAGACGTACGGGACGACACGAACGGGATTCTGTAAAACATTACCGGCGAGGCTCTAGATGGGTTAGGTTAGGATCTATTACGTTATAGACGTATATAATGTTCCCACCGAGAAATAGGGGCCGACCCGCCAGAAATGTTGGAAAATACTACATTCGAGATGTTAAGTTGCATTAGAATAGGAAATATAACGTTATAGACGTATATAATGTCCGCATCGAAACGTACGGGTAGACATGAACGGGATTCTGTAAAACACTACCAGCGAGGGTCTGCATGGGTCAGATTAGGTTATATTACGTTATGGTCGTATATAATGTGCCCACCGAGAAGTAGTGGCCGCCCCGCCTGGAATGTTGTAAAATACAACATTCGATATGTTATGTTGCCGTAGGTTAGGATATATAACGTTATAGACGTATATAATGTCCGCGCCGAGATGTACAGGACGACACGAACGGGACTCTGTGAAACATTACCAGCGAGGGTCTAGATGGGTTAGATTAGGCTCTATAACGTTATAGACGTTTACAATGTTCCCACCGAGGAGTAGGGGCCAACCCGCCAGGAATGTTGGAAAATACTACATCCGAGATGTTAGGTTGCCTTAGGTTAGGATATATAACGTTATAAACGTATATAATGTTCACACCGAGACGTACGGGACGGCACGACCGGGATTCTGTGAAACATTACCAGCGAGGGTCTAGCTGGGTTAGGTTAGGTTACATTACGTTATAGAAGTATATAATGTTCCCACCGAGAAGTAGGGGCCGTCCCGCCTGGAATGTTGTAAAATACTACATCCGAGATGTTAGGTTGCCTTAGGATAGGATATATAACGTTATAGACGTATATAATGTCCGCACCGAGACGTACGGGACGACACGAACGGGATTCTGTAAAGCACTACCAGCGAGGGTCTGCATGGGTCAGATTAGGTTATATTACGATATCGTCGTATATAATGTGCCCACCGAGAAGTAGTGGCCGCCCCGCCTGGAATGTTGTAAAATACAACATTCGATATGTTATGTTGCCGTAGGTAAGGATATATAACGTTATAGACGTATATAATGTCCGCGCCGAGATGTACGGGACGACACGAACGGGACTCTGTGAAACATTACCAGCGAGGGTCTAGATGGGTTAGATTAGGCTCTATAACGTTATAGACGTTTATAATGTTCCCACCGAGGAGTAGGGGCCAACCCGCCAAGAATGTTGGACAATACTTCATCCGAGATGTTAGGTTGCCTTAGGTTAGGATATATAACGTTTAAACGTATAGAATGTCCACACCGAGACGTACGGGACGGCACGACCGCGATTCCGTGAAACATTACCAGCGAGGGTCTAGCTGGGTTAGGTTAGGTTATATTACGTTATAGACGTATATAATGTTCCCACCGAGAAGTAGGGGCCGTCCCGCCAGGAATGTTGTAAAATACTACATTCGAAATGTTGGGTTGGATTAGGAAAGGAAATATCACGTTATATACGTATATAATGTCCGCACCGAGACGTACGGGACGACACGAACGGGATTCTGTAAAACATTACCGGCGAGGCTCTAGATGGGTTAGGTTAGGATCTATTACGTTATAGACGTATATAATGTTCCCACCGAGAAGTAGGAGCCGACCCGCCAGAAATGTTGGAAAATACTACATTCGAGATGTTAGGCTGGCTTAGGATAGGAAATATAACGTTATAGACGTACATAATGTCCCCACCTAGATGTACAGGACGACACGAACGAAATTCTGTAAAACATTACCAGTGAGGGTCGTGATGTGTTAGGTTAGGTTATATTACGATATAGACGGATATAATGTGCCCACCGAGAAGTAGGGGCCGACCCGCCAGGAATGTTGGAAAATACTACATCCGAGATGTTAGGTTGCCTTAGGATAGGATATATAACGTTATAGATGTATATAATGTCCGCACCGAGACGTACGGGTAGACACGAACGGGATTCTGTAAAACACTACCAGCGAGGGTCTAGATGGGTCAGGTTAGGTTATATTACGTTATGGTCGTATATAATGTGCCCACCGAGAAGTAGGGGCGACCCGCCAGGAATGTTGGAAAATACTACATCCGAGATGTTAAGTTGCCTTAGGTTAGGATATATAACGTAGTAGACGTACATAATGTCCCCACCGAGAAGTACGGGCCGACACGCCAGAAATGTTGGAAAATACTACATTCGAGATGTTAGGTTGCCTTAGGATAGGAAATATAACGTTATAGACGTATGTAATGTCCGCACCGAGACGTACGGGACGACACGAACGGGATTCTGCAAAACATTACCAGCGAGGGTCGAGATGGGTTAGGTTAGGATCTATTACGTTATAGACGTATATAATGTTCCCACCGAGAAGTTGGGGCCGACCCGCCAGGAATGTTGGAAAATACTACATACGAGATGTTAGGATGCCTTAGGTTAGGATATATAACATTATAAACGTGTATAATGACCGCGCCGAGATGTACGGGACGACACGAACGGGACTCTGTGAAACATTACCAGCGAGGGTCTAGCTGGGTTAGGTTAGGTTATATTACGTTATAGATGTTTATAATGTCCCCACCGAGAAGTAGGGGCCGAACCGCCTGGAATGTTGTAAAATACAACATTCGATATGTTATGTTGCCGTAGGTAAGGATATATAACGTTACAGACGTATATAATGTCCGCGCCGAGATGTACGGGACGACACGAACGGGACTCTGTGAAACATTACCAGCGAGGGTCTAGATGGGTTAGATTAGGCTCTATAACGTTATAGACGTTTATAATGTTCCCAACGAGGAGTAGGGGCCAACCCGCCAAGAATGTTGGACAATACTTCATCCGAGATGTTAGGTTGCCTTAGGTTAGGATATATAACGTTATAAACGTATAGAATGTCCACACCGAGACGTACGGGACGGCACGACCGCGATTCCGTGAAACATTACCAGCGAGGGTCTAGCTGGGTTAGGTTAGGTTATATTACGTTATAGACGTATATAATGTTCCCACCGAGAAGTAGGGGCCGTCCCGCCAGGAATGTTGTAAAATACTACATTCGAAATGTTGGGTTGGATTAGGAAAGGAAATATCACGTTATATACGTATATAATGTCCGCACCGAGACGTACGGGACGACACGAACGGGATTCTGTAAAACATTACCGGCGAGGCTCTAGATGGGTTAGGTTAGGATCTATTATGTTATAGACGTATATAATGTTCCCACCGAGAAGTAGGGGCCGACCCGCCAGAAATGTTGGAAAATACTACATTCGAGATGTTAAGTTGCATTAGAATAGGAAATATAACGTTATAGACGTATATAATGTCCGCATCGAAACGTACGGGTAGACATGAACGGGATTCTGTAAAACACTACCAGCGAGGGTCTGCATGGGTCAGATTAGGTTATATTACGTTATGGTCGTATATAATGTGCCCACCGAGAAGTAGTGGCCGCCCCGCCTGGAATGTTGTAAAATACAACATTCGATATGTTATGTTGCCGTAGGTTAGGATATATAACGTTATAGACGTATATAATGTCCGCGCCGAGATGTACAGGACGACACGAACGGGACTCTGTGAAACATTACCAGCGAGGGTCTAGATGGGTTAGATTAGGCTCTACAACGTTATAGACGTTTACAATGTTCCCACCGAGGAGTAGGGGCCAACCCGCCAGGAATGTTGGAAAATACTACATCCGAGATGTTAGGTTGCCGTAGGTTAGGATATATAACGTTATAAACGTATATAATGTTCACACCGAGACGTACGGGACGGCACGACCGGGATTCTGTGAAACATTACCAGCGAGGGTCTAGCTGGGTTAGGTTAGGTTACATTACGTTATAGAAGTATATAATGTTCCCACCGAGGAGTAGGGGCCATCCCGCCTGGAATGTTGTAAAATACTACATCCGAGATGTTAGGTTGCCTTAGGATAGGATATATAACGTTATAGACGTATATAATGTCCGCACCGAGACGTACGGGACGACACGAACGGGATTCTGTAAAGCACTACCAGCGAGGGTCTGCATGGGTCAGATTAGGTTATATTACGTTATCGTCGTATATAATGTGCCCACCGAGAAGTAGTGGCCGCCCCGCCTGGAATGTTGTAAAATACAACATTCGATATGTTATGTTGCCGTAGGTTAGGATATATAACGTTATAGACGTATATAATGTCCGCGCCGAGATGTACGGGACGACACGAACGGGACTCTGTGAAACATTACCAGCGAGGGTCTAGATGGGTTAGGTTAGGTTATATTACGTTATAGACGTATATAAAGTTCCCACCGAGAAGTAGGGGCCGACCCGCCAGGAATGTTGGAAAATAATACATCCGAGATGTTAAGTTGCCTTAGATTAGGATATATAACGTTGTAGACGTACATAATGACCCCACCTAGATGTACAGGACGACACGAACGAAATTCTGTGAAACATTACCAGCGAGGGTCTAGCTGGATTAGGTTAGGTTATATTACGTTGTAGACGTATATACTGTTCCCACCGAGAAGTAGGGGCCGACCCGCCAGATATGTTGGAAAATACTACATTCGAGATGTTAAGTTGCCTTAGGATAGGAAATATAACGTTATAGATGTATATAATGTCCGCACCGAGACGTACGGGTAGACACGAACGGGATTCTGTAAAACACTACCAGCGAGGGTCTAGATGGGTCAGGTTAGGTTATATTACGTTATGGTCGTATATAATGTGCCCACCGAGAAGTAGGGGCGACCCGCCAGAAATGTTGGAAAATACTACATTCGAGATGTTAGGCTGGCTTAGGATAGGAAATATAACGTTATAGACGTACATAATGTCCCCACCTAGATGTACAGGACGACACGAACGAAATTCTGTAAAACATTACCAGTGAGGGTCGTGATGTGTTAGGTTAGGTTATATTACGATATAGACGGATATAATGTGCCCACCGAGAAGTAGGGGCCGACCCGCCAGGAATATTGGAAAATACTACATCCGAGATGTTAGGTTGCCTTAGGATAGGATATATAACGTTATGGATGTATATAATGTCCGCACCGAGACGTACGGGTAGACACGAACGGGATTCTGTAAAACACTACCAGCGAGGGTCTAGATGGGTCAGGTTAGGTTATATTACGTTATGGTCGTATATAATGTCCCCACCGAGAAGTAGGTGCCGACACGCCAGGAATGTTGGAAAATACTACATCCGAGATGTTAAGTTGCGTTAGGTTAGGATATATAACGTAGTAGACGTATATAATATCCGCGTCGAGATGTACGGGACGACACTAACGGGATTCTGTGAAACATTACCAGCGAGGGTCTAGCTGGGTTAGGTTAGGTTACATTACGTTATAGAAGTATATGTTGTTCCAACCGAGAAGTAGGGGCCGTCCCGCCTGGAATGTTGTAAAATACTACATTCGAAATGTTGGGTTGGCTTAGGAAAGGAAATATCACGTTATAGACGTATGTAATGCCCGCACCGAGACGTACGGGACCACACGAACGGGATTCTGTAAAACATTACCAGCGAGGGTCGTGATGGGTTAGGTTAGGTTATATTACGATATAGACGTATCTAATGTTCCCACCGAGCAGTAGGGGCCGAACCGCCAGAAATGTTGGAAAATACTACATCCGAGATGTTAGGTTGCGTTAGGATAGGATATATAACGTTATAGACGTATATAATGTCCGCGCCGAGATGAACGGGGCGACACCAACGGGATTCTGTGAAACATTACCAGCGAGGGTCTAGATGGGTCAGGTTATGTTATATTACGTTATGGTCGTATATAATGTCCCCACCGAGAAGTAGGGGCCGACACGCCAGGAATGTTGGAAAATACTACATCCAAGATGTTAAGATCCCTTAGGTTAGGATATATAACGTAGTAGACGTATATAATATCCGCGTCGAGATGTACGGGACGACACGAACGGGACTCTGTGAAACATTACCAGCGAGGGTCTAGATGGGTTAGATTAGGCTCTATAACGTTATAGACGTTTATAATGTTCCCACCGAGGGGTAGGGGCCAACCCGCCAAGAATGTTGGACAATACTTCATCCGAGATGTTAGGTTGCCTTAGGTTAGGATATATAACGTTATAAACGTATATAATGTCCACACCGAGACGTACGGGACGGCACGACCGGGATTCTGTGAAACATTACCAGCGAGGGTGCAGCTGGGTTAGGTTAGGTTACATTACGTTATAAAAGTATATAATGTTCCCACCGAGAAGTAGGGGCCGACCCGCCAGAAATGTTCGAAAGTACTACATTCGAGATGTTAAGTTGCCTTAGGGTAGGAAATATAACGTTATAGATGTATATAATTTCCGCACCGAGACGTACGGGTAGACAGGAACGGGATTCTGTAAAACACTACCAGCGAGGGTCTAGATGGGTCAGGTTAGGTTATATTACGTTATGGTCGTATATAATGTGCCCACCGAGAAGTAGGGGCGACCCGCCAGGAATGTTGGAAAATACTACATCCGAGATGTTAAGTTGCCTTAGGTTAGGATATATAACGTAGTAGACGTACATAATGTCCCCACCGAGAAGTACGGGCCGACACGCCCGGGATTCTGTAAAACATTACCACCGAGGGGCAAGATGGGTTAGGTTATGTTATATTACGATATAGACGTATATAATGTTCCCACCGAGAAGTATGGACCGTCCCGCCTGGAATATTGTAAAACACTACATTCGAAATGTTGGGTTGGATTAGGAAAGGAAATATCACGTTATATACGTATATAATGTCCGCACCGAGACGTACGCGACGACACGAACGGGATTCTGTAAAACATTACCGGCGAGGCTCTAGATGGGTTAGGTTAGGATCTATTACGTTATAGACGTATATAATGTTCCCACCGAGAATTAGGGGCCGACCCGCCAGGAATGTTGGAAAATAATACATCCCAGATGTTAGGTTGCCTTAGAGTAGGATATATAACGTTATAGAAGTATATAATGTCCGCGCCCGGATGTACGGGACGACACGAACGGGATTCTGTGAAACATTACCAGCGAGGGTCTACCTGGGTTAGGTTAGGTTATATTACATTATAGACGTATATAATGTTCCCACCGAGAAGTAGGGGCCGACCCGCCAGAAATGTTGGAAAATACTACATTCGAGATGTTAGGTTGCCTTAGGATAGGAAATATAACGTTATAGACGTATGTAATGTCCGCATCGAGACGTACGGGACGACACGAACGGGATTCTGCAAAACATTACCAGCGAGGGTCGAGATGGGTTAGGTTAGGATCTATTACGTTATAGACGTATATAATGTTCCCACCGAGAAGATGGGGCCGACCCGCCAGGAATGTTGGAAAATACTACATCCGAGATGTTAGGATGCCTTAGGGTAGGATATATAACATTATAGACGTGTATAATGTCCGCGCCGAGATGTACAGGACGACACGAACGGGACTCTGTGAAACATTACCAGCGAGGGTCTAGCAGGGTTAGGTTAGGTTATATTAGGTTATAGAGGTTTATAATTTTCCCACAGAGCAGTAGGCGCCGACCCGCCAGGAATGTTGGAAAACAATACATCCGAGATGTTAAGTTGTCTTAGATTAGGATATATAACGTTGTAGACGTACATAATGTCCCCACCTAGATGTACAGGACGACACGAACGAAATTCTGTAAAACATTACCAGCGAGGGTCGTGATGTGTTAGGTTAGGTTATATTACGATATAGACGGATATAATGTGCCCACCGACAAGTAGGGGCCGACCCGCCAGGAATGTTGGAAAATACTACATCCGAGATGTTAATTTGCCCTAGGTTAGGATATATAACGTAGTAGACGTATATAATATCCGCGTCGAGATGTACGGGACGACAAGAACGGGATTCTGTGAAACATTACCAGCGAAGGTCTAGCTGGGTTAGGTTAGGTTACATTACGTTATAGAAGTATATAATGTTCCCACCGAGATGTAAGGGCCGTCCCGCCTGGAATGTTGTAAAATACTACATTCGAAACGTTGGGTTGGCTTAGGAAAGGAAATATCACGTTATAGACGTATATAATGTCCGCACCGAGACATACGGCACGACACGGACGGGATTCTGTGAAACATTACCAGCGAGGGTCTAGCTGGGTTATGTTATATTATATTACGTTATAAAAGTATATAATGTTCCCACCGAGAAGTAAGCGCCGACCCGCTAGAAATGTTGGGAAATACTACATCCGAGACGTTAGGTTGCCCTAGGATAGGATATACAACGTTATAGACGTATATAATGTCCGCGCCGAAATGTACGGGACGACATGAACGGGATTCTGTGAAACATTACAAGCGAGGGTCTAGATGGGTCAGGTTAGGTTATATTACGTTATGGTCGTATATAATGTGCCCACCGAGAAGTAGGGGCGACCCGCCAGGAATGTTGGAAAATACTACATCCGAGATGTTAAGTTGCCTTAGGTTAGGATATATAACGTAGTAGACGTACATAATGTCCCCACCGAGAAGTACGGGCCGACACGCCCGGGATTCTGTAAAACATTACCACCGAGGGGCAAGATGGGTTAGGTTATGTTATATTACGATATAGACGTATATAATGTTCCCACCGAGAAGTATGGACCGTCCCGCCTGGAATGTTGTAAAATACTACATTCGAAATGTTGGGTTGGATTAGGAAAGGAAATATCACGTTATATACGTATATAATGTCCGCACCGAGACGTACGCGACGACACGAACGGGATTCTGTAAAACATTACCGGCGAGGCTCTAGATGGGTTAGGTTAGGATCTATTACGTTGTAGACGTATATAATGTTCCCACCGAGAAGTAGGGGCCGACCCGCCAGGAATGTTGGAAAATAATACATCCCAGATGTTAGGTTGCCTTAGAGTAGGATATATAACGTTATAGAAGTATATAATGTCCGCGCCCGGATGTACGGGACGACACGAACGGGATTCTGTGAAACATTACCAGCGAGGGTCTAGCTGGGTTAGGTTAGGTTATATTACATTATAGAGGTATATAATGTTCCCACCGAGAAGTAGGGGCCGACCCGCCAGAAATGTTGGAAAATACTACATTCGAGATGTTAGGTTGCCTTAGGATAGGAAATATAACGTTATAGACGTATGTAATGTCCGCACCGAGACGTACGGGACGACACGAACGGGATTCTGCAAAACATTACCAGCGAGGGTCTAGATGGGTTAGATTAGGCTCTATAACGTTATAGACGTTTATAATGTTCCCACCGAGGAGTAGGGGCCAACCCGCCAAGAATGTTGGACAATACTTCATCCGAGATGTTAGGTTGCCTTAGGTTAGGATATATAACGTTATAAACGTGTATAATGACCGCGCCGAGATGTACGGGACGACACGAACGGGACTCTGTGAAACATTACCAGCGAGGGTCTAGCTGGGTTAGGTTAGGTTATATTACGTTATAGATGTTTATAATGTCCCCACCGAGAAGTAGGGGCCGAACCGCCATGAATGTTGGAAAATACTACATCCGAGATATTAGGATGTCTTAGGTTAGAATATATAACGTTATAGACGTATATAATGTCCGCACCGAGACGTACGGGTAGACACGAACGGGATTCTGTAAAACATTACCAGCGAGGGTCTAGATGGGTTAGCATAGGTTCTATTACGTTATAGAGGTATATAATGTTCCCACCGAGAAGTAGGTTCCGACCCGCCAGAAATGTTGGAAAATACTACATTCGAGATGTTAAGTTGCCTTAGGATAGGAAATATAACGTTATAGACGTATATAATGTCCGCATCGAGACGTACGGTTAGACACGAACGGGATACTGTAAAACATTACCAGCGAGGGTCTAGATGGGTCAGGTTAGGTTATATTACGTTATGGTCGTATATAATGTCCCCACCGAGAAGTAGGGGCCGAGACGCCAGGAATGTTGGAAAATACTACATCCGAGATGTTAAGTTGCCTTAGGTTAGGATATATAACGTAATAGACGTATATAATATCCGCGTCGAGATGTACGGGACGACACGAACGGGATTCTGTGAAACATTACCAGCGAGGGTCTAGCTGGGTTAGGTTAGGTTACATTACGTTATAGAAGTATATAATGTTCCAACCGAGAAGTTGGGGCCGGCCCGCCAGAAATGTTGGAAAATACTACATTCGAGAGGTTAGGTTGCCTTCGGACAGGAAATATAACGTTATAGACGTATATAATATCCGCACCGAGACGTAGGGCACGACACGAACGGGATTCTGTAAAAATTACCAGCGAGGGTCTAGATGGGTTAGGTTAGGTTCTATTACGTTATAGACGTATATAATGTTCCCACCGAGAAGTAGCGGCCGACCCGCCATGAATGTTGGAAAATACTACATCCGAGGTGTTAGGATGTCTTAGGTTAGAATATATAACGTTATAGACGTATATAATGTCCGCACCGAGACGTACGGGTAGACACGAACGGGATTCCGTAAAACATTACCAGCGAGGGTCTAGATGGGTTAGGATAGGTTCTATTACGTTATAGACGTTTATAATGTTCCCACCGAGCAGTAGGGGCCAACCCGCCAGGAATGTTGGAAAATACTACATCCGAGATGTTAAGTTGCCTTAGGTTAGGATATATAACGTAGTAGACGTATATAATATCCGCGTCGAGATGTACGGGACGACACGAACGGGATTCTGTGAAACATTACCAGCGAGGGTCTAGCTGGGTTAGGTTAGGTTACATTACGTTATAAAAGTATATAATGTTCCCACCGAGAAGTACGGGCCTACACGCCAGGAATGTTGTCAAATATTACATCCGAGATGTTAGGTTCTCTTAGGTTAGGATATATAACGTTATAGACGTATATAATGTTCCCACCGAGAAGTAGGGTCCTACGAGTCAGGAATGTTATAAAATATTACGCTCTACATTTTTGGTTGCCTTAGGTTAGGATATATGGCGTTATAGACGTAAATAATGTTCCGACCGAAAAGTAGGGGCAGACGTGCCAGGAATGTAGTAAAATATTACGCTCGACATGTTAGGTTGCCTTAAGCTAGGATATATAGTGTTTTAGACGTATATAATGTTCCCAGCGAGAAGTAGGGGCCGGCGCGACAGGAATATAGTAAAATATTACATCCGAGATGTTAGGTTGCCTTAGGCTAGGATGTGTAACGTTATAGACGAATATAGTGTTCCCAGCGAGAAGTAGGGGCCGGCGCGCCAGGAATGTTGTAAAATATAACATTCGACATGTTAGGTTGCCTTAAGCTAGGATATATAGCGTTCTAGACGTATATAATGTTCCCAGCGAGAAGTAGGGGAAGGCGCGCCAGGAATATAGTAAAATATTACTTCCGAGATGTTAGGTTGCCTTAGGCTAGGATATATAACGTTATAGACGTATATAATGTTCTCACCGAGAAGTAGGTGCCGAAGTGACGGGAATGTTTGAAAATATTACATTCGACATGATATTTTGCCTTAGGCTAGGATATATAGCGTTATAGACTTATATAATGTTCCCACCGAGAAGTAGTGGCCGACGTGCCAGGAATGTAGTAAAATACTACATCCGAGATGTTAGGTTGCCTTAGGCTAGGATGTGTAACGTTATAGGCGAATATAGTGTTCCCAGCGAGAAGTAGGGGCCGGCGCGCCAGGAATGTTGTAAAATATAACATTCGACATGTTAGGTTGCCTTAAGCTAGGATATATAGCGTTCTAGACGTATATAATGTTCCCAGCGAGAAGTAGGGGAAGGCGCGCCAGGAATATAGTAAAATATTACATCCGAGATGTTAGGTTGCCTTAGGCTAGGATATATAACGTTATAGACGTATATAATGTTCTCACCGAGAAGTAGGTGCCGAAGTGACGGGAATGTTTGAAAATATTACATTCGACATGATATTTTGCCTTAGGCTAGGATATATAGCGTTATAGACTTATATAATGTTCCCACCGAGAAGTAGTGGCCGACGTGCCAGGAATGTAGTAAAATACTACATCCGAGATGTTAGGTTGCCTTAGGCTAGGATGTGTAACGTTATAGACGAATATAGTGTTCCCAGCGAGAAGTAGGGGCCGGCGCGCCAGGAATGTAGTAAAATATTACATCCGAGATGTTAGGTTGCCTTAGGCTAGGATATATAGCGTTATAGACGTATATAATGTTCCCACCGAGAAGTAGGGGCCGACGAGCCAGGAATGCATTAAAATATTACATCCGTGATGTTAGGTTGCCTTAGGTTAGGATATATAACGTTATAGACTTATATACCGCTCCCACCGAGAAGTAGATGCCGACGCGCCAGGAATGTTGTAAAATATTACATCCGAGATGTTAGGTTTGCCTTAGGCTAGGATATATAACGTTATAGACGTATATAATGTTCCCACCGAGAAGTAGGGGCCGGCGCGCCGGGAATGTAGTAAAATACTACATCCGAGATGTTAGGTTGCCTTAGGCTAGGATGTGTAACGTTATAGACGAATATAGTGTTCCCACCGAGTAGTAGGCGCCGATGAGCCAGGAATGTAGTAAAATATTACATCCGTGATGTTAGGTTGCCTTAGGTTAGGATATATAACGTTATAGACTTGTATACTGTTCCCACCGAGAAGTAGGTGCCGACGCGCCAGGAATGTTGTAAAATATTATATCCGAGATGTTAGGATTGCCTTAGGCTAGGATATATAAAGTTATAGACGTATATAATGTTCCCACCGAGAAGTAGGGGCCGGCGCGCCAGGAATATAGTAAAATATTACATCCGAGATGTTAGGTTGCCTTAGGCTAGGATGTGTAACGTTATAGACGAATATAGTGTTCCCAGCGAGAAGTAGGGGCCGGCGCGCCAGGAATGTTGTAAAATTTAACATTCGACATGTTAGGTTGCCTTAAGCTAGGATATATAGCGTTCTAGACGTATATAATGTTCCCAGCGAGAAGTAGGGGAAGGCGCGCCAGGAATATAGTAAAATATTACATCCGAGATGTTAGGTTGCCTTAGGCTAGGATATATAACGTTATAGACGTATATAATGTTCTCACCGAGAAGTAGGTGCCGAAGTGCCGGGAATGTTTGAAAATATTACATTCGACATGATATTTTGCCTTAGGCTAGGATATATAGCGTTATAGACATATATAATGTTGCCACCGAGAAGTAGGTGCCGACGAGCCAGGAATGTATTAAAATATTACATCCGTGATGTTAGGTTGCCTTAGGTTAGGATATATAACGTTATAGACTTATATACTGTTCCCACCGAGAAGTAGATGCCGACGCGCCAGGAATGTTGTAAAATATTACATCCGAGATGTTAGGTTTGCCTTAGGCTAGGATATATAACGTTATAGACGTATATAATGTTCCCACCGAGAAGTAGGTGCCGACGCGCCAGGAATGTTGTAAAATATTATATCCGAGATGTTAGGATTGCCTTAGGCTAGGATATATAAAGTTATAGACGTATATAATGCTCCCAACGAGAAGTAGGGGCCGGCGCGCCAGGAATATAGTAAAATATTACATCCGAGATGTTAGGTTGCCTTAGGCTAGGATGTGTAACGTTACAGACGAATATAGTGTTCCCAGCGAGAAGTAGGGGCCGGCGCGCCAGGAATGTTGTAAAATATAACATTCGACATGTTAGGTTGCCTTAAGCTAGGATATATAGCGTTCTAGACGTATATAATGTTCCCAGCGAGAAGTAGGGGAAGGCGCGCCAGGAATATAGTAAAATATTACATCCGAGATGTTAGGTTGCCTTAGGCTAGGATATATAACGTTATAGACGTATATAATGTTCTCACCGAGAAGTAGGTGCCGAAGTGACGGGAATGCTTGAAAATATTACATTCGACATGTTATTTTGCCTTAGGCTAGGATATATAGCGTTATAGACTTATATAATGTTCCCACCGAGAAGTAGTGGCCGACGTGCCAGGAATGTAGTAAAATACTACATCCGAGATGTTAGGTTGCCTTAGGCTAGGATGTGTAACGTTATAGACGAATATAGTGTTCCCAGCGAGAAGTAGGGGCCGGCGCGCCAGGAATGTAGTAAAATATTACATCCGAGATGTTAGGTTGCCTTAGGCTAGGATATATAGCGTTATAGACGTATATAATGTTCCCACCGAGAAGTAGGGGCCGACGAGCCAGGAATGTATTAAAATATTACATCCGTGATGTTAGGTTGCCTTAGGTTAGGATATATAACGTTATAGACTTATATACTGTTCCCACCGAAAAGTAGGTGCCGACGCGCCAGGAATGTTGAAAAATATTACATCCGAGATGTTAGGCTTGCCTTAGGCTAGGATATATATATCGTTCTAGACGTATATAATGTTCCCACCGAGAAGTAGGGGCCGGCGCGCCGGGAATGTAGTAAAATATAACATCCGAGATGTTAGGTTGCCTTAGGCTAGGATAAGTAATGTTATAGACATATATACTGTTCCCAGCGATAAGTAGGTGCCGACGCGCCAGGAATGTTGAAAAATATTACATCCGAGATGTTAGGCTTGCCTTAGGCTAGGATATATAACGTTATAGACGTATATAATGTTCCCACCGAGAAGTAGGGGCCGGCGCGCCGGGAATGTAGTAAAATATTACATCCGAGAAGTTAGGTTGCCTTAGGCTAGGATATATAACGTTATAGACGAATATAGTGTTCCCAGCGAGAAGTAGGGGCCGGCGCGCCAGGAATGTTGTAAAATATAACATTCGACATGTTAGGTTGCCTTAAGCTAGGATATATAGCGTTATAGACGTATATAATGTTCCCAGCGAGAAGTAGGGGCCGACGCGCCAGGAATGTTGTAAAATATTACGGTAGAGATGTTAGGTTGCCTTAGGTTAGGATATATAACGTTATAAACGTATATAATGTTACCACAGAGAACTAGACACTTGCATGCCAGGAATGTTGTAAAATATTACGGTAGGGATGATAGGTTGCCTTAGTTTACGATATATAACGTTATAGACGTATATACTGTTCCCACCGAGAAGTAGGTGCCGACGCGCCAGGAATGTTGTAAAATATTACATTCGACATGTCAGGTTGCCTTAGGCTAGGATATATAGCGTTATAGACGTATATAATGTTCCCACCGAGAAGTAGGGGCCGACGGGTCAGGAATGTAGTAAAATATTACATTCGAAATATTAGGTTGCCTTAGGCTAGGATATATAGCGTTATAGACGTATACAATGTTCCGACCGAGAAGTAGGGGCCGACGTGCCAGGAATGTAGTTAAATATTACACCCGAAATGTTAGGTTGCCTTAGGTTAGGATATATAACGTTATTGACTTATATATTGTTCCCACCGAGAAGTAGGTGCCGACGAGCCAAGAATGTTGTAAAATATTACATTCGACACGTTAGGTTGCCTTAAGCTAGGATATATAGCGTTATAGACGTATATAACGTTCCCACCGAGAAGTAGGGTCGACGTGCCAGGAATGTAGTAAAATTTTACATCCGAGATGTTAGGTTGCCTTAGGTTAGGATATACAACGTTATTGACTTATATAATGTTCCCACCGAGAAGTAGGGGCCGACGTGCCAGGAATGTAGTTAAATATTACACCCGAAATGTTAGGTTGTCTTAGGTTAGGATATATAACGTTATTGACTTATATAATGTTCCCACCGAGAAGTAGGTGCCGACGAGCCAAGAATGTTGTAAAATATTACATTCGGCACGTTAGGTTGCCTTAAGCTAGGATATATAGCGTTATAGACGTATATAATGTTCCCACCGAGAAGTAGGGGCCGACGTGACAGGAATGTAGTAAAATATTACATCCCAGATGTTATGTTGCCTCAAGTTAGGATATACAACGTTATTGACTTATATAATGTTCCCACCGAGAAGTAGGGGCCGACGTGACAGGAATGTAGTAAAATATTACATCCCAGATGTTATGTTGCCTCAAGTTAGGATATACAACGTTATTGACTTATATAATGTTCCCACCGAGAAGTAGGGGCCGACGTGACAGGAATGTAGTAAAATATTACATTCGAGATGTTAGGTTGCCTTGGGTTAGGATATACGACGTTATAGAAGTATATAATTTTCCCACCGAGAAGTAGGAGCCGTAACGCCAGGAATGTTGTAAAATACTACATTCGAGATGTTAGGTTGCCTTAGGTTGGGATATATAACGTTATAGACGTATATAGTGTCCCCACTGAGATGTAGGGGCCGACAGGCCAGTATAGTTGTAAGATACTACATCCGAGGTGTTAGGCTGCCTTAGGTTAGGGTATATAACTGTATAGACGTATATAATGTCCCAACAGAGACGTACGGGCCGACACGACCGGGATTCTGTAAATCATTACCAGCGAAACGCTAGATGGGTTAGGCTAGGTTATATTACGTTATAGACGTATGTAATGTTCGAACAGAGAGGTATGGGCCAACCTGCCAGATATGTTGTAAAATACCGCATTCGAGACGTTAGGTTGCCTTAAGTTAGGCTATATAACATTATAGACATACATAATTTACCAACCGAGGCGTATGGGGCGACACGAACGGGATTCTGAAAAACATTACCAGCGAGGGACTAGATGGTTTAGGTTAGGTTATGTTACATTATAGACGTATATAATGCTCCCCCCGAGAAGTAGGGGCCGACACGCCAGGAATGGTGTAAAATAATACACCTGACACGTAAGGTTGCCTTAGGTTAGGATGTACAACGTTATAGACGTATATTATGTCCCCACCGAGACATAGGGGACGACACGAACGGGATTCTGTAAAACATTAACGGCGAGGTTCCAGATGGGTTAGGTTAGGTTATATTACGTAATAGACGTATATAATGTGCCCACCGAGAAGTAGGGGCCGACGTGCCAGGAATGTAGTAAAATATTACATCCGAGATGTTAGGTATCTTTAAGTTAGTATATATAACGTTATAGACGTATATAGTGTTGCCACCGAGAAGTAGGGGCTGATGAGCCAGGAATGTTGTGAAACGTACCATCCGAGGTGTTAGGTTGCCATAGGTTAGGATATATAACGTTATAGACGTGTATATTGTTCCCACCGAGAATTAGGGGCCCCTGAGCCAGGAATGTTGTAAAATATTACGTTCGACATGTTAGGTTGACTTAGGTTAGGATATATAACGTTATAGACGTATATAATGTTCGCACCGAGAAGTAGGGGCCGACGAGCCAGGAATGTTGTAAAATATTACGCTCGACATGTTAGGTTACCCTAAGCTAGGATATATAGCGTTATAGACGTATACAATGTTCCGACAAAGAAGTAGGGGCCGACGCGCGGGGAATGTTGTAACATATTACATCCGAGATGTTAAGTTTCCTTAGGCTAGGATATATAACGTTATAGCCGTATATAATGTTACCACAGAGAAGTAGGGACTTGCATGCCAGGAATGTTGTAAAATATTACATCCCAGATGTTAGATTGCGTTAGGTGAGTATATACAACGTTATAGACGTATATAATGTACCCACCGAGACATAGGGTCCGACATGCCAGGAATGTTGTAAAATATTACATCCCAGATGTTAGGTTGCGTTAGGTTAGGATATAAGACGTTATAGACGTATATAATGTCACCTTCGAAAAGCAGGCGACGACACGCCAGAATGTTGTAAAATATTACATTCGACATGTTAGGTCGCCTTAGGCTAGGATAGATAACGTTATAGACGTATATACTGTTCCCACCGAGAAGGAGGTGCCGACGCGCCAGGAATGTTGTAAAATATTACGGTAGAGATGTTAGGTTGCCTTAGGTTAGGATATATAACGTTATAAACGTATATAATGTTACCACAGAGAACTAGGCACTTGAATGCCAGGAATGTTGTAAAATATTACGGTAGGGATGATAGGTTGCCTTAGTTTACGATATATAACGTTATAGACGTATATACTGTTGCCACCGAGAAGTAGGTGCCGACGCGCCAGGAATGTTGTAAAATATTACGGCAGAGATGTTAGGTTGCCTTAGGTTAGGATATATAACGTTATAAACGTATATAATGTTACCACAGAGAACTAGGCACTTGGATGCCAGGAATGTTGTAAAATATTACGGTAGGGATGATAGGTTGCCTTAGTTTACGATATATAACGTTATAGCCGTATATACAGTTGCCACCGAGAAGTAGGTGCCGACGCGCCAGGAATGTTGTAAAATATTACATTCGACATGTCAGGTTGCCTTAGGCTAGGATATATAGCGTTATAGACGTATATAATGTTCCCACCGAGAAGTAGGGGCCGACGGGTCAGGAATGTAGTAAAATATTACATCCGACACGTTAGGTTGCCTTAAGCTAGGATATATAGCGTTATAGACGTATATAATGTTCCCACCGAGAAGTAGGGGCCGACGTGACAGGAATGTAGTAAAATATTACATCCCAGATGTTATGTTGCCTCAGGTTAGGATATACAACGCTATTGACTTATATAATGTTCCCACCGAGAAGTAGGGGCCGACGTGACAGGAATGTAGTAAAATATTATATTCGAAATATTAGGTTGCCTTAGGCTAGGATATATAGCGTTATAGACGTATACAATGTTCCCACCGAGAAGTAGGGGCCGACGTGCCAGGAATGTAGTTAAATATTACACCCGAAATGTTAGGTTGCCTTAGGCTAGGATATATAACGTTATAGACGTATATAATGCTTCCACCGAGAAGTTTGGGCCGACGAGCCAGGAATGTTGTAAAATATTACGCTCCACATGTTAGGTTGCCTTAGGCTATGATATATAGCGTTGTAGACGTATATAATGTTCCCACCATGATGTAGTGGCCGACGTGCCAGGAATGTAGTAAAATATTACATCCGAGAAGTTAGG
Organism: Xylocopa violacea; assembly: GCA_963969225.1. Lineage (NCBI taxonomy): Eukaryota > Metazoa > Arthropoda > Insecta > Hymenoptera > Apidae > Xylocopa > Xylocopa violacea. Next base: position 29,305,681 of record CAXAJV010000001.1, read on the forward strand.
TTGCCTTAGGCTAGGATATATAACGATATAGACGTATATACTGTTCCCACCGAGAAGTAGGTGCCGACGCGCCAAGAATGTTGTAAAATATTACATCCGAGACGTTAGGTTGCCTTAAGCTAGGATATATAGCATTACGGAAGTATATAATATTCCCACCGAGAAGTATCGGCCGACGTGCCAGGAATGTAGTAAAATATTACATCCGAGATGTTAGGTTGCCTTAGGTTAGGATATATAACGTTATAGACGTATATAGTGTTGCCACCGAGAAGTGTGGGCCGATAAGCCAGGAATGTTGTAGAAGATTACATCCGAGGTGTTAGGTTGCCTTAGGTTAGGATATATAACGTTATAGACGTATATATTGTTCCCACCGAGAAGTAGGGGCCGATGAGCCAGGAATGTTGTAAAATATTACGCTCGACATGTTAGGTTACCTTAGGCTAGGATATATAGCGTTATAGACGTATATAATGTCCCCACCGAGAAGTAGGGCCCGACGTGCCAGGAATGTAGTAAAATATTACATCCGAGATGTTAGGTTGCCTTAGGTTAGGATACATAACGTTATAGACGTATATAGTGTTGCCACCGAGAAGTAGGGGCCGATGAGCCAGGAATGTTGTTAAACATTACATCCGAGGTGTTAGGTTGCCTTAGGTTAGGATATATAACGTTATAGACGTATATAGTGTTGCCACCGAGAAGTAGGGGCCGATGAGCCAGGAATGTTGTTAAACATTACATCCGAGGTGTTAGGTTGCCTTAGGTTAGGGTATATGACGTTATAGACGTATATATTGTTCCCACCGAGAAGTAGGGGCCGATGAGCCAGGAATGTTGGAAAATATTACATTCGACATGTTAGGATTGCCTTAGGCTTGCATATATAACGTTATAGACGTACATAATGTTCCCACCGAGAAGTAGGGGCCGACGAGCCAGGAATGTTGTAAAATATTACGCTCGACATGTTAGGTTACCCTAAGCTAGGATATATAGCGTTATAGACGTGTACAATGTTCCGACAAAGAAGTAGGGTCCGACGCGGGGGGAATGTTGTAACATATTACATCCGAGATGTTAGGTTTCCTTAGGCTAGGATATATAACGTTATAGCCGTATATAATGTTACCACAGAGAAGTAGGGACTTGCATGCCAGGAATGTTGTAAAATATTACGGTAGAGATGTTAGGTTGCCTTAAGTTATTATATATAACGTTATAGACGTATATAGTGTTGCCACTGAGAAGGAGGGGCCGATGAGCCAGGAATGTTGTAGAACATTACGCTCGACATGTTAGGTTACCTTAGGCTAGGATATATAGCGTTATAGACGTATATAATGTCCCCACCGAGAAGTAGGGCCCGACGTGCCAGGAATGTAGTAAAATATTACATCCGAGATGTTAGGTTGCCTTAGGTTAGGATATATAACGTTATAGACGTATATAGTGTTGCCACCGAGAAGTAGGGGCCGATGAGCCAGGAATGTTGTTAAACATTACATCCGAGGTGTTAGGTTGCCTTAGGTTAGGATATATAACGTTATAGACGTATATATTGTTCCCACCGAGAAGTAGGGGCCGATGAGCCAGGAATGTTGTAAAATATTACATCCGAGGTGTTAGGTTGCCTCAGGCTAGGATATATAACGTTACAGACGTATATATTGTTCCCACCGAGAAGTAGGGGCCGATGAGCCAGGAATGTTGTAAAATATTACATCCGAGATGTTAGGTTGCCTCAGGCTAGGATATATAACGTTATAGACGTATATAATGTTCCCACCGAGAAGTAGGGGCCGAGGCGCCAGGAATGTTGGAAAATATTACATTCGACATGTTAGGATTGCCTTAGGCTTGCATATATAACGTTATAGACGTATATAATGTTCCCACCGAGAAGTAGGGGCCGACGAGCCAGGAATGTTGTAAAATATTACGCTCGACATGTTAGGTTACCCTAAGCTAGGATATATAGCGTTATAGACGTATACAATGTTCCGACAAAGAAGTAGGGGCCGACGCGCGGGGAATGTTGTAACATATTACATCCGAGATGTTAGGTTTCCTTAGGCTAGGATATATAACGTTATAGCCGTATATAATGTTACCACAGAGAAGTAGGGACTTGCATGCCAGGAATGTTGTAAAATATTACGGTAGAGATGTTAGGTTGCCTTAAGTTAGTATATATAACGTTATAGACGTATATAATGTTCCCACCGAGAAGTAGGGGCGAACGAGCCAGGAATGTTGTTAAACATTACATCCGATGTGTTAGGTTGCCTTAGGTTAGGATATATAACGTTATAGACGTATATATTGTTCCCACCGAGAAGTAGGGGCCGATGAGCCAGGAATGTTGTAAAATATTACATCCGAGATGTTAGGTTGCCTCAGGCTAGGATATATAACGTTATATGCGTATATAATGTTCCCACCGAGAAGTAGGGGCCGACGCGCCAGGAATGTTGGAAAATATTACATTCGACATGTTAGGATTGCCTTAGGCTTGCATATATAGCGTTATAGACGTATATAATGTTCCCATCGAGAGGTAGGGGCCGACGTGCCAGGAATGTAGTAAAATATTACATCCGAGATGTTAGGTTGCCTCAGGCTAGGATATATAACGTTATAGACGTATATAATGTTCCCACCGAGAAGTAGGGGCCGACGCGCCAGGAATGTTGGAAAATATTACATTCGACATGTTAGGTTGCCTTAGGCTAGGATATATAACGTTATAGACGTATATATTGTTCCCACCGAGAAGTAGGGGCCGATGAGCCAGGAATGTTGTAAAATATTACATCCGAGATGTTAGGTTGCCTCAGGCTAGGATATATAACGTTATAGACGTATATAATGTTCCCACCGAGAAGTAGGGGCCGACGCGCCAGGAATGTTGGAAAATATTTCATTCGACATGTTAGGATTGCCTTAGGCTTGCATATATAACGTTATAGACGTATATAATGTTCCCACCGAGAAGTAGGGGCCGACGTGCCAGGAATGTAGTAAAATATTACATCCGACATGTTAGGTATCTTTAGGTTAGCATATATAACGTTATAGACGTATATAGTGTTGCCACCGAGAAGTAGGGGCTGATGCGCCAGGAATGTTGTAAAACGTACCATCCGAGGTGTTAGGTTGCCATAGGATAGGATATATAACGTTATAGACGTGTATATTGTTCCCGCCGAGAATTAGGGGCCCCTGAGCCAGAAATGTTGTAAAATATTACGTTCCACATGTTAGGTTGCCTTAGGTTAGGATATATAACGTTATAGACGTATATAATTTTCCCACCGAGAAGTATGGGCCGACGAGCCAGGAATGTTGTTAAACATTACATCCGAGGTGTTAGGTTGCCATAGGTTAGGATATATAACGTTATAGACGTATATATTGTTCCCACCGAGAAGTAGGGGCCGATGAGCCAGGAATGTTGTAAAATATTACATCCGAGATGTTAGGTTGCCTCAGGCTAGGATATATAACGTTATAGACGTATATAATGTTCCCACCGAGAAGTAGGGGCCGACGCGCCAGGAATGTTGGAAAATATTACATTCGACATGTTAGGTTGCCTTAGGCTAGGATATATAACGTTATAGACGTATATATTGTTCCCACCGAGAAGTAGGGGCCGATGAGCCAGGAATGTTGTAAAATATTACATCCGAGATGTTAGGTTGCCTCAGGCTAGGATATATAACGTTATAGACGTATATAATGTTCCCACCGAGAAGTAGGGGCCGACGCGCCAGGAATGTTGGAAAATATTACATTCGACATGTTAGGATTGCCTTAGGCTTGCATATATAACGTTATAGACGTATATAATGTTCCCACCGAGAAGTAGGGGCCGACGTGCCAGGAATGTAGTAAAATATTACATCCGACATGTTAGGTATCTTTAGGTTAGTATATATAACGTTATAGACGTATATAGTGTTGCCACCGAGAAGTAGGGGCCGACGAGCCAGGAATGTTGTAAAATATTACGCTCGACATGTTAGGTTACCCTAAGCTAGGATATATAGCGTTATAGACGTATACAATGTTCCGACAAAGAAGTAGGGGCCGACGCGCGGGGAATGTTGTAACATATTACATCCGAGATGTTAGGTTTCCTTAGGCTAGGATATATAACGTTATAGACGTATATAATGTTCCCACCGAGAAGTAGGGGCCGACGCGCCAGGAATGTTGGAAAATATTACATTCGACATGTTAGGTTGCCTTAGGCTAGGATATATAACGTTATAGACGTATATATTGTTCCCACCGAGAAGTAGGGGCCGATGAGCCAGGAATGTTGTAAAATATTACATCCGAGATGTTAGGTTGCCTCAGGCTAGGATATATAACGTTATAGACGTATATAATGTTCCCACCGAGAAGTAGGGGCCGACGTGCCAGGAATGTAGTAAAATATTACATCCGACATGTTAGGTATCTTTAGGTTAGTATATATAACGTTATAGACGTATATAGTGTTGCCACCGAGAAGTAGGGGCTGATGAGCCAGGAATGTTGTAAAACGTACCATCCGAGGTGTTAGGTTGCCATAGGATAGGATATATAACGTTATAGACGTGTATATTGTTCCCGCCGAGAATTAGGGGCCCCTGAGCCACAAATGTTGTAAAATATTACGTTCGACATGTTAGGTTGCCTTAGGTTAGGATATATAACGCTATAGACGTATATAATTTTCCCACCGAGAAGTATGGGCCGACGAGCCAGGAATGTTGTTAAACATTACATCCGAGATGTTAGGTTGCCTTAGGTTAGGATATATAATGTTATAGACGTATATATTGTTCCCACCGAGAAGTAGGGGCCGATGAGCCAGGAATGTTGTAAAATATTACATCCGAGATGTTAGGTTGCCTTAGGTTAGGGTATATGACGTTATAGACGTATATATTGTTCCCACCGAGAAGTAGGGGCCGATGAGCCAGGAATGTTGTAAAATATTACATCCGAGATGTTAGGTTGCCTCAGGCTAGGATATATAACGTTATAGACGTATATAATGTTCCCACCGAGAAGTAGGGGCCGACGAGCCAGGAATGTTGTAAAATATTACGCTCGACATGTTAGGTTACCCTAAGCTAGGATATATAGCGTTATAGACGTATACAATGTTCCGACAAAGAAGTAGGGGCCGACGCGCGGGGAATGTTGTAACATATTACATCCGAGATGTTAGGTTTCCTTAGGCTAGGATATATAACGTTATAGCCGTATATAATGTTACCACAGAGAAGTAGGGACTTGCATGCCAGGAATGTTGTAAAATATTACGGTAGAGATGTTAGGTTGCCTTAAGTTAGTATATATAACGTTATAGACGTATATAGTGTTGCCACCGAGAAGGAGGGGCCGATGAGCCAGGAATGTTGTAAAATATTACGTTCGACATGTTAGGTTGCCTTAGGTTAGGATATATAACTTTATAGACGTATATAATGTTCCCACCGAGAAGTAGGGGCCGACGAGCCAGGAATGTTGTAAAATATTACGCTCGACATGTTAGGTTACCCTAAGCTAGGATATATAGCGTTATGGACGTATATAATATTGCCACCGAGAAGTAACGGCCGACGTGCCAGGAATGTAGTAAAATATTACATCCGAGATGTTAGGTTGCCTTAGGTTAGGATATATACCGTTATAGACGTATATAGTGTTGCCACCGGGAAGTAGGGGCCGATGAGCCAGGAATGTTGTAAAATATTACATCCGAGATGTTAGGTTGCCTCAGGCTAGGATATATAACGTTATAGACGTATATAATGTTCGCACCGAGAAGTAGGGGTCGACGCGCCAGGAATGTTGGAAAATATTACATTCGACATGTTAGGATTGCCTTAGGCTTGCATATATAGCGTTATAGACGTATATAATGTTCCCACCGAGAGGTAGGGGCCGACGTGCCAGGAATGTAGTAAAATATTACATCCGACATGTTAGGTTGCCTTAGGCTAGGATATATAACGTTACAGGCGTATATATTGTTCCCACCGAGAAGTAGGGGCCGATGAGCCAGGAATGTTGTAAAATATTACATCCGAGATGTTAGGTTGCCTCAGGCTAGGATATATAACGTTATAGACGTATATAATGTTCCCACCGAGAAGTAGGGGCCAACGAGACAGGAATGTTGTAAAATTTTACATTCTACATGTTAGGTTGCCTTAGGTTAGGATATATAACGTTATAGACGTATATAGTGTTGCCACCGAGAAGTAGGGGCCGATGAGCCAGGAATGTTGTAAAATATTACGCTCGACATGTTAGGTTACCCTAAGCTAGGATATATAGCGTTATAGACGTATACAATGTTCCGACAAAGAAGTAGGGGCCGACGCGCGGGGAATGTTGTAACATATTACATCCGAGATGTTAGGTTTCCTTAGGCTAGGATATATAACGTTATAGCCGTATATAATGTTACCACAGAGAAGTAGGGACTTGCATGCCAGGAATGTTGTAAAATATTATGGTGGAGATGTTAGGTTGCCTTAAGATAGTATATATAACGTTATAGACGTATATAGTGTTGCCACCGAGAAGTAGGGGCCGATGAGCCAGGAATGTTGTTAAACATTACATCCGAGGTGTTAGGCTGCCTTAGGTTAGGATATATAACGTTATAGACTTATATAGTGTTGCCACCGAGAAGTAGGGGCCGATGAGCAGGAAAGTTGTTAAACATTACATCCGAGGTGTTAGGTTGCCTTAGGTTAGGATATATGACGTTATAGACGTATATAATGTTCCCACCGACAAGTAGGGGCCGATGCGCCGGGAATGTTGTAAAATATTACATTCGACATGTTAGGTTGCCTTAGGCTAGGATATATAGCGGTATAGACGTATATAATGTTCCCACCTAGAAGTAGCGGCCGTCGCGCCAGGAATGTTGTAAAATATTACATCCGAGATGTTAGTTTTCCTTAGGCTAGGATATATAACGTTATAGCCGTATATAATGTTACCACAGAGAAGTAGGGACTTGCATGCCAGGAATGTTGTAAAATATTACATCCGAGATGTTAGGTTGCCTTAGGTTAGGATATATAACGTTATAGACGTATATAGTGTTGCCACCGAGAAGTAGGGGCCGATGAGCCAGGAATGTTGTTAAACATTACATCCGAGGTGTTAGGTTGCCTTAGGTTAGGATATATGACGTTATAGACGTATATATTGTTCCCACCGAGAAGTAGGCGCCGATGAACCAGGAATGTAGTAAAATATTACACCCGAGGTGCTAGGTTGCCTTAGTTTAGGATATATAACGTTATTGACTTATATAATGTTCCCACGGAGAAGTAGTCCCTGACGCGCCTGAAATGTTGTAAAATAGTACATGCGACATGTTAGGATTGCCGTAGGCTAGGATATATAACGTTATAGACGTATATGATATTCCCACCGAGAAGTACGGGCCGACACGAAAGGAATGTTGTCCAATATTACATTCGACATGTTAGGTTGCCTTAAGCTAGGATATATAGCGTTATGGACGTATATAATATTGCCACCGAGAAGTAACGACCAACGTGCCAGGAATGTTGCAAAATACTACATACGGGATGTTAGGTTGCCTTAGGGTGGGATATATAACGTTATAGACGTATATAATGTCCGTACCGAGACGTACGGGACGACACGAACGTGATTCTGTAAAACATTACCACCGCGGCGCTAGATGGGATAGGTTAGGTTATATTACGTTACAGACGTACATAATGTTCCCACCGAGAAGTAGGTTCCGACCCGCCAGGAATGTTGTAAAATACTACATCCGAGATGTTAGGTTGCCTTAGGTTGGGATATATAACGTTATAGACGTATATAATGTTTCCACCGAGAAGTAGTGGCCGATCCGCCTGGAATATTGTAGAATATTACATTCGAGATGTTAGGTGGCCTTAGGTTAGGATATATAACGTTCTAGACGCATATAATGTCCCGACCGAGTAGTACCGGCCGACACGACCGGGATTGTGTAGAACATTACCAGAGTGGGGCTAGATGGGTTAGGTTAGGTTATATTACGTTATAGACGTATATAATGTACCCAACGAGAATTGGGGGCCGGAGCGAGTGGAATGTTATAAAATACTACATTCGAGATGTATGTTGCCTTAGGTTAGGATATATAACGTTATAGACTTATATAATGTCCGCACAGAGACGTACGGGACGACACGAACGGGATTCTGCAAAACAATATCACCGAGGTGCAAAATGGGTTAGGTTAGTTTATTTTACGATATAGACGTATATACTGTTCCCACCGAGACATAGGGACCGACATGCCAGGAATGTTGTAAAATAATACATCCGAGATGTTAGGTTGCCTTAGGTTAGGATATACAACGTTATAGACATATAGAATTTTCCCACCGAGAAGCAGGCGACGACGCGCCATTAATTTTGCCAAATATTACATCCGATATGTTAGGTTGCCTTATGCTACGATATATATCGTTATAGACGTATACAATGTTCCCACCGAGAAGTAGGGACCGAAATGCCAGGAATGTTGTAAAATATTACATCCGAGATGTTAGGTTGCCTTAGGTTAGGATATACAACGTTATAGACGTATATAATGTCCCCATCGAGAAGCAGGCGACGACACGCCAGGAATGTTGTGAAATATTACATCCGAGATGTTAGGTTCCCTTAGGTTAGGATATACAAAGTTATAGACGTATAGAATGTTCCCACCGAGAAATAGGGGCCGACTGGTCAGGAATGTTGTAAGATATTACACCCGAGATGTTGGGTTCCCTTAGGTTAGGATATACAACGTTATAGAAGTATAGAAAGTTCCCACATGTTCCCCATATGTTAGGTTGCCTTAGCCTAGGATAATTAACGTGATAGACGTATATAATGTTCCCACCGAGAAATAGGGGCCGACGCGTCAGGAATGTTGTAAAATATGACATCCCAGATGTTAGGTTGCGTTAGGTTAAGATATACATCGTTATAGACGTATATAATGTCCCCTTCGAGAAGCAGGCGACGACACGCCAGAATGTTGTAAAATATTACATCCTAGATGTTAGGTTCCCTTAGGTTAGGATATACAACGTTATAGACGTATATGATGTCCCCATCGCGAAGTAGGCGCCGTCACGCCAGGAATGCTGTAAAATATTACGGTAGAGAGGTTAGGTTGCCTTAGGTTATGATATATAACCTTGCAGACGTATATAATGTTCTCACCGAGATATAGGGACAGACATGCCAGGAATGTTGTAAGATATTACATCCGAGATGTTAGGTTGCTTTAGGTTAGGATATATATCGTTATAGACTTATATAATGTTCCCACCGAGACGTGGGGACCGACATGCCAGGAATCTTGTAAAATATTACATCCCAGATGTTAGGTTGCCTTACATTAGGATATACAACGTTATAGATGTATATAATGTCCCCATCGAGAAGTAGGCGACGACACGCTAGGAATCTTGTAAAATATTACTTTCGACATGTTAGGTTGCCTTAGGCTAGGATATATAACGTTATAGACGTATATAATTTTCCCACCGAGAAATAGTAGTCGACGCGTCAGGAATGTTGTAAAATATTACATCCTAGATGTTAGGTTGCCTTAGGTTAGGATATATAACGTTATAGGCTTATATAATGTCCGCACGGAGACGTACGGGACGACACGAACGGAATTCTGTAAAACATTACCAGCGAGGGTCTAGATGGGTTAGGTTGGGTTATGTTATGATATAGACTTATATAATGATCACACCGAGAAGTAGGTTCCGCCCCGCCAGGAATGTTGTAAAATACTACATCCGAGATGTTAGGTTGCCTTAGGTTAGGATGTATAACGTTATAGACTTCTATAATGTCCGCACAGAGACGTACGGGACGACACGAACGGGATTCTGTAAAACATTACCGCCGAGGCGCTAGATGGGTTAGGTTACGTTATATTACGTTATGGAAGTATATAATGTTCCCACCGAGAAGTAGGCGCCGAGCCGCCAGGAATTTTGGAAAATACTACATCCGAGATGTTAGGTTGCCTTAGGTTAGGATATATAGCATTATAGACGCATACAATGTCCGCACCGTTACGTACGGGGCGACACGAACAGGATTCTGTGAAACATTACAAGCGAGGGTCTAGATAGGTTAGGTTAGGATATATTACGATATAGACTTATAGAATGTCCCTACCGAGAAGTGGGGCCGACACGCCAGGAATGTTGTGAAATACTACATTCGAGATGTTAGGTTGCCTTAGGTTAGGATATATAACGTTATAGACGTATATAATGTTCCCACCTAGAAGTATGAGCCAACACGACCGGGATTCTGTAAAACATTATCACCGAGAGGCAAAATGGGTTAGGTTAGGTTATATTACGATATAGACGTATATAGTGTGCCCACCGAGAAGTAGGGGCCGACCTGCATGGAATGTTGTAAAATACTACATTCGAGATGTTAAGTTGCCTTAGGTTAGGATATATAACGTTACAGACGCATACAATGTCCCCACCGAGATGTACGGGACGACACGAACTGGATTCTGTAAAACATTACCAGCGAGGGGCTAAATGGGTTAGGTTAGGTTATATTGCGATATAGACGTATATAATGTTCCCACCGAGAAGTAGGGGCCGACGCGCCAGGAATGTTGTAAAATATTACATCCGAGATGTTATGTTGATTTACGTTAGGATATATAACGTTATAGACGTATATAATGTTCCCACCGAGAAGTAGGGGCCGACGAGCCACGAATGTTGTAAAATATTACGCTCGACATGATAACTTACCTTAGGCTTGGATATAGAGCGTTATAGATGTATATAATGTCCCCATCGAGAAATAGGCGATGACACGCCAGGAATGTTGTAAAATATTACATTCGACATGCTAGGTTGCCTTAGGCTAGGATATATAACTTTACAGACGTATATAATGTTACCACGGAGAACTATGGGCCGACACGCCAGGAATGATGTAAAATATTACTTTCGACATGTTAGGTCACCTTAGGCTAGGATATATAACGTTATAGACGTATATCATGTTCCCACCGAGAAATAGCGGCCGACGCGTTAGGAATGTTGTAAAATATAACACCAGAGATGTTAGGTTCCCTTAGGTTAGGATATATATCGTTATAGACGTATATAATGTTACCACCGAGAAGTAGGTACCGACATGCCAGGAATGTTGTAAAATAATACATCCGAGATGTTAGGTTGCCTTAGGTTAGGATATACAACGTTATAGACATATAGAATTTTCCCACCGAGAAGCAGGCGACGACGCGCCATTAATTTTGCCAAATATTACATCCGATATGTTAGGTTGCCTTATGCTACGATATATATCGTTATAGACGTATACAATGTTCCCACCGAGAAGTAGGGACCGAAATGCCAGGAATGTTGTAAAATATTACATCCGAGATGTTAGGTTGCCTTAGGTTAGGATATACAACCTTATAGATGTATATAATGTCCACATCGAGAAGCAGCCGACGACACGCCAGGAATGTTATCAACTATTACATCCGAGATGTTAGGTTGCCTTAGGTTAGGATATACAACGTTATAGACGTATATAATGTCCCCATCGAGAAGCAGGCGACGACACGCCAGGAATGTTGTGAAATATTATATCCGAGATGTTAGGTTCCCTTAGGTTAGGATATACACAGTTATAGACGTATATAATGTTCCCACCGAGAAATAGGGGCCGACTGGTCAGGAATGTTGTAAGATATTACACCCGAGATGTTGGGTTCCCTTAGGTTAGGATATACAACGTTATAGAAGTATAGAAAGTTCCCACGGAGATGTAGGGACCGACATGCCAGGAATGTTGTAAAATATAACATCCGAGATGTTACGTTGCTTTAGGTTAGGATATATATCGTTATAGACTAATATAATGTTCCCACCGAGACGTGGGGACCGACATGCCCGGAATCTTGTAAAATATTACATCCCAGATGTTAGGTTGCGTTAGGTTAGGATATACAACGTTATAGACGTATATAATGTCCCCATCGAGAAGCAGGCGACGACACGCCAGAATGTTGTAAAATATTACATCCTAGATGTTAGGTTCCCTTAGGTTAGGATATACAACGTTATAGACGTATCTAATGTCCCGATCGAGAAGCAGGCGACGACACGCCAGAAAGTTGTAAAATATGACATCCGATATGTTAGGTTGCCTTAGCCTAGGATAATTAACGTGATAGACGTATATAATGTTCCCACCGAGAAATAGGGGCCGACGCGTCAGGAATGTTGTAAAATATGACATCCCAGATGTTAGGTTGCGTTAGGTTAAGATATACATCGTTATAGACGTATATAATGTCCCCTTCGAGAAGCAGGCGACGACACGCCAGAATGTTGTAAAATATTACATCCTAGATGTTAGGTTCCCTTAGGTTAGGATATACAACGTTATAGACGTATCTAATGTCCCGATTAAGAAGCAGGCGACGACACGCCCGGAATGTTGTAAAATATTACTTTCGACATGTTAGGTTGCTTAGGTTAGGATATACAACGTTATAGACGTATAGAATGTTCCCACCGAGATGTAGGGACCGACATGCCAGGAATGTTGTAAGATATTACATCCGAGATGTTAGGTTGCCTTAGGTTAGGATATACAACGTTATAGACGTATATGATGTCCCCATCGCGAAGTAGGCGCCGTCACGCCAGGAATGCTGTAAAATATTACGGTAGAGAGGTTAGGTTGCCTTAGGTTATGATATATAACCTTGCAGACGTATATAATGTTCTCACCGAGATATAGGGACAGACATGCCAGGAATGTTGTAAGATATTACATCCGAGATGTTAGGTTGCTTTAGGTTAGGATATATATCGTTATAGACTTATATAATGTTCCCACCGAGACGTGGGGACTGACATGCCAGGAATCTTGTAAAATATTACATCCCAGATGTTAGGTTGCCTTACATTAGGATATACAACGTTATAGATGTATATAATGTCCCCATCGAGAAGTAGGCGACGACACGCTAGGAATCTTGTAAAATATTACTTTCGACATGTTAGGTTGCCTTAGGCTAGGATATATAACGTTATAGACGTATATAATTTTCCCACCGAGAAATAGTGGTCGACGCGTCAGGAATGTTGTAAAATATTACATCCTAGATGTTAGGTTGCCTTAGGTTAGGATATATAACGTTATAGGCTTATATAATGTCCGCACGGAGACGTACGGGACGACACGAACGGAATTCTGTAAAACATTACCAGCGAGGGTCTAGATGGGTTAGGTTAGGTTATGTTATGATATAGACTTATATAATGATCACACCGAGAAGTAGGTTCCGCCCCGCCAGGAATGTTGTAAAATACTACATCCGAGATGTTAGGTTGCCTTAGGTTAGGATATATAACGTTATAGACTTCTATAATGTCCGCACAGAGACGTACGGGACGACACGAACGGGATTCTGTAAAACATTACCACCGAGGCGCTAGATGGGTTAGGTTACGTTATATTACGTTATGGAAGTATATAATATTCCCACCGAGAAGTAGGCGCCGACCCGCCAGGAATTTTGGAAAATACTACATCCGAGATGTTAGGTTGCCTTAGGTTAGGATATATAGCATTATAGACGCATACAATGTCCGCACCGTTACGTACGGGGCGACACGAACAGGATTCTGTGAAACATTACAAGCGAGGGTCTAGATTGGTTAGGTTAGGATATATTACGATATAGACTTATATAATGTCCCTACCGAGAAGTGGGGCCGACACGCCAGGAATGTTGTGAAATACTACATTCGAGATGTTAGGTTGCCTTAGGTTAGGATATATAACGTTATAGACGTATATAATGTTCCCACCTAGAAGTATGAGCCAACACGACCGGGATTCTGTAAAACATTATCACCGAGAGGCAAAATGGGTTAGGTTAGATTATATTACGATATAGACGTATATAGTGTGCCCACCGAGAAGTAGGGGCCGACCTGCATGGAATGTTGTAAAATACTACAATCGAGATGTTAAGTTGCCTTAGGTTAGGATATATAACGTTACAGACGCATACAATGTCCCCACCGAGATGTACGGGACGACACGAACTGGATTCTGTAAAACATTACCAGCGAGGGGCTAAATGGGTTAGGTTAGGTTATATTGCGATATAGACGTATATAATGTTCCCACCGAGAAGTAGGGGCCGACGCGCCAGGAATGTTGTAAAATATTACATCCGAGATGTTATGTTGATTTACGTTAGGATATATAACGTTATAGACGTATATAATGTTCCCACCGAGAAGTAGGGGCCGACGAGCCACGAATGTTGTAAAATATTACGCTCGACATGATAGCTTACCTTAGGCTAGGATATATAGCGTTGTAGACGAATATAATGTTCCCGCCGAGAATTAGGTGCCGACGCGCCAGGAATGTTGCAAAATATTACATCCGAGATGTTAGGTTGCCTTAGGCTAGGACATATAGCGTTATAGACGTATATAATGTTCCCACCGAGGAGTAGGGGCCGACGCGACAGGAATGTTGTAAAATAATGCGCCCGACATGTTAGGTTGCCTTAGGCTAGGATATATAGCGCTATAGACGTACATAATGTTCCCACCGAGATGTTGGGGCCGATGCGCCAGGAATGTTGTTAAACATTACATTCGACATGTTAGGTTGCCTTGGGCTAGGATATGTAACGCTATAGACGTATATAATGTTCCCACCGAGAAGTAGGGGCCAACGAGCCACGAATGTTGTAAAATTTTACATTCTACACGTTAGGTTGCCTTAGGCAAGGATACATAGCGTTATGGACGTATATAATGTTCCCACCGAGATGTAGGGTCCGACGTACCAGGAATGTAGTAAAATATTACATTCGACATGTTAGGTTGCCTTAGGCTAGGATATATAACGTTATAGACGTATATAATTTTCCCACCGAGAAGTAGGGGCCAACGAGACAGGAATGTTGTAAAATTTTACATTCTACATGATAGGTTGCCTTAGGCTAGGATACATAGCGTTATGGACGTATATAATGTTCCCACCGAGATGTAGGGTCCGACGTACCAGGAATGTAGTAAAATATTACATCCGATATGTTAGGTTGCCTTAGGTTAGGATATATAACGTTATAGACATATGAAATGTTCCCACCGAGAAGCAGGGGCTGACGAGCCAGGAATGTTGTAAAATATTACATTCGACATGTTAGGTTGCCTTAGGCTAGGATATATAGCGTTATAGACGTATATAATGTTCCCACCGAGAGTAGGGGCCGAAACGCCACGAATGCTGTAAAATATTACGGTAGAGCTGATAAGTTGCCATAGGCTAGTATATATAGCGTTATAGACGTATATAATGTGCCCACCGAGAAGTAGGGGCCGTCCCGCCTGGAATGTTGTAAAATACTATACTCGAGATATTAGGTTGCCTTAGGTTAGGATATATAACGTTATAGACGTATATAATGTCCGCACAGTGACGTGCGGGGCGACACGAACGGGATTCTGTAAAACATTACCAGCGAGGGTCTAGATGGGTTAGGTTAGTTTCTATTACGTTATAGACGTATATAATGTCCCCACCGAGAAGTAGGGGCCGTCCCGACAGGAATGTTGTGAAATACTACATTCGAGATGTTAGGTTGCCTTATGGTAATATATACAACGTTATAGACGTATATAATGTGCCCACCGAGGTTTAGTGGCCGACCCGCCAGGAATGTTGGAGAATACTACATCCGAGATGTTAAGTTGCCTTAGGTTAGTATGTATAACGTTATAAACGTATATAATGTCCCCATCGAGAAGTACGGGACGACACGACCGGGATTCTGTAAAACAATACCAGCGAGATGCTAGATGGGTTACGTTAGGTTATATTACGTTATAGACGTATATAATGTTCCCAGCGAGAAGTGGGGCTGACCCGCCAGGAATGTTGTGAAATACTACATTCGAGATATTAGGTTGCCTTAGGTTAGGATATATAACGTTATAGACGTATATAATGTCCGCACCGTGACGTACGGGGCGACACGAACGGGATTCCGTAAAACATTACCAGCGAGGGTCTAGATGGGTTAGATTAGGTTCTATTGCGTTATAGACGTATATAATATTCCCACCGAGAAGTAGGGGCCGACGTGCCAGAAATGTAGTAAAATATTACATCCGAGATGTTAGGTTGCCTTAGGTTAGGATATATAACGTTATAGACGTATATAATGTTCCCACGGAGAACTAAGCGCCGACACACCAGGAATGTTGAAAAATATTACATCCGAGATGTTAGGTCTCCTTACGCTAGTATATAACGTTATAGACGTATATAATGTTCCCACCGTGAAATAGGGGCCGACGCGTCAGGAATGTTGTAAAATATTACACCCGAGATGTTAGGTTCCCTTAGGTTAGGATATACAACGTTATAGACGTACAGCATGATCCTACCGAGGCGTAGGGTCCGAGATGACAGGAATGTTGTAAAAGATTACATCACCAGATGTTAGGTTGCGTTAGGTTTGGATATACAACGTTATAGACGTATATAATATCCCCATCGAGAAGCAGGCGACGACACGATAGGAATGTTGTAAAATATTACATCCGAGATGTTAGGTTGCTTTCGGTTAGGATATATAACGTTATAGACGTATATAATTTTCCCACCGAGAAATAGGGGCCCATCGCGTCAGGAATGTTGTAAAACATTACACCCGTGATGTTAGGTTCCCTTAGGTTAGGATATACAACGTTATAGACGTATAGAAAGTTCCCACCGAGATGTAGGGACCGACATGCCAGGAATGTTGTAAAATACTACATTCGAGATGTTAGTTTGCCTTAGGTGAGGATATAAAACGTTATAGACGTATATAATGTTCCCACCGAAAAGTAGAGGCCGACCCGCCAGGAATGTTGTAAAATACAACATCCCAGATGTTAGGTTGCCTTAGGTTAGGATATATAACGTTATAGACGCATACAATGTCCCTACCGAGACGAACGAGACGACAGGTACTGGATTCTGTAAAACATTACCAGCGGGCGGCTAGATGGGTTAGGGTAGGTTATATTATGTTATAGACGTATATAATGTTCCCACCGAGAAGTTGGGCCGACACGACGGGGATTCTGTAAAGCATTACCAGCGAGAGTCTAGATGGGTTTGGTTGTGTTATATTACGTTATGGACGTATATAATGTGCCCACCGAGAAGTAGGGGCCGACCCGCCAGGAATTTTGGAAAATACTACATCCGAGATGTTAGGTTGCCTTAGGTTGCGATATATAAAGTTACAGACGTATATAATGTTCCCACCGAGATGTAGGGGCCGATCCGCCTGGAATGTGGTAAAATACTACATTCGAGTTGTTAGGTTGCCTTAGGTTAAGATATATAACGTTATAGACTTATACAATGTCCGCACCGAGACGTACGGTACGACACGAACGGGATTCTGTAAAACCGTATCACCGAGAGGCAAAATGGGTTAGGTTAGGTTATATTACGATATAGATTTATATAATGTTCCCACCGAGAAGTAGGGGCCGACACGCCTGGAATGTGGTAAAATACTACATTCGAGATGTTAGGTTGCCTTAGGTTAGGATGTATAACGTTATAGACGTATATAATTTCGGCACCGAGTCGTACGGGACGACACGAACGAGATTCTGTAAAACATTACCAGCGAAGGTCTAGATGGGTTAGGTTAGGTTATATTACGTTACAGACGTACATAATGATCCCACCGAGAATTAGGGGCCGACCCGCCAGGAATGTTGGAAAATACTACATTCGAGATGTTAGGTTGCCTTAGGCTAGGATGTACAACGTTATAGACGTATATAATGTCCCCATCGAGAAGTACGGGAAGACTCGACCGGGATTCTGTAAAACATTACCAGCGAGGGTCTAGATGGGTTAGGTTAGGTTATATTACGATATAGACGTATATAATGTTCCCACCGAGAATTTGGGGCCGACCCGCCAGGAATGTTGTAAAATACTACATTCGAGATGTTAAATTGCCTTAGGTTAGGATGTATAACGTTATAGACGTATATAATTTCGGCACCGAGACGTACGGGACGAAGCGAACGAGATTCTGTAAAACAATACCGCCGAGGAGCTAGATGGGTTAGGTTAGGCTATATTACGATATACACGTACATAATGTTCCCACCGAGAAGTAGGGGCCGATCCGCCAGGAATGTTGTAAAATACTACATTCGAGATGATAGGTTGCCTTAGGTTGGGATATATAGCATTATAGACGTATATAATGTCGCCACCGAGAAGTACCGTCCGACACGACTGGGATTCTGTTAAACATTACCAGGGAGGGGCTAGATTGTTTAGTTTAGGTTATACTATGTTATAAACGTATATAATGTTCCCACCGAGAAGTGGGGCCGACCCGCCAGGAATGTTGTGAAATACTACATTCGAGATGTTAGGTTGCCGTAGGATAGGATATATAACGTTATAGACGCATATAATGTCCGCACCGAGAATTACGGGCCGACACGACTGGGATTCTGTAAAACATTACCAGCGAGGGGCTAGATGGGTTAGGTTAGGTTATATTACGTTATAGACGTATATAATGTTCCGACCGAGAAGTGGGGCCGACCCGCCAGGAATGTTGTGAAATTCTACATTCGAGATGTTAGGTTTCCTTATGGTAATATATACAACGTTATAAACGTATATAATGTGCCCACCGAGGTTTAGGGGCCGACCCGCTAGGAATGTTGGAGAATACTACATCCGAGATGTTAAGTTGCCTTAGGTTAGTATGTATAACGTTATAAACGTATATAATGTCCCCATCGAGAAGTACGGGACGACACGACCGGGATTCTGTAAAACAATACCAGCGAGATGCTAGATGGGTTAGGTTAGGTTATATTACGTTATAGACGTATATAATGTTCCCAGCGAGAAGTGGGGCTGACCCGCCAGGAATGTTGTGAAATACTACATTCGAGATGTTAAATTGCCTTAGGTTAGGATGTATAACGTTATAGACGTATATAATTTCGGCACCGAGACGTACGGGACGAAGCGAACGAGATTCTGTAAAACAATACCGCCGAGGAGCTAGATGGGTTAGGTTAGGCTATATTACGATATACACGTACATAATGTTCCCACCGAGAAGTAGGGGCCGATCCGCCAGGAATGTTGTAAAATACTACATTCGAGATGATAGGTTGCCTTAGGTTGGGATATATAGCATTATAGACGTATATAATGTCGCCACCGAGAAGTACCGTCCGACACGACTGGGATTCTGTTAAACATTACCAGGGAGGGGCTAGATTGCTTAGTTTAGGTTATATTATGTTATAAACGTATATAATGTTCCCACCGAGAAGTGGGGCCGACCCGCCAGGAATGTTGTGAAATACTACATTCGAGATGTTAGGTTGCCGTAGGATAGGATATATAACGTTATAGACGCATATAATGTCCGCACCGAGAATTACGGGCCGACACGACTGGGATTCTGTAAAACATTACCAGCGAGGGGCTAGATGGGTTAGGTTAGGTTATATTACGTTATAGACGTATATAATGTTCCGACCGAGAAGTGGGGCCGACCCGCCAGGAATGTTGTGAAATTCTACATTCGAGATGTTAGGTTTCCTTATGGTAATATATACAACGTTATAAACGTATATAATGTGCCCACCGAGGTTTAGGGGCCGACCCGCCAGGAATGGTGGAAAATACTACATTCGAGATGTTAGGCGGCCTTAGGTTGGGATGTATAAGGTTATAGACGTATATAATGTCCCCACCGAGAAGTACGGGCCGACACGGCCGGGATTCTGTAAAACAATATCACCGAGGGGCAAAATGGGTTAGGATAGTTTATCTTACGATATAGAAGTTTATAATGTCCCCATCGAGAAGTAGGGGCCGCACCCGCCAGGAATGTTGGAAAATACTACATTCGAGATGTTAAGTTGCCTTAGGTTAGGATATACAACCTTATAGACGTATATGATGTTCGCACCGAGACGTACGGGACGACACGGCCGGGATTCTGTAAAACAATATCACCGAGGGGCAAAATGGGTTAGGATAGTTTATCTTACGATATAGAAGTTTATAATGTCCCCATCGAGAAGTAGGGGCCGCACCCGCCAGGAATGTTGGAAAATACTACATTCGAGATGTTAAGTTGCCTTAGGTTAGGATATACAACCTTATAGACGTATATGATGTTCGCACCGAGACGTACGGGACGACAGGGCCGGGATTCTGTAAAACGTTATCACCGAGGCGCAAGATTCGTTATGTTATGTTATATTAGGATATAGACGTATATAATGTTCCCACCGAGAAGGAGGGGCCCTCCCGCCTGGAATGTTGGAAAATACTACATTCGATATGTTAGGTCGCCTTAGGCTAGGATATATAACGATATAGACGTATATAATGTTACCACCGAGACGTAGTGACCGACATGCCAGGAATGTTGTAAAATATTACACCCGAGATGTTAGGTTCCATTAGGTTAGGATATATATCGCTATAGACGTATATGATGTTCCCACCGAGAAGTACGGGCCGACACAACACCAATGTTGTCAGATATTACTTTCGAGATGTTAGGTTGCCTTAGGTTAGGATATACAACGTTATAGATGTACATAATGTCCCCATCTAGAAGTAGGAGACGACACGCCAGGATTGTTGTAAAATATTACATCCCAGATGTTAGGTTGCGTTAGGTTAGGATATCCAACGTTATAGACGTATATAATGTTCCCACCGAGAAATAGGGGCCGACACGCCAGGAATGTTGCCAACTATTACATTCGACATGTTAGGTTGCCTTAGGCTAGGATATATACCGTTATAGTCGTATGTAATGTTACCACCGAGAACTACGGGCCGACACGCAGGGAATGATGTAAAATATTACATTCGACATGTTAGGTCGCCATAGGCTAGGATATATAACGCTATAGACGTATATAATGTTCCCACCGAGAAATAGGGGCCGACACGCCAGGAATGTTGTAAAATATTACATCCGAGATGTTAGGTTGCCTTAGGCTACGATATATACCGTTATAGACGTATATAATGTTCCCACCTAAAAGTAGGAGCCGACGCGCCAGGAATGATGTAAAATATTACATCCGAGATGTTACGTTGCTGCAGGTTAGGATATATATCGTTATAGACGTATATAATGTTCCTACCGAGACGTGGGGACCGACATGCCAGGAATCTTGTAAAATATTACATCCCAGATGTTAGGTTGCTTAGGTTAGGATATACAACGTTATAGACGTATATAATGTCCCCATCGAGAAGCAGGCGACGACGTGTCAGGAATGTTGTAAAATATTACACCCGAGATGTTAGGTTCCCTTAGGTTAGGATATATATCGTTATAGACGTATATAGTGTCCCCATCGAGAAACAGGCGACCACACGACAGGAATGTTGTAAAATATTACATCCGAGATGTTATATTGCCTTACGTTAGGATATACAACGTTATAGACGTATATAATGTCCCTATCGGGAAGTAGGTGCCGTAGCGCCAGGATTGTTCTAAAATATTACGGTACAGAGGTAAGGTTGCCTTAGGTTATGATATATAACGTTACAGACGTATATAATGTTCCCACCGTGAAGTACAGGCCGACACGCAAGGAATGTTATCAACTATTACATCCGAGATGTTAGCTTGCCTTAGGTTAGGATATACAACGTTATAGACGTATATAATGTCCCTATCGGGAAGTAGGTGCCGTAGCGCCAGGATTGTTCTAAAATATTACGGTACAGAGGTAAGGTTGCCTTAGGTTATGATATATAACGTTACAGACGTATATAATGTTCCCACCGAGAAGTAGGGACCGACAAGCCAGAATGTTGTAAAATATTATATCGGATATGTTAGGTTGCTTTAGGCTAGGATATATATCGTTATAGACGTATACAATGTCCCCATCGAGAAGTAGGCGACGACACGCCAGGAATGTTGTAAAATATTACATCCGAGATGTTATGTTGCCTTACGACCGGATATATAACGTTATAGACGTATATAATGTTCGCACCGAAAAGTAGGAGCCGACGCGCCAGGAATGTTGTAAAATATTACATCCGAGATATTAGGTTGCCTTCAGTTAGGATATTTATCGCTGTAGACGTATATGCTGTTCCCACCGAGAAGTAC
This sequence comes from Xylocopa violacea, assembly GCA_963969225.1. Classification (NCBI taxonomy): domain Eukaryota; kingdom Metazoa; phylum Arthropoda; class Insecta; order Hymenoptera; family Apidae; genus Xylocopa; species Xylocopa violacea. Next base: position 29,328,005 of record CAXAJV010000001.1, read on the forward strand.
GGGCTAACACGCCAGGAATGTTGTCAAGTATTACATCCGAGGAGTTAGGTTGCCTTAGGCTAGGATATATAACGTTATAGACGTATATAATGTCCCCATCGAGAAGCAGGCCACGACTCGACAGGAATGTTGTAAAATATTACATTCGACATGTTAGGTTCCCTTAGGTTAGGATATATAACAATATAGACGCATATAATGTCCGCACAGAGGCGTACGGGGCGACACGAACGAGATTCTGTAAAACATTACCAGCGAAGGTCTAGATGTGTTAGGTTAGGTTTCATTACGTTATAAAAGTATATAATGTTCCCACCGAGAAGTAGGGGCCGACCCCCCAGAAATGTTGGAAAATACTACATTCGAGATGTTAGGTTGCCTTAGGTTAGGATATATAACGTAGTAGACGTACATAATGTCCCCACCGAGAAGTACGGGCCGACACGCCCGGGATTCTGTAAAATATTACCACCGAGGGTCTAGATGGATTAGGTTAGGTTCTATTACGTTATAGACGTATCTAATGTTCCCACCGAGAAGTAGGGACCGACCCGCCAGGAATTTTGGAAAATACTAGATACGAGGTATTAGGATGCCTTAGGTTAGGATGTATAACGTTATAGACGTATATAATGTCCGCACCGAGACGTACGGGTAGACACGGAACGGGATTCTGTAAAACACTACCAGCGAGGGTCTAGATGGGTCAGGTTAGGTTATATTACGTTATGGACACATATAATGTGCCCACCGAGACGTAGCCGCCGACACGCCAGGAATGATGGAAAATACTACATCCGAGATGTTAAGCTGCCCTAGGTTAGGATATATAACGTTCTAGACGTAAATAATGTACCCACCGAGACGTACGGGACGACACGACCGGGATTCAGTAAAACATTACCAGCGAGGGTCTAGATGGGTCAGGTTAGGTTATATTACGTTATAGACGTAAATAATGTGCCCACCGAGAAGTAGGGACCGACCCGCCAGAAATGTTGGAAAATACTACATCCGAGATGTTAGGTTGCCTTACGTTAGGATATATAACGTTATAGACGTATGTAATGTCCCCACCGAGAAGTAAGGGCCGACACGACCGTGATTCAGTAAAACAATACCAGCGAAGGGCTAGATGGGTTAGGTTAGGTTATATTACGTTATAGACGTATATAATGTTCCCACCGAGAAGTAGGTTCCGAACCGCCATTAATGTTGTAAAATACTACGTGCGAGATGTTAGGTTTCCTTAGGTTATGTTATATAACGTTATAGGCGCACACAATGTCCCCACCGAGACGTACGAGATGACACGAACGGGATTCTGTAAAACATTACCGCCAAGGGGCTAGATGGGTTAGGTTAGGTTATATTACGTTATGGACGTATATAATGTTCCCACCGAGAAGTTGGGACCGACACGACCGTGATTCTGTAAAACAATACCAGCGAGGGGCTAGATGGTTTAGGTTAGGTTATATTACGTTATAGACGTATATAATGTGCCCACCGTGAAGTAGGGGCCGACGGGTCAGGAATCTTGTAAAATATTACACCTGAGATGTTAGGTTCCCTTAGGTTAGGATATACAACGTTATAGACGTATAGAATGTTCAAACCGAGAAGTAGGGACCGACGTGCCAGGAATTTTGTAAAATATTACATCCCAGATGTTAGGTTCCCTTAGGTTAGGATATATTTCGTTATAGACGTATATAATATTCCCACCGAGACGTAGGGACCGACATGCCAGGAATGTTGTAAAATATTACATCCCAGATGTTAGGTTGCGTTAGGTCAGGATATACAACGTTATAGACGTATATAATGTTCCGAGCGAGACGTAGGGACTGACATGCCAGGAATGTAGTAAAATATTACATACTAGATGTTAGGTTGCTTAGGCTAGGATATATATCGTTATAGACGTATACAATGTTCCCACCGAGAAATAGGGGCCGACACGTCAGGAATGTTGTAGAATATTACACCCGAAATGTTAGGTTCCCTTAGGTTAGGATATACAACGTTATAGACGTATAGAATGTTCCCACCGAGACGTAGGGTCCGACATGCCAGGAATGATGTAAAATATTAAATCCCAGATGTTAGGATGCGTTAAGTTAGGATATACAGCGTTGTAGACGTATATAATGTCCCCATCGAGAAGCACGCGACGACACGCCAGGAATGTTGTAAAATATTACATCCCAGATGTTAGGTTTCGTTAGGTTAGGATATACAACGTTATGGACGTATATAATGTCCCCCTCGAGAAGTAGGCGACAACACGCCAGGAATGATGTAAAATATTACATCCGAGATGTTATGTTGCCTTACATTAGGATATATAACGTTATAGACGTATATAATGTTCCCACCGAAAAATAGGAGCCGACGCGACAGGAATGTTGTAAAATATTACATCCGAGATGTTAGGTTGCCTTCGGTTAGGATATATATCGCTATAGACGTATATAATGTTCCCACCGAGACGTAGGGACCGACATGCCAGGAATGTTTAAAATATTACATCCCAAATGTTAGGTTGCATTAGGTTAGGACATACAACGTTATAGACGTATATAATGTCCCCATCGAGAAGCAGGCGACGACACGCCAGGAATGTTGTAAAATATTACATCCCAGATGTTAGGTTTCGTTAGGTTAGGATATACAACGTTATAGATGTATATAATGTCCCCCCCGAGAAGCAGGCGACAACACGCCAGGAATGATGTAATATATTACATCCGAGATGTTATGTTGCCTTACGTTAGGATATATAACGTTATAGACGTATATAATGTTCCCACAGAAAAATAGGAGCCGACGCGCCAGGAATGTTGTAAAATATTACACCCGAGATGTTAGGTTGCCTTCGGTTAGGATATATATCGCTATAGACGTATATGATTTTACCACCGAGAAGTACGGACCGACATGCCAGAAATGTTGTAAAATATTACATCGCAGATGTTAGGTTGCCTTAGGTTAGGATATACAACGTTATAGACGTATATAATGTCCCCATCGAGAAGCAGGCGACGACACGGCAGGAATGTTGTAAAATATAACATCCGAGCTGTTATGTTGCCATACGTTAGGATATGTAACGTTATAGACGTATATGATGTTCCCACCGAGAAGTACCCGTTAACACGCCAGGAATGTTGTCAAATATTACATCCGGGATGTCAGGTTGCCATAGGCTAGTATATATAACGTTGTAGGCGTATATAATGTTACCACCGTGAACTATGGGCCGACACGTCAGGAATGTTGTAAAATATTACATTCGACATGTTAGGTTGCCTTGAGCTAGGATATATATGGTTATAGACGTATACAATGTTTCCACCGAGAAGTAGGGCCCGACATACCAGGAATGTTGTAAAATATTACATCCCAGATGTTAGGTTGCGTGAGGTTAGTATATACAAGGTTATAGACGTATATAATGTCCCCATCGAGAAGCAGGCGACGACACGCCAGAATGTTGTAAAATATTACATCCGAGATGTCAGGTTGCCTTAGGTTAGGATATACAACGTTATAGATGTATATAATGTCCCCATCGAGAAGTAGGCAACGACACGCCAGGAATGTTGTAAAATATTACACCCGAGATGTTAGGTTCCCTTAGGTTAGGATATATGACGTTATAGATGTATATAATGTCCCCATCCAGAAGTAGGCGACGACACGCCAGGACTGTTGTAAAATATTACATCCCTGATGTTAGGTTGCGATAGGTTAGAATATACAACGTTATAGACGTATATAATGTCCCCATCGAGAAGCAGGCGACGACACGACAGGAATGTAGTAAAATATTACATTCGACATGTTAGGTTGCCTTAGGCTAGGATATATATCGTTATAGACGTACACAATGTTCCCACCGAGAAGTAGGGACCGACATGCCAGGAATGTTGTAAAATACTACATCCGAGATGTTAGGTTGCCTTAGGTTAGGATATACAACGTTATAGATGTATATATTGTCCCCATCGAGAAGTAGGCGACGACACGCCAGGAATGTTGTAAAATATTACATTCTACAAGTTAGGTTGCCATAGGCTAGGATATATAACGTTATAGACGTATATAATGTTCCCACCGAGAAATAGGGACTGACGCGTCAGGAATGTTCTAAAATATTACACCCGAGATGTTAGGTTCCCTTAGGTTAGGATATATGACGTTATAGATGTATATAATGTCCCCATCCAGAAGTAGGCGACGACACGCCAGGAATGTTGGAAAATATTACATCCCAGATGTTAGGTTGCGTTAGGTTAGTATATACCAGGTTATAGACGTATATAATGTCCCCATGGAGAAGCAGGCGACGACACGACAGGAATGTAGTAAAATATTACATTCGACATGTTAGGTTGCCTTAGGCTAGGATATATATCGTTATAGACGTACACAATGTTCCCACCGAGAAGTAGGGACCGACATGCCAGGAATGTTGTAAAATACTACATCCGAGATGTTAGGTTGCCTTAGGTTAGGATATACAACGTTATAGATGTATATATTGTCCCCATCGAGAAGTAGGCGACGACACGCCAGGAATGTTGTAAAATATTACATTCTACAAGTTAGGTTGCCATAGGCTAGGATATATAACGTTATAGACGTATATAATGTTCCCACCGAGAAATAGGGACTGACGCGTCAGGAATGTTCTAAAATATTACACCCGAGATGTTAGGTTCCCTTAGGTTAGGATATATGACGTTATAGATGTATATAATGTCCCCATCCAGAAGTAGGCGACGACACGCCAGGAATGTTGGAAAATATTACATCCCAGATGTTAGGTTGCGTTAGGTTAGTATATACCAGGTTATAGACGTATATAATGTCCCCATGGAGAAGCAGGCGACAACACGCCAGAATGTTGTAAAATATTACATTCGACATGTTAGGTTTCCTTAGGCTAGTATATATATCGTTATAGACGTATATAATGTTCCCACCGAATAGTAGCAGCCGAAGCGCCAGGAATGTTGTAAAATATTACATCCGATATGTTAGGTTGCCGTAGGTTAGGATATATATCGTTATAGACGTATATAACGTTCACACCGAGACGTAGGGACCGACATGCCAGGAATGTTTTAAAATATTACATCCCAGATGTTAGGTTGCGTTAGGTTAGGATATACAACGTTATAGACGTATATAATGTACCCACGGAGACGTAGGGACCAAAATGCCAGGAATGTTGTAAAATAGTACATCCCAGATGTTAGGTTGCGTTAGGTTAGTATATACAGGGTTATAGACGTATATAATGTTCACATCGAGAAGCAGGCGACGACACGCCAGGAATGTCGTAAAATATTACATCCGATATGTTAGGTTGCGTTAGGTTAGGATATATATCGTTATAAACGTATATAATGTTCCCAGCGAGACGTAGGAACTGACATGCCAGGAATGTTGTAAAATATTACATCCGAGATGTTATGTTGCCTTACGTTAGGATATGTAACGTTATAGACGTATATAATGTTCCCACCGAAAAGTAGGAGCCGAAGCGCCAGGAATGTTGTAAAATATTACATCCGAGATGTTAGTTTCCCTTAAGTTTGGATATATATCGTTATAGACGTATATAACGTTCCCACCGAGACGTAGGGACCGACATGCCAGGAATGTTGTAAAATATTACATCCCAGATGTTAGGTTGCGTTAGGTTAGGATATACAACGTTATAGACGTATATAATGTCCCCATTGAGAAGCAGTTGACGACACGCCAGGAATGTTGTAAAATATTACATCCGAGATGTTAGATTGCTTAGGCTAGGATATACAACGTTATAGACATATATAATGTCCCCATCGAGAAGCAGGCAACAACACGCCAGGAATGTTGTAAAATATTACACCTGAGATGTTAGGTTCCCTTAGGTTAGGATATACAACGCTATAGACGCATAGAGTGTTCCCAACGAGACGTAGGGACCGACATGACAGGAATGATGTAAAATATTACATCCGAGATGTTGGGTTGCCTTAGGTTAGGATATACAACGTTATAGACGTATATAATGTTCCCACCGAAAAGTAGGAGCCGAATCGCCAGGAATGTTGTAAAATATTACATCCGAGATGTTAGTTTCCCTTAAGTTTGGATATATGTCGTTATAGACGTATATAACGTTCCCAGCGGGACGTAGGGACTGACATGCCAGGAATGTTGTAAAATATTACATTCTAGATGTTAGGTTGCATTAGGTTAGGATATACAACGCTATAGACGTATATAATGTCCCCATCGAGAAGCAGGCGACGACACGCCAGGAACGTTGCAAAATATTACATTCGACATGTCAGGTCGCCTTAGGCTACGATATGTAACGTTATAGACGCATATAATGTTACCACCGAGAAATACGGGTCGACACGACAGGAATGATGTAAAATATTACATTCGACATGCTAGGTCGCCTTAGGCTAGGATATATAACGTTAAAGACGTATATAAAGTTCCCACCGAGAAATAGGTGCCGACGCGTCAGGAATGTTGTAAAATATTACATCCCAGATGTTAGGTTGCGTTAGGTTAGGATATACAAAGTTATAGACGTATATAATGTCCCCATCAAGAAGCAGGCGACGACACGCCAGGAATGTTGTAAAATATTACATCCCAGATGTTAGGTTTCGTTAGGTTAGGATATACAACGTTATAGACATATATAATGTCCCCACCGAGAAGCAGGCGACAACACGCCAGGAATGTTGTAAAATATTACATTCGGCATGTTAGGTTGCCTTAGGCTAGAATACATAACGTTATAGACGTATATAATGTTACCACCGAGATCTACGGGCGGGCACGCCAGGAATGATGTAAAATATTACATTCGACATGTCAGGTCGCCTTAGGCTAGGATATATAACGCTATAGACGTATATAATGGTCCCACCGAGAAATAGGGGCCGACGCGTCAGGAATGTTGTAAAATACTACACCCGAGATGTTAGGTTCCCTTAGGTTAGGATATGCAACGTTATAGACGTATAGAATGTTCCCACCGAGACGTAGGGACCGACATGCCAGGAATGTTGTAAAATATTACATCCCAGATTTTAGGTTGCGTTAGGTTAGGATATACAACGTTATAGACGCATATAATGTCCCCATCGAGAAGTAGGCGACGACACGCCAGGAATGTTGTAAAATATAACATCCGAGATGTTAGGTTCCCTTAGGTTAGGATACTTATCGTTATAGACGTATATAACGTTCCCACCGAGAAGTAGGGACCGACATGCCAGGAATGTTGTAAAATATTACATCCCAGATGATAGGTTGCGTTAGGTTAGTATATACAACGTTATAGACGTATATAATGTACCCGCCGAGACGTAGGGACCGACATGCCAGGAATGTTGTAAAATATTACATCCGAGATGTTAGTTTCCCTTAAGTTTGGATATATATCGTTATAGACGTATATAACGTTCCCACCGAGACGTAGGGTCCGACATGACAGGAATGATGTAAAATATTACATCAGAGATGTTGGGTTGCCTTAGGTTAGGATATACAACGTTATAGATGTATTTAATGTCCCCATCGAGAAGTAGGCGACGACACGCCAGGAATGTTGTAAAATATTACATCCGATATGTTAGGTTGCGTTAGGTTAGGATATATATCGTTATAAACGTATATAATGTTCCCAGCGAGACGTAGGAACTGACATGCCAGGAATGTTGTAAAATATTACATCCGAGATGTTATGTTGCCTTACGTTAGGATATGTAACGTTATAGACGTATATAACGTTCCCAGCGAGACGTAGGGACTGACATGCCAGGAATGTTGTAAAATATTACATCCTAGATGTTAGGTTGCATTAGGTTAGGATATACAACGCTATAGACGTATATAATGTCCCCATCGAGAAGCAGGCGACGACACGCCAGGAACGTTGCAAAATATTACATTCGACATGTCAGGTCGCCTTAGGCTACGATATGTAACGTTATAGACGCATATAATGTTACCACCGAGAAATACGGGTCGACACGACAGGAATGATGTGAAATATTACATTCGACATGCTAGGTCGCATTAGGCTAGGATATATAACGTTAGAGACGTATATAAAGTTCCCACCGAGAAATAGGTGCCGACGCGTCAGGAATGTTGTAAAATATTACATCCCAGATGTTAGGTTGCGTTAGGTTAGGATATACAACGTTATAGACGTATATAATGTCCCCATCAAGAAGCAGGCGACGACACGCCAGGAATGTTGTAAAATATTACATCGCAGATGTTAGGTTGCGTTAGGTTAGGATATACAAAGTTATAGACGTATATAATGTCCCCATCAAGAAGCAGGCGACGACACGCCAGGAATGTTGTAAAATATTACATCCCAGATGTTAGGTTTCGTTAGGTTAGGATATACAACGTTATAGACATATATAATGTCCCCACCGAGAAGCAGGCGACAACACGCCAGGAATGTTGTAAAATATTACATTCGGCATGTTAGGTTGCCTTAGGCTAGAATACATAACGTTATAGACGTATATAATGTTACCACCGAGATCTACGGGCGGACACGCCAGGAATGATGTAAAATATTACATTCGACATGTCAGGTCGCCTTAGGCTAGGATATATAACGCTATAGACGTATATAATGGTCCCACCGAGAAATAGGGGCCGACGCGTCAGGAATGTTGTAAAATACTACACCCGAGATGTTAGGTTCCCTTAGGTTAGGATATGCAACGTTATAGACGTATAGAATGTTCCCACCGAGACGTAGGGACCGACATGCCAGGAATGTTGTAAAATATTACATCCCAGATTTTAGGTTGCGTTAGGTTAGGATATACAACGTTATAGACGCATATAATGTCCCCATCGAGAAGTAGGCGACGACACGCCAGGAATGTTGTAAAATATTACATCCGATATGTTAGGTTGCGTTAGGTTAGGATATATATCGTTATAAACGTATATAATGTTCCCAGCGAGACGTAGGAACTGACATGCCAGGAATGTTGTAAAATATTACATCCGAGATGTTATGTTGCCTTACGTTAGGATATGTAACGTTATAGACGTATATAATGTTCCCACCGAAAAGTAGGAGCCGAAGCGCCAGGAATGTTGTAAAATATTACATCCGAGATGTTAGTTTCCCTTAAGTTTGGATATATATCGTTATAGACGTATATAACGTTCCCACCGAGACGTAGGGTCCGACATGACAGGAATGATGTAAAATATTACATCAGAGATGTTGGGTTGCCTTAGGTTAGGATATACAACGTTATAGATGTATTTAATGTCCCCATCGAGAAGTAGGCGACGACACGCCAGGAATGTTGTAAAATATTACATCCGATATGTTAGGTTGCGTTAGGTTAGGATATATATCGTTATAAACGTATATAATGTTCCCAGCGAGACGTAGGAACTGACATGCCAGGAATGTTGTAAAATATTACATCCGAGATGTTATGTTGCCTTACGTTAGGATATGTAACGTTATAGACGTATATAACGTTCCCAGCGAGACGTAGGGACTGACATGCCAGAAATGTTGTAAAATATTACATCCTAGATGTTAGGTTGCATTAGGTTAGGATATACAACGCTATAGACGTATATAATGTCCCCATCGAGAAGCAGGCGACGACACGCCAGGAACGTTGCAAAATATTACATTCGACATGTCAGGTCGCCTTAGGCTACGATATGTAACGTTATAGACGCATATAATGTTACCACCGAGAAATACGGGTCGACACGACAGGAATGATGTGAAATATTACATTCGACATGCTAGGTCGCATTAGGCTAGGATATATAACGTTAGAGACGTATATAAAGTTCCCACCGAGAAATAGGTGCCGACGCGTCAGGAATGTTGTAAAATATTGCATCCCAGATGTTAGGTTGCGTTAGGTTAGGATATACAACGTTATAGACGTATATAATGTCCCCATCAAGAAGCAGGCGACGACACGCCAGGAATGTTGTAAAATATTACATCGCAGATGTTAGGTTTCGTTAGGTTAGGATATACAACGTTATAGACATATATAATGTCCCCACCGAGAAGCAGGCGACAACACGCCAGGAATGTTGTAAAATATTACATTCGGCATGTTAGGTTGCCTTAGGCTAGAATACATAACGTTATAGACGTATATAATGTTACCACCGAGATCTACGGGCGGACACGCCAGGAATGATGTAAAATATTACATTCGACATGTCAGGTCGCCTTAGGCTAGGATATATAACGCTATAGACGTATATAATGGTCCCACCGAGAAATAGGGGCCGACGCGTCAGGAATGTTGTAAAATACTACACCCGAGATGTTAGGTTCCCTTAGGTTAGGATATGCAACGTTATAGACGTATATAATGTCCCCATCGAGAAGCAGGCGACGACACGCCAGGAACGTTGCAAAATATTACATTCGACATGTCAGGTCGCCTTAGGCTACGATATGTAACGTTATAGACGCATATAATGTTACCACCGAGAAATACGGGTCGACACTACAGGAATGATGTGAAATATTACATTCGACATGCTAGGTCGCATTAGGCTAGGATATATAACGTTAAAGACGTATATAAAGTTCCCACCGAGAAATAGGTGCCGACGCGTCAGGAATGTTGTAAAATATTACATCCCAGATGTTAGGTTGCGTTAGGTTAGGATATACAACGTTATAGACGTATATAATGTCCCCATCAAGAAGCAGGCGACGACACGCCAGGAATGTTGTAAAATATTACATCGCAGATGTTAGGTTTCGTTAGGTTAGGATATACAACGTTATAGACATATATAATGTCCCCACCGAGAAGCAGGCGACAACACGCCAGGAATGTTGTAAAATATTACATTCGGCATGTTAGGTTGCCTTAGGCTAGAATACATAACGTTATAGACGTATATAATGTTACCACCGAGATCTACGGGCGGACACGCCAGGAATGATGTAAAATATTACATTCGACATGTCAGGTCGCCTTAGGTTAGGATATATAACGCTATAGACGTATATAATGGTCCCACCGAGAAATAGGGGCCGACGCGTCAGGAATGTTGTAAAATACTACACCCGAGATGCTAGGTTCCCTTAGGTTAGGATATGCAACGTTATAGACGTATAGAATGTTCCCACCGAGACGTAGGGACCGACATGCCAGGAATGTTGTAAAATATTACATCCCAGATTTTAGGTTGCGTTAGGTTAGGATATACAACGTTATAGACGTATATAATGACCCCATCGAGAATCAGGCGACGACACGCCAGGAATGATGTAAAATATTAAATCCCAGATGTTAGATTGTGTTAGGTTAGGATATACAACGTTATAGACGTATATAATGTCCCCATCGAGAAGCAGGCGACGACACGCCAGGAATGTTGTAATATATTACATCCGAGATGTTAGATTGCTTAGGCTAGGATATACAACGTTATAGACATATATAATGTCCCCATCGAGAAGCAGGCGACAACAAGCCAGGAATGTTGTAAAATATTACACCTGAGATGTTAGGTTCCCTTAGGTTAGGATATACAACGCTATAGACGCATAGAGTGTTCCCAACGATACGTAGGGACCGACATGACAGGAATGATGTAAAATATTACATCCGAGATGTTGGGTTGCCTTAGGTTAGGATATACAACGTTATAGACGTATATAATGTTCCCACCGAAAAGTAGGCGACGACACGCCAGGAATGTTGTAAAATATTACATCCGATATGTTAGGTTGCGTTAGGTTAGGATATATATCGTTATAAACGTATATAATGTTCCCAGCGAGACGTAGGAACTGACATGCCAGGAATGTTGAAAAATATTACATCCGAGATGTTATGTTGCCTTACGTTAGGATATGTAACGTTATAGACGTATATAATGTTCCCACCGAAAAGTAGGAGCCGAAGCGCCAGGAATGTTGTAAAATATTACATCCGAGATGTTAGTTTCCCTTAAGTTTGGATATATATCGTTATAGACGTATATAACGTTCCCACCGAGACGTAGGGACCGACATGCCAGGAATGTTGTAAAATATTACATCCCAGATGTTAGATTGCTTAGGCTAGGATATACAACGTTATAGACATATATAATGTCCCCATCGAGAAGCAGGCGACGACACGCCAGGAATGTTGTAAAATATTACATTCGACATGCCAGGTCGCCTCAGGCTACGATATGTAACGTTATAGACGCATATAATGTTACCACCGAGAAATACGGGTCGACGCGACAGGAATGATGTAAAATATTACATTCGACATGCTAGGTCGCCTTAGGCTAGGATATATAACGTTAAAGACGTATATAAAGTTCCCACCGAGAAATAGGTGCCGACGCGTAAGGAATGTTGTAAAATACTACACCCAAGATGTTAGGTTCCCTTAGGTTAGGATATGCAACGTTATAGACGTATAGAATGTTCCCACCGAGACGTAGGGACCGACATGCCAGGAATGTTGTAAAATATTACATCCCAGATTTTAGGTTGCGTTAGGTTAGGATATACAACGTTATAGACGTATATAATGACCCCATCGAGAAGCAGGCGACGACACGCCAGGAATGATGTAAAATATTAAATCCCAGATGTTAGGTTGCGTTAGGTTACGATATACAACGTTATAGACGTATATAATATCCCCATCGAGAAGCAGGCGGCGACACGCCAGGAATGTTGTAAAATATTACATCCGAGATATTGGGTTGCCTTAGGTTAGGATATACAACGTTATAGATGTATTTAATGTCCCCATCGAGAAGTAGGCGACGACTCGCCAGGAATGTTGTAAAATATTACATCCGAGATGTTAGGTTGCGTTAGGTTAGGATATATATCGTTATAAACGTATATAATGTTCCCAGCGAGACGTAGGAGCTGACATGCCAGGAATGTTGTAAAATATTACATCCGAGATGTTAGGTTGCCTTACGTAAGGATATGTAACGTTATAGACGTATATAATGTTCCCACCGAAAAGTAGGAGCCGAAATGCCAGGAATGTTGTAAAATATTACATCCGAGATGTTAGATTGCTTAGGCTAGGATATACAACGTTATAGACGTATATAATGTCCCCATCGAGAAGCAGGCGACGACACGCCAGGAATGTTGTAAAATATAACATCCGAGATGTTATGTTGCCTTACGTTAGGATATGTAACGTTATAGACGTATATAATGTTCCCACCGACAAGTAGGAGCCGAAGCGCCAGGAATGTTGTAAAATATTACATCCGAGATGTTAGTTTCCCTTAAGTTTGGATATATATTGTTATAGACGTATATAATGTCCAGATCGAGACGTGGGGACCGACAAGCCAGAATGTTATAAAATATTACATCCGAAATGTTAGGTTGCCTTAGGTTAGGATATACAACGTTATAGACGTATATAATGACCCCATCGAGAAGCAGGCGACAACACGCCAGGAATGTTGTAAAATATTACACCTGAGATGTTAGGCTCCCTTAGGTTAGGATATACAACGCTATGGACGCATAGAGTGTTCCCAACGAGACGTAGGGACCGACATGACAGGAATGATGTAAAATATTACATCCGAGATGTTGGGTTGCCTTAGGTTAGGATATACAACGTTATAGATGTATTTAATGTCCCCATCGAGAAGTAGGCGACGACACGCCAGGAATGTTGTAAAATATTACATCCCAGATGTTAGGTTGCGTTAGGTTAGGATATACAACGTTACAGACGTATATAATGTCCCCATCGAGAAGCAGGCGACGACACGCCAGGAATGTTGTAAAATATTACATCCGAGATGTTAGATTGCTTAGGCTAGGATATACAACGTTATAGACATATATAATGTCCCCATCGAGAAGCAGGCGACAACACGCCAGGAATGTTGTAAAATATTACACCTGAGATGTTAGGTTCCCTTAGGATAGGATATAAAACGCTATAGACGCATAGAGTGTTCCCAACGAGACGTAGGGACCGACATGACAGGAATGATGTAAAATATTACATCCGAGATGTTGGGTTGCCTTAGGTTAGGATATACAACGTTATAGATGTATTTAATGTCCCCATCGAGAAGTAGGCGACGACACGCCAGGAATGTTGTAAAATATTACATCCGAGATGTTAGGTTGCGTTAGGTTAGGATATACAACGTTATAGACGTATATAGTGTCCCCATCGAGAAGCATGCGACGACACGCCAGGGATGTTGTAAAATATTACATCCGAGATGTTAGATTGCTTAGGCTAGGATATACAACGTTATAGACGTATATAATGTCCCCATCGAGAAGCAGGCGACGACACGCCAGGAATGTTGTAAAATATAACATCCGAGATGTTATGTTGCCTTACGTTAGGATATGTAACGTTATAGACGCATAGAGTGTTCCCAACGAGACGTAGGGACCGACATGACAGGAATGATGTAAAATATTACATCCGAGATGTTGGGTTGCCTTAGGTTAGGATATACAACGTTATAGATGTATTTAATGTCCCCATCGAGAAGTAGGCGACGACTCGCCAGGAATGTTGTAAAATATTACATCCGAGATGTTAGGTTGCGTTAGGTTAGGATATATATCGTTATAAACGTATATAATGTTCCCAGCGAGACGTAGGAGCTGACATGCCAGGAATGTTGTAAAATATTACATCCGAGATGTTAGGTTGCCTTACGTAAGGATATGTAACGTTATAGACGTATATAATGTTCCCACCGAAAAGTAGGAGCCGAAATGCCAGGAATGTTGTAAAATATTACATCCGAGATGTTAGATTGCTTAGGCTAGGATATACAACGTTATAGACGTATATAATGTCCCCATCGAGAAGCAGGCGACGACACGCCAGGAATGTTGTAAAATATAACATCCGAGATGTTATGTTGCCTTACGTTAGGATATGTAACGTTATAGACGTATATAATGTTCCCACCGACAAGTAGGAGCCGAAGCGCCAGGAATGTTGTAAAATATTACATCCGAGATGTTAGTTTCCCTTAAGTTTGGATATATATTGTTATAGACGTATATAATGTCCAGATCGAGACGTGGGGACCGACAAGCCAGAATGTTATAAAATATTACATCCGAAATGTTAGGTTGCCTTAGGTTAGGATATACAACGTTATAGACGTATATAATGACCCCATCGAGAAGCAGGCGACAACACGCCAGGAATGTTGTAAAATATTACACCTGAGATGTTAGGCTCCCTTAGGTTAGGATATACAACGCTATGGACGCATAGAGTGTTCCCAACGAGACGTAGGGACCGACATGACAGGAATGATGTAAAATATTACATCCGAGATGTTGGTTTGCCTTAGGTTAGGATATACAACGTTATAGATGTATTTAATGTCCCCATCGAGAAGTAAGCGACGACACGCCAGGAATGTTGTAAAATATTACATCCGAGATGTTAGGTTGCGTTAGGTTAGGATATATATCGTTATAAACGTATATAATGTTCCCAGCGAGACGTAGGAACTGACATGCCAGGAATGTTGTAAAATATTACATCCGAGATGTTATGTTGCCTTACGTTAGGATATGTAACGTTATAGACGTATATAATGTTCCCACCGAAAAGTAGGAGCCGAAGCGCCAGGAATGTTGTAAAATATTACATCCGAGATGTTAGTTTCCCTTAGGTTTGGATATATACCGTTATAGACGTATATAACGTTCCCAACGAGACGTAGGGACCGACATGACAGGAATGATGTAAAATATTACATCCGAGATGTTGGGTTGCCTTAGGTTAGGATATACAACGTTATAGATGTATTTAATGTCCCCATCGAGAAGTAGGCGACGACACGCCAGGAATGTTGTAAAATATTACATCCGAGATGTTAGGTTGCGTTAGGTTAGGATATATATCGTTATAAACGTATATAATGTTCCCAGCGAGACGTAGGAACTGACATGCCAGGAATGTTGTAAAATATTACATCCGAGATGTTATGTTGCCTTACGTTAGGATATGTAACGTTATAGACGTATATAATGACCCCATCAAGAAGCAGGCGACGACACGCCAGGAATGTTGTAAAATATTACATCCCAGATGTTAGGTTTCGTTAGGTTAGGATATACAACGTTATAGACATATATAATGTCCCCACCGAGAAGCAGGCGACAACACGCCAGGTATGTTGTAAAATATTACATTCGGCATGTTAGGTTGCCTTAGGCTAGAATACATAACGTTATAGACGTGTATAATGTTACCACCGAGATCTACGGGCGGACACGCCAGGAATGATGTAAAATATTACATTCGACATGTCAGGTCGCCTTAGGCTAGGATATATAACGCTATAGAAGTATATAATGGTCCCACCGAGAAATAGGGGCCGACGCGTCAGGAATGTTGTAAAATACTACACCCGAGATGTTAGGTTCCCTTAGGTTAGGATATACAACGTTATAGACGTATAGAATGTTCCCACCGAGACGTAGGGACCGACATGCCAGGAATGTTGTAAAATATTACATCCCAGATTTTAGGTTGCGTTAGGTTAGGATATACAACTTTATAGACGTATATAATGTCCCTATCGAGAAGCAGGCGAAGACACGCCAGGAATGATGTAAAATATTAAATCCCAGATGTTAGGTTGCGTTAGGTTAGGATATACAACGTTATAGACGTATATAATGTCCCCATCGAGAAGCAGGCGACGACACGCCAGGAATGTTGTAAAATATTACATCCGAGATGTTAGATTGCTTAGGCTAGGATATACAACGTTATAGACATATATAATGTCCCCATCGAGAAGCAGGCGACAACACGCCAGGAATGTTGTAAAATATTACACCTGAGATGTTAGGTTCCCTTAGGATAGGATATAAAACGCTATAGACGCATAGAGTGTTCCCAACGAGACGTAGGGACCGACATGACAGGAATGATGTAAAATATTACATCCGAGATGTTGGGTTGCCTTAGGTTAGGATATACAACGTTATAGATGTATTTAATGTCCCCATCGAGAAGTAGGCGACGACACGCCAGGAATGTTGTAAAATATTACATCCCAGATGTTAGGTTGCGTTAGGTTAGGATATACAACGTTATAGACGTATATAGTGTCCCCATCGAGAAGCATGCGACGACACGCCAGGGATGTTGTAAAATATTACATCCGAGATGTTAGATTGCTTAGGCTAGGATATACAACGTTATAGACGTATATAATGTCCCCATCGAGAAGCAGGCGACGACACGCCAGGAATGTTGTAAAATATAACATCCGAGATGTTATGTTGCCTTACGTTAGGATATGTAACGTTATAGACGCATAGAGTGTTCCCAACGAGACGTAGGGACCGACATGACAGGAATGATGTAAAATATTACATCCGAGATGTTGGGTTGCCTTAGGTTAGTATATACAACGTTATAGATGTATTTAATGTCCCCATCGAGAAGTAGGCGACGACTCGCCAGGAATGTTGTAAAATATTACATCCGAGATGTTAGGTTGCGTTAGGTTAGGATATATATCGTTATAAACGTATATAATGTTCCCAGCGAGACGTAGGAGCTGACATGCCAGGAATGTTGTAAAATATTACATCCGAGATGTTAGGTTGCCTTACGTAAGGATATGTAACGTTATAGACGTATATAATGTTCCCACCGAAAAGTAGGAGCCGAAATGCCAGGAATGTTGTAAAATATTACATCCGAGATGTTAGATTGCTTAGGCTAGGATATACAACGTTATAGACGTATATAATGTCCCCATCGAGAAGCAGGCGACGACACGCCAGGAATGTTGTAAAATATAACATCCGAGATGTTATGTTGCCTTACGTTAGGATATGTAACGTTATAGACGTATATAATGTTCCCACCGACAAGTAGGAGCCGATGCGCCAGGAATGTTGTAAAATATTACATCCGAGATGTTAGTTTCCCTTAAGTTTGGATATATATTGTTATAGACGTATATAATGTCCAGATCGAGACGTGGGGACCGACAAGCCAGAATGTTATAAAATATTACATCCGAAATGTTAGGTTGCCTTAGGTTAGGATATACAACGTTATAGACGTATATAATGACCCCATCGAGAAGCAGGCGACAACACGCCAGGAATGTTGTAAAATATTACACCTGAGATGTTAGGTTCCCTTAGGTTAGGATATACAACGCTATGGACGCATAGAGTGTTCCCAACGAGACGTAGGGACCGACATGACAGGAATGATGTAAAATATTACATCCGAGATGTTGGGTTGCCTTAGGTTAGGATATACAACGTTATAGATGTATTTAATGTCCCCATCGAGAAGTAGGCGACGACACGCCAGGAATGTTGTAAAATATTACATCCGAGATGTTAGGTTGCGTTAGGTTAGGATATATATCGTTATAAACGTATATAATGTTCCCAGCGAGACGTAGGAACTGACATGCCAGGAATGTTGTAAAATATTACATCCGAGATGTTATGTTGCCTTACGTTAGGATATGTAACGTTATAGACGTATATAATGTTCCCACCGAAAAGTAGGAGCCGAAGCGCCAGGAATGTTGTAAAATATTACATCCGAGATGTTAGTTTCCCTTAAGTTTGGATATATACCGTTATAGACGTATATAACTTTCCCACCGAGACGTAGGGACCGACATGCCAGGAATGATGTAAAATATTACATCCCAGATGTTAGGTTGCGTTAGGTTAGGATATACAACGTTATAGACGTATATAGTGTCCCCATCGAGAAGCATGCGACGACGCGCCAGGAATGTTGTAAAATATTACATCCGAGATGTTAGATTGCTTAGGCTAGGATATACAACGTTATAGACGTATATAATGTCCCCATCGAGAAGCAGGCGACGGCACGCCAGGAATGTTGTAAAATATAACATCCGAGATGTTATGTTGCCTTACGTTAGGATATGTAACGTTATAGACGTATATAATGTTCCCACCGACAATTAGGAGCCGAAGCGCCAGGAATGTTGTAAAATATTACATCCGAGATGTTAGTTTCCCTTAAGTTTGGATATATATTGTTATAGACGTATATAATGTCCAGATCGAGACGTGGGGACCGACAAGCCAGAATGTTATAAAATATTACATCCGAAATGTTAGGTTGCCTTAGGTTAGGATATACAACGTTATAGACGTATATAATGACCCCATCGAGAAGCAGGCGACGACACGCCAGGAATGTTGTAAAATATAACATCCGAGATGTTAGGTTGCGTTAGGTTAGGATATGTAACGTTATAGACGTACATAATGTTCCCACCGAAAAGTAGGAGGCGAAGCGCCAGGAATGTTATAAAATATTACATCCGAGATGTTAGTTTCCCTTAAGTTTGGATATATATCGTTATAGACGTATATAACGTTCCCACCGAGACGTAGGGACCGACATGCCAGGATTGTTGTAAAATATTACATCCCAGATGTTAGGTTGCGTTAGGTTAGGATATACAACGTTATAGACGTATATAATGTCCCCATCGAGAAGCAGGCGACGACACGCCAGGAACGTTATAAAATATTACATCCGAGATGTTAGTTTCCCTTAAGTTTGGATATATATCGTTATAGACGTATATAACGTTCCCACCGAGACGTAGGGACCGACATGCCAGGATTGTTGTAAAATATTACATCCCAGATGTTAGGTTGCGTTAGGTTAGGATATACAACGTTATAGACGTATATAATGTCCCCATCGAGAAGCAGGCGACGACACGCCAGGAACGTTGTAAAATATTACATTCGACATGTCAGGTCGCCTTAGGATACGATATATAACGTTATAGACGCATATAATGTTACCACCGAGAAATACGGGTCGACGCGACAGGAATGATGTAAAATATTACACTCGACATGTGAGGTCGCTTTAGGCTAGGATATATAACGCTATAGACGTATATAATGGTCCCACCGAGAAATAGGGGCCGACGCGTCAGGAATGTTGTAAAATACTACACCCGAGATGTTAGGTTCCCTTAGGTTAGGATATACAACGTTATAGACGTATAGAATGTTCCCACCGAGACGAAGGGACCGACATGCCAGGAATGTTGTAAAATATTACGTCCGAGATGTTAGATTGCTTAGGCTAGGATATACAACGTTATAGACATATATAATGTCCCCATCGAGAAGCAGGCGACAACACGCCAGGAATGTTGTAAAATATTACACCTGAGATGTTAGGTTCCCTTAGGTTAGGATATAAAACGCTATAGACGCATAGAGTGTTCCCAACGAGACGTAGGGACCGACATGACAGGAATGATGTAAAATATTACATCCGAGATGTTGGGTTGCCTTAGGTTAGGATATACAACGTTATAGATGTATTTAATGTCCCCATCGAGAAGTAGGCGACGACACGCCAGGAATGTTGTAAAATATTACATCCGAGATGTTAGGTTGCGTTAGGTTAGGATATATATCGTTATAAACGTATATAATGTTCCCAGCGAGACGTAGGAACTGACATGCCAGGAATGTTGTAAAATATTACATCCGAGATGTTAGATTGCTTAGGCTAGGATATACAACGTTATAGACGTATATAATGTCCCCATCGAGAAGCAGGCGACGACACGCCAGGAATGTTGTAAAATATAACATCCGAGATGTTATGTTGCCTTACGTTAGGATATGTAACGTTATAGACGCATAGAGTGTTCCCAACGAGACGTAGGGACCGACATGACAGGAATGATGTAAAATATTACATCCGAGATGTTGGGTTGCCTTAGGTTAGGATATACAATGTTATAGACGTATATAATGTCCCCATCGAGGAGCAGGCGACGACACGCCAGGAACGTTGTAAAATATTACATTCGACATGTCAGGTCGCCTTAGGCTACGATATGTAACGTTATAGACGCATATAATGTTACCACCGAGAAATACGGGTCGACGCGACAGGAATGATGTAAAATATTACATTCGACATGTCAGGTCGCTTTAGGCTAGGATATATAACGCTATAGACGTATATAATGGTCCCACCGAGAAATAGGGGCCGACGCGTCAGGAATGTTGTAAAATACTACACCCGAGATGTTAGGTTCCCTTAGGTTAGGATATACAACGTTATAGACGTATAGAATGTTCCCACCGAGACGAAGGGACCGACATGCCAGGAATGTTGTAAAATATTACATCCGAGATGTTAGATTGCTTAGGCTAGGATATACAACGTTATAGACATATATAATGTCCCCATCGAGAAGCAGGCGACAACACGACAGGAATGTTGTAAAATATTACACCTGAGATGTTAGGTTCCCTTAGGTTAGGATATACAACGCTATAGACGCATAGAGTGTTCCCAACGAGACGTAGGGACCGACATGACAGGAATGATGTAAAATATTACATCCGAGATGTTGGGTTGCCTTAGGTTAGGATATACAACGTTATAGATGTATTTAATGTCCCCATCGAGAAGTAGGCGACGACACGCCAGGAATGTTGTAAAATATTACATCCGAGATGTTAGGTTGCGTTAGGTTAGGATATATATCGTTATAAACGTATATAATGTTCCCAGCGAGACGTAGGAGCTGACATGCCAGGAATGTTG
This sequence comes from Xylocopa violacea, assembly GCA_963969225.1. Taxonomy (NCBI): domain Eukaryota; kingdom Metazoa; phylum Arthropoda; class Insecta; order Hymenoptera; family Apidae; genus Xylocopa; species Xylocopa violacea. Next base: position 29,349,691 of record CAXAJV010000001.1, read on the forward strand.
TAAAATATTACATCCGAGATATTAGGTTGCCTTACGTAAGGATATGCAACGTTATAGACGTATATAATGTTCCCACCGAAAAGTAGGAGCCGAAATGCCAGGAATGTTGTAAAATATTACATCCGAGATGTTAGATTGCTTAGGCTAGGATATACAACGTTATAGACGTATATAATGTCCCCATCGAGAAGCAGGCGACGACACGCCAGGAATGTTGTAAAATATAACATCCGAGATGTTATGTTGCCTTACCTTAGGATATGTAACGTTATAGACGTATATAATGTTCCCACCGACAAGTAGGAGCCGAAGCGCCAGGAATGTTGTAAAATATTACATCCGAGATGTTAGTTTCCCTTAAGTTTGGATATATATTGTTATAGACGTATATAATGTCCAGATCGAGACGTGGGGACCGACAAGCCAGAATGTTATAAAATATTACATCCGAAATGTTAGGTTGCCTTAGGTTAGGATATACAACGTTATAGACGTATATAATGACCCCATCGAGAAGCAGGCGACAACGCGCCAGGAATGTTGTAAAATATTACACCTGAGATGTTAGGTTCCCTTAGGTTAGGATATACAACGCTATGGACGCATAGAGTGTTCCCAACGAGACGTAGGGACCGACATGACAGGAATGATGTAAAATATTACATCCGAGATGTTGGGTTGCCTTAGGTTAGGATATACAACGTTATAGATGTATTTAATGTCCCCATCGAGAAGTAGGCGACGACACGCCAGGAATGTTGTAAAATATTACATCCGAGATGTTAGGTTGCGTTAGGTTAGGATATATATCGTTATAAACGTATATAATGTTCCCAGCGAGACGTAGGAACTGACATGCCAGGAATGTTGTAAAATATTACATCCGAGATGTTATGCTGCCTTACGTTAGGATATGTAACGTTATAGACGTATATAATGTTCCCACCGAAAAGTAGGAGCCGAAGCGCCAGGAATGTTGTAAAATATTACATCCGAGATGTTAGTTTCCCTTAAGTTTGGATATATACCGTTATAGACGTATATAACTTTCCCACCGAGACGTAGGGACCGACATGCCAGGAATGATGTAAAATATTACATCCCAGATGTTAGGTTGCGTTAGGTTAGGATATACAACGTTATAGACGTATATAGTGTCCCCATCGAGAAGCATGCGACGACACGCCAGGAATGTTGTAAAATATTACATCCGAGATGTTAGATTGCTTAGGCTAGGATATACAACGTTATAGACGTATATAATGTCCCCATCGAGAAGCAGGCGACGACACGCCAGGAATGTTGTAAAATATAACATCCGAGATGTTATGTTGCCTTACGTTAGGATATGTAACGTTATAGACGTATATAATGTTCCCACCGACAATTAGGAGCCGAAGCGCCAGGAATGTTGTAAAATATTACATCCGAGATGTTAGTTTCCCTTAAGTTTGGATATATATTGTTATAGACGTATATAATGTCCAGATCGAGACGTGGGGACCGACAAGCCAGAATGTTATGAAATATTACATCCGAAATGTTAGGTTGCCTTAGGTTAGGATATACAACGTTATAGACGTATATAATGACCCCATCGAGAAGCAGGCGACGACACGCCAGGAATGTTGTAAAATATAACATCCGAGATGTTAGGTTGCGTTAGGTTAGGATATGTAACGTTATAGACGTACATAATGTTCCCACCGAAAAGTAGGAGGCGAAGCGCCAGGAATGTTATAAAATATTACATCCGAGATGTTAGTTTCCCTTAAGTTTGGATATATATCGTTATAGACGTATATAACGTTCCCACCGAGACGTAGGGACCGACATGCCAGGATTGATGTAAAATATTACATCCCAGATGTTAGGTTGCGTTAGGTTAGGATATACAACGTTATAGACGTATATAATGTCCCCATCGAGAAGCAGGCGACGATCACGCCAGGAACGTTGTAAAATATTACATTCGACATGTCAGGTCGCCTTAGGATACGATATATAACGTTATAGACGCATATAATGTTACCACCGAGAAATACGGGTCGACGCGACAGGAATGATGTAAAATATTACACTCGACATGTCAGGTCGCTTTAGGCTAGGATATATAACGCTATAGACGTATATAATGGTCCCACCGAGAAATAGGGGCCGACGCGTCAGGAATGTTGTAAAATACTACACCCGAGATGTTAGGTTCCCTTAGGTTAGGATATACAACGTTATAGACGTATAGAATGTTCCCACCGAGACGAAGGGACCGACATGCCAGGAATGTTGTAAAATATTACATCCGAGATGTTAGATTGCTTAGGCTAGGATATACAACGTTATAGACATATATAATGTCCCCATCGAGAAGCAGGCGACAACACGCCAGGAATGTTGTAAAATATTACACCTGAGATGTTAGGTTCCCTTAGGTTAGGATATACAACGCTATAGACGCATAGAGTGTTCCCAACGAGACGTAGGGACCGACATGACAGGAATGATGTAAAATATTACATCCGAGATGTTGGGTTGCCTTAGGTTAGGATATACAACGTTATAGATGTATTTAATGTCCCCATCGAGAAGTAGGCGACGACACGCCAGGAATGTTGTAAAATATTACATCCGAGATGTTAGGTTGCGTTAGGTTAGGATATATATCGTTATAAACGTATATAATGTTCCCAGCGAGACGTAGGAGCTGACATGCCAGGAATGTTGTAAAATATTACATCCGAGATGTTAGGTTGCCTTACGTAAGGATATGTAACGTTATAGACGTATATAATGTTCCCACCGAAAAGTAGGAGCCGAAATGCCAGGAATGTTGTAAAATATTACATCCGAGATGTTAGATTGCTTAGGCTAGGATATACAACGTTATAGACGTATATAATGTCCCCATCGAGAAGCAGGCGACGACACGCCAGGAATGTTGTAAAATATTACATCCGAGATGTTAGTTTCCCTTAAGTTTGGATATATATTGTTACAGACGTATATAATGTCCAGATCGAGACGTGGGGACCGACAAGCCAGAATGTTATAAAATATTACATCCGAAATGTTAGGTTGCCTTAGGTTAGGATATACAACGTTATAGACGTATATAATGTTCCCATCGAGAAGTAGGCGACGACACGCCAGGAATGTTGTAAAATATTATACCCTAGATGTTAGGTTCCCTTAGGTTAGGATATATGACGTTATAGATGTATATAACGTCCCCATCCAGAAGCAGGCGACAACACGCCAGGAATGTTGTAAAATATTACACCTGAGATGTTAGGTTCCCTTAGGTTAGGATATACAACGCTATGGACGCATAGAGTGTTCCCAACGAGACGTAGGGACCGACATGACAGGAATGATGTAAAATATTACATCCGAGATGTTGGGTTGCCTTAGGTTAGGATATACAACGTTATAGATGTATTTAATGTCCCCATCGAGAAGTAGGCGACGACACGCCAGGAATGTTGTAAAATATTACATCCGAGATGTTAGGTTGCGTTAGGTTAGGATATATATCGTTATAAACGTATATAATGTTCCCAGCGAGACGTAGGAACTGACATGCCAGGAATGTTGTAAAATATTACATCCGAGATGTTATGTTGCCTTACGTTAGGATATGTAACGTTATAGACGTATATAATGTTCCCACCGAAAAGTAGGAGCCGAAGCGCCAGGAATGTTGTAAAATATTACATCCGAGATGTTAGTTTCCCTTAAGTTTGGATATATACCGTTATAGACGTATATAACGTTCCCACCGAGACGTAGGGACCGACATGCCAGGAATGATGTAAAATATTACATCCCAGATGTTAGGTTGCGTTAGGTTAGGATATACAACGTTATAGACGTATATAATGACCCCATCGAGAAGCAGGCGACGACACGCCAGGAATGTTGTAAAATATAACATCCGAGATGTTAGGTTGCGTTAGGTTAGGATATGTAATGTTATAGACGTACATAATGTTCCCACCGAAAAGTAGGAGGCGAAGCGCCAGGAATGTTATAAAATATTACATCCGAGATGTTAGTTTCCCTTAAGTTTGGATATATATCGTTATAGACGTATATAACGTTCCCACCGAGACGTAGGGACCGACATGCCAGGATTGTTGTAAAATATTACATCCCAGATGTTAGGTTGCGTTAGGTTAGGATATACAACGTTATAGACGTATATAATGTCCCCATCGAGAAGCAGGCGACGACACGCCAGGAACGTTGTAAAATATTACATTCGACATGTCAGGTCGCCTTAGGATACGATATATAACGTTATAGACGCATATAATGTTACCACCGAGAAATACGGGTCGACGCGACAGGAATGATGTAAAATATTACATTCGACATGCTAGGTCGCCTTAGGCTAGGATATATAACGATAAAGACGTATATAAAGTTCCCACCGAGAAATAGGTACCGACGCGTCAGGAATGTTGTAAAATATTACATCCCAGATGTTAGGTTGCGTTAGGTTAGGATATACAACGTTATAGACGTATATAATGTCCCCATCAAGAAGCAGGCGACAACACGCCAGGAATGTTGTAAAATATTACATTCGGCATGTTAGGTTGCCTTAGGCTAGAATACATAACGTTATAGACGTATACCATGTTACCACCGAGATCTACGGGCAGACACGCCAGGAATGATGTAAAATATTACATTCGACATGTCAGGTCGCTTTAGGCTAGGATATATAACGCTATAGACGTATATAATGGTCCCACCGAGAAATAGGGGCCGACGCGTCAGGAATGTTGTAAAATACTACACCCGAGATGTTAGGTTCCCTTAGGTTAGGATATACAACGTTATAGACGTATAGAATGTTCCCACCGAGACGTAGGGACCGACATGCCAGGAATGTTGTAAAATATTACATCCCAGATTTTAGGTTGCGTTAGGCTAGGATATACAACGTTATAGACATATATAATGTCCCCATCGAGAAGCAGGCGACAACACGCCAGGAATGTTGTAAAATATTACACCTGAGATGTTAGGTTCCCTTAGGTTAGGATATACAACGCTATAGACGCATAGAGTATTCCCAACGAGACGTAGGGACCGACATGACAGGAATGATGTAAAATATTACATCCGAGATGTTGGGTTGCCTTAGGTTAGGATATACAACGTTATAGATGTATTTAATGTCCCCATCGAGAAGTAGGCGACGACACGCCAGGAATGTTGTAAAATATTACATCCGAGATGTTAGGTTGCGTTAGGTTAGGATATATATCGTTATAAACGTATATAATGTTCCCAGCGAGACGTAGGAACTGACATGCCAGGAATGTTGTAAAATATTACATTCGAGATGTTATGTTGCCTTACGTTAGGATATGTAACGTTATAGACGTATATAATGTTCCCACCGAAAAGTAGGAGCCGAAGCGCCAGGAATGTTGTAAAATATTACATCCGAGATGTTAGTTTCCCTTAAGTTTGGATATATACCGTTATAGACGTATATAACGTTCACACCGAGACGTAGGGACCGACATGCCAGGAATGTTGTAAAATATTACATCCCAGATGTTAGGTTGCGTTAGGTTAGGATATACAACGTTATAGACGTATATAGTGTCCCCATCGAGAAGCATGCGACGACACGCCAGGAATGTTGTAAAATATTACATCCGAGATGTTAGATTGCTTAGGCTAGGATATACAACGTTATAGACGTATATAATGTCCCCATCGAGAAGCAGGCGACGACACGCCAGGAATGTTGTAAAATATAACATCCGAGATGTTATGTTGCCTTACGTAAGGATATGTAACGTTATAGACGCATAGAGTGTTCCCAACGAGACGTAGGGACCGACATGACAGGAATGTTGTAAAATATTACATCCGAGATGTTAGATTGCTTAGGCTAGGATATACAACGTTATAGACGTATATAATGTCCCCATCGAGAAGCAGGCGACGACACGCCAGGAATGTTGTAAAATATAACATCCGAGATGTTATGTTGCCTTACGTTAGGATATGTAACGTTATAGACGTATATAATGTTCCCACCGACAAGTAGGAGCCGAAGCGCCAGGAATGTTGTAAAATATTACATCCGAGATGTTAGTTTCCCTTAAGTTTGGATATATATTGTTATAGACGTATATAATGTCCAGATCGAGACGTGGGGACCGACAAGCCAGAATGTTATAAAATATTACATCCCAGATGTTAGGTTGCGTTAGGTTAGGATATACAACGTTATAGACGTATATAATGTCCCTATCGAGAAGCAGGCGAAGACACGCCAGGAATGATGTAAAATATTAAATCCCAGATGTTAGGTTGCGTTAGGTTAGGATATACAACGTTATAGACGTATATAATGTCCCCATCGAGAAGCAGGCGACAACACGCCAGGAATGTTGTAAAATATTACACCTGAGATGTTAGGTTCCCTTAGGTTTGGATATACAACGCTATAGACGCATAGAGTGTTCCCAACGAGACGTAGGGAGCGACATGACAGGAATGATGTAAAATATTACATCCGAGATGTTGGGTTGCCTTAGGTTAGGATATACAACGTTATAGATGTATTTAATGTCCCCATCGAGAAGTAGGCGACGACACGCCAGGAATGTTGTAAAATATTACATCCGAGATGTTAGGTTGCGCTAGGTTAGGATATATATCGTTATAAACGTATATAATGTACCCAGCGAGACGTAGGAACTGACATGCCAGGAATGTTGTAAAATATTACATCCGAGATGTTATGTTGCCTTACGTTAGGATATGTAACGTTATAGACGTATATAATGTTCCCACCGAAAAGTAGGAGCCGAAGCGCCAGGAATGTTGTAAAATATTACATCCGATATGTTAGTTTCCCTTAAGTTTGGATATATATCGTTATAGACGTATATAACGTTCCCACCGAGACGTAGGGACCGACATGCCAGGAATGTTGTAAAATATTACATCCCAGATGTTAGGTTGCGTTAGGTTAGGATATACAACGTTATAGACGTATATAGTGTCCCCATCGAGAAGCATGCGACGACACGCCAGGAATGTTGTAAAATATTACATCTGAGATGTTAGATTGCTTAGGCTAGGATATACAACGTTATAGACGTATACGATGTCCCCATCGAGAAGCAGGCGACGATACGCCAGGAATGTTGTAAAATATAACATCCGAGATGTTATGTTGCCTTACGTTAGGATATGTAACGTTATAGACGCATAGAGTGTTCCCAACGAGACGTAGGGACCGACATGACAGGAATGATGTAAAATATTACATCCGAGATGTTGGGTTGCCTTAGGTTAGGATATACAACGTTATAGACGTATATAATGTCCCCATCGAGAAGCAGGCGACGACACGCCAGGAACGCTGTAAAATATTACATTCGACATGTCAGGTCGCCTTAGGCTACGATATGTAACGTTATAGACGCATATAATGTTACCACCGAGAAATACGGGTCGACGCGACAGGAATGATGTAAAATATTACATTCGACATGCTAGGTCGCCTTAGGCTAGGATATATAACGTTAAAGACGTATATAAAGTTCCCACCGAGAAATAGGTGCCGACGCGTCAGGAATGTTGTAAAATATTACATCCCAGATGTTAGGTTGCGTTAGGTTAGGATATACAACGTTATAGACGTATATAATGTCCCCATCAAGAAGCAGGCGACGACACGCCAGGAATGTTGTAAAATATTACATCCCAGATGTTAGGTTTCGTTAGGTTAGGATATACAACGTTATAGACATATATAATGTCCCCACCGAGAAGCAGGCGACAACACGCCAGGAATGTTGTAAAATATTACATTCGGCATGTTAGGTTGCCTCAGGCTAGAATACATAACGTTATAGACGTATATCATGTTACCACCGAGATCTACGGGCCGATACGCCAGGAATGATGTAAAATATTACATTCGACATGTCAGGTCGCTTTAGGCTAGGATATATAACGCTATAGACGTATATAATGGTCCCACCGAGAAATAGGGGCCGACGCTTCAGGAATGTTGTAAAATACTACACCCGAGATGTTAGGTTCCCTTAGGTTAGGATATACAACGTTATAGACGTATAGAATGTTCCCACCGAGACGTAGGGACCGACATGCCAGGAATGTTGTAAAATATTACATCCCAGATTTTAGGTTGCGTTAGGTTAGGATATACAACGTTATAGACGTATATAATGTCCCTATCGAGAAGCAGGCGAAGACACGCCAGGAATGATGTAAAATATTAAATCCCAGATGTTAGGTTGCGTTAGGTTAGGATATACAACGTTATAGACGTATATAATGTCCCCATCGAGAAGCAGGCGACGACACGCCAGGAATGTTGTAAAATATTACATCCGAGATGTTAGATTGCTTAGGCTAGGATATACAACGTTATAGACATATATAATGTCCCCATCGAGAAGCAGGCGACAAGACGCCAGGAATGTTGTAAAATATTACACCTGAGATGTTAGGTTCCCTTAAGTTTGGATATATATTGTTATAGACGTATATAATGTCCAGATCGACACGTGGGGACCGACAAGCCAGAATGTTATAAAATATTACATCCGTAATGTTAGGTTGCCTTAGGTTAGGATATACAACGTTATAGACGTATATAATGACCCCATCGAGAAGCAGGCGACGACACGCCAGGAATGTTGTAAAATATAACATCCGAGATGTTAGGTTGCGTTAGGTTAGGATATGTAACGTTATAGACGTACATAATGTTCCCACCGAAAAGTAGGAGCCGAAGCGCCAGGAATGTTATAAAATATTACATCCGAGATGTTAGTTTCCCTTAAGTTTGGATATATATCGTTATAGACGTATATAACGTTCCCACCGAGACGTAGGGACCGACATGCCAGGAATGTTGTAAAATATTACATCCCAGATGTTACGTTGTGTTAGGTTAGGATATACAACGTTATAGACGTATATAATGTCCCCATCAAGAAGCAGGCGACGACACGCCAGGAATGTTGTAAAATATTACATCCCAGATGTTAGGTTTCGTTAGGTTAGGATATACAACGTTATAGACATATATAATGTCCCCACCGAGAAGCAGGCGACAACACGCCAGGAATGTTGTAAAATATTACACCTGAGATGTTAGGTTCCCTTAGGTTAGGATATACAACGCTATAGACGCATAGAGTGTTCCCAACGAGACGTAGGGACCGACATGACAGGAATGATGTAAAATATTACATCCGAGATGCTGGGTTGCCTTAGGTTAGGATATACAACGTTATAGATCTTTTTAATGTCCCCATCGAGAAGTAGGCGACGACACGCCAGGAATGTTGTAAAATATTACATCCGAAATGTTAGGTTGCGTTAGGTTAGGATATATATCGTTATAAACGTATATAATGTTCCCAGCGAGACGTAGGAACTGACATGCCAGGAATGTTGTAAAATATTACATCCGAGATGTTATGTTGCCTTACGTAAGGATATGTAACGTTATAGACGTATATAATGTTCCCACCGAAAAGTAGGAGCCGAAGCGCCAGGAATGTTGTAAAATATTACATCCGAGATGTTAGATTGCTTAGGCTAGGATATACAACGTTATAGACGTATATAATGTCCCCATCGAGAAGCAGGCGACGACACGCCAGGAATGTTGTAAAATATAACATCCGAGATGTTATGTTGCCTTACGTTAGGATATGTAACGTTATAGACGTATATAATGTTCCCACCGAAAAGTAGGAGCCGAAGCGCCAGGAATGTTGTAAAATATTACATCCGAGATGTTAGTTTCCCTTAAGTTTGGATATATATTGTTATAGACGTATATAATGTCCAGATCGACACGTGGGGACCGACAAGCCAGAATGTTATAAAATATTACATCCGAAATGTTAGGTTGCCTTAGGTTAGGATATACAACGTTATAGACGTATATAATGACCCCATCGAGAAGCAGGCGACGACACGCCAGGAATGTTGTAAAATATAACATCCGAGATGTTAGGTTGCGTTAGGTTAGGATATGTAACGTTATAGACGTACATAATGTTCCCACCGAAAAGTAGGAGCCGAAGCGCCAGGAATGTTATAAAATATTACATCCGAGATGTTAGTTTCCCTTAAGTTTGGATATATATCGTTATAGACGTATATAACGTTCCCACCGAGACGTAGGGACCGACATGCCAGGAATGTTGTAAAATATTACATCCCAGATGTTACGTTGTGTTAGGTTAGGATATACAACGTTATAGACGTATATAATGTCCCCATCAAGAAGCAGGCGACGACACGCCAGGAATGTTGTAAAATATTACATCCCAGATGTTAGGTTTCGTTAGGTTAGGATATACAACGTTATAGACATATATAATGTCCCCACCGAGAAGCAGGCGACAACACGCCAGGAATGTTGTAAAATATTACACCTGAGATGTTAGGTTCCCTTAGGTTAGGATATACAACGCTATAGACGCATAGAGTGTTCCCAACGAGACGTAGGGACCGACATGACAGGAATGATGTAAAATATTACATCCGAGATGTTGGGTTGCCTTAGGTTAGGATATACAACGTTATAGACGTATATAATGTCCCCATCGAGAAGCAGGCGATGACACGCCAGGAATGTTGTAAAATATTACATTCGACATGTTAGGTTGCCTTAGGCTAGGATATATATCGTTATAGACGAATACAATGTTCCCACCGATACGTAGGGACCGACATGCCAGGAATGTTGTAAAATATTACATACCAGATGTTAGGTTGCGTCAGGTTAGGATATACAACGTTATAGACGTATATAGTGTCCCCATCGAGAAGCAGGCGACGACACGCCAGGAATGTTGTAAAATATTACATCCGAGATGTTAGGTTGCCTTAGGCTAGGATATATATCGTTATAGACGTATACAATGTTCCCACCGAGAAGTAGGGACCGACATGCCAGGAATGTTGTAAAATATTACATTCCAGATGTTAGGTGGCGTTAGTTTAGGATATCCAACGTTATAGACGTATATAATGTCCCCATCGAGAAGCAGGCGACGCCACGCCAGGAATGTTGTAAAATATAACATCCGAGATGTTAGGTTCCCTTAGGTTAGGATACATATCGTTATAGACGTATATAACGTTCCCACCGAGACGTAGGGACCGACATGCCAGGAATGTTGTAAAATATTACATCCCAGATGATAGGTTGCGTTAGGTTAGTATATACAACGTTATAGACGTATATAATGTACCCGCCGAGACGTAGGGACCGACATGCCAGGAATGTTGTAAAATATTACATTCGACATGTTAGGTTGCCTTAGGCTAGGATATATATCGTTATAGACGAATACAATGTTCCCACCGAGAAATAGGGACCGACATGCCAGGAATGTTGTAAAATATTACATCCGAGATGTTAAGTTCTCTTAGGTTAGGATATATACCGTTATAGACGAATATAACGTTCCCACCGAGACGTAGGGACCGACATGCCAGGAATGTTGTAAAATATTACATACCAGATGTTAGGTTGCGTTAGGTTAGGATATAAAACGTTATAGACGTATATAATGTCCCCATCGAGAAGCAGGCGACGACACGCCAGGAATGTTGTAAAATATTACATCCGAGATGTTAGGTTGCCTTAGGCTAGGATATATATCGTTATAGACGCATACAATGTTCCCACCGAGAAGTAGGGGCCGACATGCCAGGAATGTTGTAAAATATTACATTCGAGATGTTATGTTGCCTTACGTTAGGATACATAACGTTATAGACGTATATAATGTTCCCACCGAAAAGTTGGAGCCGACGCGTCAGGAATGTTGTAAAATATTACACCTGAGATGTTAGGTTCCCTTAGGTTAACATATACAACGCTATAGACGTATAGAATGTTCCCACCGAGACGTAGGGACCGACATGCCAGGAATAATGTAAAATATTACATCCCAGATGTTAGTTTGCGTTAGGTTAGGATATACAACGTTATAGACGTATATAATGTCCCCTTCGAGAAGCAGGCGACGACACGCCAGAATGTAGTAAAATATAACATTCGACATGTTAGGTTGCCTTAGGCTAGGATATATAACGTTATAGACGTATATAACGTTCCCACCGAGACGTAGGGACCGACATGCCAGGAATGTTGTAAAATATTACATCCCAGATGATAGGTTGCGTTAGGTTAGTATATACAACGTTATAGACGTATATAATGTACCCGCCGAGACGTAGGGACCGACATGCCAGGAATGTTGTAAAATATTACATCCGAGATGTTAGGTTGCCTTAGGCTAGGATATATATCGTTATAGACGTATACAATGTTCCCACCGAGAAGTAGGGGCCGACATGCCAGGAATGTTGTAAAATATTACATTCGAGATGTTATGTTGCCTTACGTTAGGATACATAACGTTATAGACGTATATAATGTTCCCACCGAAAAGTTGGAGCCGACGCGTCAGGAATGTTGTAAAATATTACACCTGAGATGTTAGGTTCCCTTAGGTTAACATATACAACGCTATAGACGTATAGAATGTTCCCACCGAGACGTAGGGACCGACATGCCAGGAATAATGTAAAATATTACATCCCAGATGTTAGGTTGCGTTAGGTTAGGATATACAACGTTATAGACGTATATAATGTCCCCTTCGAGAAGCAGGCGACGACACGCCAGAATGTAGTAAAATATAACATTCGACATGTTAGGTTGCCTTAGGCTAGGATATATAACGTTATAGACGTATATAACGTTCCCTCCGAGACGTAGGGACCGACATGCCAGGAATGTTGTAAAATATTACATCCCAGATGATAGGTTGCGTTAGGTTAGTATATACAACGTTATAGACGTATATAATGTACCCGCCGAGACGTAGGGACCGACATGCCAGGAATGTTGTAAAATATTACATTCGACATGTTAGGTTGCCCTAGGCTAGGATATATATCGTTATAGACGAATACAATGTTCCCACCGAGAAATAGGGACCGACATGCCAGGAATGTTGTAAAATATTACATCCTAGATGTTAGGTTGCGTTAGGTTAGGATATACAACGTTATAGACGTTTATAATGTCCCCTTCGAGAAGCAGGCGACGACACGCCAGAATGTTGTAAAGCATTACATTCGACATGTTAGGTTGCCTTAGGCTAGGACATATATCGTTACAGACGTATACAATGTTCCCACCAAGAAGTAGAGACCGACATGCCAGGAATATTGTAAAATATTACATCCGAGATGTTAAGTTCTCTTAGGTTAGGATATATATCGTTATAGACGAATATAACGTTCCCACCGAGACGTAGGGACCGACATGCCAGGAATGTTGTAAAATATTGCATACCAGATGTTAGGTTGCGTTAGGTTAGGATATAAAACGTTATAGACGTATATAATGTCCCCATCGAGAAGCAGGCGACGACACGCCAGGAATGTTGTAAAATATTACATCCGAGATGTTAGGTTGCCTTAGGCTAGGATATATATCGCTATAGACGTATACAATGTTCCCACCGAGAAGTACCGGCCGACATGCCAGGAATGTTGTAAAATATTACATTCGAGATGTTATGTTGCCTTACGTTAGGATACATAACGTTATAGACGTATATAATGTTCCCACCGAAAAGTTGGAGCCGACGCGTCAGGAATGTTGTAAAATATTACACCTGAGATGTTAGGTTCCCTTAGGTTAACATATACAACGTTATAGACGTATATAATGTCCCCATCGAGAAGCAGGCGACGCCACGCCAGGTATGTTGTAAAATATAACATCCGAGATGTTAGGTTCCCTTAGGTTAGGATACATATCGTTATAGACGTATATAACGTTCCCACCGAGACGTAGGGACCGACATGCCAGGAATGTTGTAAAATATTACATCCCAGATGATACGTTGCGTTAGGTTAGTATATACAACGTTATAGACGTATATAATGTACCCGCCGAGACGTAGGGACCGACATGCCAGGAATGTTGTAAAATATTACATCCCAGATGTTAGGTTGCGTTAGGTTAGGATATAAAACGTTATAGACGTATATAATGTCCCCTTCGAGAAGCAGGCGACGACACGTCAGAATATAGTAAAATATTACATTCGACATGTTAGGTTGCCTTAGGCTAGGATATATATCGTTATAGACGAATACAATGTTCCCACCGAGAAATAGGGACCGACATGCCAGGAATGTTGTAAAATATTACATCCGAGATGTTAAGTTCTCTTAGGTTAGGATATATACCGTTATAGACGAATATAACGTTCCCACCGAGACGTAGGGACCGACATGCCAGGAATGTTGTAAAATATTACATACCAGATGTTAGGTTGCGTTAGGTTAGGATATAAAACGTTATAGACGTATATAATGTCCCCATCGAGAAGCAGGCGACGACACGCCAGGAATGTTGTAAAATATTACATCCGAGATGTTAGGTTGCCTTAGGCTAGGATATATATCGTTATAGACGTATACAATGTTCCCACCGAGAAGTTGGGACCGACATGCCAGGAATGTTGTAAAATATTGCATCCGAGATGTTAGTTTCCCTTAGGTTAGGATATATATCGTTATAGACGTATATAATGTTCCCACCGAGAAATAGGGGCCGACATGTCAGGAATGTTGTAAAACATTTCACCTGAGATGTTAGGTTCCCTTAGGTGAGGATATACAACGCTGTAGACATATAGAATGTTACCACCGAGACGTAGGGACCGACATGCCAGGAATGATGTAAAATATTACATTACAGATGTTAGGTTGCGTTATGTTAGGATATGCAACGTTATAGACGTATATAATGTCCCCATCGAGAAGCAGGCGACGACACGCCAGGAATGTTGTAAAATATAACATCCGAGATGTTAGGTTCCCTTAGGTTAGGATACATATCGTTATAGACGTACATAACGTTCCCACCGAGACGTAGGGACCGACATGCCAGGAATGTTGTAAAATATTACATCCCAGATGATAGGTTGCGTTAGGTTAGTATATACAACGTTATAGACGTATATAATGTACCCGCCGAGACGTAGGGACCGACATGCCAGGAATGTTGTAAAATATTACATTCGACATGTTAGGTTGCCTTAGGCTAGGATATATATCGTTATAGACGAATACAATGTTCCCACCGAGAAGTAGGGACCGACATGCCAGGAATGTTGTAAAATATTACATCCGAGATGTTAGGTTGCCTTAGGCTAGGATATATATCGTTATAGACGTATACAATGTTCCCACCGAGAAGTAGGGACTGACATGCCAGGAATGTTGTAAAATATTACATTCCAGATGTTAGGTGGCGTTAGTTTAGGCTATACAACGTTATAGACGTATATAATGTCCCCATCGAGAAGCAGGCGACGCCACGCCAGGAATGTTGTAAAAGATAACTTCCGAGATGTTAGGTTCCCTTAGGTTAGGATACATATCGCTATAGACGAATATAACGTTCCCACCGATACGTAGGGACCGACATGCCAGGAATGTTGTAAAATATTTCACCTGAGATGTTAGGTTCCCTTAGGTTAGGATATACAACGCTGTAGACGTATAGAATGTTCCCAGCGAGACGTAGGGACCGACATGCCAGGAATGATGTAAAATATTACATCCCAGATGTTAGGTTGCGTTAGGTTAGGATATACAACGTTATAGACGTATATAATGTCCCCATCGAGAAGCAGGCGACGACACGCCAGGATTGTTGTAAAATATTACATCCCAGATGTTAGGTTGCCTTAGGCTAGGATATATATCGTTATAGACGTATACAATGTTCCCACCGAGAAGTTGGGACCGACATGCCAGGAATGTTGTAAAATATTGCATCCGAGATGTTAGGTTCCCTTAGGTTAGTATATATATCGTTATAGACGTATATAATGTTCCCACCGAGAAATAGGGGCCGGCATGTCAGGTATGTTGTAAAACATTTCACCTGAGATGTTAGGTTCCCTTAGGTTAGGATATACAACGCTGTAGACGTATAGAATGTTCCCACCGAGACGTAGGGACCGACATGCCAGGAATGTTGTAAAATATTACATCCGAGATGTTAGGTTGCCTTAGGCTAGGATATATATCGTTATAGACGTATACAATGTTCCCACCGAGAAGTAGGGACCGACATGCCAGGAATGTTGTAAAATATTACATCCGAGATGTTAGGTTGCCTTAGGCTAGGATATATATCGTTATAGACGTATACAATGTTCCCACCGAGAAGTAGGGACCGACATGCCAGGAATGTTGTAAAATATTACATTCCAGATGTTAGGTGGCGTTAGTTTAGGCTATACAACGTTATAGACGTATATAATGTCCCCATCGAGAAGCAGGCGACGCCACGCCAGGAATGTTGTAAAATATAACTTCCGAGATGTTAGGTTCCCTTAGGTTAGGATACATATCGCTATAGACGAATATAACGTTCCCACCGATACGTAGGGACCGACATGCCAGGAATGTTGTAAAATATTTCACCTGAGATGTTAGGTTCCCTTAGGTTAGTATATACAACGCTGTAGACGTATATAATGTTCCCAGCGAGACGTAGGGACCGACATGCCAGGAATGATGGTAAATATTACATCCCAGATGTTAGGTTGCGTTAGGTTAGGATATACAACGTTATAGACGTATATAATGTCCCCATCGAGAAGCAGGCGACGACACGCCAGGATTGTTGTAAAATATTACATCCCAGATGTTAGGTTGCCTTAGGCTAGGATATATATCGTTATAGACGTATACAATGTTCCCACCGAGAAGTTGGGACCGACATGCCAGGAATGTTGTAAAATATTGCATCCGAGATGTTAGGTTCCCTTAGGTTAGGATATATATCGTTATAGACGTATATAATGTTCCCACCGAGAAATAGGGGCCGACATGTCTGGAATGTTGTAAAACATTTCACCTGAGATGTTAGGTTCCCTTAGGTTAGGATATACAACGCTGTAGACGTATAGAATGTTCCCACCGAGACGTAGGGACCGACATGCCAGGAATGATGTAAAATATTACATCCCAGATGTTAGGTTGCGTTAGGTTAGGATAAACAACGTTATAGACGTATATAATGTCCCCATCGAGAAGCAGGCGACGACACGCCAGGAATGTTGTAAAATATTACATCCCAGATGTTAGGTTGCCTTAGGCTAGGATATATATCGTTATAGACGTATACAATGTTCCCACCGAGATGTTGGGACCGACATGCCAGGAATGTTGTAATTTATTGCATCCGAGATGTTACGTTCCCTTAGGTTAGGATATATATCGTTATAGACGTATATAATGTTCCCACCGAGACGTAGGGACCGACATGCCAGGAATGTTGTAAAATATTACATCCCAGATATTAGGTTGCGTTAGGTTAGGATATACAACGTTATAGACGTTTATAATGTCCCCTTCGAGAAGCAGGCGACGACACGCCAGAATGTTGTAAAGCATTAAATTCGACATGTTAGGTTGCCTTAGGCAGGACATATATCGTTATAGACGAATACAATGTTCCCACCAAGAAGTAGAGACCGACATGCCAGGAATGTTGTAAAATATTACATCCGAGATGTTAGGTTGCCTTAGGTTAGGATATACAAAGTTATAGATGTACATAATGTCCCCATCCAGAAGTAGGCGACGACACGCCAGGAATGTTGTAAAATATTACATCCCAGATATTAGGTTGCGTTAGGTTAGGATATACAATGTTATAGACGTATAGAATGTTCCCACCGGGACGTAGGTTCTGACATGCCAGGAATGTTGTAAAATATTACATTCGAGATGTTAGGTTGCCTTAGGTCAGCATATACAACGTTATAGATGTATATAATGTCCCGATCGAGAAGTAGGCGACGGCACGCCAGGAATGTTGTAAAATATTACATTCGACATGTTAGGTCGCCTTAGGCTAGGATATATAACGTTATAGACGTATTTAATGTTCCCACCGAGAAATAGGGGCCGACATGCCAGGAATGTTGTAAAATATTACATCCCAGATGATAGGTTGCCTCAGGCTAGGATATATATCGTTATAGACGTATATAATGTCCCCATCGAGAAGCAGGCGACGACACGCCAGGAATGTTGTAAAATATTACATCCGAGATGTTAGGTTGCCTCAGGCTAGGATATATATCGTTATAGACGTATACAATGTTCCCACCGAGAAGTTGGGACCGACATGATAGGAATGTTGTAAAATATTGCATCCGAGATGTTAGGTTCCCTTAGGTTTGGATATATATCGTTATAGACGTATATAATGTTCCCACCGAGAAATAGGGGCCGACATGTCAGGAATGTTGTAAAACATTTCACCTGAGATGTTAGGTTCCCTTAGGTGAGGATATACAACGCTGTAGACATATAGAATTTTCCCACCGAGACGTAGGGACCGACATGCCAGGAATGATGTAAAATATTACATCCCAGATGTTAGGTTGCGTTATGTTAGGATATGCAACGTTATAGACGTATATAATGTCCCCATCGAGAAGCAGGCGACGCCACGCCAGGAATGTTGTAAAATATAACATCCGAGATGTTAGGTTCCCTTAGGTTAGGATACATATCGTTATAGACGTATATAACGTTCCCACCGAGACGTAGGGACCGACATGCCAGGAATGTTGTAAAATATTACATCCCAGATGATAGGTTGCGTTAGGTTAGTATATACAACGTTATAGACGTATATAATGTACCCGCCGAGACGTAGGGACCGACATGCCAGGAATGTTGTAAAATATTACATTCGACATGTTAGGTTGCCCTAGGCTAGGATATATATCGTTATAGACGAATACAATGTTCCCACCGAGAAATAGGGACCGACATGCCAGGAATGTTGTAAAATATTACATCCGAGATGTTATGTTCTCTTAGGTTAGGATATATATCGTTATAGACGAATATAACGTTCCCACCGAGACGTAGGGACCGACATGCCAGGAATGTTGTAAAATATTACATACCAGATGTTAGGTTGCGTTAGGTTAGGATATAAAACGTTATAGACGTATATAATGTCCCCATCGAGAAGCAGGCGACGACACGCCAGGAATGTTGTAAAATATTACATTCGACATGTTAGGTTGCCTTAGGCTAGGATATCCATCGTTATAGACGAATACAATGTTCCCACCGATACGTAGGGACCGACATGCCAGGAATGTTGTAAAATATTACATACCAGATGTTAGGTTGCGTCAGGTTAGGATATACAACGTTATAGACGTATATAATGTCCCCATCGAGAAGCAGGCGACGACACGCCAGGAATGTTGTAAAATATTACATTCGACATGTTAGGTTGCCTTAGGCTAGGATATATATCGTTATAGACGAATACAATGTTCCCACCGATACGTAGGGACCGACATGCCAGGAATGTTGTAAAATATTACATACCAGATGTTAGGTTGCTTCAGGTTAGGATATACAACGTTATAGACGTATATAATGTCCCCATCGAGAAGCAGGCGACGACACGCCAGGAATGTTGTAAAATATTACATCCGAGATGTTAGGTTGCCTTAGGCTAGGATATATATCGTTATAGACGTATACAATGTTCCCACCGAGAAGTAGGGACCGACATGCCAGGAATGTTGTAAAATATTACATTCCAGATGTTAGGTGGCGTTAGTTTAGGATATCCAACGTTATAGACGTATATAATGTCCCCATCGAGAAGCAGGCGACGCCACGCCAGGAATGTTGTAAAATATAACATCCGAGATGTTAGGTTCCCTTAGGTTAGGATACATATCGTTATAGACGTATATAACGTTCCCACCGAGACGTAGGGACCGACATGCCAGGAATGTTGTAAAATATTACATCCCAGATGATAGGTTGCGTTAGGTTAGTATATACAACGTTATAGACGTATATAATGTACCCGCCGAGACGTAGGGACCGACATGCCAGGAATGTTGTAAAATATTACATTCGACATGTTAGGTTGCCCTAGGCTAGGATATATATCGTTATAGACGAATACAATGTTCCCACCGAGAAATAGGGACCGACATGCCAGGAATGTTGTAAAATATTACATCCGAGATGTTAAGTTCTCTTAGGTTAGGATATATATCGTTATAGACGAATATAAGGTTCCCACCGAGACGTAGGGACCGACATGCCAGGAATGTTGTAAAATATTACGTACCAGATGTTAGGTTGCGTTAGGTTAGGATATAAAACGTTATAGACGTATATAATGTCCCCATCGAGAAGCAGGCGACGACACGCCAGGAATGTTGTAAAATATTACATCCGAGATGTTAGGTTGCCTTAGGCTAGGATATATATCGTTATAGACGTATACAATGTTCCCACCGAGAAGTAGGGGCCGACATGCCAGGAATGTTGTAAAATATTACATTCGAGATGTTATGTTGCCTTACGTTAGGATACATAACGTTATAGACGTATATAATGTTCCCACCGAAAAGTTGGAGCCGACGCGTCAGGAATGTTGTAAAATATTACACCTGAGATGTTAGGTTCCCTTAGGTTAACATATACAACGCTATATACGTATAGAATGTTCCCACCGAGACGTAGGGACCGACATGCCAGGAATAATGTAAAATATTACATCCCAGACGTTAGGTTGCGTTAGGTTAGGATATACAACGTTATAGACGTATATAATGTCCCCTTCGAGAAGCAGGCGACGACACGCGAGAATATAGTAAAATATAACATTCGACATGTTAGGTTGCCTTAGGCTAGGATATATAACGTTATGGACGTATATAATGTCCCCATCGAGAAGTAGGCGACGACACGCCAGGAATGTTGTAAAATATTACATTCGACATGTTAGGTCGCCTTAGGCTAGGATATATAACGTTATAGACGTATATAATGTTCCCACCGAGAAATAGGGGCCGACATGTCAGGCATGTTGTAAAATATTTCACCTGAGATGTTAGGTTCCCTTAGGTTAGGATATACAACGCTGTAGACGTATAGAATGTTCCCACCGAGACGTAGGGACCGACATGCCAGGAATGTTGTAAAATATAACATCCGAGATGTTTGGTTCCCTTAGGTTAGGATACATATCGTTATAGACGTATATAACCTTCCCACCGAGACGTAGGGACCGACATGCCAGGAATGTTGTAAAATATTACATCCCAGATGATAGGTTGCGTTAGGTTAGAATATACAACGTTATAGACGTATATAATGTACCCGCCGAGACGTAGGGACCGACATGCCAGGAATGTTGTAAAATATTACATCCTAGATGTTAGGTTGCGTTAGGTTAGGATATACAACGTTATAGACGTTTATAATGTCCCCTTCGAGAAGCAGGCGACGACACGCCAGAATGTTGTAAAGCATTACATTCGACATGTTAGGTTGCCTTAGGCTGGGACATATATCGATACAGACGTATACAATGTTCCCACCAAGAAGTAGAGACCGACATGCCAGGAATATTGTAAAATATTACATCCGAGATGTTAAGTTCTCTTAGGTTAGGATATATATCGTTATAGACGAATATAACGTTCCCACCGAGACGTAGGGACCGACATGCCAGGAATGTTGTAAAATATTGCATACCAGATGTTAGGTTGCGTTAGGTTAGGATATAAAACGTTATAGACGTATATAATGTCCCCATCGAGAAGCAGGCGACGACACGCCAGGAATGTTGTAAAATATTACATCCGAGATGTTAGGTTGCCTTAGGCTAGGATATATATCGTTATAGACATATACAATGTTCCCACCGAGAAGTAGGGGCCGACATGCCAGGAATGTTGTAAAATATTACATTCGAGATGTTATGTTGCCTTACGTTAGGATACATAACGTTATAGACGTATATAATGTTCCCACCGAAAAGTTGGAGCCGACGCTTCAGGAATGGTGTAAAATATTACACCTGAGATGTTAGGTTCCCTTAGGTTAACATATACAACGCTATAGACGTATAGAATGTTCCCACCGATACGTAGGGACCGACATGCCAGGAATGTTGTAAAATATTACATACCAGATGTTAGGTTGCGTCAGGTTAGGATATACAACGTTATAGACGTATATAATGTCCCCATCGAGAAGCAGGCGACGACACGCCAGGAATGTTGTAAAATATTACATCCGAGATGTTAGGTTGCCTTAGGCTAGGATATATATCGTTATAGACGTATACAATGTTCCCACCGAGAAGTAGGGGCCGACATGCCAGGAATGTTGTAAAATATTACATTCGAGATGTTATGTTGCCTTACGTTAGGATACATAACGTTATAGACGTATATAATGTTCCCACCGAAAAGTTGGAGCCGACGCGTCAGGAATGTTGTAAAATATTACACCTGAGATGTTAGGTTCCCTTAGGTTAACATATACAACGCTATAGACGTATAGAATGTTCCCACCGAGACGTAGGGACCGACATGCCAGGAATAATGTAAAATATTACATCCCAGACGTTAGGTTGCGTTAGGTTAGGATATACAACGTTATAGACGTATATAATGTCCCCTTCGAGAAGCAGGCGACGACACGCGAGAATATAGTAAAATATAACATTCGACATGTTAGGTTGCCTTAGGCTAGGATATATAACGTTATGGACGTATATAATGTCCCCATCGAGAAGTAGGCGACGACACGCCAGGAATGTTGTAAAATATTACATTCGACATGTTAGGTCGCCTTAGGCTAGGATATATAACGTTATAGACGTATATAATGTTCCCACCGAGAAATAGGGGCCGACATGTCAGGCATGTTGTAAAATATTTCACCTGAGATGTTAGGTTCCCTTAGGTTAGGATATACAACGCTGTAGACGTATAGAATGTTCCCACCGAGACGTAGGGACCGACATGCCAGGAATGTTGTAAAATATAACATCCGAGATGTTAGGTTCCCTTAGGTTAGGATACATATCGTTATAGACGTATATAACCTTCCCACCGAGACGTAGGGACCGACATGCCAGGAATGTTGTAAAATATTACATCCCAGATGATAGGTTGCGTTAGGTTAGTATATACAACGTTATAGACGTATATAATGTACCCGCCGAGACGTAGGGACCGACATGCCAGGAATGTTGTAAAATATTACATTCGACATGTTAGGTTGCCCTAGGCTAGGATATATATCGTTATAGACGAATACAATGTTCCCACCGAGAAATAGGGACCGACATGCCAGGAATGTTGTAAAATATTACATCCGAGATGTTAAGTTCTCTTAGGTTAGGATATATATCGTTATAGACGAATATAAGGTTCCCACCGAGACGTAGGGACCGACATGCCAGGAATGTTGTAAAATATTACGTACCAGATGTTAGGTTGCGTTAGGTTAGGATATAAAACGTTATAGACGTATATAATGTCCCCATCGAGAAGCAGGCGACGACACGCCAGGAATGTTGTAAAATATTACATCCGAGATGTTAGGTTGCCTTAGGCTAGGATATATATCGTTATAGACGTATACAATGTTCCCACCGAGAAGTAGGGGCCGACATGCCAGGAATGTTGTAAAATATTACATTCGAGATGTTATGTTGCCTTACGTTAGGATACATAACGTTATAGACGTATATAATGTTCCCACCGAAAAGTTGGAGCCGACGCGTCAGGAATGTTGTAAAATATTACACCTGAGATGTTAGGTTCCCTTAGGTTAACATATACAACGCTATATACGTATAGAATGTTCCCACCGAGACGTAGGGACCGACATGCCAGGAATAATGTAAAATATTACATCCCAGACGTTAGGTTGCGTTAGGTTAGGATATACAACGTTATAGACGTATATAATGTCCCCTTCGAGAAGCAGGCGACGACACGCGAGAATATAGTAAAATATAACATTCGACATGTTAGGTTGCCTTAGGCTAGGATATATAACGTTATGGACGTATATAATGTCCCCATCGAGAAGTAGGCGACGACACGCCAGGAATGTTGTAAAATATTACATTCGACATGTTAGGTCGCCTTAGGCTAGGATATATAACGTTATAGACGTATATAATGTTCCCACCGAGAAATAGGGGCCGACATGTCAGGCATGTTGTAAAATATTTCACCTGAGATGTTAGGTTCCCTTAGGTTAGGATATACAACGCTGTAGACGTATAGAATGTTCCCACCGAGACGTAGGGACCGACATGCCAGGAATGTTGTAAAATATAACATCCGAGATGTTTGGTTCCCTTAGGTTAGGATACATATCGTTATAGACGTATATAACCTTCCCACCGAGACGTAGGGACCGACATGCCAGGAATGTTGTAAAATATTACATCCCAGATGATAGGTTGCGTTAGGTTAGAATATACAACGTTATAGACGTATATAATGTACCCGCCGAGACGTAGGGACCGACATGCCAGGAATGTTGTAAAATATTACATCCTAGATGTTAGGTTGCGTTAGGTTAGGATATACAACGTTATAGACGTTTATAATGTCCCCTTCGAGAAGCAGGCGACGACACGCCAGAATGTTGTAAAGCATTACATTCGACATGTTAGGTTGCCTTAGGCTGGGACATATATCGATACAGACGTATACAATGTTCCCACCAAGAAGTAGAGACCGACATGCCAGGAATATTGTAAAATATTACATCCGAGATGTTAAGTTCTCTTAGGTTAGGATATATATCGTTATAGACGAATATAACGTTCCCACCGAGACGTAGGGACCGACATGCCAGGAATGTTGTAAAATATTGCATACCAGATGTTAGGTTGCGTTAGGTTAGGATATAAAACGTTATAGACGTATATAATGTCCCCATCGAGAAGCAGGCGACGACACGCCAGGAATGTTGTAAAATATTACATCCGAGATGTTAGGTTGCCTTAGGCTAGGATATATATCGTTATAGACATATACAATGTTCCCACCGAGAAGTAGGGGCCGACATGCCAGGAATGTTGTAAAATATTACATTCGAGATGTTATGTTGCCTTACGTTAGGATACATAACGTTATAGACGTATATAATGTTCCCACCGAAAAGTTGGAGCCGACGCTTCAGGAATGGTGTAAAATATTACACCTGAGATGTTAGGTTCCCTTAGGTTAACATATACAACGCTATAGACGTATAGAATGTTCCCACCGATACGTAGGGACCGACATGCCAGGAATGTTGTAAAATATTACATACCAGATGTTAGGTTGCGTCAGGTTAGGATATACAACGTTATAGACGTATATAATGTCCCCATCGAGAAGCAGGCGACGACACGCCAGGAATGTTGTAAAATATTACATCCGAGATGTTAGGTTGCCTTAGGCTAGGATATATATCGTTATAGACGTATACAATGTTCCCACCGAGAAGTAGGGGCCGACATGCCAGGAATGTTGTAAAATATTACATTCGAGATGTTATGTTGCCTTACGTTAGGATACATAACGTTATAGACGTATATAATGTTCCCACCGAAAAGTTGGAGCCGACGCGTCAGGAATGTTGTAAAATATTACACCTGAGATGTTAGGTTCCCTTAGGTTAACATATACAACGCTATAGACGTATAGAATGTTCCCACCGAGACGTAGGGACCGACATGCCAGGAATAATGTAAAATATTACATCCCAGACGTTAGGTTGCGTTAGGTTAGGATATACAACGTTATAGACGTATATAATGTCCCCTTCGAGAAGCAGGCGACGACACGCGAGAATATAGTAAAATATAACATTCGACATGTTAGGTTGCCTTAGGCTAGGATATATAACGTTATGGACGTATATAATGTCCCCATCGAGAAGTAGGCGACGACACGCCAGGAATGTTGTAAAATATTACATTCGACATGTTAGGTCGCCTTAGGCTAGGATATATAACGTTATAGACGTATATAATGTTCCCACCGAGAAATAGGGGCCGACATGTCAGGCATGTTGTAAAATATTTCACCTGAGATGTTAGGTTCCCTTAGGTTAGGATATACAACGCTGTAGACGTATAGAATGTTCCCACCGAGACGTAGGGACCGACATGCCAGGAATGTTGTAAAATATAACATCCGAGATGTTTGGTTCCCTTAGGTTAGGATACATATCGTTATAGACGTATATAACCTTCCCACCGAGACGTAGGGACCGACATGCCAGGAATGTTGTAAAATATTACATCCCAGATGATAGGTTGCGTTAGGTTAGTATATACAACGTTATAGACGTATATAATGTACCCGCCGAGACGTAGGGACCGACATGCCAGGAATGTTGTAAAATATTACATTCGACATGTTAGGTTGCCCTAGGCTAGGATATATATCGTTATAGACGAATACAATGTTCCCACCGAGAAATAGGGACCGACATGCCAGGAATGTTGTAAAATATTACATCCGAGATGTTAAGTTCTCTTAGGTTAGGATATATATCGTTATAGACGAATATAAGGTTCCCACCGAGACGTAGGGACCGACATGCCAGGAATGTTGTAAAATATTACGTACCAGATGTTAGGTTGCGTTAGGTTAGGATATAAAACGTTATAGACGTATATAATGTCCCCATCGAGAAGCAGGCGACGACACGCCAGGAATGTTGTAAAATATTACATTCGACATGTTAGGTCGCCTTAGGCTAGGATATATAACGTTATAGACGTATATAATGTTCCCACCGAGAAATAGGGGCCGACATGTCAGGCATGTTGTAAAATATTTCACCTGAGATGTTAGGTTCCCTTAGGTTAGGATATACAACGCTGTAGACGTATAGAATGTTCCCACCGAGACGTAGGGACCGACATGCCAGGAATGTTGTAAAATATAACATCCGAGATGTTTGGTTCCCTTAGGTTAGGATACATATCGTTATAGACGTATATAACCTTCCCACCGAGACGTAGGGACCGACATGCCAGGAATGTTGTAAAATATTACATCCCAGATGATAGGTTGCGTTAGGTTAGAATATACAACGTTATAGACGTATATAATGTCCCCATCGAGAAGCAGGCGACGCCACGCCAGGAATGTTGTAAAATATAACATCCGAGATGTTAGGTTCCCTTAGGTTAGGATACATATCGTTATAGACGTATATAACGTTCCCACCGAGACGTAGGGACCGACATGCCAGGAATGTTGTAAAATATTACATCCCAGATGATAGGTTGCGTTAGGTTAGTATATACAACGTTATAGACGTATATAATGTACCCGCCGAGACGTAGGGACCGACATGCCAGGAATGTTGTAAAATATTACATTCGACATGTTAGGTTGCCCTAGGCTAGGATATATATCGTTATAGACGAATACAATGTTCCCACCGAGAAATAGGGACCGACATGCCAGGAATGTTGTAAAATATTACATCCGAGATGTTAAGTTCTCTTAGGTTAGGATATATATCGTTATAGACGAATATAAGGTGCCCACCGAGACGTAGGGACCGACATGCCAGGAATGTTGTAAAATATTACGTACCAGATGTTAGGTTGCGTTAGGTTAGGATATAAAACGTTATAGACGTATATAATGTCCCCATCGAGAAGCAGGCGACGACACGCCAGGAATGTTGTAAAATATTACATCCGAGATGTTAGGTTGCCTTAGGCTAGGATATATATCGTTATAGACGTATATAATGTTCCCACCGAAAAGTTGGAGCCGACGCGTCAGGAATGTTGTAAAATATTACACCTGAGATGTTAGGTTCCCTTAGGTTAACATATACAACGCTATATACGTATAGAATGTTCCCACCGAGACGTAGGGACCGACATGCCAGGAATAATGTAAAATATTACATCCCAGACGTTAGGTTGCGTTAGGTTAGGATATACAACGTTATAGACGTATATAATGTCCCCTTCGAGAAGCAGGCGACGACACGCGAGAATATAGTAAAATATAACATTCGACATGTTAGGTTGCCTTAGGCTAGGATATATAACGTTATGGACGTATATAATGTCCCCATCGAGAAGTAGGCGACGACACGCCAGGAATGTTGTAAAATATTACATTCGACATGTTAGGTCGCCTTAGGCTAGGATATATAACGTTATAGACGTATATAATGTTCCCACCGAGAAATAGGGGCCGACATGTCAGGCATGTTGTAAAATATTTCACCTGAGATGTTAGGTTCCCTTAGGTTAGGATATACAACGCTGTAGACGTATAGAATGTTCCCACCGAGACGTAGGGACCGACATGCCAGGAATGTTGTAAAATATAACATCCGAGATGTTTGGTTCCCTTAGGTTAGGATACATATCGTTATAGACGTATATAACCTTCCCACCGAGACGTAGGGACCGACATGCCAGGAATGTTGAAAAATATTACATCCCAGATGATAGGTTGCGTTAGGTTAGAATATACAACGTTATAGACGTATATAATGTACCCGCCGAGACGTAGGGACCGACATGCCAGGAATGTTGTAAAATATTACATCCTAGATGTTAGGTTGCGTTAGGTTAGGATATACAACGTTATAGACGTTTATAATGTCCCCTTCGAGAAGCAGGCGACGACACGCCAGAATGTTGTAAAGCATTATGTTCGACATGTTAGGTTGCCTTAGGCTAGGACATATATCGTTACAGACGTATACAATGTTCCCACCAAGAAGTAGAGACCGACATGCCAGGAATATTGTAAAATATTACATCCGAGATGTTAAGTTCTCTTAGGTTAGGATATATATCGTTATAGACGAATATAACGTTCCCACCGAGACGTAGGGACCGACATGCCAGGAATGTTGTAAAATATTGCATACCAGATGTTAGGTTGCGTTAGGTTAGGATATAAAACGTTATAGACGTATATAATGTCCCCATCGAGAAGCGGCCGGCGACACGCCAGGAATGTTGTAAAATATTACATCCGAGATGTTAGGTTGCCTTAGGCTAGGATATATATCGTTATAGACGTATACAATGTTCCCACCGAGAAGTAGGGGCCGACATGCCAGGAATGTTGTAAAATATTACATTCGAGATGTTATGTTGCCTTACGTTAGGATACATAACGTTATAGACGTATATAATGTTCCCACCGAAAAGTTGGAGCCGACGCTTCAGGAATGGTGTAAAATATTACACCTGAGATGTTAGGTTCCCTTAGGTTAACATATACAACGCTATAGACGTATAGAATGTTCCCACCGATACGTAGGGACCGACATGCCAGGAATGTTGTAAAATATTACATACCAGATGTTAGGTTGCGTCAGGTTAGGATATGCAACGTTATAGACGTATATAATGTCCCCTTCGAGAAGCAGGCGACCACACGCGAGAATATAGTAAAATATAACATTCGACATGTTAGGTTGCCTTAGGCTAGGATATATAACGTTATGGACGTATATAATGTCCCCATCGAGAAGTAGGCGACGACACGCCAGGAATGTTGTAAAATATTACATTCGACATGTTAGGTCGCCTTAGGCTAGGATATATAACGTTATAGACGTATATAATGTTCCCACCGAGAAATAGGGGCCGACATGTCAGGCATGTTGTAAAATATTTCACCTGAGATGTTAGGTTCCCTTAGGTTAGGATATACAACGCTGTAGACGTATAGAATGTTCCCACCGAGACGTACGGACCGACATGCCAGGAATGTTGTAAAATATAACATCCGAGATGTTTGGTTCCCTTAGGTTAGGATACATATCGTTATAGACGTATATAACCTTCCCACCGAGACGTAGGGACCGACATGCCAGGAATGTTGTAAAATATTACATCCCAGATGATAGGTTGCGTTAGGTTAGAATATACAACGTTATAGACGTATATAATGTCCCCATCGAGAAGCAGGCGACGACACGCCAGGAATGTTGTAAAATATAACATCCGAGATGTTAGGTTCCCTTAGGTTAGGATACATATCGTTATAGACGTATATAACGTTCCCACCGAGAAGTAGGGACCGACATGCCAGGAATGTTGTAAAATATTACATCCCAGATGATAGGTTGCGTTAGGTTAGTATATACAACGTTATAGACGTATATAATGTACCCACCGAGACGTAGGGACCGACATGCCAGGAATGTTGTAAAATATTACATTCGACATGTTAGGTTGCCCTAGGCTAGGATATATATCGTTATAGACGAATACAATGTTCCCACCGAGAAATAGGAACCGACATGCCAGGAATGTTGTAAAATATTACATCCGAGATGTTAAGTTCTCTTAGGTTAGGATATATATCGTTATAGACGAATATAAGGTTCCCACCGAGACGTAGGGACCGACATGCCAGGAATGTTGTAAAATATTACGTACCAGATGTTAGGTTGCGTTAGGTTAGGATATAAAACGTTATAGACGTATATAATGTCCCCATCGAGAAGCAGGCGACGACACGCCAGGAATGTTGTAAAATATTACATCCGAGATGTTAGGTTGCCTTAGGCTAGGATATATATCGTTATAGACGTATACAATGTTCCCACCGAGAAGTAGGGGCCGACATGCCAGGAATGTTGTAAAATATTACATTCGAGATGTTATGTTGCCTTACGTTAGGATACATAACGTTATAGACGTATATAATGTTCCCACCGAAAAGTTGGAGCCGACGCGTCAGGAATGTTGTAAAATATTACACCTGAGATGTTAGGTTCCCTTAGGTTAACATATACAACGCTATAGACGTATAGAATGTTCCCACCGAGACGTAGGGACCGACATGACAGGAATAATGTAAAATATTACATCCCAGACGTTAGGTTGCGTTAGGTTAGGATATACAACGTTATAGACGTATATAATGTCCCCTTCGAGAAGCAGGCGACGACACGCGAGAATATAGTAAAATATAACATTCGACATGTTAGGTTGCCTTAGGCTAGGATATATAACGTTATGGACGTATATAATGTCCCCATCGAGAAGTAGGCGACGACACGCCAGGAATGTTGTAAAATATTACATTCGACATGTTAGGTCGCCTTAGGCTAGGATATATAACGTTATAGACGTATATAATGTTCCCACCGAGAAATAGGGGCCGACATGTCAGGCATGTTGTAAAATATTTCACCTGAGATGTTAGGTTCCCTTAGGTTAGGATATACAACGCTGTAGACGTATAGAATGTTCCCACCGAGACGTAGGGACCGACATGCCAGGAATGTTGTAAAATATAACATCCGAGATGTTTGGTTCCCTTAGGTTAGGATACATATCGTTATAGACGTATATAACCTTCCCACCGAGACGTAGGGACCGACATGCCAGGAATGTTGTAAAATATTACATCCCAGATGATAGGTTGCGTTAGGTTAGAATATACAACGTTATAGACGTATATAATGTACCCGCCGAGACGTAGGGACCGACATGCCAGGAATGTTGTAAAATATTACATCCTAGATGTTAGGTTGCGTTAGGTTAGGATATACAACGTTATAGACGTATATAATGTCCCCATCGAGAAGCAGGCGACGACACGCCAGGAATGTTGTAAAATATAACATCCGAGATGTTAGGTTCCCTTAGGTTAGGATACATATCGTTATAGACGTATATAACGTTCCCACCGAGAAGTAGGGACCGACATGCCAGGAATGTTGTAAAATATTACATCCCAGATGATAGGTTGCGTTAGGTTAGTATATACAACGTTATAGACGTATATAATGTACCCACCGAGACGTAGGGACCGACATGCCAGGAATGTTGTAAAATATTACATTCGACATGTTAGGTTGCCCTAGGCTAGGATATATATCGTTATAGACGAATACAATGTTCCCACCGAGAAATAGGAACCGACATGCCAGGAATGTTGTAAAATATTACATCCGAGATGTTAAGTTCTCTTAGGTTAGGATATATATCGTTATAGACGAATATAAGGTTCCCACCGAGACGTAGGGACCGACATGCCAGGAATGTTGTAAAATATTACGTACCAGATGATAGGTTGCGTTAGGTTAGGATATAAAACGTTATAGACGTATATAATGTCCCCATCGAGAAGCAGGCGACGACACGCCAGGAATGTTGTAAAATATTACATCCGAGATGTTAGGTTGCCTTAGGCTAGGATATATATCGTTATAGACGTATACAATGTTCCCACCGAGAAGTAGGGGCCGACATGCCAGGAATGTTGTAAAATATTACATTCGAGATGTTATGTTGCCTTACGTTAGGATACATAACGTTATAGACGTATATAATGTTCCCACCGAAAAGTTGGAGCCGACGCGTCAGGAATGTTGTAAAATATTACACCTGAGATGTTAGGTTCCCTTAGGTTAACATATACAACGCTATAGACGTATAGAATGTTCCCACCGAGACGTAGGGACCGACATGACAGGAATAATGTAAAATATTACATCCCAGACGTTAGGTTGCGTTAGGTTAGGATATACAACGTTATAGACGTATATAATGTCCCCTTCGAGAAGCAGGCGACGACACGCGAGAATATAGTAAAATATAACATTCGACATGTTAGGTTGCCTTAGGCTAGGATATATAACGTTATGGACGTATATAATGTCCCCATCGAGAAGTAGGCGACGACACGCCAGGAATGTTGTAAAATATTACATTCGACATGTTAGGTCGCCTTAGGCTAGGATATATAACGTTATAGACGTATATAATGTTCCCACCGAGAAATAGGGGCCGACATGTCAGGCATGTTGTAAAATATTTCACCTGAGATGTTAGGTTCCCTTAGGTTAGGATATACAACGCTGTAGACGTATAGAATGTTCCCACCGAGACGTAGGGACCGACATGCCAGGAATGTTGTAAAATATAACATCCGAGATGTTTGGTTCCCTTAGGTTAGGATACATATCGTTATAGACGTATATAACCTTCCCACCGAGACGTAGGGACCGACATGCCAGGAATGTTGTAAAATATTACATCCCAGATGATAGGTTGCGTTAGGTTAGAATATACAACGTTATAGACGTATATAATGTACCCGCCGAGACGTAGGGACCGACATGCCAGGAATGTTGTAAAATATTACATCCTAGATGTTAGGTTGCGTTAGGTTAGGATATACAACGTTATAGACGTATATAATGTCCCCATCGAGAAGCAGGCGACGACACGCCAGGAATGTTGTAAAATATAACATCCGAGATGTTAGGTTCCCTTAGGTTAGGATACATATCGTTATAGACGTATATAACGTTCCCACCGAGAAGTAGGGACCGACATGCCAGGAATGTTGTAAAATATTACATCCCAGATGATAGGTTGCGTTAGGTTAGTATATACAACGTTATAGACGTATATAATGTACCCACCGAGACGTAGGGACCGACATGCCAGGAATGTTGTAAAATATTACATTCGACATGTTAGGTTGCCCTAGGCTAGGATATATATCGTTATAGACGAATACAATGTTCCCACCGAGAAATAGGGACCGACATGCCAGGAATGTTGTAAAATATTACATCCGAGATGTTAAGTTCTCTTAGGTTAGGATATATATCGTTATAGACGAATATAAGGTTCCCACCGAGACGTAGGGACCGACATGCCAGGAATGTTGTAAAATATTACGTACCAGATGTTAGGTTGCGTTAGGTTAGGATATAAAACGTTATAGACGTATATAATGTCCCCATCGAGAAGCAGGCGACGACACGCCAGGAACGTTGTAAAATATTACATACGAGATGTTAGGTTGCCTTAGGCTAGGATATATATCGTTATAGACGTATACAATGTTCCCACCGAGAAGTAGGGGCCGACATGCCAGGAATGTTGTAAAATATTACATTCGAGATGTTATGTTGCCTTACGTTAGGATACATAACGTTATAGACGTATATAATGTTCCCACCGAAAAGTTGGAGCCGACGCGTCAGGAATGTTGTAAAATATTACACCTGAGATGTTAGGTTCCCTTAGGTTAACATATACAACGCTATAGACGTATAGAATGTTCCCACCGAGACGTAGGGACCGACATGCCAGGAATAATGTAAAATATTACATCCCAGACGTTAGGTTGCGTTAGGTTAGGATATACAACGTTATAGACGTATATAATGTCCCCTTCGAGAAGCAGGCGACGACACGCGAGAATATAGTAAAATATAACATTCGACATGTTAGGTTGCCTTAGGCTAGGATATATAACGTTATGGACGTATATAATGTCCCCATCGAGAAGTAGGCGACGACACGCCAGGAATGTTGTAAAATATTACATTCGACATGTTAGGTCGCCTTAGGCTAGGATATATAACGTTATAGACGTATATAATGTTCCCACCGAGAAATAGGGGCCGACATGTCAGGCATGTTGTAAAATATTTCACCTGAGATGTTAGGTTCCCTTAGGTTAGGATATACAACGCTGTAGACGTATAGAATGTACCCACCGAGACGTAGGGACCGACATGCCAGGAATGTTGTAAAATATAACATCCGAGATGTTTGGTTCCCTTAGGTTAGGATACATATCGTTATAGACGTATATAACCTTCCCACCGAGACGTAGGGACCGACATGCCAGGAATGTTGTAAAATATTACATCCCAGATGATAGGTTGCGTTAGGTTAGAATATACAACGTTATAGACGTATATAATGTACCCGCCGAGACGTAGGGACCGACATGCCAGGAATGTTGTAAAATATTACATCCTAGATGTTAGGTTGCGTTAGGTTAGGATATACAACGTTATAGACGTTTATAATGTCCCCTTCGAGAAGCAGGCGACGACACGCCAGAATGTTGTAAAGCATTATGTTCGACATGTTAGGTTGCCTTAGGCTAGGACATATATCGTTACAGACGTATACAATGTTCCCACCAAGAAGTAGAGACCGACATGCCAGGAATATTGTAAAATATTACATCCGAGATGTTAAGTTCTCTTAGGTTAGGATATATATCGTTATAGACGAATATAACGTTCCCACCGAGACGTAGGGACCGACATGCCAGGAATGTTGTAAAATATTGCATACCAGATGTTAGGTTGCGTTAGGTTAGGATATAAAACGTTATAGACGTATATAATGTCCCCATCGAGAAGCAGGCGACGACACGCCAGGAATGTTGTAAAATATTACATCCGAGATGTTAGGTTGCCTTAGGCTAGGATATATATCGTTATAGACGTATACAATGTTCCCACCGAGAAGTAGGGGCCGACATGCCAGGAATGTTGTAAAATATTACATTCGAGATGTTATGTTGCCTTACGTTAGGATACATAACGTTATAGACGTATATAATGTTCCCACCGAAAAGTTGGAGCCGACGCTTCAGGAATGGTGTAAAATATTACACCTGAGATGTTAGGTTCCCTTAGGTTAACATATACAACGCTATAGACGTATAGAATGTTCCCACCGATACGTAGGGACCGACATGCCAGGAATGTTGTAAAATATTACATACCAGATGTTAGGTTGCGTCAGGTTAGGATATACAACGTTATAGACGTATATAATGTCCCCATCGAGAAGCAGGCGACGACACGCCAGGAATGTTGTAAAATATTACATTCGACATGTTAGGTTGCCTTAGGCTAGGATATATATCGTTATAGACGAATACAATGTTCCCACCGAGAAATAGGGACCGACATGCCAGGAATGTTGTAAAATATTACATCCGAGATGTTAAGTTCTCTTAGGTTAGGATATATATCGTTATAGACGAATATAAGGTTTCCACCGAGACGTAGGGACCGACATGCCAGGAATGTTGTAAAATATTACGTACCAGATGTTAGGTTGCGTTAGGTTAGGATATAAAACGTTATAGACGTATATAATGTCCCCATCGAGAAGCAGGCGACGACACGCCAGGAATGTTGTAAAATATTACATCCGAGATGTTAGGTTGCCTTAGGCTAGGATATATATCGTTATAGACGTATACAATGTTCCCACCGAGAAGTAGGGGCCGACATGCCAGGAATGTTGTAAAATATTACATTCGAGATGTTATGTTGCCTTACGTTAGGATACATAACGTTATAGACGTATATAATGTTCCCACCGAAAAGTTGGAGCCGACGCGTCAGGAATGTTGTAAAATATTACACCTGAGATGTTAGGTTCCCTTAGGTTAACATATACAACGCTATAGACGTATAGAATGTTCCCACCGAGACGTAGGGACCGACATGACAGGAATAATGTAAAATATTACATCCCAGACGTTAGGTTGCGTTAGGTTAGGATATACAACGTTATAGACGTATATAATGTCCCCTTCGAGAAGCAGGCGACGACACGCGAGAATATAGTAAAATATAACATTCGACATGTTAGGTTGCCTTAGGCTAGGATATATAACGTTATGGACGTATATAATGTCCCCATCGAGAAGTAGGCGACGACACGCCAGGAATGTTGTAAAATATTACATTCGACATGTTAGGTCGCCTTAGGCTAGGATATATAACGTTATAGACGTATATAATGTTCCCACCGAGAAATAGGGGCCGACATGTCAGGCATGTTGTAAAATATTTCACCTGAGATGTTAGGTTCCCTTAGGTTAGGATATACAACGCTGTAGACGTATAGAATGTTCCCACCGAGACGTAGGGACCGACATGCCAGGAATGTTGTAAAATATAACATCCGAGATGTTTGGTTCCCTTAGGTTAGGATACATATCGTTATAGACGTATATAACCTTCCCACCGAGACGTAGGGACCGACATGCCAGGAATGTTGTAAAATATTACATCCCAGATGATAGGTTGCGTTAGGTTAGAATATACAACGTTATAGACGTATATAATGTACCCGCCGAGACGTAGGGACCGACATGCCAGGAATGTTGTAAAATATTACATCCTAGATGTTAGGTTGCGTTAGGTTAGGATATACAACGTTATAGACGTATATAATGTCCCCATCGAGAAGCAGGCGACGACACGCCAGGAATGTTGTAAAATATAACATCCGAGATGTTAGGTTCCCTTAGGTTAGGATACATATCGTTATAGACGTATATAACGTTCCCACCGAGAAGTAGGGACCGACATGCCAGGAATGTTGTAAAATATTACATCCCAGATGATAGGTTGCGTTAGGTTAGTATATACAACGTTATAGACGTATATAATGTACCCACCGAGACGTAGGGACCGACATGCCAGGAATGTTGTAAAATATTACATTCGACATGTTAGGTTGCCCTAGGCTAGGATATATATCGTTATAGACGAATACAATGTTCCCACCGAGAAATAGGAACCGACATGCCAGGAATGTTGTAAAATATTACATCCGAGATGTTAAGTTCTCTTAGGTTAGGATATATATCGTTATAGACGAATATAAGGTTCCCACCGAGACGTAGGGACCGACATGCCAGGAATGTTGTAAAATATTACGTACCAGATGTTAGGTTGCGTTAGGTTAGGATATAAAACGTTATAGACGTATATAATGTCCCCATCGAGAAGCAGGCGACGACACGCCAGGAACGTTGTAAAATATTACATCCGAGATGTTAGGTTGCCTTAGGCTAGGATATATATCGTTATAGACGTATACAATGTTCCCACCGAGAAGTAGGGGCCGACATGCCAGGAATGTTGTAAAATATTACATTCGAGATGTTATGTTGCCTTACGTTAGGATACATAACGTTATAGACGTATATAATGTTCCCACCGAAAAGTTGGAGCCGACGCGTCAGGAATGTTGTAAAATATTACACCTGAGATGTTAGGTTCCCTTAGGTTAACATATACAACGCTATAGACGTATAGAATGTTCCCACCGAGACGTAGGGACCGACATGCCAGGAATAATGTAAAATATTACATCCCAGACGTTAGGTTGCGTTAGGTTAGGATATACAACGTTATAGACGTATATAATGTCCCCTTCGAGAAGCAGGCGACGACACGCGAGAATATAGTAAAATATAACATTCGACATGTTAGGTTGCCTTAGGCTAGGATATATAACGTTATGGACGTATATAATGTCCCCATCGAGAATTAGGCGACGACACGCCAGGAATGTTGTAAAATATTACATTCGACATGTTAGGTCGCCTTAGGCTAGGATATATAACGTTATAGACGTATATAATGTTCCCACCGAGAAATAGGGGCCGACATGTCAGGCATGGTGTAAAATATTTCACCTGAGATGTTAGGTTCCCTTAGGTTAGGATATACAACGCTGTAGACGTATAGAATGTTCCCACCGAGACGTAGGGACCGACATGCCAGGAATGTTGTAAAATATAACATCCGAGATGTTTGGTTCCCTTAGGTTAGGATACATATCGTTATAGACGTATATAACCTTCCCACCGAGACGTAGGGACCGACATGCCAGGAATGTTGTAAAATATTACATCCCAGATGATAGGTTGCGTTAGGTTAGAATATACAACGTTATAGACGTATATAATGTACCCGCCGAGACGTAGGGACCGACATGCCAGGAATGTTGTAAAATATTACATCCTAGATGTTAGGTTGCGTTAGGTTAGGATATACAACGTTATAGACGTTTATAATGTCCCCTTCGAGAAGCAGGCGACGACACGCCAGAATGTTGTAAAGCATTACATTCGACATGTTAGGTTGCCTTAGGCTAGGACATATATCGTTACAGACGTATACAATGTTCCCACCAAGAAGTAGAGACCGACATGCCAGGAATATTGTAAAATATTACATCCGAGATGTTAAGTTCTCTTAGGTTAGGATATATATCGTTATAGACGAATATAACGTTCCCACCGAGACGTAGGGACCGACATGCCAGGAATGTTGTAAAATATTGCATACCAGATGTTAGGTTGCGTTAGGTTAGGATATAAAACGTTATAGACGTATATAATGTCCCCATCGAGAAGCAGGCGACGACACGCCAGGAATGTTGTAAAATATTACATCCGAGATGTTAGGTTGCCTTAGGCTAGGATATATATCGTTATAGACGTATACAATGTTCCCACCGAGAAGTAGGGGCCGACATGCCAGGAATGTTGTAAAATATTA
Source organism: Xylocopa violacea (assembly GCA_963969225.1). Taxonomy (NCBI): domain Eukaryota; kingdom Metazoa; phylum Arthropoda; class Insecta; order Hymenoptera; family Apidae; genus Xylocopa; species Xylocopa violacea. Next base: position 29,388,796 of record CAXAJV010000001.1, read on the forward strand.
CATTCGAGATGTTATGTTGCCTTACGTCAGGATACATAACGTTATAGACGTATATAATGTTCCCACCGAAAAGTTGGAGCCGACGCGTCAGGAATGTTGTAAAATATTACACCTGAGATGTTAGGTTCCCTTAGGTTAACATATACAACGCTATAGACGTATAGAATGTTCCCACCGAGACGTAGGGACCGACATGCCAGGAATAATGTAAAATATTACATCCCAGATGTTAGGTTGCGTTAGGTTAGGATATACAACGTTATAGACGTATATAATGTCCCCATCGAGAAGCTGGCGACGACACGCCAGGAATGTTGTAAAATATTACATTCGACATGTTAGGTTGCCTTAGGCTAGGATATATATCGTTATAGACGAATACAATGTTCCCACCGATACGTAGGGACCGACATGCCAGGAATGTTGTAAAATATTACATACCAGATGTTAGGTTGCGTCAGGTTAGGATATACAACGTTATAGAAGTATATAATGTCCCCATCGAGAAGCAGGCGACGACACGCCAGGAATGTTGTAAAATATTACATCCGAGATGTTAGGTTGCCTTAGGCTAGGATATATATCGTTATAGACGTATACAATGTTCCCACCGAGAAGTAGGGACCGACATGCCAGGAATGTTGTAAAATATTACATTCCAGATGTTAGGTGGCGTTAGTTTAGGATATCCAACGTTATAGACGTATATAATGTCCCCATCGAGAAACAGGCGACGACACGCCAGGAATGTTGTAATATATAACATCCGAGATGTTAGGTTCCCTTAGGTTAGGATACATATCGTTATAGACGTATACAATGTTCCCACCGAGAAGTAGGGGCCGACATGCCAGGAATGTTGTAAAATATTACATTCGAGATGTTATGTTGCCTTACGTCAGGATACATAACGTTATAGACGTATATAATGTTCCCACCGAAAAGTTGGAGCCGACGCGTCAGGAATGTTGTAAAATATTACACCTGAGATGTTAGGTTCCCTTAGGTTAACATATACAACGCTATAGACGTATAGAATGTTCCCACCGAGACGTAGGGACCGACATGCCAGGAATAATGTAAAATATTACATCCCAGATGTTAGGTTGCGTTAGGTTAGGATATACAACGTTATAGACGTATATAATGTACCCGCCGAGACGTAGGGACCGACATGCCAGGAATGTTGTAAAATATTACATTCGACATGTTAGGTTGCCCTAGGCTAGGATATATATCGTTATAGACGTATACAATGTTCCCACCGAGAAGTAGGGGCCGACATGCCAGGAATGTTGTAAAATATTACATTCGAGATGTTATGTTGCCTTACGTTAGGATACATAACGTTATAGACGTATATAATGTTCCCACCGAAAAGTTGGAGCCGACGCGTCAGGAATGTTGTAAAATATTACACCTGAGATGTTAGGTTCCCTTAGGTTAACATATACAACGCTATAGACGTATAGAATGTTCCCACCGAGACGTAGGGACCGACATGCCAGGAATAATGTAAAATATTACATCCCAGATGTTAGGTTGCGTTAGGTTAGGATATACAACGTTATAGACGTATATAATGTCCCCATCGAGAAGCAGGCGACGACACGCCACGAATGTTGTAAAATATTACATTCGACATGTTAGGTTGCCTTAGGCTAGGATATATATCGTTATAGACGAATACAATGTTCCCACCGATACGTAGGTACCGACATGCCAGGAATGTTGTAAAATATTACATACCAGATGTTAGGTTGCGTCAGGTTAGGATATACAACGTTATAGACGTATATAATGTCCCCATCGAGAAGCAGGCGACGACACGCCAGGAATGTTGTAAAATATAACATCCGAGATGTTAGGTTCCCTTAGGTTAGGATACATATCGTTATAGACGTATATAACGTTCCCACCGAGAAGTAGGGACCGACATGCCAGGAATGTTGTAAAATATTACATCCCAGATGATAGGTTGCGTTAGGTTAGTATATACAACGTTATAGACGTATATAATGTACCCGGCGAGACGTAGGGACCGACATGCCAGGAATGTTGTAAAATATTACATTCGACATGTTAGGTTGCCTTAGGCTAGGATATATATCGTTATAGACGAATACAATGTTCCCACCGAGAAATAGGGACCGACATGCCAGGAATGTTGTAAAATATTACATCCGAGATGTTAAGTTCTCTTAGGTTAGGATATATATCGTTATAGACGAATATAACGTTCCCACCGAGACGTAGGGACCGACATGCCAGGAATGTTGTAAAATATTACATACCAGATGTTAGGTTGCGTTAGGTTAGGATATAAAACGTTATAGACGTATATAATGTCCCCATCGAGAAGCAGGCGACGACACGCCAGGAATGTTGTAAAATATTACATCCGAGATGTTAGGTTGCCTTAGGCTAGGATATATATCGTTATAGACGTATACAATGTTCCCACCGAGAAGTAGGGGCCGACATGCCAGGAATGTTGTAAAATATTACATTCGAGATGTTATGTTGCCTTACGTTAGGATACATAACATTATAGACGTATATAATGTTCCCACCGAAAAGTTGGAGCCGACGCGTCAGGAATGTTGTAAAATATTACACCTGAGATGTTAGGTTCCCTTAGGTTAACATATACAACGCTATAGACGTATAGAATGTTCCCACCGAGACGTAGGGACCGACATGCCAGGAATAATGTAAAATATTACATCCCAGATGTTAGGTTGCGTTAGGTTAGGATATACAACGTTATAGACGTATATAATGTCCCCATCGAGAAGCAGGCGACGACACGCCAGGAATGTTGTAAAATATTACATTCGACATGTTAGGTTGCCTTAGGCTAGGATATATATCGTTATAGACGAATACAATGTTCCCACCGATACGTAGGTACCGACATGCCAGGAATGTTGTAAAATATTACATACCAGATGTTAGGTTGCGTCAGGTTAGGATATACAACGTTATAGACGTATATAATGTCCCCATCGAGAAGCAGGCGACGACACGCCAGGAATGTTGTAAAATATAACATCCGAGATGTTAGGTTCCCTTAGGTTAGGATACATATCGTTATAGACGTATATAACGTTCCCACCGAGAAGTAGGGACCGACATGCCAGGAATGTTGTAAAATATTACATCCCAGATGATAGGTTGCGTTAGGTTAGTATATACAACGTTATAGACGTATATAATGTACCCGCCGAGACGTAGGGACCGACATGCCAGGAATGTTGTAAAATATTACATTCGACATGTTAGGTTGCCCTAGGCTAGGATATATATCGTTATAGACGAATACAATGTTCCCACCGAGAAATAGGAACCGACATGCCAGGAATGTTGTAAAATATTACATCCGAGATGTTAAGTTCTCTTAGGTTAGGATATATATCGTTATAGACGAATATAAGGTTCCCACCGAGACGTAGGGACCGACATGCCAGGAATGTTGTAAAATATTACGTACCAGATGTTAGGTTGCGTTAGGTTAGGATATAAAACGTTATAGACGTATATAATGTCCCCATCGAGAAGCAGGCGACGACACGCCAGGAACGTTGTAAAATATTACATCCGAGATGTTAGGTTGCCTTAGGCTAGGATATATATCGTTATAGACGTATACAATGTTCCCACCGAGAAGTAGGGGCCGACATGCCAGGAATGTTGTAAAATATTACATTCGAGATGTTATGTTGCCTTACGTTAGGATACATAACGTTATAGACGTATATAATGTTCCCACCGAAAAGTTGGAGCCGACGCGTCAGGAATGTTGTAAAATATTACACCTGAGATGTTAGGTTCCCTTAGGTTAACATATACAACGCTATAGACGTATAGAATGTTCCCACCGAGACGTAGGGACCGACATGCCAGGAATAATGTAAAATATTACATCCCAGACGTTAGGTTGCGTTAGGTTAGGATATACAACGTTATAGACGTATATAATGTCCCCTTCGAGAAGCAGGCGACGACACGCGAGAATATAGTAAAATATAACATTCGACATGTTAGGTTGCCTTAGGCTAGGATATATAACGTTATGGACGTATATAATGTCCCCATCGAGAAGTAGGCGACGACACGCCAGGAATGTTGTAAAATATTACATTCGACATGTTAGGTCGCCTTAGGCTAGGATATATAACGTTATAGACGTATATAATGTTCCCACCGAGAAATAGGGGCCGACATGTCAGGCATGGTGTAAAATATTTCACCTGAGATGTTAGGTTCCCTTAGGTTAGGATATACAACGCTGTAGACGTATAGAATGTTCCCACCGAGACGTAGGGACCGACATGCCAGGAATGTTGTAAAATATAACATCCGAGATGTTTGGTTCCCTTAGGTTAGGATACATATCGTTATAGACGTATATAACCTTCCCACCGAGACGTAGGGACCGACATGCCAGGAATGTTGTAAAATATTACATCCCAGATGATAGGTTGCGTTAGGTTAGAATATACAACGTTATAGACGTATATAATGTACCCGCCGAGACGTAGGGACCGACATGCCAGGAATGTTGTAAAATATTACATCCTAGATGTTAGGTTGCGTTAGGTTAGGATATACAACGTTATAGACGTTTATAATGTCCCCTTCGAGAAGCAGGCGACGACACGCCAGAATGTTGTAAAGCATTACATTCGACATGTTAGGTTGCCTTAGGCTAGGACATATATCGTTACAGACGTATACAATGTTCCCACCAAGAAGGAGAGACCGACATGCCAGGAATATTGTAAAATATTACATCCGAGATGTTAAGTTCTCTTAGGTTAGGATATATATCGTTATAGACGAATATAACGTTCCCACCGAGACGTAGGGACCGACATGCCAGGAATGTTGTAAAATATTGCATACCAGATGTTAGGTTGCGTTAGGTTAGGATATAAAACGTTATAGACGTATATAATGTCCCCATCGAGAAGCAGGCGACGACACGCCAGGAATGTTGTAAAATATTACATCCGAGATGTTAGGTTGCCTTAGGCTAGGATATATATCGTTATAGACGTATACAATGTTCCCACCGAGAAGTAGGGGCCGACATGGCAGGAATGTTGTAAAATATTACATTCGAGATGTTATGTTGCCTTACGTCAGGATACATAACGTTATAGACGTATATAATGTTCCCACCGAAAAGTTGGAGCCGACGCGTCAGGAATGTTGTAAAATATTACACCTGAGATGTTAGGTTCCCTTAGGTTAACATATACAACGCTATAGACGTATAGAATGTTCCCACCGAGACGTAGGGACCGACATGCCAGGAATAATGTAAAATATTACATCCCAGATGTTAGGTTGCGTTAGGTTAGGATATACAACGTTATAGACGTATATAATGTCCCCATCGAGAAGCTGGCGACGACACGCCAGGAATGTTGTAAAATATTACATTCGACATGTTAGGTTGCCTTAGGCTAGGATATATATCGTTATAGACGAATACAATGTTCCCACCGATACGTAGGGACCGACATGCCAGGAATGTTGTAAAATATTACATACCAGATGTTAGGTTGCGTCAGGTTAGGATATACAACGTTATAGAAGTATATAATGTCCCCATCGAGAAGCAGGCGACGACACGCCAGGAATGTTGTAAAATATTACATCCGAGATGTTAGGTTGCCTTAGGCTAGGATATATATCGTTATAGACGTATACAATGTTCCCACCGAGAAGTAGGGACCGACATGCCAGGAATGTTGTAAAATATTACATTCCAGATGTTAGGTGGCGTTAGTTTAGGATATCCAACGTTATAGACGTATATAATGTCCCCATCGAGAAACAGGCGACGACACGCCAGGAATGTTGTAATATATAACATCCGAGATGTTAGGTTCCCTTAGGTTAGGATACATATCGTTATAGACGTATACAATGTTCCCACCGAGAAGTAGGGGCCGACATGCCAGGAATGTTGTAAAATATTACATTCGAGATGTTATGTTGCCTTACGTCAGGATACATAACGTTATAGACGTATATAATGTTCCCACCGAAAAGTTGGAGCCGACGCGTCAGGAATGTTGTAAAATATTACACCTGAGATGTTAGGTTCCCTTAGGTTAACATATACAACGCTATAGACGTATAGAATGTTCCCACCGAGACGTAGGGACCGACATGCCAGGAATAATGTAAAATATTACATCCCAGATGTTAGGTTGCGTTAGGTTAGGATATACAACGTTATAGACGTATATAATGTACCCGCCGAGACGTAGGGACCGACATGCCAGGAATGTTGTAAAATATTACATTCGACATGTTAGGTTGCCCTAGGCTAGGATATATATCGTTATAGACGAATACAATGTTCCCACCGAGAAATAGGGACCGACATGCCAGGAATGTTGTAAAATATTACATCCCAGATGTTAGGTTGCGTTAGGTTAGGATATACAACGTTATAGACGTATATAATGTACCCGCCGAGACGTAGGGACCGACATGCCAGGAATGTTGTAAAATATTACATTCGACATGTTAGGTTGCCCTAGGCTAGGATATATATCGTTATAGACGAATACAATGTTCCCACCGAGAAATAGGGACCGACATGCCAGGAATGTTGTAAAATATTACATTCGACATGTTAGGTTGCCTTAGGCTAGGATATATATCGTTATAGACGAATACAATGTTCCCACCGATACGTAGGGACCGACATGCCAGGAATGTTGTAAAATATTACATACCAGATGTTAGGTTGCGTCAGGTTAGGATATACAACGTTATAGAAGTATATAATGTCCCCATCGAGAAGCAGGCGACGACACGCCAGGAATGTTGTAAAATATTACATCCGAGATGTTAGGTTGCCTTAGGCTAGGATATATATCGTTATAGACGTATACAATGTTCCCACCGAGAAGTAGGGACCGACATGCCAGGAATGTTGTAAAATATTACATTCCAGATGTTAGGTGGCGTTAGTTTAGGATATCCAACGTTATAGACGTATATAATGTCCCCATCGAGAAACAGGCGACGACACGCCAGGAATGTTGTAATATATAACATCCGAGATGTTAGGTTCCCTTAGGTTAGGATACATATCGTTATAGACGTATACAATGTTCCCACCGAGAAGTAGGGGCCGACATGCCAGGAATGTTGTAAAATATTACATTCGAGATGTTATGTTGCCTTACGTCAGGATACATAACGTTATAGACGTATATAATGTTCCCACCGAAAAGTTGGAGCCGACGCGTCAGGAATGTTGTAAAATATTACACCTGAGATGTTAGGTTCCCTTAGGTTAACATATACAACGCTATAGACGTATAGAATGTTCCCACCGAGACGTAGGGACCGACATGCCAGGAATAATGTAAAATATTACATCCCAGATGTTAGGTTGCGTTAGGTTAGGATATACAACGTTATAGACGTATATAATGTACCCGCCGAGACGTAGGGACCGACATGCCAGGAATGTTGTAAAATATTACATTCGACATGTTAGGTTGCCCTAGGCTAGGATATATATCGTTATAGACGAATACAATGTTCCCACCGAGAAATAGGGACCGACATGCCAGGAATGTTGTAAAATATTACATCCCAGATGTTAGGTTGCGTTAGGTTAGGATATACAACGTTATAGACGTATATAATGTACCCGCCGAGACGTAGGGACCGACATGCCAGGAATGTTGTAAAATATTACATTCGACATGTTAGGTTGCCCTAGGCTAGGATATATATCGTTATAGACGAATACAATGTTCCCACCGAGAAATAGGGACCGACATGCCAGGAATGTTGTAAAATATTACATCCGAGGTGTTAAGTTCTCTTAGGTTAGGATATATATCGTTATAGACGAATATAAGGTTCCCACCGAGACGTAGGGAGCGACATGCCAGGAATGTTGTAAAATATTACGTACCAGATGTTAGGTTGCGTTAGGTTAGGATATAAAACGTTATAGACGTATATAATGTCCCCATCGAGAAGCAGGCGACGACACGCCAGGAATGTTGTAAAATATTACATCCGAGATGTTAGGTTGCCTTAGGCTAGGATATATATCGTTATAGACGTATACAATGTTCCCACCGAGAAGTAGGGGCCGACATGCCAGGAATGTTGTAAAATATTACATTCGAGATGTTATGTTGCCTTACGTTAGGATACATAACGTTATAGACGTATATAATGTTCCCACCGAAAAGTTGGAGCCGACGCGTCAGGAATGTTGTAAAATATTACACCTGAGATGTTAGGTTCCCTTAGGTTAACATATACAACGCTATAGACGTATAGAATGTTCCCACCGAGACGTAGGGACCGACATGCCAGGAATAATGTAAAATATTACATCCCAGATGTTAGGTTGCGTTAGGTTAGGATATACAACGTTATAGACGTATATAATGTCCCCATCGAGAAGCAGGCGACGACACGCCAGGAATGTTGTAAAATATTACATTCGACATGTTAGGTTGCCTTAGGCTAGGATATATATCGTTATAGACGAATACAATGTTCCCACCGATACGTAGGTACCGACATGCCAGGAATGTTGTAAAATATTACATACCAGATGTTAGGTTGCGTCAGGTTAGGATATACAACGTTATAGACGTATATAATGTCCCCATCGAGAAGCAGGCGACGACACGCCAGGAATGTTGTAAAATATAACATCCGAGATGTTAGGTTCCCTTAGGTTAGGATACATATCGTTATAGACGTATATAACGTTCCCACCGAGAAGTAGGGACCGACATGCCAGGAATGTTGTAAAATATTACATCCCAGATGATAGGTTGCGTTAGGTTAGTATATACAACGTTATAGACGTATATAATGTACCCGGCGAGACGTAGGGACCGACATGCCAGGAATGTTGTAAAATATTACATTCGACATGTTAGGTTGCCTTAGGCTAGGATATATATCGTTATAGACGAATACAATGTTCCCACCGAGAAATAGGGACCGACATGCCAGGAATGTTGTAAAATATTACATCCGAGATGTTAAGTTCTCTTAGGTTAGGATATATATCGTTATAGACGAATATAACGTTCCCACCGAGACGTAGGGACCGACATGCCAGGAATGTTGTAAAATATTACATACCAGATGTTAGGTTGCGTTAGGTTAGGATATAAAACGTTATAGACGTATATAATGTCCCCATCGAGAAGCAGGCGACGACACGCCAGGAATGTTGTAAAATATTACATCCGAGATGTTAGGTTGCCTTAGGCTAGGATATATATCGTTATAGACGTATACAATGTTCCCACCGAGAAGTAGGGGCCGACATGCCAGGAATGTTGTAAAATATTACATTCGAGATGTTATGTTGCCTTACGTTAGGATACATAACATTATAGACGTATATAATGTTCCCACCGAAAAGTTGGAGCCGACGCGACAGGAATGTTGTAAAATATTACACCTGAGATGTTAGGTTCCCTTAGGTTAACATATACAACGCTATAGACGTATAGAATGTTCCCACCGAGACGTAGGGACCGACATGCCAGGAATAATGTAAAATATTACATCCCAGATGTTAGGTTGCGTTAGGTTAGGATATACAACGTTATAGACGTATATAATGTCCCCATCGAGAAGCAGGCGACGACACGCCAGGAATGTTGTAAAATATTACATTCGACATGTTAGGTTGCCTTAGGCTAGGATATATATCGTTATAGACGAATACAATGTTCCCACCGATACGTAGGTACCGACATGCCAGGAATGTTGTAAAATATTACATACCAGATGTTAGGTTGCGTCAGGTTAGGATATACAACGTTATAGACGTATATAATGTCCCCATCGAGAAGCAGGCGACGACACGCCAGGAATGTTGTAAAATATAACATCCGAGATGTTAGGTTCCCTTAGGTTAGGATACATATCGTTATAGACGTATATAACGTTCCCACCGAGAAGTAGGGACCGACATGCCAGGAATGTTGTAAAATATTACATCCCAGATGATAGGTTGCGTTAGGTTAGTATATACAACGTTATAGACGTATATAATGTACCCGCCGAGACGTAGGGACCGACATGCCAGGAATGTTGTAAAATATTACATTCGACATGTTAGGTTGCCTTAGGCTAGGATATATATCGTTATAGACGAATACAATGTTCCCACCGAGAAATAGGGACCGACATGCCAGGAATGTTGTAAAATATTACATCCGAGATGTTAAGTTCTCTTAGGTTAGGATATATATCGTTATAGACGAATATAACGTTCCCACCGAGACGTAGGGACCGACATGCCAGGAATGTTGTAAAATATTACATACCAGATGTTAGGTTGCGTTAGGTTAGGATATAAAACGTTATAGACGTATATAATGTCCCCATCGAGAAGCAGGCGACGACACGCCAGGAATGTTGTAAAATATTACATCCGAGATGTTAGGTTGCCTTAGGCTAGGATATATATCGTTATAGACGAACATAAGGTTCCCACCGAGACGTAGGGACCGACATGCCAGGAATGTTGTAAAATATTACGTACCAGATGTTAGGTTGCGTTAGGTTAGGATATAAAACGTTATAGACGTATATAATGTCCCCATCGAGAAGCAGGCGACGACACGCCAGGAATGTTGTAAAATATTACATCCGAGATGTTAGGTTGCCTTAGGCTAGGATATATATCGTTATAGACGTATACAATGTTCCCACCGAGAAGTAGGGGCCGACATGCCAGGAATGTTGTAAAATATTACATTCGAGATGTTATGTTGCCTTACGTTAGGATACATAACGTTATAGACGTATATAATGTTCCCACCGAAAAGTTGGAGCCGACGCGTCAGGAATGTTGTAAAATATTACACCTGAGATGTTAGGTTCCCTTAGGTTAACATATACAACGCTATAGACGTATAGAATGTTCCCACCGAGACGTAGGGACCGACATGCCAGGAATAATGTAAAATATTACATCCCAGATGTTAGGTTGCGTTAGGTTAGGATATACAACGTTATAGACGTATATAATGTCCCCATCGAGAAGCAGGCGACGACACGCCAGGAATGTTGTAAAATATTACATTCGACATGTTAGGTTGCCTTAGGCTAGGATATATATCGTTATAGACGAATACAATGTTCCCACCGATACGTAGGTACCGACATGCCAGGAATGTTGTAAAATATTACATACCAGATGTTAGGTTGCGTCAGGTTAGGATATACAACGTTATAGACGTATATAATGTCCCCATCGAGAAGCAGGCGACGACACGCCAGGAATGTTGTAAAATATAACATCCGAGATGTTAGGTTCTCTTAGGTTAGGATATATATCGTTATAGACGAATATAAGGTTCCCACCGAGACGTAGGGACCGACATGCCAGGAATGTTGTAAAATATTACGTACCAGATGTTAGGTTGCGTTAGATTAGGATATAAAACGTTATAGACGTATATAATGTCCCCATCGAGAAGCAGGCGACGACACGCCAGGAATGTTGTAAAATATTACATCCGAGATGTTAGGTTGCCTTAGGCTAGGATATATATCGTTATAGACGTATACAATGTTCCCACCGAGAAGTAGGGGCCGACATGCCAGGAATGTTGTAAAATATTACATTCGAGATGTTATGTTGCCTTACGTTAGGATACATAACGTTATAGACGTATATAATGTTCCCACCGAAAAGTTGGAGCCGACGCGTCAGGAATGTTGTAAAATATTACACCTGAGATGTTAGGTTCCCTTAGGTTAACATATACAACGCTATAGACGTATAGAATGTTCCCACCGAGACGTAGGGACCGACATGCCAGGAATAATGTAAAATATTACATCCCAGACGTTAGGTTGCGTTAGGTTAGGATATACAACGTTATAGACGTATATAATGTCCCCTTCGAGAAGCAGGCGACGACACGCGAGAATATAGTAAAATATAACATTCGACATGTTAGGTTGCCTTAGGCTAGGATATATAACGTTATGGACGTATATAATGTCCCCATCGAGAAGTAGGCGACGACACGCCAGGAATGTTGTAAAATATTACATTCGACATGTTAGGTCGCCTTAGGCTAGGATATATAACGTTATAGACGTATATAATGTTCCCACCGAGAAATAGGGGCCGACATGTCAGGCATGTTGTAAAATATTTCACCTGAGATGTTAGGTTCCCTTAGGTTAGGATATACAACGCTGTAGACGTATAGAATGTTCCCACCGAGACGTAGGGACCGACATGCCAGGAATGTTGTAAAATATAACATCCGAGATGTTTGGTTCCCTTAGGTTAGGATACATATCGTTATAGACGTATATAACCTTCCCACCGAGACGTAGGGACCGACATGCCAGGAATGTTGTAAAATATTACATCCCAGATGTTAGGTTGCGTTAGGTTAGGATATACAACGTTATAGACGTATATAATGTCCCCATCGAGAAGCAGGCGACGACACGCCAGGAATGTTGTAAAATATTACATTCGACATGTTAGGTTGCCTTAGGCTAGGATATATATCGTTATAGACGAATACAATGTTCCCACCGATACGTAGGTACCGACATGCCAGGAATGTTGTAAAATATTACATACCAGATGTTAGGTTGCGTCAGGTTAGGATATACAACGTTATAGACGTATATAATGTCCCCATCGAGAAGCAGGCGACGACACGCCAGGAATGTTGTAAAATATAACATCCGAGATGTTAGGTTCCCTTAGGTTAGGATACTTATCGTTATAGACGTATATAACGTTCCCACCGAGAAGTAGGGACCGACATGCCAGGAATGTTGTAAAATATTACATCCCAGATGATAGGTTGCGTTAGGTTAGTATATACAACGTTATAGACGTATATAATGTACCCGCCGAGACGTAGGGACCGACATGCCAGGAATGTTGTAAAATATTACATTCGACATGTTAGGTTGCCTTAGGCTAGGATATATATCGTTATAGACGAATACAATGTTCCCACCGAGAAATAGGGACCGACATGCCAGGAATGTTGTAAAATATTACATCCGAGATGTTAAGTTCTCTTAGGTTAGGATATATATCGTTATAGACGAATATAACGTTCCCACCGAGACGTAGGGACCGACATGCCAGGAATGTTGTAAAATATTACATACCAGATGTTAGGTTGCGTTAGGTTAGGATATAAAACATTATAGACGTATATAATGTCCCCATCGAGAAGCAGGCGACGACACGCCAGGAATGTTGTAAAATATTACATCCGAGATGTTAGGTTGCCTTAGGCTAGGATATATATCGTTACAGACGTATACAATGTTCCCACCAAGAAGTAGGGACCGACATGCCAGGAATGTTGTAAAATATTACATTCCAGATGTTAGGTGGCGTTAGTTTAGGATATCCAACGTTATAGACGTATATAATGTCCCCATCGAGAAGCAGGCGACGCCACGCCAGGAATGTTGTAAAATATAACATCCGAGATGTTAGGTTCCCTTAGGTTAGGATACATATCGTTATAGACGTATATAACGTTCCCACCGAGACGTAGGGACCGACATGCCAGGAATGTTGTAAAATATTACATCCCAGATGATAGGTTGCGTTAGGTTAGTATATACAACGTTATAGACGTATATAATGTACCCGCCGAGACGTAGGGACCGACATGCCAGGAATGTTGTAAAATATTACATTCGACATGTTAGGTTGCCCTAGGCTAGGATATATATCGTTACAGACGAATACAATGTTCCCACCGGGACGTAGGTTCTGACATGCCAGGAGTGTTGTAAAATATTACATTCGAGATGTTAGGTTGCCTTAGGTCAGCATATACAACGTTATAGATGTATATAATGTCCCCATCCAGAAGTAGGCGACGACACGCCAGGAATGTTGTAAAATATTACATCCCAGATGTTAGGATGCGTTAGGTTAGGATATACAACGTTATAGACGTATGAAGTGTCCCCATCGGGAAGCGGGCGACGACATGCCAGGAATGTTGTAAAATATTACATCCGAGATGTTATGTTGCCTTACGTTAGGATATATAACGTTATAGATGTATATAATGTCCCGATCGAGAAGTAGGCGACGGCACGCCAGGAATGTTGTAAAATATTACATTCGACAAGTTAGGTCGCCTTAGGCTAGGATATATAACGTTATAGACGTATTTAATGTTCCCACCGAGAAATAGGGGCCGACATGCCAGGAATGTTGTAAAATATTACATCCCAGATGTTAGGTTGCGTTAGGTTAGGATATACAACGTTATAGACGTTTATAATGTCCCCTTCGAGAAGCAGGCGACGACACACCAGAATGTTGTAAAGCATTACATTCGACATGTTAGGTTGCCTTAGGCTAGGACATATATCGTTATAGACGTATACAATGTTCCCACCAAGAAGTAGAGACCGACATGCCATGAATGTTGTAAAATATTACATCCGAGATGTTAGGTTCCCTTAGGTTAGGATATATATCGTTATAGACGTATATAATGTTCCCACCGAGAAATAGGGGCCGACATGTCAGGAATGTTGTAAAACATTTCACCTGAGATGTTAGGTTCCCTTAGGTTAGGATATACAACGCTGTAGACGTATAGAATGTTCCCAGCGAGACGTAGGGACCGACATGCCAGGAATGATGTAAAATATTACATCCCAGATGTTAGGTTGCGTTAGGTTAGGATATACAACGTTATAGACGTATATAATGTCCCCATCGAGAAGCAGGCGACGACACGCCAGGATTGTTGTAAAATATTACATCCCAGATGTTAGGTTGCCTTAGGCTAGGATATATATCGTTATAGACGTATACAATGTTCCCACCGAGAAGTTGGGACCGACATGCCAGGAATGTTGTAAAATATTGCATCCGAGATGTTAGGTTCCCTTAGGTTAGGATATATATCGTTATAGACGTATATAATGTTCCCACCGAGAAATAGGGGCCGGCAT
Organism: Xylocopa violacea; assembly: GCA_963969225.1. Lineage (NCBI taxonomy): Eukaryota > Metazoa > Arthropoda > Insecta > Hymenoptera > Apidae > Xylocopa > Xylocopa violacea. The sequence goes on from CAXAJV010000001.1 coordinate 29,403,811, forward strand.
GTCAGGAATGTTGTAAAACATTTCACCTGAGATGTTAGGTTCTCTTAGGTTAGGATATACAACGCTGTAGACGTATAGAATGTTCCCACCGAGACGTAGGGACCGACATGCCAGGAATGATGTAAAATATTACATCCCAGATGTTAGGTTGCGTTAGGTTAGGATATACAACGTTATAGACGTATATAATGTCCCCATCGAGAAGCAGGCGACGACACGCCAGGAATGTTGTAAAATATTACATCCGAGATGTTAGGTAGCCTTAGGCTAGGATATATATCGTTATAGACGTATACAATGTTCCCACCGAGAAGTAGGGACCGACATGCCAGGAATGTTGTAAAATATTACATTCCAGATGTTAGGTGGCGTTAGTTTAGGATATCAAACGTTATAGACGTATATAATGTCCCCATCGAGGAGCAGGCGACGCCACGCCAGGAATGTTGTAAAATATAACATCCGAGATGTTAGGTTCCCTTAGGTTAGGATACATATCGTTATAGACGTATATAACGTTCCCACCGAGATGTAGGGACCGACATGCCAGGAATGTTGTAAAATATTACATCCCAGATGATAGGTTGCGTTAGGTTAGTATATACAACGTTATAGACGTATATAATGTACCCGCCGAGACGTAGGGACCGACATGCCAGGAATGTTGTAAAATATTACATTCGACATGTTAGGTTGCCTTAGGCTAGGATATATATCGTTATAGACGAATACAATGTTCCCACCGAGAAATAGGGACCGACATGCCAGGAATGTTGTAAAATATTACATCCGAGATGTTAAGTTCTCTTAGGTTAGGATATATATCGTTATAGACGAATACAACGTTCCCACCTAGACGTAGGGACCGACATGCCAGGAATATTGTAAAATATTACATACCAGATGTTAGGTTGCGTTAGGTTAGGATATAAAACGTTATAGACGTATATAATGTCCCCATCGAGAAGCAGGCGACGACACGCCAGGAATGTTGTAAAATATTACATCCGAGATGTTAGGTTGCCTTAGGCTAGGATATATATCGTTATAGACGTATACAATGTTCCCACCGAGAAGTAGGGACCGACATGCCAGGAATGTTGTAAAATATTACATCCGAGATGTTAGGTTGCCTTAGGCTAGGATATATATCGTTATAGACGTATACAATGTTACCACCGAGAAGTAGGGACCGACATGCCAGGAATGTTGTAAAATATTACATTCCAGATGTTAGGTGGCGTTAGTTTAGGATATACAACGTTATAGACGTATATAATGTCCCCATCGAGAAGCAGGCGACGCCACGCCAGGAATGTTGTAAAATATAACTTCCGAGATGTTAGGTTCCCTTAGGTTAGGATACATATCGCTATAGACGAATATAACGTTCCCACCGATACGTAGGGACCGACATGCCAGGAATGTTGTAAAATATTTCACCTGAGATGTTAGGTTCCCTTAGGTTAGGATATACAACGCTGTAGACGTATAGAATGTTCCCACCGAGACGTAGGGACCGACATGCCAGGAATGTTGTAAAATATTACATCCGAGATGTTAGGTTGCCTTAGGCTAGGATATATAACGTTATAGACGTACATAATGTTCCCACCGAGAAATAGGGCCCGACATGCCAGGAATGTTGTAAAATATAACATCCGAGATGTTTGGTTCCCTTAGGTTAGGATACATATCGTTATAGACGTATATAACCTTCCCACCGAGACGTAGGGACCGACATGCCAGGAATGTTGTAAAATATTACATCCCAGATGATAGGTTGCGTTAGGTTAGAATATACAACGTTATAGACGTATATAATGTACCCGCCGAGACGTAGGGACCGACATGCCAGGAATGTTGTAAAATATTACATCCTAGATGTTAGGTTGCGTTAGGTTAGGATATACAACGTTATAGACGTTTATAATGTCCCCTTCGAGAAGCAGGCGACGACACGCCAGAATGTTGTAAAGCATTATGTTCGACATGTTAGGTTGCCTTAGGCTAGGACATATATCGTTACAGACGTATACAATGTTCCCACCAAGAAGTAGAGACCGACATGCCAGGAATATTGTAAAATATTACATCCGAGATGTTAAGTTCTCTTAGGTTAGGATATATATCGTTATAGACGAATATAACGTTCCCACCGAGACGTAGGGACCGACATGCCAGGAATGTTGTAAAATATTGCATACCAGATGTTAGGTTGCGTTAGGTTAGGATATAAAACGTTATAGACGTATATAATGTCCCCATCGAGAAGCAGGCGACGACACGCCAGGAATGTTGTAAAATATTACATCCGAGATGTTAGGTTGCCTTAGGCTAGGATATATATCGTTATAGACGTATACAATGTTCCCACCGAGAAGTAGGGGCCGACATGCCAGGAATGTTGTAAAATATTACATTCGAGATGTTATGTTGCCTTACGTTAGGATACATAACGTTATAGACGTATATAATGTTCCCACCGAAAAGTTGGAGCCGACGCTTCAGGAATGGTGTAAAATATTACACCTGAGATGTTAGGTTCCCTTAGGTTAACATATACAACGCTATAGACGTATAGAATGTTCCCACCGATACGTAGGGACCGACATGCCAGGAATGTTGTAAAATATTACATACCAGATGTTAGGTTGCGTCAGGTTAGGATATACAACGTTATAGACGTATATAATGTCCCCATCGAGAAGCAGGCGACGACACGCCAGGAATGTTGTAAAATATTACATTCGACATGTTAGGTTGCCTTAGGCTAGGATATATATCGTTATAGACGAATACAATGTTCCCACCGAGAAATAGGGACCGACATGCCAGGAATGTTGTAAAATATTACATCCGAGATGTTAAGTTCTCTTAGGTTAGGATATATATCGTTATAGACGAATATAAGGTTTCCACCGAGACGTAGGGACCGACATGCCAGGAATGTTGTAAAATATTACGTACCAGATGTTAGGTTGCGTTAGGTTAGGATATAAAACGTTATAGACGTATATAATGTCCCCATCGAGAAGCAGGCGACGACACGCCAGGAATGTTGTAAAATATTACATCCGAGATGTTAGGTTGCCTTAGGCTAGGATATATATCGTTATAGACGTATACAATGTTCCCACCGAGAAGTAGGGGCCGACATGCCAGGAATGTTGTAAAATATTACATTCGAGATGTTATGTTGCCTTACGTTAGGATACATAACGTTATAGACGTATATAATTTTCCCACCGAAAAGTTGGAGCCGACGCGTCAGGAATGTTGTAAAATATTACACCTGAGATGTTAGGTTCCCTTAGGTTAACATATACAACGCTATAGACGTATAGAATGTTCCCACCGAGACGTAGGGACCGACATGACAGGAATAATGTAAAATATTACATCCCAGACGTTAGGTTGCGTTAGGTTAGGATATACAACGTTATAGACGTATATAATGTCCCCTTCGAGAAGCAGGCGACGACACGCGAGAATATAGTAAAATATAACATTCGACATGTTAGGTTGCCTTAGGCTAGGATATATAACGTTATGGACGTATATAATGTCCCCATCGAGAAGTAGGCGACGACACGCCAGGAATGTTGTAAAATATTACATTCGACATGTTAGGTCGCCTTAGGCTAGGATATATAACGTTATAGACGTATATAATGTTCCCACCGAGAAATAGGGGCCGACATGTCAGGCATGTTGTAAAATATTTCACCTGAGATGTTAGGTTCCCTTAGGTTAGGATATACAACGCTGTAGACGTATAGAATGTTCCCACCGAGACGTAGGGACCGACATGCCAGGAATGTTGTAAAATATAACATCCGAGATGTTTGGTTCCCTTAGGTTAGGATACATATCGTTATAGACGTATATAACCTTCCCACCGAGACGTAGGGACCGACATGCCAGGAATGTTGTAAAATATTACATCCCAGATGATAGGTTGCGTTAGGTTAGAATATACAACGTTATAGACGTATATAATGTACCCGCCGAGACGTAGGGACCGACATGCCAGGAATGTTGTAAAATATTACATCCTAGATGTTAGGTTGCGTTAGGTTAGGATATACAACGTTATAGACGTATATAATGTCCCCATCGAGAAGCAGGCGACGACACGCCAGCAATGTTGTAAAATATAACATCCGAGATGTTAGGTTCCCTTAGGTTAGGATACATATCGTTATAGACGTATATAACGTTCCCACCGAGAAGTAGGGACCGACATGCCAGGAATGTTGTAAAATATTACATCCCAGATGATAGGTTGCGTTAGGTTAGTATATACAACGTTATAGACGTATATAATGTACCCACCGAGACGTAGGGACCGACATGCCAGGAATGTTGTAAAATATTACATTCGACATGTTAGGTTGCCCTAGGCTAGGATATATATCGTTATAGACGAATACAATGTTCCCACCGAGAAATAGGAACCGACATGCCAGGAATGTTGTAAAATATTACATCCGAGATGTTAAGTTCTCTTAGGTTAGGATATATATCGTTATAGACGAATATAAGGTTCCCACCGAGACGTAGGGACCGACATGCCAGGAATGTTGTAAAATATTACGTACCAGATGTTAGGTTGCGTTAGGTTAGGATATAAAACGTTATAGACGTATATAATGTCCCCATCGAGAAGCAGGCGACGACACGCCAGGAACGTTGTAAAATATTACATCCGAGATGTTAGGTTGCCTTAGGCTAGGATATATATCGTTATAGACGTATACAATGTTCCCACCGAGAAGTAGGGGCCGACATGCCAGGAATGTTGTAAAATATTACATTCGAGATGTTATGTTGCCTTACGTTAGGATACATAACGTTATAGACGTATATAATGTTCCCACCGAAAAGTTGGAGCCGACGCGTCAGGAATGTTGTAAAATATTACACCTGAGATGTTAGGTTCCCTTAGGTTAACATATACAACGCTATAGACGTATAGAATGTTCCCACCGAGACGTAGGGACCGACATGCCAGGAATAATGTAAAATATTACATCCCAGACGTTAGGTTGCGTTAGGTTAGGATATACAACGTTATAGACGTATATAATGTCCCCTTCGAGAAGCAGGCGACGACACGCGAGAATATAGTAAAATATAACATTCGACATGTTAGGTTGCCTTAGGCTAGGATATATAACGTTATGGACGTATATAATGTCCCCATCGAGAAGTAGGCGACGACACGCCAGGAATGTTGTAAAATATTACATTCGACATGTTAGGTCGCCTTAGGCTAGGATATATAACGTTATAGACGTATATAATGTTCCCACCGAGAAATAGGGGCCGACATGTCAGGCATGTTGTAAAATATTTCACCTGAGATGTTAGGTTCCCTTAGGTTAGGATATACAACGCTGTAGACGTATAGAATGTTCCCACCGAGACGTAGGGACCGACATGCCAGGAATGTTGTAAAATATAACATCCGAGATGTTTGGTTCCCTTAGGTTAGGATACATATCGTTATAGACGTATATAACCTTCCCACCGAGACGTAGGGACCGACATGCCAGGAATGTTGTAAAATATTACATCCCAGATGATAGGTTGCGTTAGGTTAGAATATACAACGTTATAGACGTATATAATGTACCCGCCGAGACGTAGGGACCGACATGCCAGGAATGTTGTAAAATATTACATCCTAGATGTTAGGTTGCGTTAGGTTAGGATATACAACGTTATAGACGTTTATAATGTCCCCTTCGAGAAGCAGGCGACGACACGCCAGAATGTTGTAAAGCATTACATTCGACATGTTAGGTTGCCTTAGGCTAGGACATATATCGTTACAGACGTATACAATGTTCCCACCAAGAAGTAGAGACCGACATGCCAGGAATATTGTAAAATATTACATCCGAGATGTTAAGTTCTCTTAGGTTAGGATATATATCGTTATAGACGAATATAACGTTCCCACCGAGACGTAGGGACCGACATGCCAGGAATGTTGTAAAATATTGCATACCAGATGTTAGGTTGCGTTAGGTTAGGATATAAAACGTTATAGACGTATATAATGTCCCCATCGAGAAGCAGGCGACGACACGCCAGGAATGTTGTAAAATATTACATCCGAGATGTTAGGTTGCCTTAGGCTAGGATATATATCGTTATAGACGTATACAATGTTCCCACCGAGAAGTAGGGGCCGACATGCCAGGAATGTTGTAAAATATTACATTCGAGATGTTATGTTGCCTTACGTCAGGATACATAACGTTATAGACGTATATAATGTTCCCACCGAAAAGTTGGAGCCGACGCGTCAGGAATGTTGTAAAATATTACACCTGAGATGTTAGGTTCCCTTAGGTTAACATATACAACGCTATAGACGTATAGAATGTTCCCACCGAGACGTAGGGACCGACATGCCAGGAATAATGTAAAATATTACATCCCAGATGTTAGGTTGCGTTAGGTTAGGATATACAACGTTATAGACGTATATAATGTCCCCATCGAGAAGCTGGCGACGACACGCCAGGAATGTTGTAAAATATTACATTCGACATGTTAGGTTGCCTTAGGCTAGGATATATATCGTTATAGACGAATACAATGTTCCCACCGATACGTAGGGACCGACATGCCAGGAATGTTGTAAAATATTACATCCGAGGTGTTAAGTTCTCTTAGGTTAGGATATATATCGTTATAGACGAATATAAGGTTCCCACCGAGACGTAGGGAGCGACATGCCAGGAATGTTGTAAAATATTACGTACCAGATGTTAGGTTGCGTTAGGTTAGGATATAAAACGTTATAGACGTATATAATGTCCCCATCGAGAAGCAGGCGACGACACGCCAGGAATGTTGTAAAATATTACATCCGAGATGTTAGGTTGCCTTAGGCTAGGATATATATCGTTATAGACGTATACAATGTTCCCACCGAGAAGTAGGGGCCGACATGCCAGGAATGTTGTAAAATATTACATTCGAGATGTTATGTTGCCTTACGTTAGGATACATAACGTTATAGACGTATATAATGTTCCCACCGAAAAGTTGGAGCCGACGCGTCAGGAATGTTGTAAAATATTACATTCGAGATGTTATGTTGCCTTACGTCAGGATACATAACGTTATAGACGTATATAATGTTCCCACCGAAAAGTTGGAGCCGACGCGTCAGGAATGTTGTAAAATATTACACCTGAGATGTTAGGTTCCCTTAGGTTAACATATACAACGCTATAGACGTATAGAATGTTCCCACCGAGACGTAGGGACCGACATGCCAGGAATAATGTAAAATATTACATCCCAGATGTTAGGTTGCGTTAGGTTAGGATATACAACGTTATAGACGTATATAATGTACCCGCCGAGACGTAGGGACCGACATGCCAGGAATGTTGTAAAATATTACATTCGACATGTTAGGCTGCCCTAGGCTAGGATATATATCGTTATAGACGAATACAATGTTCCCACCGAGAAATAGGGACCGACATGCCAGGAATGTTGTAAAATATTACATCCCAGATGTTAGGTTGCGTTAGGTTAGGATATACAACGTTATAGACGTATATAATGTACCCGCCGAGACGTAGGGACCGACATGCCAGGAATGTTGTAAAATATTACATTCGACATGTTAGGTTGCCCTAGGCTAGGATATATATCGTTATAGACGAATACAATGTTCCCACCGAGAAATAGGGACCGACATGCCAGGAATGTTGTAAAATATTACATCCGAGGTGTTAAGTTCTCTTAGGTTAGGATATATATCGTTATAGACGAATATAAGGTTCCCACCGAGACGTAGGGAGCGACATGCCAGGAATGTTGTAAAATATTACGTACCAGATGTTAGGTTGCGTTAGGTTAGGATATAAAACGTTATAGACGTATATAATGTCCCCATCGAGAAGCAGGCGACGACACGCCAGGAATGTTGTAAAATATTACATCCGAGATGTTAGGTTGCCTTAGGCTAGGATATATATCGTTATAGACGTATACAATGTTCCCACCGAGAAGTAGGGGCCGACATGCCAGGAATGTTGTAAAATATTACATTCGAGATGTTATGTTGCCTTACGTTAGGATACATAACGTTATAGACGTATATAATGTTCCCACCGAAAAGTTGGAGCCGACGCGTCAGGAATGTTGTAAAATATTACACCTGAGATGTTAGGTTCCCTTAGGTTAACATATACAACGCTATAGACGTATAGAATGTTCCCACCGAGACGTAGGGACCGACATGCCAGGAATAATGTAAAATATTACATCCCAGATGTTAGGTTGCGTTAGGTTAGGATATACAACGTTATAGACGTATATAATGTCCCCATCGAGAAGCAGGCGACGACACGCCAGGAATGTTGTAAAATATTACATTCGACATGTTAGGTTGCCTTAGGCTAGGATATATATCGTTATAGACGAATACAATGTTCCCACCGATACGTAGGTACCGACATGCCAGGAATGTTGTAAAATATTACATACCAGATGTTAGGTTGCGTCAGGTTAGGATATACAACGTTATAGACGTATATAATGTCCCCATCGAGAAGCAGGCGACGACACGCCAGGAATGTTGTAAAATATAACATCCGAGATGTTAGGTTCCCTTAGGTTAGGATACATATCGTTATAGACGTATATAACGTTCCCACCGAGAAGTAGGGACCGACATGCCAGGAATGTTGTAAAATATTACATCCCAGATGATAGGTTGCGTTAGGTTAGTATATACAACGTTATAGACGTATATAATGTACCCGGCGAGACGTAGGGACCGACATGCCAGGAATGTTGTAAAATATTACATTCGACATGTTAGGTTGCCTTAGGCTAGGATATATATCGTTATAGACGAATACAATGTTCCCACCGAGAAATAGGGACCGACATGCCAGGAATGTTGTAAAATATTACATCCGAGATGTTAAGTTCTCTTAGGTTAGGATATATATCGTTATAGACGAATATAACGTTCCCACCGAGACGTAGGGACCGACATGCCAGGAATGTTGTAAAATATTACATACCAGATGTTAGGTTGCGTTAGGTTAGGATATAAAACGTTATAGACGTATATAATGTCCCCATCGAGAAGCAGGCGACGACACGCCAGGAATGTTGTAAAATATTACATCCGAGATGTTAGGTTGCCTTAGGCTAGGATATATATCGTTATAGACGAACATAAGGTTCCCACCGAGACGTAGGGACCGACATGCCAGGAATGTTGTAAAATATTACGTACCAGATGTTAGGTTGCGTTAGGTTAGGATATAAAACGTTATAGACGTATATAATGTCCCCATCGAGAAGCAGGCGACGACACGCCAGGAATGTTGTAAAATATTACATCCGAGATGTTAGGTTGCCTTAGGCTAGGATATATATCGTTATAGACGTATACAATGTTCCCACCGAGAAGTAGGGGCCGACATGCCAGGAATGTTGTAAAATATTACATTCGAGATGTTATGTTGCCTTACGTTAGGATACATAACGTTATAGACGTATATAATGTTCCCACCGAAAAGTTGGAGCCGACGCGTCAGGAATGTTGTAAAATATTACACCTGAGATGTTAGGTTCCCTTAGGTTAACATATACAACGCTATAGACGTATAGAATGTTCCCACCGAGACGTAGGGACCGACATGCCAGGAATAATGTAAAATATTACATCCCAGATGTTAGGTTGCGTTAGGTTAGGATATACAACGTTATAGACGTATATAATGTCCCCATCGAGAAGCAGGCGACGACACGCCAGGAATGTTGTAAAATATTACATTCGACATGTTAGGTTGCCTTAGGCTAGGATATATATCGTTATAGACGAATACAATGTTCCCACCGATACGTAGGTACCGACATGCCAGGAATGTTGTAAAATATTACATCCCAGATGATAGGTTGCGTTAGGTTAGTATATACAACGTTATAGACGTATATAATGTACCCGCCGAGACGTAGGGACCGACATGCCAGGAATGTTGTAAAATATTACATTCGACATGTTAGGTTGCCTTAGGCTAGGATATATATCGTTATAGACGAATACAATGTTCCCACCGAGAAATAGGGACCGACATGCCAGGAATGTTGTAAAATATTACATCCGAGATGTTAAGTTCTCTTAGGTTAGGATATATATCGTTATAGACGAATATAACGTTCCCACCGAGACGTAGGGACCGACATGCCAGGAATGTTGTAAAATATTACATACCAGATGTTAGGTTGCGTTAGGTTAGGATATAAAACGTTATAGACGTATATAATGTCCCCATCGAGAAGCAGGCGACGACACGCCAGGAATGTTGTAAAATATTACATCCGAGATGTTAGGTTGCCTTAGGCTAGGATATATATCGTTATAGACGTATACAATGTTCCCACCGAGAAGTAGGGGCCGACATGCCAGGAATGTTGTAAAATATTACATTCGAGATGTTATGTTGCCTTACGTTAGGATACATAACGTTATAGACGTATATAATGTTCCCACCGAAAAGTTGGAGCCGACGCGTCAGGAATGTTGTAAAATATTACACCTGAGATGTTAGGTTCCCTTAGGTTAACATATACAACGCTATAGACGTATAGAATGTTCCCACCGAGACGTAGGGACCGACATGCCAGGAATAATGTAAAATATTACATCCCAGATGTTAGGTTGCGTTAGGTTAGGATATACAACGTTATAGACGTATATAATGTCCCCATCGAGAAGCAGGCGACGACACGCCAGGAATGTTGTAAAATATTACATTCGACATGTTAGGTTGCCTTAGGCTAGGATATATATCGTTATAGACGAATACAATGTTCCCACCGATACGTAGGTACCGACATGCCAGGAATGTTGTAAAATATTACATACCAGATGTTAGGTTGCGTCAGGTTAGGATATACAACGTTATAGACGTATATAATGTCCCCATCGAGAAGCAGGCGACGACACGCCAGGAATGTTGTAAAATATAACATCCGAGATGTTAGGTTCTCTTAGGTTAGGATATATATCGTTATAGACGAATATAAGGTTCCCACCGAGACGTAGGGACCGACATGCCAGGAATGTTGTAAAATATTACGTACCAGATGTTAGGTTGCGTTAGGTTAGGATATAAAACGTTATAGACGTATATAATGTCCCCATCGAGAAGCAGGCGACGACACGCCAGGAATGTTGTAAAATATTACATCCGAGATGTTAGGTTGCCTTAGGCTAGGATATATATCGTTATAGACGTATACAATGTTCCCACCGAGAAGTAGGGGCCGACATGCCAGGAATGTTGTAAAATATTACATTCGAGATGTTATGTTGCCTTACGTTAGGATACATAACGTTATAGACGTATATAATGTTCCCACCGAAAAGTTGGAGCCGACGCGTCAGGAATGTTGTAAAATATTACACCTGAGATGTTAGGTTCCCTTAGGTTAACATATACAACGCTATAGACGTATAGAATGTTCCCACCGAGACGTAGGGACCGACATGCCAGGAATAATGTAAAATATTACATCCCAGATGTTAGGTTGCGTTAGGTTAGGATATACAACGTTATAGACGTATATAATGTCCCCATCGAGAAGCAGGCGACGACACGCCAGGAATGTTGTAAAATATTACATTCGACATGTTAGGTTGCCTTAGGCTAGGATATATATCGTTATAGACGAATACAATGTTCCCACCGATACGTAGGTACCGACATGCCAGGAATGTTGTAAAATATTACATACCAGATGTTAGGTTGCGTCAGGTTAGGATATACAACGTTATAGACGTATATAATGTCCCCATCGAGAAGCAGGCGACGACACGCCAGGAATGTTGTAAAATATAACATCCGAGATGTTAGGTTCTCTTAGGTTAGGATATATATCGTTATAGACGAATATAAGGTTCCCACCGAGACGTAGGGACCGACATGCCAGGAATGTTGTAAAATATTACGTACCAGATGTTAGGTTGCGTTAGGTTAGGATATAAAACGTTATAGACGTATATAATGTCCCCATCGAGAAGCAGGCGACGACACGCCAGGAATGTTGTAAAATATTACATCCGAGATGTTAGGTTGCCTTAGGCTAGGATATATATCGTTATAGACGTATACAATGTTCCCACCGAGAAGTAGGGGCCGACATGCCAGGAATGTTGTAAAATATTACATTCGAGATGTTATGTTGCCTTACGTTAGGATACATAACGTTATAGACGTATATAATGTTCCCACCGAAAAGTTGGAGCCGACGCGTCAGGAATGTTGTAAAATATTACACCTGAGATGTTAGGTTCCCTTAGGTTAACATATACAACGCTATAGACGTATAGAATGTTCCCACCGAGACGTAGGGACCGACATGCCAGGAATAATGTAAAATATTACATCCCAGACGTTAGGTTGCGTTAGGTTAGGATATACAACGTTATAGACGTATATAATGTCCCCTTCGAGAAGCAGGCGACGACACGCGAGAATATAGTAAAATATAACATTCGACATGTTAGGTTGCCTTAGGCTAGGATATATAACGTTATGGACGTATATAATGTCCCCATCGAGAAGTAGGCGACGACACGCCAGGAATGTTGTAAAATATTACATTCGACATGTTAGGTCGCCTTAGGCTAGGATATATAACGTTATAGACGTATATAATGTTCCCACCGAGAAATAGGGGCCGACATGTCAGGCATGTTGTAAAATATTTCACCTGAGATGTTAGGTTCCCTTAGGTTAGGATATACAACGCTGTAGACGTATAGAATGTTCCCACCGAGACGTAGGGACCGACATGCCAGGAATGTTGTAAAATATAACATCCGAGATGTTTGGTTCCCTTAGGTTAGGATACATATCGTTATAGACGTATATAACCTTCCCACCGAGACGTAGGGACCGACATGCCAGGAATGTTGTAAAATATTACATCCCAGATGATAGGTTGCGTTAGGTTAGAATATACAACGTTATAGACGTATATAATGTACCCGCCGAGACGTAGGGACCGACATGCCAGGAATGTTGTAAAATATTACATCCTAGATGTTAGGTTGCGTTAGGTTAGGATATACAACGTTATAGACGTTTATAATGTCCCCTTCGAGAAGCAGGCGACGACACGCCAGAATGTTGTAAAGCATTACATTCGACATGTTAGGTTGCCTTAGGCTAGGACATATATCGTTACAGACGTATACAATGTTCCCACCAAGAAGTAGAGACCGACATGCCAGGAATATTGTAAAATATTACATCCGAGATGTTAAGTTCTCTTAGGCTAGGATATATATCGTTATAGACGAATATAACGTTCCCACCGAGACGTAGGGACCGACATGCCAGGAATGTTGTAAAATATTGCATACCAGGTGTTAGGTTGCGTTAGGTTAGGATATAAAACGTTATAGACGTATATAATGTCCCCATCGAGAAGCAGGCGACGACACGCCAGGAATGTTGTAAAATATTACATCCGAGATGTTAGGTTGCCTTAGGCTAGGATATATATCGTTATAGACGTATACAATGTTCCCACCGAGAAGTAGGGGCCGACATGCCAGGAATGTTGTAAAATATTACATTCGAGATGTTATGTTGCCTTACGTTAGGATACATAACGTTATAGACGTATATAATGTTCCCACCGAAAAGTTGGAGCCGACGCGTCAGGAATGTTGTAAAATATTACACCTGAGATGTTAGGTTCCCTTAGGTTAACATATACAACGCTATAGACGTATAGAATGTTCCCACCGAGACGTAGGGACCGACATGCCAGGAATAATGTAAAATATTACATCCCAGATGTTAGGTTGCGTTAGGTTAGGATATACAACGTTATAGACGTATATAATGTCCCCATCGAGAAGCAGGCGACGACACGCCAGGAATGTTGTAAAATATTACATTCGACATGTTAGGTTGCCTTAGGCTAGGATATATATCGTTATAGACGAATACAATGTTCCCACCGATACGTAGGTACCAACATGCCAGGAATGTTGTAAAATATTACATACCAGATGTTAGGTTGCGTCAGGTTAGGATATACAACGTTATAGACGTATATAATGTCCCCATCGAGAAGCAGGCGACGACACGCCAGGAATGTTGTAAAATATAACATCCGAGATGTTAGGTTCCCTTAGGCTAGGATATATAACGTTATAGACGTATATAATGTTCCCACCGAGAAATAGGGGCCGACATGTCAGGCATGTTGTAAAATATTTCACCTGAGATGTTAGGTTCCCTTAGGTTAGGATATACAACGCTGTAGACGTATAGAATGTTCCCACCGAGACGTAGGGACCGACATGCCAGGAATGTTGTAAAATATAACATCCGAGATGTTTGGTTCCCTTAGGTTAGGATACATATCGTTATAGACGTATATAACCTTCCCACCGAGACGTAGGGACCGACATGCCAGGAATGTTGTAAAATATTACATCCCAGATGATAGGTTGCGTTAGGTTAGAATATACAACGTTATAGACGTATATAATGTACCCGCCGAGACGTAGGGACCGACATGCCAGGAATGTTGTAAAATATTACATCCTAGATGTTAGGTTGCGTTAGGTTAGGATATACAACGTTATAGACGTTTATAATGTCCCCTTCGAGAAGCAGGCGACGACACGCCAGAATGTTGTAAAGCATTACATTCGACATGTTAGGTTGCCTTAGGCTAGGACATATATCGTTACAGACGTATACAATGTTCCCACCAAGAAGTAGAGACCGACATGCCAGGAATATTGTAAAATATTACATCCGAGATGTTAAGTTCTCTTAGGCTAGGATATATATCGTTATAGACGAATATAACGTTCCCACCGAGACGTAGGGACCGACATGCCAGGAATGTTGTAAAATATTGCATACCAGGTGTTAGGTTGCGTTAGGTTAGGATATAAAACGTTATAGACGTATATAATGTCCCCATCGAGAAGCAGGCGACGACACGCCAGGAATGTTGTAAAATATTACATCCGAGATGTTAGGTTGCCTTAGGCTAGGATATATATCGTTATAGACGTATACAATGTTCCCACCGAGAAGTAGGGGCCGACATGCCAGGAATGTTGTAAAATATTACATTCGAGATGTTATGTTGCCTTACGTTAGGATACATAACGTTATAGACGTATATAATGTTCCCACCGAAAAGTTGGAGCCGACGCGTCAGGAATGTTGTAAAATATTACACCTGAGATGTTAGGTTCCCTTAGGTTAACATATACAACGCTATAGACGTATAGAATGTTCCCACCGAGACGTAGGGACCGACATGCCAGGAATAATGTAAAATATTACATCCCAGATGTTAGGTTGCGTTAGGTTAGGATATACAACGTTATAGACGTATATAATGTCCCCATCGAGAAGCAGGCGACGACACGCCAGGAATGTTGTAAAATATTACATTCGACATGTTAGGTTGCCTTAGGCTAGGATATATATCGTTATAGACGAATACAATGTTCCCACCGATACGTAGGTACCAACATGCCAGGAATGTTGTAAAATATTACATACCAGATGTTAGGTTGCGTCAGGTTAGGATATACAACGTTATAGACGTATATAATGTCCCCATCGAGAAGCAGGCGACGACACGCCAGGAATGTTGTAAAATATAACATCCGAGATGTTAGGTTCCCTTAGGTTAGGATACTTATCGTTATAGACGTATATAACGTTCCCACCGAGAAGTAGGGACCGACATGCCAGGAATGTTGTAAAATATTACATCCCAGATGATAGGTTGCGTTAGGTTAGTATATACAACGTTATAGACGTATATAATGTACCCGCCGAGACGTAGGGACCGACATGCCAGGAATGTTGTAAAATATTACATTCGACATGTTAGGTTGCCTTAGGCTAGGATATATATCGTTATAGACGAATACAATGTTCCCACCGAGAAATAGGGACCGACATGCCAGGAATGTTGTAAAATATTACATCCGAGATGTTAAGTTCTCTTAGGTTAGGATATATATCGTTATAGACGAATATAACGTTCCCACCGAGACGTAGGGACCGACATGCCAGGAATGTTGTAAAATATTACATACCAGATGTTAGGTTGCGTTAGGTTAGGATATAAAACATTATAGACGTATATAATGTCCCCATCGAGAAGCAGGCGACGACACGCCAGGAATGTTGTAAAATATTACATCCGAGATGTTAGGTTGCCTTAGGCTAGGATATATATCGTTATAGACGTATACAATGTTCCCACCGAGAAGTAGGGGCCGACATGCCAGGAATGTTGTAAAATATTACATTCGAGATGTTATGTTGCCTTACGTTAGGATACATAACGTTATAGACGTATATAATGTTCCCACCGAAAAGTTGGAGCCGACGCGTCAGGAATGTTGTAAAATATTACACCTGAGATGTTAGGTTCCCTTAGGTTAACATATACAACGCTATAGACGTATAGAATGTTCCCACCGAGACGTAGGGACCGACATGCCAGGAATAATGTAAAATATTACATCCCAGATGTTAGGTTGCGTTAGGTTAGGATATACAACGTTATAGACGTATATAATGTCCCCATCGAGAAGCAGGCGACGACACGCCAGGAATGTTGTAAAATATAACATCCGAGATGTTAGGTTCCCTTAGGTTAGGATACTTATCGTTATAGACGTATATAACGTTCCCACCGAGAAGTAGGGACCGACATGCCAGGAATGTTGTAAAATATTACATCCCAGATGATAGGTTGCGTTAGGTTAGTATATACAACGTTATAGACGTATATAATGTACCCGCCGAGACGTAGGGACCGACATGCCAGGAATGTTGTAAAATATTACATTCGACATGTTAGGTTGCCTTAGGCTAGGATATATATCGTTATAGACGAATACAATGTTCCCACCGAGAAACAGGGACCGACATGCCAGGAATGTTGTAAAATATTACATCCGAGATGTTAAGTTCTCTTAGGTTAGGATATATATCGTTATAGACGAATATAACGTTCCCACCGAGACGTAGGGACCGACATGCCAGGAATGTTGTAAAATATTACATACCAGATGTTAGGTTGCGTTAGGTTAGGATATAAAACGTTATAGACGTATATAATGTCCCCATCGAGAAGCAGGCGACGACACGCCAGGAATGTTGTAAAATATTACATCCGAGATGTTAGGTTGCCTTAGGCTAGGATATATATCGTTATAGACGTATACAATGTTCCCACCGAGAAGTAGGGACCGACATGCCAGGAATGTTGTAAAATATTACATCCCAGATGATAGGTTGCGTTAGGTTAGTATATACAACGTTATAGACGTATATAATGTACCCGCCGAGACGTAGGGACCGACATGCCAGGAATGTTGTAAAATATTACATTCCAGATGTTAGGTGGCGTTAGTTTAGGATATCCAACGTTATAGACGTATATAATGTCCCCATCGAGAAGCAGGCGACGCCACGCCAGGAATGTTGTAAAATATAACATCCGAGATGTTAGGTTCCCTTAGGTTAGGATACATATCGTTATAGACGTATATAACGTTCCCACCGAGACGTAGGGACCGACATGCCAGGAATGTTGTAAAATATTACATCCCAGATGATAGGTTGCGTTAGGTTAGTATATACAACGTTATAGACGTATATAATGTACCCGCCGAGACGTAGGGACCGACATGCCAGGAATGTTGTAAAATATTACATTCGACATGTTAGGTTGCCCTAGGCTAGGATATATATCGTTACAGACGAATACAATGTTCCCACCGGGACGTAGGTTCTGACATGCCAGGAATGTTGTAAAATATTACATTCGAGATGTTAGGTTGCCTTAGGTCAGCATATACAACGTTATAGATGTATATAATGTCCCCATCCAGAAGTAGGCGACGACACGCCAGGAATGTTGTAAAATATTACATCCCAGATGTTAGGATGCGTTAGGTTAGGATATACAACGTTATAGACGTATGAAGTGTCCCCATCGGGAAGCGGGCGACGACATGCCAGGAATGTTGTAAAATATTACATCCGAGATGTTATGTTGCCTTACGTTAGGATATATAACGTTATAGATGTATATAATGTCCCGATCGAGAAGTAGGCGACGGCACGCCAGGAATGTTGTAAAATATTACATTCGACAAGTTAGGTCGCCTTAGGCTAGGATATATAACGTTATAGACGTATTTAATGTTCCCACCGAGAAATAGGGGCCGACATGCCATGAATGTTGTAAAATATTACATCCGAGATGTTAGGTTCCCTTAGGTTAGGATATATATCGTTATAGACGTATATAATGTTCCCACCGAGAAATAGGGGCCGACATGTCAGGAATGTTGTAAAACATTTCACCTGAGATGTTAGGTTCCCTTAGGTTAGGATATACAACGCTGTAGACGTATAGAATGTTCCCAGCGAGACGTAGGGACCGACATGCCAGGAATGATGTAAAATATTACATCCCAGATGTTAGGTTGCGTTAGGTTAGGATATACAACGTTATAGACGTATATAATGTCCCCATCGAGAAGCAGGCGACGACACGCCAGGATTGTTGTAAAATATTACATCCCAGATGTTAGGTTGCCTTAGGCTAGGATATATATCGTTATAGACGTATACAATGTTCCCACCGAGAAGTTGGGACCGACATGCCAGGAATGTTGTAAAATATTGCATCCGAGATGTTAGGTTCCCTTAGGTTAGGATATATATCGTTATAGACGTATATAATGTTCCCACCGAGAAATAGGGGCCGGCATGTCAGGAATGTTGTAAAACATTTCACCTGAGATGTTAGGTTCTCTTAGGTTAGGATATACAACGCTGTAGACGTATAGAATGTTCCCACCGAGACGTAGGGACCGACATGCCAGGAATGATGTAAAACATTACATCCCAGATGTTAGGTTGCGTTAGGTTAGGATATACAACGTTATAGACGTATATAATGTCCCCATCGAGAAGCAGGCGACGACACGCCAGGAATGTTGTAAAATATTACATCCGAGATGTTAGGTAGCCTTAGGCTAGGATATATATCGTTATAGACGTATACAATGTTCCCACCGAGAAGTAGGGACCGACATGCCAGGAATGTTGTAAAATATTACATTCCAGATGTTAGGTGGCGTTAGTTTAGGATATCAAACGTTATAGACGTATATAATGTCCCCATCGAGGAGCAGGCGACGCCACGCCAGGAATGTTGTAAAATATAACATCCGAGATGTTAGGTTCCCTTAGGTTAGGATACATATCGTTATAGACGTATATAACGTTCCCACCGAGATGTAGGGACCGACATGCCAGGAATGTTGTAAAATATTACATCCCAGATGATAGGTTGCGTTAGGTTAGTATATACAACGTTATAGACGTATATAATGTACCCGCCGAGACGTAGGGACCGACATGCCAGGAATGTTGTAAAATATTACATTCGACATGTTAGGTTGCCTTAGGCTAGGATATATATCGTTATAGACGAATACAATGTTCCCACCGAGAAATAGGGACCGACATGCCAGGAATGTTGTAAAATATTACATCCGAGATGTTAAGTTCTCTTAGGTTAGGATATATATCGTTATAGACGAATACAACGTCCCCACCTAGACGTAGGGACCGACATGCCAGGAATGTTGTAAAATATTACATACCAGATGTTAGGTTGCGTTAGGTTAGGATATAAAACGTTATAGACGTATATAATGTCCCCATCGAGAAGCAGGCGACGACACGCCAGGAATGTTGTAAAATATTACATCCGAGATGTTAGGTTGCCTTAGGCTAGGATATCTATCGTTATAGACGTATACAATGTTCCCACCGAGAAGTAGGGACCGACATGCCAGGAATGTTGTAAAATATTACATCCGAGATGTTAGGTTGCCTTAGGCTAGGATATATATCGTTATAGACGTATACAATGTTACCACCGAGAAGTAGGGACCGACATGCCAGGAATGTTGTAAAATATTACATTCCAGATGTTAGGTGGCGTTAGTTTAGGATATACAACGTTATAGACGTATATAATGTCCCCATCGAGAAGCAGGCGACGCCACGCCAGGAATGTTGTAAAATATAACTTCCGAGATGTTAGGTTCCCTTAGGTTAGGATACATATCGCTATAGACGAATATAACGTTCCCACCGATACGTAGGGACCGACATGCCAGGAATGTTGTAAAATATTTCACCTGAGATGTTAGGTTCCCTTAGGTTAGGATATACAACGCTGTAGACGTATAGAATGTTCCCACCGAGACGTAGGGACCGACATGCCAGGAATGTTGTAAAATATTACGTCCCAGATGTTAGGATGCGTTAGGTTAGGATATACAACGTTATAGACGTATGAAGTGTCCCCATCGAGAAGTAGGCGACGGCACGCCAGGAATGATGTAAAATATTACATCCCAGATGTTAGGTTTCGTTAGGTTAGGATATACAATGTTATAGACGTATATAATGTCCCCATCGAGAGGCAGGCGACCACACGCCAGGAATGTTGTAAAATATTACATCCGAGATGTTATGTTGCCTTACGTCAGGATATATAACGTTATAGACGTATATAATGTTCCCACCGAAAAGTTGGAGCCGACGCGTCAGGAATGTTGTAAAATATGACATTCGAAATGTTAGGTTGCCTTAGGTTAGGATATACAACGTTATAGACTTATATAATGTCCCCATCGAGAAGCAGGCGACGACACGCCAGGAATGTTGTAAAATATTACATCCGAGATGTTATGTTTCCTTACGTTAGGATATAAAACGTTGTAGATGTGTATAATGTCCCCATCGAGAAGCAGGCGACGACACGCCAGGAATGTTGTAAAATATTACATTCCAGATGTTAGGTGGCGTTAGTTTAGGATATCCAACGTTATAGACGTATATAATGTCCCCATCGAGAAGCAGGCGACGGCACGCCAGGAATGTTGTAAAATATTACATCCGAGATGTTAGGTTGCCTTAGGCTAGGATATATATCGTTATAGACGTATACAATGTTCCCACCGAGAAGTAGGGACCGACATGCCAGGAATGTTGTAAAATATTACATTCCAGATGTTAGGTGGCGTTAGTTTAGGATATCCAACGTTATAGACGTATATAATGTCCCCATCGAGGAGCAGGCGACGCCACGCCAGGAATGTTGTAAAATATAACATCCGAGATGTTAGGTTCCCTTAGGTTAGGATACATATCGTTATAGACGTATATAACGTTCCCACCGAGATGTAGGGACCGACATGCCAGGAATGTTGTAAAATATTACATCCCAGATGATAGGTTGCGTTAGGTTAGTATATACAACGTTATAGACGTATATAATGTACCCGCCGAGACGTAGGGACCGACATGCCAGGAATGTTGTAAAATATTACATTCGACATGTTAGGTTGCCTTAGGCTAGGATATATATCGTTATAGACGAATACAATGTTCCCACCGAGAAATAGGGACCGACATGCCAGGAATGTTGTAAAATATTACATCCGAGATGTTAAGTTCTCTTAGGTTAGGATATATATCGTTATAGACGAATATAACGTTCCCACCTAGACGTAGGGACCGACATGCCAGGAATGTTGTAAAATATTACATACCAGATGTTAGGTTGCGTTAGGTTAGGATATAAAACGTTATAGACGTATGAAGTGTCCCCATCGAGAAGTAGGCGACGGCACGCCAGGAATGATGTAAAATATTACATCCCAGATGTTAGGTTTCCTTACGTTAGGATATAAAACGTTGTAGATGTGTATAATGTCCCCATCGAGAAGCAGGCGACGACACGCCAGGAATGTTGTAAAATATTACATTCCAGATGTTAGGTGGCGTTAGTTTAGGATATACAACGTTATAGACGTATATAATGTCCCCATCGAGAAGCAGGCGAAGCCACGCCAGGAATGTTGTAAAATATAACATCCGAGATATTAGGTTCCCTTAGGTTAGGATATATATCGTTATAGACGTATACAATGTTCCCACCGAGAAGATGGGACCGACATGCCAGGAATATTGTAAAATATTGCATCCGAGATGTTAGGTTCCCTTAGGTTAGGATATATATCGTTATAGACGTATATAATGTTCCCACCGAGAAATAGGGGCCGACATGTCAGGAATGTTGTAAAACATTTCACCTGAGATGTTAGGTTCCCTTAGGTTAGGATATACAACGCTGTAGACGTATAGAATGTTCCC
Organism: Xylocopa violacea; assembly: GCA_963969225.1. NCBI lineage: Eukaryota > Metazoa > Arthropoda > Insecta > Hymenoptera > Apidae > Xylocopa > Xylocopa violacea. The sequence continues at coordinate 29,426,127 of CAXAJV010000001.1, forward strand.
ACCGAGACGTAGGGACCGACATGCCAGGAATGATGTAAAATATTACATCCCAGATGTTAGGTTGCGTTAGCTTAGGATATACAACGTTATAGACGTATATAATGTTCCCATCGAGAAGCAGGCGACGACACGCCAGGAATGTTGTAAAATATTACATCCCAGATGTTAGGTTGCCTTAGGCTAGGATATATATCGTTATAGACGTATACAATGTACCCGCCGAGACGTAGGGACCGACATGCCAGGAATGTTGTAAAATATTACATCCCAGATGTTAGGTTGCGTTAGGTTAGGATATACAACGTTATAGACGTTTATAATGTACCCTTCGAGAAGCAGGCGACGACACGCCAGAATGTTGTAAAGCATTACTTTCGACATGTTAGGTTGCCTTAGGCTAGGACATATATCGTTATAGACGTATACAATGTTCCCACCAAGAAGTAGAGACCGACATGCCAGGAATGTTGTAAAATATTACATCCGAGATGTTAGGTTGCCTTAGGTTAGGATATACAACGTTATAGATGTATATAATGTCCCCATCCAGAAGTAGGCGACGACACGCCAGGAATGTTGTAAAATATTACATCCCAGATATTAGGTTGCGTTAGGTTAGGATATACAATGTTATAGACGTGTAGAATGTTCCCACCGGGACGTAGGTTCTGACATGCTAGGAATGTCGTAAAATATTAGAATTCGAGATGTTAGGTTGCCTTAGGTCAGCATATACAACGTTATAGATGTATATAATGTCCCCATCCAGAAGTAGGCGACGACACGCCAGGAATGTTGTAAAATATTACATCCCAGATGTTAGGTTTCGTTAGGTTAGGATATACAATGTTATAGACGTGTAGAATGTTCCCACCGGGACGTAGGTTCTGACATGCTAGGAATGTCGTAAAATATTAGAATTCGAGATGTTAGGTTGCCTTAGGTCAGCATATACAACGTTATAGATGTATATAATGTCCCCATCCAGAAGTAGGCGACGACACGCCAGGAATGTTGTAAAATATTACATCCCAGATATTAGGTTGCGTTAGGTTAGGATATACAACGTTATATGCGTATAGAATGTTCCCACCGGGACGTATGTTCTGACATGCCAGGAATGTTGTAAGATATTACATTCGGGATGTTAGGTTGCCTTAGGTTAGCATATACAACGTTATAGATGTATATAATGTCCCCATCCAGAAGTAGGCGACGACACGCCAGGAATGTTGTAAAATATTACATCCCAGATATTAGGTTGCGTTAGGTTAGGATATACAACGTTATATGCGTATAGAATGTTCCCACCGAGACGTAGGGACCGACATGCCAGGAATGATGTAAAATATTACATCCCAGATGTTAGGTTGCGTTAGCTTAGGATATACAACGTTATAGACGTATATAATGTCCCCATCGAGAAGCAGGCGACGACACGCCAGGAATGTTGTAAAATATTACATCCCAGATGTTAGGTTGCCTTAGGCTAGGATATATATCGTTATAGACGTATACAATGTACCCGCCGAGACGTAGGGACCGACATGCCAGGAATGTTGTAAAATATTACATCCCAGATGTTAGGTTGCGTTAGGTTAGGATATACAACGTTATAGACGTTTATAATGTACCCTTCGAGAAGCAGGCGACGACACGCCAGAATGTTGTAAAGCATTACTTTCGACATGTTAGGTTGCCTTAGGCTAGGACATATATCGTTATAGACGTATACAATGTTCCCACCAAGAAGTAGAGACCGACATGCCAGGAATGTTGTAAAATATTACATCCGAGATGTTAGGTTGCCTTAGGTTAGGATATACAACGTTATAGATGTATATAATGTCCCCATCCAGAAGTAGGCGATGACACGCCAGGAATGTTGTAAAATATTACATCCCAGATATTAGGTTGCGTTAGGTTAGGATATACAATGTTATAGACGTGTAGAATGTTCCCACCGGGACGTAGGTTCTGACATGCTAGGAATGTCGTAAAATATTAGAATTCGAGATGTTAGGTTGCCTTAGGTCAGCATATACAACGTTATAGATGTATATAATGTCCCCATCCAGAAGTAGGCGACGACACGCCAGGAATGTTGTAAAATATTACATCCCAGATATTAGGTTGCGTTAGGTTAGGATATACAACGTTATATGCGTATAGAATGTTCCCACCGGGACGTATGTTCTGACATGCCAGGAATGTTGTAAGATATTACATTCGGGATGTTAGGTTGCCTTAGGTTAGCATATACAACGTTATAGATGTATATAATGTCCCCATCCAGAAGTAGGCGACGACACGCCAGGAATGTTGTAAAATATTACATCCCAGATATTAGGTTGCGTTAGGTTAGGATATACAACGTTATATGCGTATAGAATGTTCCCACCGGGACGTAGGTTCTGACATGCCAGGAATGATGTAAAATATTACATTCGAGATGTTAGGTTGCCTTAGGTTAGCATATATAACGTTATAGATGTATATAATGTCCGCATCGAGAAGTAGGCGACGACACGCCATGAATGTTGTAAAATATTACATTCGACATGTTAAGTTGCCTTAGGCTAGGATATATACCGTTATAGACGTATGTAATGTTACCACCGAGAAGTACGGGCCGACACGCCAGGAATGTTATCAACTATTACATCCGAGATGTTAGGTTCCCTTAGGTCAGGATATATATCGTTATAGACGTATATAACGTTCCCACTGAGACGTAGGGACCGACATGCCAGGAATGTTGTAAAATATTACATCCCAGATGTTAGGATGCGTTAGGTTAGGATATACAACGTTATAGACGTATGAAGTGTCCCCATCGAGAAGTAGGCGACGACACGCCAGGAATGATGTAAAATATTACATACCAGATGTTAGGTTGCGTTAGGTTAGGATATACAACGTTATAGACGTATATAATGTCCCCATCGGGAAGCGGGCGACGACATGCCAGGAATGTTGTAAAATATTACATCCGAGATGTTATGTTGCCTTACGTTAGGATATATAACGTTATATATGTATATAATGTCCCGATCGAGAAGTAGGCGACGGCACGCCAGGAATGTTGTAAAATATTACATTCGACATGTTAGGTCGCCTTAGGCTAGGATATATATCGTTATAGACGTATATAATGTTCCCACCGAGAAATAGGGGCCGACATGTCAGGAATGTTGTAAAGCATTTCACCTGAGATGTTAGGTTCCCTTAGGTTAGGATATACAACGCTGTAGACGTATAGAATGTTCCCACCGAGACGTAGGGACCGACATGCCAGGAATGATGTAAAATATTACATCCCAGATGTTAGGTTGCGTTAGGCTAGGATATACAACGTTATAGACGTATATAATGTCCCCATCGAGAAGCAGGCGACGACACGCCAAGAATGTTGTAAAATATTACATCCCAGATGTTAGGTTTCGTTAGGTTAGGATATCCAACGTTATAGACGTATATAATGTCCCCATCGAGAGGCAGGCGACAACACGCCAGGAATGTTGTAAAATATTACATCCGAGATGTTATGTTGCCTTACGTCAGGATATATAACGTTATAGACGTATATAATGTTCCCACCGAAAAATTGGAGCCGACGCGTCAGGAATGTTGTAAAATATGACATTCGAAATGTTAGGTTGCCTTAGGTTAGGATATACAACGTTATAGACTTATATAATGTCCCCATCGAGAAGCAGGCGACGACACGCCAGGAATGTTGTAAAATGTAACATCCGAGATGTAAGGTTCCCTTAGGTTAGGATACATATCGTTATAGACGTATATAACCTTTCCACCGAGACGTAGGGACCGACATGCCAGGAATGTTGTAAAATATTACATCCCAGATGATAGGTTGCATTAGGTTAGTATATACAACGTTATAGACGTATATAATGTACCCGCCGAGACGTAGGGACCGACATGCCAGGAATGTTGTAAAATATTACATCCCAGATGATAGGTTGCGTTAGGTTAGTATATACAACGTTATAGACGTATATAATGTACCCGCCGAGACGTAGGGACCGACATGCCAGGAATGTTGTAAAATATTACATCCCAGATGTTAGGTTGCGTTAGGTTAGGATATACAACGTTATAGACGTTTATAATGTCCCCTTCGAGAAGCAGGCGACGACACGCCAGAATGTTGTAAAGCATTACATTCGACATCTTAGGTTGCCTTAGGCTAGGACATATATCGTTATAGACGTATACAATGTTCCCACCAAGAAGTAGAGACCGATATGCCAGGAATGTTGTAAAATATTACATCCGAGATGTTAGGTTGCCTTAGGTTAGGATATACAACGTTATAGATGTATATAATGTCCCCCCATCCAGAAGTAGGCGACGACACGCCAGGAATGTTGTAAAATATTACATCCCAGATATTAGGTTGCTTTAGGTTAGGATATACAATGTTATAGACGTGCAGTATGTTCCCACCGGGACGTAGGTTCTGACATGCCAGGAATGTTGTAAAATATTACATTCGAGATGGTAGGTTGCCTTAGGTCAGCATATACAACGCTATAGATGTATATAATGTCCCCATCCAGAAGTAGGCGACGACACGCCAGGAATGTTGTAAAATATTACATCCCAGATGTTAGGATGCGTTAGGTTAGGATATACAACGTTATAGACATATGAAGTGTCCCCATCGAGAAGTAGGCGACGACACGCCAGGAAAGTTGTAAAATATTACATTCTACAAGTTAGGTTGCCTTAGGCTAGGATATATAACGTTATAGACGTATATAATGTTCCCACCGAGAAATAGGGACTGACGCGTCAGGAATGTTCTAAAATATTACACCCGAGATGTTAGGTTCCCTTAGGTTAGGACATACAACGTTATAGACGTATAGAATGTCCCCATCGAGAAGCAGGCGACGACACGACAGGAATGTTGTAAAATATTACATTCCTTCATGTTAGGTTGCCTTAGGCTAGGATATATATCGTTACAGACGTATACAATGTTCCCACCGAGAAGTAGGGCCCCACATACCAGGAATGTTGTAAAAAATTACATCCGAGATGTAAGGTACCCTTAGGTTAGGATATATATCGTTATAGACGTATAATACGTTCCCACCGAGACGTAGGGACCGACATGCCAGGAATGTTTTAAAATATTACATCCCAGATGTTAGGTTGCGTTAGGTTAGGATATATAACGTTATAGACGTATATAATGTTCCCACCGAGAAATAGGGGCCGACACGTCAGGAATGGTGTAAAATATTACATTCGACATGTTAGGTCGCCTTAGGCTAGGATATATATCGCTATAGACGTATATGATGTTCCCACCGAGAAGTGCGGGTTAACACGCCAGGAATGTTGTCAAATATTACATCCGAGATGTTAGGTTGCCTTAGGTTAGGATATATATCGTTATAGACGTATATAATGTTCCCACCGAGACGTAGGGACCGACACGCCAGGAATGTTGTAAAATATTACATCCCAGATGTTAGGTTGCGTTAGGTTAGAATATACAACGTTATAGACGTATATAATGTACCCATCGAGAAGCAGGCGACGACACGACAGGAATGTTGTAAAATATTACATTCGACATGTTGGGTTGGCTTAGGCTAGGATATATATCGCTATAGACGTATACAATTTTCCCACCGAGAAGTAGGGCCACGACATGCCAAGAATGTTGTAAAATATTACATCCGAGATGTAAGGTTCCCTTAGGTTAGGATATATATCGTTATAGACGTATATAACGTTCCCACCGAGACGTAGGGACAGACATGCCAGGAATGTTGTAAAATATTACATCCCAGATGTTAGGTTGCATTAGGTCAGGATATACAATGTTATAGACGTATATAAAGTCCCCATCGAGAAGCAGGCGAGGACACGGCAGGACTGTTGTAAAATATTACATCCCAGATGTTAGGTTGCGTTACGTTAGAATATACAACGTTATAGACGTATATAATGTCCCCATCGAGAAGCAGGCGACGACACGACAGGAATGTAGTAAAATATTACATTCGACATGTTAGGTTGCCTTAGGCTAGGATATATATGTCGTTATAGACGTACACAATGTCCCCACCGAGAAGTAGGGACCGACATGACAGGAATGTTGTAAAATACTAAATCCGAGATGTTAGGTTGCCTTAGGTTAGGATATACAACGTTATAGATGTATATAATGTCCCCATCGAGAAGCAGGCGACGACACGACAGGAATGTTGTAAAATATTACATTCCTTCATGTTAGGCTGCCTTAGGCTAGGATATATATCGCTATAGACGTATACAATGTTCCCACCGAGAAGTAGGGCCCGACATACCAGGAATGTTGTAAAAAATTACATCCGAGATGTAAGGTACCCTTAGGTTAGGATATATATCGTTATAGACGTATATAACGGTCCCACCGAGACGTAGGGACCGACATGCCAGGAATGTTTTAAAATATTACATCCCAGATGTTAGGTTGCGTTAGGTTAGGATATACAACGTTATAGACGTATATAATGTACCCACGGGGACGTAGGGACCGACATGCCAGGAATATTGTAAAATATTACATCCCAGATGTTAGGTTGCGTTAGGTTAGTATATACGAGGTTATAGATGTATAAAATGTCCCCATCCAGAAGTAGGCGACGACACGCCAGGACTGTTGTAAAATATTACATTCTACAAGTTAGGTTGCCTTAGGCTAGGATATATAACGTTATAGCCGTATATAATGTTCCCACCGAGAAATAGGGACTGACGCGTCAGGAATGTTCTAAAATATTACACCCGAGATGTTAGGTTCCCTTAGGTTAGGATATACAACGTTATAGACGTATAGAATTCCCCATCGAGAAGCAGGCGACGACACGACAGGAATGTTGTAAAATATTACACCCGAGATGTTAGGTTCCCTTAGGTTAGGATATATGACGTTATAGATGTATATAATGTCCCCATCCAGAAGTAGGCGACGACACGCCAGGAATGTTGTAAAATATTACATCCCAGATGTTAGGTTGCGTTAGGTTAGAATATACAACGTTATAGACGTATATAATGTACCCATCGAGAAGCAGGCGACGACACGCCAGAATGTTGTAAAATATTACATTCGACATGTTAGGTTGCCTTAGGCTAGGATATATATCGTTATAGACGTATACAATGTTCCCACCGAGAAGTAGGCGACGACACGCCAGGAATGTTGTAAAATATTACATCCCAGATGTTAGGTTGCGTTGGGTTAGTATATACAAGGTTATAGACGTATATAATGTCCCCATGGAGAAGCAGGCGACGACACGCCAGAATGCTGTAAAATATTACATCCGATATGTTAGGTTGCCTTAGGTTAGGATATACAACGTTATAGATGTATATAAAGTCCCCATCGAGAAGCAGGCGCGGAAGCGGCAGGAATGTTGTAAAATATAACATCCGAGATGTTATGTTGCCATACGTTAGGATATGTAACGTTATAGACGTATATAATGTTCCCACCGAGAAGTAGGGCCCGACATACCAGGAATGTTGTAAAATATTACATCCGAGATGTTAGGTTGCCTTAGGTTATGATAAACAAGGTTATAGATGTATATAATGTCCCCATCGAGAAGTAGACAACGACACGCCAGGAAAGTTGTAAAATATTACACCCGAGATATTAGGTTCCCTTAGGTTAGGATATATGACGTTATAGATGTATATAATGTCCCCATCCAGAAGTAGGCGACGACACGCCAGGACTGTTGTAAAATATTACAACCCTGATGTTAGGTTGCGATAGGTTAGAATATACAACGTTATAGACGTATATAATGTCCCCATCGAGAAGCAGGCGACGACACGACAGGAATGTAGTAAAATATTACATTCGACATGTCAGGTTGCCTTAGGCTAGGATATATATCGTTATAGACGTACACAATGTTCCCACCGAGAGGTAGGGACCGACATGCCAGGAATGTTGTAAAATACTACATCCGAGATGTTAGGTTGCCTTAGGTTAGGATATACAACGTTATAGATGTATATATTGTCCCCATCGAGAAGTAGGCGACGACACGCCAGGAATGTTGTAAAATATTACATTCTACAAGTTGGGCTGCCTTAGGCTAGGATATATAACGTTATAGACGTATATAATGTTCCCACCGATAAATAGGGACTGACGCGTCAGGAATGTTCTAAAATATTACACCCGAGATGTTAGGTTCCCTTAGGTTAGGATATATGACGTTATAGATGTATATAATGTCCCCATCCAGAAGTAGGCGACGACACGCCAGGAATGTTGTAAAATATTACATCCCAGATGTTAGGTTGCGTTAGGTTAGTATATACAAGGTTATAGACGTATATAATGTCCCCATGGAGAAGCAGGCGACGACACGCCAGAATGTTGTAAAATATTACATCCGATATGTTAGGTTGCCTTAGGTTAGGATATACAACGTTATAGATGTATATAAAGTCCCCATCGAGAAGCAGGCTCGGAATCGGCAGGAATGTTGTAAAATATAACATCCGAGATGTTATGTTGCCATACGTTAGGATATTTAACGTTATAGACGTATATAATGTTCCCACCGAAAAGTAGCAGCCGAAGCACCAGGAATGTTGTAAAATATTACATCCGAGATGTAAGGTACCCTTAGGTTAGGATATATATCGTTATAGACGTATATAACGTTCCCACCGAGACGTAGGGACCGACATGCCAGGAATGTTTAAAAATATTACATCCCAGATGTTAGGTTGCGTTAGGTTAGGATATACAACGTTATAGACGTATATAATGTACCCACGGAGACGTAGGGACCGACATGCAAGGAATATTGTAAAATATTACATCCCAGATGTTAGGTTGCGTTAGGTTAGTACATACAAGGTTATAGATGTATATAATGTCCCCATCGAGAAGTAGGCGACGACACGCCAGGACTGTTGTAAAATATTACATTCTACAAGTTAGGTTGCCTTAGGCTAGCATGTATAACGTTATAGACGTATATAATGTTCCCACCGAGAAATAGGGGCCGACACGTCAGGAATGATGTAAAATATTACATTCGACATGTTAGGTCGGCTTAGGCTAGGATATATATCGCTATAGACGTATATGATGTTCCCACCGAGAAGTGCGGGTTAACACGCCAGGAATGTTGTCAAATATTACATCCGAGATGTTAGGTTGCCTTAGGTTAGGATATATATCGTTATAGACGTATATAATGTTCCCACCGAGACGTAGGGACCGACATGCCTAGAATGTTTTAAAATATTAAACCCAGACGTTAGGTTGCGTTAGGTTAGGATATACAACGTTACAGACGTATATAATGTACCCACGGAGACGTAGGGACCGACATGCCAGGAATGTTTTAAAATATTACATCCGAGGTGTTAGGTTGCCTTAGGTTAGGATATACATCGTTATAGACGTATATAATGTTCCCACCGAGACGTAGGGACCGACATACCAGGATTGTTTTAAAATATTACATCCCAGACGTTAGGTTGCGTTAGGTTAGGATATACAACGTTACAGACGTATATAATGTACCCACGGAGACGTAGGGACCGACATGCCAGGAATGTTGTAAAATATTACATCCGAGGTGTTAGGTTGCATTAGGTTATGATATAAAACGTTATAGATGTATATAATGTCCCCATCGAGAAGTAGGCGACGACACGCCAGGAATGTTGTAAAATATTACATTCTACAAGTTGGGTTGCCTTAGGCTAGGATATATAACGTTATAGACGTATATAATGTTCCCACCGAGAAATGGGGACTGACGCGTCAGGAATGTTCTAAAATATTACACCCGAGATGTTAGGTTCCCTTAGGTTAGGATATACAACGTTATAGAGGTATAGAATGTCCCCATCGAGAAGCAGGCGACGACACGACAGGAATGTTGTAAAATATTACATTCCTTCATGTTAGGTTGCCTTAGGCTAGGATATATATCGTTATAGACGTATACAATGTTCCCACCGAGAAGTAGGGCCCCACATACCAGGAATGTTGTAAAAAATTACATCCGAGATGTAAGGTACCCTTAGGATAGGATATATATCGTTATAGACGTATAATACGTTCCCACCGAGACGTAGGGACCGACATGCCAGGAATGTTTTAAAATATTACATCCCAGATGTTAGGTTGCGTTAGGTTAGGATATACAACGTTATAGACGTATATAATGTACCCACGGAGACGTAGGGACCGACATGCCAGGAATATTGTAAAATATTACATCCCAGATGTTAGGTTGCGTTAGGTTAGTATATACGAGGTTATAGATGTATAAAATGTCCCCATCCAGAAGTAGGCGACGACACGCCAGGACTGTTGTAAAATATTACATTCTACAAGTTAGGTTGCCTTAGGCTAGGATATATAACGTTATAGACGTACATAATGTTCCCACCGAGAAATAGGGACTGACGCGTCAGGAATGTTCTAAAATATTACACCCGAGATGTTAGGTTCCCTTAGGTTAGGATATACAACGTTATAGACGTATAGAATGTCCCCATCGAGAAGCAGGCGACGACACGACAGGAATGTTCTAAAATATTACATTCGACATGTTAGGTTGCCTTAGGCTAGGATATATATCGTTATAGACGTACACAATGTTCCCACCGAGAAGTAGGGAGCGACATGCCAGGAATGTTGTAAAATACTACATCCGAGATGTTAGGTTGCCTTAGGTTAGGATATACAACGTTATAGATGTATATATTGTCCCCATCGAGAAGTAGGCGACGACACGCCAGGAATGTTGTAAAATATTACATTCTACAAGTTGGGTTGCCTTAGGCTAGGATATATAACGTTATAGACGTATATAATGTTCCCACCGATAAATAGGGACTGACGCGTCAGGAATGTTCTAAAATATTACACCCGAGATGTTAGGTTCCCTTAGGTTAGGATATACAACGTTATAGACGTATAGAATGTCCCCATCGAGAAGCAGGCGACGACACGACAGGAATGTTGTAAAATATTACACCCGAGATGTTAGGTTCCCTTAGGTTAGGATATATGACGTTATAGATGTATATAATGTCCCCATCCAGAAGTAGGCGACGACACGCCAGGAATGTTGTAAAATATTACATCCCAGATGTTAGGTTGCGTTAGGTTAGTATATACAAGGTTATAGACGTATATAATGTCCCGTTGGAGAAGCAGGCGACGACACGCCAGAATGTTGTAAAATATTACATCCGATATGTTAGGTTGCCTTAGGTTAGGATATACAACGTTATAGATGTATATAAAGTCCCCATCGAGAAGCAGGCTCGGAATCGGCAGGAATGTTGTAAAATATAACATCCGAGATGTTATGTTGCCATACGTTAGGATATTTAACGTTATAGACGTATATAATGTTCCCACCGAAAAGTAGCAGCCGAAGCACCAGGAATGTTGTAAAATATTACATCCGAGATGTAAGGTACCCTTAGGTTAGGATATATATCGTTATAGACGTATATAACGTTCCCACCGAGACGTAGGGACCGACATGCCAGGAATGTTTAAAAATATTACATCCCAGATGTTAGGTTGCGTTAGGTTAGGATATACAACGTTATAGACGTATATAATGTACCCACGGAGACGTAGGGACCGACATGCAAGGAATATTGTAAAATATTACATCCCAGATGTTAGGTTGCGTTAGGTTAGTACATACAAGGTTATAGATGTATATAATGTCCCCATCCAGAAGTAGGCGACGACACGCCAGGACTGTTGTAAAATATTACATTCTACAAGTTAGGTTGCCTTAGGCTAGCATATATAACGTTATAGACGTATATAATGTTCCCACCGAGAAATAGGGGCCGACACGTCAGGAATGATGTAAAATATTACATTCGACATGTTAGGTCGGCTTAGGCTAGGATATATATCGCTATAGACGTATATGATGTTCCCACCGAGAAGTGCGGGTTAACACGCCAGGAATGTTGTCAAATATTACATCCGAGATGTTAGGTTGCCTTAGGTTAGGATATATATCGTTATAGACGTATATAATGTTCCCACCGAGACGTAGGGACCGACATGCCTGGAATGTTTTAAAATATTACATCCCAGACGTTAGGTTGCGTTAGGTTAGGATATACAACGTTACAGACGTATATAATGTACCCACGGAGACGTAGGGCCACGACATGCCAAGAATGTTGTAAAATATTACATCCGAGATGTAAGGTTCCCTTAGGTTAGGATATATATCGTTATAGACGTATATAACGTTCCCACCGAGACGTAGGGACAGACATGCCAGGAATGTTGTAAAATATTACATCCCAGATGTTAGGTTGCATTAGGTCAGGATATACAATGTTATAGACGTATATAAAGTCCCCATCGAGAAGCAGGCGAGGACACGGCAGGACTGTTGTAAAATATTACATCCCAGATGTTAGGTTGCGTTACGTTAGAATATACAACGTTATAGACGTATATAATGTCCCCATCGAGAAGCAGGCGACGACACGACAGGAATGTAGTAAAATATTACATTCGACATGTTAGGTTGCCTTAGGCTAGGATATATATGTCGTTATAGACGTACACAATGTCCCCACCGAGAAGTAGGGACCGACATGACAGGAATGTTGTAAAATACTAAATCCGAGATGTTAGGTTGCCTTAGGTTAGGATATACAACGTTATAGATGTATATAATGTCCCCATCGAGAAGCAGGCGACGACACGACAGGAATGTTGTAAAATATTACATTCCTTCATGTTAGGCTGCCTTAGGCTAGGATATATATCGCTATAGACGTATACAATGTTCCCACCGAGAAGTAGGGCCCGACATACCAGGAATGTTGTAAAAAATTACATCCGAGATGTAAGGTACCCTTAGGTTAGGATATATATCGTTATAGACGTATATAACGGTCCCACCGAGACGTAGGGACCGACATGCCAGGAATGTTTTAAAATATTACATCCCAGATGTTAGGTTGCGTTAGGTTAGGATATACAACGTTATAGACGTATATAATGTACCCACGGGGACGTAGGGACCGACATGCCAGGAATATTGTAAAATATTACATCCCAGATGTTAGGTTGCGTTAGGTTAGTATATACGAGGTTATAGATGTATAAAATGTCCCCATCCAGAAGTAGGCGACGACACGCCAGGACTGTTGTAAAATATTACATTCTACAAGTTAGGTTGCCTTAGGCTAGGATATATAACGTTATAGCCGTATATAATGTTCCCACCGAGAAATAGGGACTGACGCGTCAGGAATGTTCTAAAATATTACACCCGAGATGTTAGGTTCCCTTAGGTTAGGATATACAACGTTATAGACGTATAGAATTCCCCATCGAGAAGCAGGCGACGACACGACAGGAATGTTGTAAAATATTACACCCGAGATGTTAGGTTCCCTTAGGTTAGGATATATGACGTTATAGATGTATATAATGTCCCCATCCAGAAGTAGGCGACGACACGCCAGGAATGTTGTAAAATATTACATCCCAGATGTTAGGTTGCGTTAGGTTAGAATATACAACGTTATAGACGTATATAATGTACCCATCGAGAAGCAGGCGACGACACGCCAGAATGTTGTAAAATATTACATTCGACATGTTAGGTTGCCTTAGGCTAGGATATATATCGTTATAGACGTATACAATGTTCCCACCGAGAAGTAGGCGACGACACGCCAGGAATGTTGTAAAATATTACATCCCAGATGTTAGGTTGCGTTGGGTTAGTATATACAAGGTTATAGACGTATATAATGTCCCCATGGAGAAGCAGGCGACGACACGCCAGAATGCTGTAAAATATTACATCCGATATGTTAGGTTGCCTTAGGTTAGGATATACAACGTTATAGATGTATATAAAGTCCCCATCGAGAAGCAGGCGCGGAAGCGGCAGGAATGTTGTAAAATATAACATCCGAGATGTTATGTTGCCATACGTTAGGATATGTAACGTTATAGACGTATATAATGTTCCCACCGAGAAGTAGGGCCCGACATACCAGGAATGTTGTAAAATATTACATCCGAGATGTTAGGTTGCCTTAGGTTATGATAAACAAGGTTATAGATGTATATAATGTCCCCATCGAGAAGTAGACAACGACACGCCAGGAAAGTTGTAAAATATTACACCCGAGATATTAGGTTCCCTTAGGTTAGGATATATGACGTTATAGATGTATATAATGTCCCCATCCAGAAGTAGGCGACGACACGCCAGGACTGTTGTAAAATATTACAACCCTGATGTTAGGTTGCGATAGGTTAGAATATACAACGTTATAGACGTATATAATGTCCCCATCGAGAAGCAGGCGACGACACGACAGGAATGTAGTAAAATATTACATTCGACATGTCAGGTTGCCTTAGGCTAGGATATATATCGTTATAGACGTACACAATGTTCCCACCGAGAGGTAGGGACCGACATGCCAGGAATGTTGTAAAATACTACATCCGAGATGTTAGGTTGCCTTAGGTTAGGATATACAACGTTATAGATGTATATATTGTCCCCATCGAGAAGTAGGCGACGACACGCCAGGAATGTTGTAAAATATTACATTCTACAAGTTGGGCTGCCTTAGGCTAGGATATATAACGTTATAGACGTATATAATGTTCCCACCGATAAATAGGGACTGACGCGTCAGGAATGTTCTAAAATATTACACCCGAGATGTTAGGTTCCCTTAGGTTAGGATATATGACGTTATAGATGTATATAATGTCCCCATCCAGAAGTAGGCGACGACACGCCAGGAATGTTGTAAAATATTACATCCCAGATGTTAGGTTGCGTTAGGTTAGTATATACAAGGTTATAGACGTATATAATGTCCCCATGGAGAAGCAGGCGACGACACGCCAGAATGTTGTAAAATATTACATCCGATATGTTAGGTTGCCTTAGGTTAGGATATACAACGTTATAGATGTATATAAAGTCCCCATCGAGAAGCAGGCTCGGAATCGGCAGGAATGTTGTAAAATATAACATCCGAGATGTTATGTTGCCATACGTTAGGATATTTAACGTTATAGACGTATATAATGTTCCCACCGAAAAGTAGCAGCCGAAGCACCAGGAATGTTGTAAAATATTACATCCGAGATGTAAGGTACCCTTAGGTTAGGATATATATCGTTATAGACGTATATAACGTTCCCACCGAGACGTAGGGACCGACATGCCAGGAATGTTTAAAAATATTACATCCCAGATGTTAGGTTGCGTTAGGTTAGGATATACAACGTTATAGACGTATATAATGTACCCACGGAGACGTAGGGACCGACATGCAAGGAATATTGTAAAATATTACATCCCAGATGTTAGGTTGCGTTAGGTTAGTACATACAAGGTTATAGATGTATATAATGTCCCCATCGAGAAGTAGGCGACGACACGCCAGGACTGTTGTAAAATATTACATTCTACAAGTTAGGTTGCCTTAGGCTAGCATATATAACGTTATAGACGTATATAATGTTCCCACCGAGAAATAGGGGCCGACACGTCAGGAATGATGTAAAATATTACATTCGACATGTTAGGTCGGCTTAGGCTAGGATATATATCGCTATAGACGTATATGATGTTCCCACCGAGAAGTGCGGGTTAACACGCCAGGAATGTTGTCAAATATTACATCCGAGATGTTAGGTTGCCTTAGGTTAGGATATATATCGTTATAGACGTATATAATGTTCCCACCGAGACGTAGGGACCGACATGCCTAGAATGTTTTAAAATATTAAACCCAGACGTTAGGTTGCGTTAGGTTAGGATATACAACGTTACAGACGTATATAATGTACCCACGGAGACGTAGGGACCGACATGCCAGGAATGTTTTAAAATATTACATCCGAGGTGTTAGGTTGCCTTAGGTTAGGATATACATCGTTATAGACGTATATAATGTTCCCACCGAGACGTAGGGACCGACATACCAGGATTGTTTTAAAATATTACATCCCAGACGTTAGGTTGCGTTAGGTTAGGATATACAACGTTACAGACGTATATAATGTACCCACGGAGACGTAGGGACCGACATGCCAGGAATGTTGTAAAATATTACATCCGAGGTGTTAGGTTGCATTAGGTTATGATATAAAACGTTATAGATGTATATAATGTCCCCATCGAGAAGTAGGCGACGACACGCCAGGAATGTTGTAAAATATTACATTCTACAAGTTGGGTTGCCTTAGGCTAGGATATATAACGTTATAGACGTATATAATGTTCCCACCGAGAAATGGGGACTGACGCGTCAGGAATGTTCTAAAATATTACACCCGAGATGTTAGGTTCCCTTAGGTTAGGATATACAACGTTATAGAGGTATAGAATGTCCCCATCGAGAAGCAGGCGACGACACGACAGGAATGTTGTAAAATATTACATTCCTTCATGTTAGGTTGCCTTAGGCTAGGATATATATCGTTATAGACGTATACAATGTTCCCACCGAGAAGTAGGGCCCCACATACCAGGAATGTTGTAAAAAATTACATCCGAGATGTAAGGTACCCTTAGGATAGGATATATATCGTTATAGACGTATAATACGTTCCCACCGAGACGTAGGGACCGACATGCCAGGAATGTTTTAAAATATTACATCCCAGATGTTAGGTTGCGTTAGGTTAGGATATACAACGTTATAGACGTATATAATGTACCCACGGAGACGTAGGGACCGACATGCCAGGAATATTGTAAAATATTACATCCCAGATGTTAGGTTGCGTTAGGTTAGTATATACGAGGTTATAGATGTATAAAATGTCCCCATCCAGAAGTAGGCGACGACACGCCAGGACTGTTGTAAAATATTACATTCTACAAGTTAGGTTGCCTTAGGCTAGGATATATAACGTTATAGACGTACATAATGTTCCCACCGAGAAATAGGGACTGACGCGTCAGGAATGTTCTAAAATATTACACCCGAGATGTTAGGTTCCCTTAGGTTAGGATATACAACGTTATAGACGTATAGAATGTCCCCATCGAGAAGCAGGCGACGACACGACAGGAATGTTCTAAAATATTACATTCGACATGTTAGGTTGCCTTAGGCTAGGATATATATCGTTATAGACGTACACAATGTTCCCACCGAGAAGTAGGGAGCGACATGCCAGGAATGTTGTAAAATACTACATCCGAGATGTTAGGTTGCCTTAGGTTAGGATATACAACGTTATAGATGTATATATTGTCCCCATCGAGAAGTAGGCGACGACACGCCAGGAATGTTGTAAAATATTACATTCTACAAGTTGGGTTGCCTTAGGCTAGGATATATAACGTTATAGACGTATATAATGTTCCCACCGATAAATAGGGACTGACGCGTCAGGAATGTTCTAAAATATTACACCCGAGATGTTAGGTTCCCTTAGGTTAGGATATACAACGTTATAGACGTATAGAATGTCCCCATCGAGAAGCAGGCGACGACACGACAGGAATGTTGTAAAATATTACACCCGAGATGTTAGGTTCCCTTAGGTTAGGATATATGACGTTATAGATGTATATAATGTCCCCATCCAGAAGTAGGCGACGACACGCCAGGAATGTTGTAAAATATTACATCCCAGATGTTAGGTTGCGTTAGGTTAGTATATACAAGGTTATAGACGTATATAATGTCCCGTTGGAGAAGCAGGCGACGACACGCCAGAATGTTGTAAAATATTACATCCGATATGTTAGGTTGCCTTAGGTTAGGATATACAACGTTATAGATGTATATAAAGTCCCCATCGAGAAGCAGGCTCGGAATCGGCAGGAATGTTGTAAAATATAACATCCGAGATGTTATGTTGCCATACGTTAGGATATTTAACGTTATAGACGTATATAATGTTCCCACCGAAAAGTAGCAGCCGAAGCACCAGGAATGTTGTAAAATATTACATCCGAGATGTAAGGTACCCTTAGGTTAGGATATATATCGTTATAGACGTATATAACGTTCCCACCGAGACGTAGGGACCGACATGCCAGGAATGTTTAAAAATATTACATCCCAGATGTTAGGTTGCGTTAGGTTAGGATATACAACGTTATAGACGTATATAATGTACCCACGGAGACGTAGGGACCGACATGCAAGGAATATTGTAAAATATTACATCCCAGATGTTAGGTTGCGTTAGGTTAGTACATACAAGGTTATAGATGTATATAATGTCCCCATCCAGAAGTAGGCGACGACACGCCAGGACTGTTGTAAAATATTACATTCTACAAGTTAGGTTGCCTTAGGCTAGCATATATAACGTTATAGACGTATATAATGTTCCCACCGAGAAATAGGGGCCGACACGTCAGGAATGATGTAAAATATTACATTCGACATGTTAGGTCGGCTTAGGCTAGGATATATATCGCTATAGACGTATATGATGTTCCCACCGAGAAGTGCGGGTTAACACGCCAGGAATGTTGTCAAATATTACATCCGAGATGTTAGGTTGCCTTAGGTTAGGATATATATCGTTATAGACGTATATAATGTTCCCACCGAGACGTAGGGACCGACATGCCTGGAATGTTTTAAAATATTACATCCCAGACGTTAGGTTGCGTTAGGTTAGGATATACAACGTTACAGACGTATATAATGTACCCACGGAGACGTAGGGACCGACATGCCAGGAATGTTTTAAAATATTACATCCGAGGTGTTAGGTTGCCTTAGGTTAGGATATACATCGTTATAGACGTATATAATGTTCCCACCGAGACGTAGGGACCGACATACCAGGATTGTTTTAAAATATTACATCCCAGACGTTAGGTTGCGTTAGGTTAGGATATACAACGTTACAGACGTATATAATGTACCCACGGAGACGTAGGGACCGACATGCCAGGAATGTTGTAAAATATTACATCCGAGGTGTTAGGTTGCATTAGGTTATGATATAAAACGTTATAGATGTTTATAATGTCCCCATCGAGAAGTAGGCGACGACACGCCAGGAATGTTGTAAAATATTACATTCTACAAGTTGGGTTGCCTTAGGCTAGGATATATAACGTTATAGACGTATATAATGTTCCCACCGAGAAATGGGGACTGACGCGTCAGGAATGTTCTAAAATATTACACCCGAGATGTTAGGTTCCCTTAGGTTAGGATATACAACGTTATAGAGGTATAGAATGTCCCCATCGAGAAGCAGGCGACGACACGACAGGAATGTTGTAAAATATTACATTGCTTCATGTTAGGTTGCCTTAGGCTAGGATATATATCGTTATAGACGTATACAATGTTCCCACCGAGAAGTAGGGCCCCACATACCAGGAATGTTGTAAAAAATTACATCCGAGATGTAAGGTACCCTTAGGTTAGGATATATATCGTTATAGACGTATAATACGTTCCCACCGAGACGTAGGGACCGACATGCCAGGAATGTTTTAAAATATTACATCCCAGATGTTAGGTTGCGTTAGGTTAGGATATACAACGTTATAGACGTATATAATGTACCCACGGAGACGTAGGGACCGACATGCCAGGAATATTGTAAAATATTACATCCCAGATGTTAGGTTGCGTTAGGTTAGTATATACGAGGTTATAGATGTATAAAATGTCCCCATCCAGAAGTAGGCGACGACACGCCAGGACTGTTGTAAAATATTACATTCTACAAGTTAGGTTGCCTTAGGCTAGGATATATAACGTTATAGACGTATATAATGTTCCCACCGAGAAGTAGGGACTGACGCGTCAGGAATGTTCTAAAATATTACACCCGAGATGATAGGTTCCCTTAGGTTAGGATATACAACGTTATAGACGTATAGAATGTCCCCATCGAGAAGCAGGCGACGACACGACAGGAATGTTGTAAAATATTACACCCGAGATGTTAGGTTCCCTTAGGTTAGGATATATGACGCTATAGATGTATATAATGTCCCCATCCAGAAGTAGGCGACGACACGCCAGGAATGTTGTAAAATATTACATCCCGGATGTTAGGTTGCGTTAGGTTAGTATATACAACGTTATAGACGTATATAATGTACCCATCGAGAAGCAGGCGACGACACGACAGGAATGTTGTAAAATATTACATTCGACATGTTAGGTTGCCTTAGGCTAGGATATATATCGTTATAGACGTACACAATGTTCCCACCGAGAAGTAGGGACCGACATGCCAGGACTGTTGTAAAATACTACATCCGAGATGTTAGGTTGCCTTAGGTTAGGATATACAAGGTTATAGATGTATATATTGTCCCCATCGAGAAGTAGGCGACGACACGCCAGGAATGTTGTAAAATATTACATTCTACAAGTTAGGTTGCCTTAGGCTAGGATATATAACGTTATAGACGTATATAATGTTCCCACCGAGAAATAGGGACTGACGCGTCAGGAATGTTCTAAAATATTACACCCGAGATGATAGGTTCCCTTAGGTTAGGATATACAACGTTATAGACGTATAGAATGTCCCCATCGAGAAGCAGGCGACGACACGACAGGAATGTTGTAAAATATTACACCCGAGATGTTAGGTTCCCTTAGGTTAGGATATATGACGTTATAGATGTATATAATGTCCCCATCCAGAAGTAGGCGACGACACGCCAGGAATGTTGTAAAATATTACATCCCGGATGTTAGGTTGCGTTAGGTTAGAATATACAACGTTATAGACGTATATAATGTACCCATCGAGAAGCAGGCGACGACACGACAGGAATGTTGTAAAATATTACATTCGACATGTTAGGTTGGCTTAGGCTAGGATATATATCGTTATAGACGTACACAATGTTCCCACCGAGAAGTAGGGACCGACATGCCAGGAACGTTGTAAAATACTACATCCGAGATGTTAGGTTGCCTTAGGTTAGTATATACAACTTTATAGATGTATATATTGTCCCCATCGAGAAGTAGGCGACGACACGCCAGGAATGTTGTAAAATATTACATTCTACAAGTTGGGTTTCCTTAGGCTAGGATATATAACGTTATAGACGTATATAATGTTCCCACCGAGAAATAGGGACTGACGCGTCAGGAATGTTCTAAAATATTACACCCGAGATGATAGGTACCCTTAGGTTAGGATATACAACGTTATAGACGTATAGAATGCCCCATCGAGAAGCAGGCGACGACACGACAGGAATGTTGTAAAATATTACACCCGAGATGTTTGGTTCCCTTAGGTTAGGATATATGACGTTATAGATGTATATAATGTCCCCATCCAGAAGTAGGCGACGACACGCCAGGAATGTTGTAAAATATTACATCCCAGATGTTAGGTTGCGTTAGGTTAGTATATACAAGGTTATAGACGTATATAATGTCCCCATGTAGAAGAAGGCGACGACACGCCAGAATGTTGTAAAATATTACTTCCGATATGTTAGGTTGCCTTAGGTTAGGATATACAAAGTTATAGATGTATATAATGTCCCCATCGAGAAGTAGGCGACGACACGCCAGGAATGTTGTAAAATATTACACCCGAGATGTTAGGTTCCCTTAGGCTAGGATATATGACGTTATAGATGTATATAATGTCCCCATCCAGAAGTAGGCGACGACACGCCAGAAATGTTGTAAAATATTACATCCCAAATGTTAGGTTGCCTTAGGCTAGGATATATATCGTTATAGACGTATACAATGTTCCCACCGAGAAGTAGGGCCCCACATACCAGGAATGTTGTAAAAAATTACATCCGAGATGTAAGGTACCCTTAGGTTAGGATATATATCGTTATAGACGTATAATACGTTCCCACCGAGACGTAGGGACCGACATGCCAGGAATGTTTTAAAATATTACATCCCAGATGTTAGGTTGCGTTAGGTTAGGATATACAACGTTATAGACGTATATAATGTACCCACGGAGACGTAGGGACCGACATGCCAGGAATATTGTAAAATATTACATCCCAGATGTTAGGTTGCGTTAGGTTAGTATATACGAGGTTATAGATGTATAAAATGTCCCCATCCAGAAGTAGGCGACGACACGCCAGGACTGTTGTAAAATATTACATTCTACAAGTTAGGTTGCCTTAGGCTAGGATATATAACGTTATAGACGTATATAATGTTCCCACCGAGAAATAGGGACTGACGCGTCAGGAATGTTCTAAAATATTACACCCGAGATGATAGGTTCCCTTAGGTTAGGATATACAACGTTATAGACGTATAGAATGTCCCCATCGAGAAGCAGGCGACGACACGACAGGAATGTTGTAAAATATTACACCCGAGATGTTAGGTTCCCTTAGGTTAGGATATATGACGTTATAGATGTATATAATGTCCCCATCCAGAAGTAGGCGACGACACGCCAGGAATGTTGTAAAATATTACATCCCGGATGTTAGGTTGCGTTAGGTTAGAATATACAACGTTATAGACGTATATAATGTACCCATCGAGAAGCAGGCGACGACACGACAGGAATGTTGTAAAATATTACATTCGACATGTTAGGTTGCCTTAGGCTAGGATATATATCGTCATAGACGTACACAATGTTCCCACCGAGAAGTAGGGACCGACATGCCAGGAATGTTGTAAAATACTACATCCGAGATGTTAGGTTGCCTTAGGTTAGGATATACGACGTTATAGATGTATATATTGTCCCCATCGAGAAGTAGGCGACGACACGCCAGGAATGTTGTAAAATATTACATTCTACAAGTTAGGTTGCCTTAGGCTAGGATATATAACGTTATAGACGTATATAATGTTCCCACCGAGAAATAGGGACTGACGCGTCAGGAATGTTCTAAAATATTACACCCGAGATGATAGGTTCCCTTAGGTTAGGATATACAACGTTATAGACGTATAGAATGTCCCCATCGAGAAGCAGGCGACGACACGACAGGAATGTTGTAAAATATTACACCCGAGATGTTAGGTTCCCTTAGGTTAGGGTATATGACGTTATAGATGTATATAATGTCCCCATCCAGAAGTAGGCGACGACACGCCAGGAATGTTGTAAAATATTACATCCCGGATGTTAGGTTGCGTTAGGTTAGAATATACAACGTTATAGACGTATATAATGTACCCATCGAGAAGCAGGCGACGACACGACAGGAATGTTGTAAAATATTACATTCGACATGTTAGGTTGGCTTAGGCTAGGATATATATCGTTATAGACGTACACAATGTTCCCACCGAGAAGTAGGGACCGACATGCCAGGAATGTTGTAAAATACTACATCCGAGATGTTAGGTTGCCTTAGGTTAGGATATACAACGTTATAGACGTATATAATGTACCCATCGAGAAGCAGGCGACGACACGACAGGAATGTTGTAAAATATTACATTCGACATGTTAGGTTGCCTTAGGCTAGGATATATATCGTTATAGACGTACACAATGTTCCCACCGAGAAGTAGGGACCAACATGCCAGGAATGTTGTAAAATACTACATCCGAGATGTTAGGTTGCCTTAGGTTAGGATATACAAGGTGATAGATGTATATATTGTCCCCATCGAGAAGTAGGCGACGACACGCCAGGAATGTTGTAAAATATTACATTCTACAAGTTAGGTTGCCTTAGGCTAGGATATATAACGTTATAGACGTATATAATGTTCCCACCGAGAAATAGGGACTGACGCGTCAGGAATGTTCTAAAATATTACACCCGAGATGATAGGTTCCCTTAGGTTAGGATATACAACGTTATAGACGTATAGAATGTCCCCATCGAGAAGCAGGCGACGACACGACAGGAATGTTGTAAAATATTACACCCGAGATGTTAGGTTCCCTTAGGTTAGGATATATGACGTTATAGATGTATATAATGTCCCCATCCAGAAGTAGGCGACGACACGCCAGGAATGTTGTAAAATATTACATCCCGGATGTTAGGTTGCGTTAGGTTAGAATATACAACGTTATAGACGTATATAATGTACCCATCGAGAAGCAGGCGACGACACGACAGGAATGTTGTAAAATATTACATTCTACAAGTTGGGTTGCCTTAGGCTAGGATATATAACGTTATAGACGTATATAATGTTCCCACCGAGAAATAGGGACTGACGCGTCAGGAATATTCTAAAATATTACACCCGAGATGTTAGGTTCCCTTAGGTTAGGATATACAACGTTATAGACGTATAGAATGTCCCCATCGAGAAGCAGGCGACGACACGACAGGAATGTTGTAAAATATTACATCCCAGATGTTAGGTTGCGTTAGGTTAGGATATACAACGTTATAGACGTGTATAATGTCCCCATCGAGAAGCAGGCGACGACACGACAGGAATGTTTTAAAATATTACATTCCTTCATGTTAGGTTGCCTTAGGCTAGGATATATATCGTTATAGACGTATACAATGTTCCCACCGAGAAGTAGGGCCCGACATACCAGGAATGTTGTAAAAAATTACATCCGAGATGTAAGGTACCCTTAGGTTAGGATATATATCGTTATAGACGTATATAACGTTCCCACCGAGACGTAGGGACCGACATGCCAGGAATGTTTTAAAATATTACATCCCAGATGTTAGGTTGCGTTAGGTTAGGATATACAACGTTATAGACGTATATAATGTACCCACGGAGACGTAGGGACCGACATGCCAGGAATATTGTAAAATATTACATCCCAGATGTTAGGTTGCGTTAGGTTAGTATATACAAGGTTATAGATGTATATAATGTCCCCATCCAGAAGTAGGCGACGACACGCCAGGACTGTTGTAAAATATTACATTCTACAAGTTAGGTTGCCTTAGGCTAGGATATATAACGTTATAGACGTATGTAATGTTCCCACCGAGAAATAGGGACTGACGCGTCAGGAATGTTCTAAAATATTACACCCGAGATATTAGGTTCCCTTAGGTTAGGATATACAACGTTATAGACGTATAGAATGTCCCCATCGAGAAGCAGGCGACGGCACGACAGGAATGTTGTAAAATATTACATTCGACATGTTAGGTTGCGTTAGGCTAGGATATATATCGTTATAGACGTATACAATATTCCCACCGAGAAGTAGGGCCCGACATGCCAGGAATGTTGTAAAATATTACATCCGAGATGTTAGGTTGCCTTAGGTTAGGATATACAACGTTATAGATGTATATAATGTCCCCATCGAGAAGTAGGCAACGACACGCCAGGAATGTTGTAAAATATTACACCCGAGATGTTAGGTTCCCTTAGGTTAGGATATATGACGTTATAGATGTATATAATGTCCCTATCCAGAAGTAGGCGACGACACGCCAGGAATGTTGTAAAATATTACATCCCAGATTTTAGGTTGCGTTAGGTTAGAATATACAACGTTATAGACGTATATAATGTCCCCATCGAGAAGCAGGCGACGACACGACAGGAATGTTGTAAAATATTACATTCGACATGTTAGGATGCCTTAGGCTAGGACATATATAGTTATAGACGTATACAATGTTCCCACCGAGAAGTAGGGCCCAACATGCCAGGAATGTTGTAAAATATTACATCCGAGATGTAAGGTTCCCTTAGGTTAGGATATATATCGTTATAGACGTATATAACGTTCCCACCGAGACGCAGGGACCGACATGCCAGAAATGTTGTAAAATATTACATCCCAGATGTTAGGTTGCCTTTGGATAGGATATATAACATGATAGACGTATATAATGTTTCCTCCGAGAAATAGGGGCCGACGCGTCAGGAATGTTGTAAAATAAAACATCCCAGATGTTAGGTTGCGTTAGGTTAGGATATACAACGTTATAGACGTATATAATGTCCCCTTCGAGAAGCAGGCGACGACAAGCCAGAATGATGTAAAATATTACATTCGACATGTTAGGTCGCCTTAGTCTAGGATATATAACGTTATAGACATATATAATGTTCCCACCGAGAAATAGGCGCCGTCACGCCAGGAATGCTGTAAAATATTACTGTAGAGAGGTTAGATTGCCTTAGGCTAGGATATATAACGTTATAGACGTATATAATGTTCCCACCGAGAAGTTGGGGCCGACCCGCCAGGAATGTTGTAAAATAATACGTTCAAGGTATTAGGTTGCCTTAGGTTAGGATGTATAACGTTATAGACGTATATAATTTCCTCAGCGAGACGTACGGGACGACACGAACGGGATTCTGTGAAACATTACCAGCAAGGGTATAGATGGGTTAGGTTAGGTTATATTGCGATATAGACTTATATAATGTCCCTACCGAGAAGTGGGGCCGACCCGCCAGGAATGTTGTGAAATACTACATTCGAGATGTTAGGTTGCCCTCGGGTGGGATATACAATGTAATAGACGTATATAATGTCCCCACCGAGAAGTATGAACCAACCCGAACGGGATTCTGTAAAACATTACCGCCGAGGGGCTAGATGGGTTAGATTAGGTTATATGACGTTATGGACGTATATAATGTTCCCACCGAGAAGTAGGGGCCGACACGCCCGGGATTCTGTAAAACATTACCAGCGAGGGGCTAGATGGGTTAGGTTAGGTTATATTACGTTTAGACGTATATAATGTTCCCACCGAGAAGTAGGGGCCGACCCGCCAGGTATTTTGGAAAATACTATATCCGAGATATTAGGTTGCCTTAGGTTAGGATATATAACGTTATAGACGCATACAATGTCCCCTCTGAAATGTACGGGACGACACGAACTGGATTCTGTAAAACATTACCAGCGAGGGCCTAGATGGCTTAGGTTAGGTAATATTACGTTGTAGACGTACATAATGTACCCAACGAGAAGTAGGGGCCGACACGCCAGTAATTTTGGAAATTACTACATCCGAGATGTTAGATAGCCTTAGGTTAGGAAATATAACGTTATAGACGCATACAATGTTCCCACCGAGACGCACGGGACGACACGAACTGGATTCTGTAAAACATTACCAGCGAGGGGCTAGATGGGGTAGGTTAGGTTATATTACGATATATACTTATATAATGTTCCCACCGAGAAGTAGGTGCCGACCCGCCTGGAATGTTGTAAAATACTACATCCGAGATGTTAGGTTGCCTTAGGTTAGGATATATAACGTTATAGACGCATACAATGTCCCCACCGAGACGTACGGGACGACACGAACTTGATTCTGTAAAACATTACCAGCGAGAGGCTAGATGGGTTAGGTTAGGTTATATTTCGTTGTAGACGTATATAATATACCCAACGAGAATTAGGGGCCGACACGAGTGGAATGTCGTAAAATACTACATTCGAGATGTTAGGTTGCCTTAGGTTAGGATATATAACGTTATAGACATATATAATGTCCGCACCGAGACGTAGGGGACGACACGAACGGGATTCTGTAAAACATTACCAGCGAGGGGCTAGATGGGTTAGGTTAGGTTATATTACGTTGTAGACGTATATAATGTTCTCACCGAGATGTAGGGGCCGATCGGCCAGGTATTTTGGAAAATACTACATCCGAGATGTTAGGTTGCCTTAGGTTGGGATATATAACATTATAGACGCATACAATGTCCCCACCGAGACGTACGTGGCGACACGAACTGGATTCTGTAAAACATTAGCCGCGAGGAGCTAAATGGGTTAGGTTTAGTTTATATTACGATATAGACGTATATAATGTGCCCACCGAGAAGTAGGGGCCGACCCGCCTGGAATGTTGTAAAATACTACATTTGAGATGTTAGGTTGCCTTAGGTTAGGATATATAACGTTATAGACATATATAATGGCGGCACCGTGACGTACGGGGCGACACGAACGGGATTCTGTGAAACATTACCAGCGAGGGTCTAGATGGGTTAGATTAGGTTATCTTACGATATATACTTATATAATGTCCCCACCGAGAAGTGGGGCCGACCCGCCAGGAAAGTTGTAAAATATTACATCCGAGATGTTAGGTTGCCTTCGGTTAGGATATATAACGTTATAGGCGTATATAATGTTCCCACCGAGAAATGGGGGCCCATCGCGTCAGGAATGTTGTAAAATATTACACCCGAGACGTTAGGTTCCCTTAGGTTAGGATATACAACTTTATAGACGTATAGAAAATTCCCACCGAGATGTAGGGACCGACATGCCAGGAATGTTGTAAAATATTATATCCGAGATGTTAGGTTGCCCTAGGTTAGGATATATATCGTTATAGACGTATAGAATGTTCCCACCGAGAAGTAGGGACCGACATGCCAGGAATGTTGTAAAATATTACATCCGAGATGTTAGGATGCTTTAGGTTAGGATATATATCGTTATAGACGTATATAATGTCCCCACCGAGACGTGGGGATCGACGTGCCAGGATTCTTGTAAAATATTACATCCCAGATGTTAGGTTGCCTTAGGGAGGGATATACAGCGATATAGACGTATATAATGTCCCCATCGAGAAGCAGGTAACGACACGCCAGGAATGTTGTAAAATATTATATCCGATATGTTAGGTTGCCTTAGGCTAGGATATATAACGTTATAGACGTATATTATGTTCCCACCGAGAAGTACGGGCCGAAACAACAACAATGTTGTCAGATATTACATCCGAGATGTTAGGTTGCCTTAGGTTAGGATATACAACGTTATAGATGTACATAATGTTCCCATCCAGAAGTAGGCGACGACACGCCAGGACTGTTGTAAAATATTACATCCCAGATGTTAGGTTGCGTTAGGTTAGGATATACAACTTTATAGATGTATATAATGTCCCCATCGAGAAGTAGGCGACGACACGCCAGGAATGTTGTAAAATATTACATTCGACATGTTAGGTTGCCTTAGGCTAGGATATATAACGTTATAGACGTATATAATGTTCTCACCGAGACGTAGTGACCGACATGCCAGGAATGGCATGTAAAATATTACACCCGGATGTTTGGTTCCCATCGGTTAGGATATACAACGTTATAGACTTATAGAATGTTCCCACCGAGAAGTAGGGACCGACATGCCAGGAACGTTGTAAAATATTACATCCGAGATGATAGGTTGCCTTAGGTTAGGATATACAACGTTATAGATGTATATAATGTCCCCATCGAGAAGTAGGCGACGACACGCCAGGAATGTTGTAAAATATTACATTCGACATGTTAGGTCGCCTTAGGCTAGGATATGTAACGTTATAGACGCGTATAGTGTTACCACCGAGAACTACGGGCCGACACGCCAGGAATGATGTAAAATATACATTCGACATGTTAGGTCGCCTTAGGCTAGGGTATATAACGATATAGACGTATATAATGTTCCCACCGAGAAATAGTGGCCGACGCGCCAGGAATGTTGTAAAATATTACATCCGAGATGTTAGGTTGCCTTCGGTTAGGATATATAACGTTATAGACGTATATGATGTTACCATAGAGAACTAGGCGCCGGCACGCCAGGTATGTTGTAAAACATTGCATCCGAGATGTTAGGTTCCCTCAGGTTAGGATATATAACGTTATAGACGTATATAATGTTCCCAGCGCCCAGTAGGGGCCGACATGCCAGGAATGTTGTTGAATGTTACACCCGAGATGTTAGGTACCCCCAGTTTAGGATATACAAAGCTAGAGACGTATATAATGTCCCCATCGGCAAGTAGGCGCCTTCACGGCAGCAATGTCTTAAATATTAAATCCCAGATGTTAGGTTGCCTTAGGTTAGGATATATAACGTTATAGACGTATATAATGTTCCCACCGAGAAGTACGTGCCGAGACCCCAGGAATGTTGTCAACTATTACATCCGAGATGTTAGGTTGCCTTACGTTAGGATATATACCGTTATAGACGTATATTACGTTCCCACCGAGACGTATTGACCGACATACCAGGAATGTTGTATAATTTTACATTCCAGAAGTTAGGTTGCGTGAGGATAGGGTATACAACGTTATAGACGTATATAATGTTCCCACCGAGAAATAGGGACCGACGCGTCAGGAATGTTGGAAAATACTACATCCGAGATGTTAGGATGCCTTAGGTTGCGATATATAAAGTTATAGATGTATATAATGTTCGCACCGAGAAGTAGGGCCCGACGCGCCTGGAAAGTTTAACGTACTACAATCGAGATGTTAGGTTTCCTTATGGTAATATATACAAAGCTATAGACGTATATAATGTCCCCATCGAGAAGTACGGGCCGACACGACCGGGATACTGTAAAACATTATCACCGAGGGGCAAAATGGTTTAGGTTAGATTATATTACGATATAGATGTATATAATGTTCCCACTTAGAAGTAGGGGCCGACGCGCCAGGAATGTTGTAAAACATTACATTCGACATGTTAGGTTGCCTTAGGTTAGGATATACAACGTTATAGACGTATAGAATTTTCCCAACGAGGAGCAGGCAACGACACGCCAGGAATGTTGTCAAATATTACATCCGAGATGTTAAGTTGCCTTAGGTTAGGATATACAACGTTATAGATGTATATAATGTCCCCATCCAGAAGTAGGCGACGACACGCCAGGAATGTTGTAAAATATTACATCCCAGATGTTAGGTTGCGTTAGGTTAGAATATACAACGTTATAGACGTATATAATATCCCCATCGAGAAGCCGGCGACGACACGACAGGAATGTTGTAAAATATTACATTCTACATGTTAGGTTGCCTTAGGCTAGGATATATGTCGATATAGACGTATACATTGTTTCCACCGAGAAGTAGGGACCGACATGCCAGGAATGTTGTAAAATATTACATCCCAGATGTTAGGTTGCTTTAGGTTAGGATATTCAACGTTATAGACGTATATAATGTCCCCATCGAGATGCAGGAGACGACACGACAGGAATGTTGTAAAATATTACACCCGAGATGTTAGGTTCCCTTAGGTTAGGATATATAACGTTATAGATGTATATAATGTTCCCATCCAGAAGTAGGCGACGACACGCCAGGAATGTTGTAAAATATTACATTCTACAAGTTAGGTTGCCTTAGGCTAGGATATATAACGTTATAGACGTATATAATGTTCCCACCGAGAAATAGGAACTGACGCGTCAGGAATGTTCTAAAATATTACACCCGAGATGTTAGGTTCCCTTAGGTTAGGACATACAGCGTTATAGACGTATAGAATGTCCCCATCGAGAAGCAGGCGACGACACGACAGGAATGTTGTAAAATATTACATTCGACATGTTAGGTTGCGTTAGGCTAGGGTTTATATCGTTATAGACGTATACAATGTTCCCACCGAGAAGTAGGGCCCAACATGCCAGGAATGTTGTAAAATATTACATCCGAGATGTAAGGTTCCCTTAGGTTAGGATATATATCGTTATAGACGTATATAACGTTCCCACCGAGACGTAGGGACCGACATGCCAGAAATGTTGTAAAATATTACATCCCAGATGTTAGGTTGCCTTAGGTTAGGATATACAACGTTATAGATGTATATAATGTCCCCATCGAGAAGTAGGCGACGACACGCCAGGAATGTTGTAAAATATTAAATTCGAAAAGTTAGGTTGCCGTAGGCTAGGATATATAACGTTATAGACGTATATAATTTTCGAACCGAGAAATAGGGACCGACGCGTCAGGAATGTTCTTAAATATTACACCGGAGATGTGAGGTTCCCCTAGGTTAGGATATACAACGTTATAGACGTATAGAATGTTCCCACCGAGAAATAGGGGCCGACGCATCAGCAATGTTGTAAAATATTACACCCGAGATGTTAGGTTCCCTTAGGTTAGGATATGCAACGTTATAGACGTATAGAATGTTCCCACCGAGAAGTAGGGACCTACATGCCAGGAATGTTGTAAAATAATACATCCCAGATGTTAGGTTGCTTTAGGTTAGGATATTCAACGTTATAGACGTATATAATGTCCCCATCGAGATGCAGGAGACGACACGCCAGGAATGTTGTAAAATATTACATTATACATTTTGGGTTGCCTTAGGCTAGGATATATGTCGTTATAGACGTATACATTGTTTCCACCGAGAAGTAGGGACCGACATGCCAGGAATGTTGTAAAATATTACATCCCACATGTTAGGTTGCTTTAGGTTAGGATATTCAACGTTATAGACGTATATAATGTCCCCATCGAGATGCAGGAGACGACAGGACAGGAATGTTGTAAAATATTACATTCGACATGTTAGGTTGCCTTAGGCTAGGATATATATAGTTATAGACGTATACAATGTTCCCACCGAGAAGTAGGGACCGACATGCCAGGAATGTTGTAAAATAATACATCCCAGACGTTAGGTTGCCTTAGGGTAGGATATACAACGTTATAGATGTATATAACGTCCCCATCGAGAAGTAGGCGACGACACGCCAGGAATGTTGTAAAATATTACATTCTACATTTTGGGTTGCCTTAGGCTACGATATATGTCGTTATAGACGTATACATTGTTTCCACCGAGAAGCAGGGACCGACATGCCAGGAATGTTGTAAAATATTATATCCCAGATGTTAGGTTGCGTTAGGTTAGCATATACAAGATTATAGATGTATATAATGTCCCCATCGAGAAGTAGGCGGCGACACGCCAGGAATGTTGTAAAATATTACACCCGAGATGCTAGGTTCCCTTAGGTTAGGATATATGACGTTATAGATGTATATAATGTCCCCATCCAGAAGTAGGCGACGACACGCCAGGAATGTTGTAAAATATTACATCCCAGATGTTAGGTTGCGTTAGGTTAGAATATACAACGTTATAGACGTATATAATGTCCCCATCGAGAAGCAGGCGACGACACGACAGGAATGTTGTGAAATATTACATCCGAGATGTTAGGTTGCCTTAGGCTAGGATATATAACGTTATAGACGTATACAATATTCCCACCGAGAAATAGCGGCCGACGCGTCAGGAATGTTGTAAAATATTACACCCGAGATGTTAGGTTCCCTTAGGTTAGGATATATGACGTTATAGATGTATTTAATGTCCCCATCGAGAAGCAGGCGACGACACGACAGGAATGTTGCAAAATATTACATTCGACATGTTAGGTTGCCTTACGCTAGGATATATATCGTTATAGACGTATACATTGTTTCCACCGAGAAGTAGGGACCGACATGCCAGGAATGTTGTAAAATATTACATCCGAGATGTTAGGTTGCTTTAGGTTATGATATATATCGTTATAGACGTATATAATGTTCCCACCGAGACGTGGGGACCGACATGCCAGGGATCTTGTAAAATATTACATCCCAGATGTTAGGTTGCTTTAGGTTAGGATATTCAACGTTATAGACGTACATAAAGTCCCCATCGAGAAGCAGGCGACGACACGCCAGGAATGTTGTAATATATAACATCCGAGATGTTATGTTGCCATACGTTAGGATATGTAACGTTATAGACGTATATAATGTTCCCACCGAAAAGTAGCAGCCGAAGCGCCAGGAATGTTGTGAAATATTACATCCGAGATATTAGGTTGCCTTAGGCTAGGATATATAACGTTATAGACGTATACAATATTCCCACCGAGAAATAGCGGCCGACGCGTCAGGAATGTTGTAAAATATTACACCCGAGATGTTAGGTTCCCTTAGGTTAGGATATATGACGTTATAGATGTATATAATGTCCCCATCCAGAAGTAGGCGACGACACGCCAGGAATGTTGTAAAATATTACATTCTACATGTTGGGTTGCCTTAGGCTAGGATATATATCGTTATAGACGTATACATTGTTTCCACCGAGAAGTAGGGACCGACATGCCAGGAATGTTGTAAAATATTACATCCGAGATGTAAGGTTCCCTTAGGTTAGGATATATATCGTTATAGACGTATATAACGTTCCCACCGAGACGTAGGGACCGACATGACAGGAATGTTGAAAATATTACATCCCAGATGTTAGGTTGCGTTAGGTTAGTATATACAAGGTTATAGACGTATATAATGTCCCCATCAAGAAGCAGGCGACGACACGCCAGAATGTTGTAAAATATTACATCCGAGATGTTAGGTTGCCTTAGGTTAGGATATATAACGTTATAGATGTATATAATGTCCCCATCGAGAAGTAGGCGACGACACGCCAGGAATGTTGTAAGATATTACACCCGAGATGTTAGGTTCCCTTAGGTTAGGATATATGACGTTATAGATGTATATAATGTCCCCATCCAGAAGTAGGCGACGACACGCCAGGAATGTTGTAAAATATTACATCCCAGATGTTAGGTTGCGTTAGGTTAGGATATACAACGTTATAGACGTATATAATGTACCCACGGAGACGTAGGGACCGACATGCCAGGAATGTTGTAAAATAGTACATCCCAGATGTTAGGTTGCGTTAGGTTAGTATATACAAGGTTATAGACGTATATAATGTCCCCATCAAGAAGCAGGCGACGACACGCCAGAATGTTGTAAAATATTACATTCTACAAGTTGGGTTGCCTTAGGCTAGGATATATAACGTTATAGACGTATATCATGTTCCCACCGAGAAATAGGGACTGACGCGTGAGGAATGTTCTAAAATATTACACCCGAGATGTTAGGTTCCCTTAGTTTAGAATATACAACGTTATAGATGTATATAATGTCCCCATCGAGAAGTAGGCGACGACACGCCACGAATGTTGTAAAATATTACATCCGAGATGTAAGGTTCCCTTAGGTTAGGATATATATCGTTATAGACGTATATAACATTCCCACCGAGACGTAGGGCCGACATGCCAGGAATGTTGAAAATATTACATCCCAGATGTTAGGTTGCGTTAGGTTAGTATATACAAGGTTATAGACGTATATAATGTCCCCATCAAGAAGCAGGCGACGACACGCCAGAATGTTGTAAAATGTTACATCCGAGATGTTAGGTTGCCTTAGGTTAGGATATATAACGTTATAGATGTATATAATGTCCCCATCGAGAAGTAGGCGACGACACGCCAGGAATGTTGTAAGATATTACACCCGAGATGTTAGGTTCCCTTAGGTTAGGATATATGACGTTATAGATGTATATAATGTCCCCATCCAGAAGTAGGCGACGACACGCCAGGAATGTTGTAAAATATTACATCCCAGATGTTAGGTTGCGTTAGGTTAGAATATACAACGTTATAGAGGTATATAATGTCCCCATCGAGAAGCAGGCGACGACACGACAGGAATGTTGCAAAATATTACATTCGACATGTTAGGTTGCCTTACGCTAGGATATATATCGTTATAGACGTATACATTGTTTCCACCGAGAAGTAGGGACCGACATGCTAGGAATGTTGTAAAATATTACATCCGAGATGTTAGGTTGCTTTAGGTTATGATATATATCGTTATAGACGTATATAATGTTCCCACCGAGACGTGGGGACCGACATGACAAGGATCTTGTAAAATATTACATCTCAGATGTTAGGTTGCTTTAGGTTAGGATATTCAACGTTATAGACGTACATAAAGTCCCCATCGAGAAGCAGGCGACGACACGCCAGGAATGTTGTAATATATAACATCCGAGATGTAAGGTTCCCTTAGGTTAGGATATATATCGTTATAGACGTATATAACGTTCCCACCGAGACGTAGGGCCGACATGCCAGGAATGTTGAAAATATTACATCCCAGATGTTAGGTTGCGTTAGGTTAGTATATACAAGGTTATAGACGTATATAATGTCCCCATCAAGAAGCAGGCTACGACACGCCAGAATGTTGTAAAATATTACATCCGAGATGTTAGGTTGCCTTAGGTTAGGATATATAACGTTATAGATGTATATAATGTCCCCATCGAGATGTAGGCGACGACACGACAGGAATGTTGCAAAATATTACATTCGACATGTTAGGTTGCCATACGCTAGGATATATATCGTTATAGACGTATACATTGTTTCCACCGAGAAGTAGGGACCGACATGCCAGGAATGTTGTAAAATATTACATCCGAGATGTTAGGTTGCTTTAGGTTATGATATATATCGTTATAGACGTATATAATGTTCCCACCGAGACGTGGGGACCGACATGCCAGGGATCTTGTAAAATATTACATCCCAGATGTTAGGTTGCTTTAGGTTAGGATATTCAACGTTATAGACGTACATAAAGTCCCCATCGAGAAGCAGGCGACGACACGCCAGGAATGTTGTAATATATAACATCCGAGATGTTATGTTGCCATACGTTAGGATATGTAACGTTATAGACGTATATAATGTTCCCACCGAAAAGTAGCAGCCGAAGCGCCAGGAATGTTGTGAAATATTACATCCGAGATATTAGGTTGCCTTAGGCTAGGATATATAACGTTATAGACGTATACAATATTCCCACCGAGAAATAGCGGCCGACGCGTCAGGAATGTTGTAAAATATTACACCCGAGATGTTAGGTTCCCTTAGGTTAGGATATATGACGTTATAGATGTATATAATGTCCCCATCCAGAAGTAGGCGACGACACGCCAGGAATGTTGTAAAATATTACATTCTACATGTTGGGTTGCCTTAGGCTAGGATATATATCGTTATAGACGTATACATTGTTTCCACCGAGAAGTAGGGACCGACATGCCAGGAATGTTGTAAAATATTACATCCGAGATGTAAGGTTCCCTTAGGTTAGGATATATATCGTTATAGACGTATATAACGTTCCCACCGAGACGTAGGGACCGACATGACAGGAATGTTGAAAATATTACATCCCAGATGTTAGGTTGCGTTAGGTTAGTATATACAAGGTTATAGACGTATATAATGTCCCCATCAAGAAGCAGGCGACGACACGCCAGAATGTTGTAAAATATTACATCCGAGATGTTAGGTTGCCTTAGGTTAGGATATATAACGTTATAGATGTATATAATGTCCCCATCGAGAAGTAGGCGACGACACGCCAGGAATGTTGTAAGATATTACACCCGAGATGTTAGGTTCCCTTAGGTTAGGATATATGACGTTATAGATGTATATAATGTCCCCATCCAGAAGTAGGCGACGACACGCCAGGAATGTTGTAAAATATTACATCCCAGATGTTAGGTTGCGTTAGGTTAGGATATACAACGTTATAGACGTATATAATGTACCCACGGAGACGTAGGGACCGACATGCCAGGAATGTTGTAAAATAGTACATCCCAGATGTTAGGTTGCGTTAGGTTAGTATATACAAGGTTATAGACGTATATAATGTCCCCATCAAGAAGCAGGCGACGACACGCCAGAATGTTGTAAAATATTACATTCTACAAGTTGGGTTGCCTTAGGCTAGGATATATAACGTTATAGACGTATATCATGTTCCCACCGAGAAATAGGGACTGACGCGTGAGGAATGTTCTAAAATATTACACCCGAGATGTTAGGTTCCCTTAGTTTAGAATATACAACGTTATAGATGTATATAATGTCCCCATCGAGAAGTAGGCGACGACACGCCACGAATGTTGTAAAATATTACATCCGAGATGTAAGGTTCCCTTAGGTTAGGATATATATCGTTATAGACGTATATAACATTCCCACCGAGACGTAGGGCCGACATGCCAGGAATGTTGAAAATATTACATCCCAGATGTTAGGTTGCGTTAGGTTAGTATATACAAGGTTATAGACGTATATAATGTCCCCATCAAGAAGCAGGCGACGACACGCCAGAATGTTGTAAAATGTTACATCCGAGATGTTAGGTTGCCTTAGGTTAGGATATATAACGTTATAGATGTATATAATGTCCCCATCGAGAAGTAGGCGACGACACGCCAGGAATGTTGTAAGATATTACACCCGAGATGTTAGGTTCCCTTAGGTTAGGATATATGACGTTATAGATGTATATAATGTCCCCATCCAGAAGTAGGCGACGACACGCCAGGAATGTTGTAAAATATTACATCCCAGATGTTAGGTTGCGTTAGGTTAGAATATACAACGTTATAGAGGTATATAATGTCCCCATCGAGAAGCAGGCGACGACACGACAGGAATGTTGCAAAATATTACATTCGACATGTTAGGTTGCCTTACGCTAGGATATATATCGTTATAGACGTATACATTGTTTCCACCGAGAAGTAGGGACCGACATGCCAGGAATGTTGTAAAATATTACATCCGAGATGTTAGGTTGCTTTAGGTTATGATATATATCGTTATAGACGTATATAATGTTCCCACCGAGACGTGGGGACCGACATGACAAGGATCTTGTAAAATATTACATCTCAGATGTTAGGTTGCTTTAGGTTAGGATATTCAACGTTATAGACGTACATAAAGTCCCCATCGAGAAGCAGGCGACGACACGCCAGGAATGTTGTAATATATAACATCCGAGATGTAAGGTTCCCTTAGGTTAGGATATATATCGTTATAGACGTATATAACGTTCCCACCGAGACGTAGGGCCGACATGCCAGGAATGTTGAAAATATTACATCCCAGATGTTAGGTTGCGTTAGGTTAGTATATACAAGGTTATAGACGTATATAATGTCCCCATCAAGAAGCAGGCTACGACACGCCAGAATGTTGTAAAATATTACATCCGAGATGTTAGGTTGCCTTAGGTTAGGATATATAACGTTATAGATGTATATAATGTCCCCATCGAGATGTAGGCGACGACACGACAGGAATGTTGCAAAATATTACATTCGACATGTTAGGTTGCCATACGCTAGGATATATATCGTTATAGACGTATACATTGTTTCCACCGAGAAGTAGGGACCGACATGCCAGGAATGTTGTAAAATATTACATCCGAGGTGTTAGGTTGCTTTAGGTTATGATATATATCGTTATAGACGTATATAATGTTCCCACCGAGACGTGGGGACAGACATGCCAGGGATCTTGTAAAATATTACATCCCAGATGTTAGGTTGCTTTAGGTTAGGATATTCAACGTTATAGACGTACATAAAGTCCCCATCGAGAAGCAGGCGACGACACGCCAGGAATGTTGTAATATATAACATCCGAGATGTTATGTTGCCATACGTTAGGATATGTAACGTTATAGACGTATATAATGTTCCCACCGAAAAGTAGCAGCCGAAGCGCCAGGAATGTTGTGAAAGATTACATCCGAGATATTAGGTTGCCTTAGGCTAGGATATATAACGTTATAGACATACACAATATTCCCACCGAGAAATAGCGGCCGACGCGTCAGGAATGTTGTAAAATATTACACCCGAGATGTTAGGTTCCCTTAGGTTAGGATATATGACGTTATAGATGTATATAATGTCCCCATCGAGAAGTAGACGACACGCCAGGAATGTTGTAAAATATTACATTCTACATGTTGGGTTGCCTTAGGCTAGGATATATATCGTTATAGACGTATACATTGTTTCCACCGAGAAGTAGGGACCGACATGCCAGGAATGTTGTAAAATATTACATCCCAGATGTTAGGTTGCGTTAGGTTAGTATATACAAGATTATAGATGTATATAATGTCCCCATCGAGAAGTAGGCGACGACACGCCAGGAATGTTGTAAAATATTACACCCGAGATGTTAGGTTGCCTTAGGTTAGGATATACAACGTTACAGATGTATATAATAACCCCATCGAGAAGTAGGCGACGACACGCCAGGAATGTTGTAGAATATTACACCCGAGATGTTAGGTTCCCTTAGGTTAGGATATATGACGTTATAGATGTATATAATGTCCCCATCCAGAAGTAGGCGACGACACGCCAGGAATGTTGTAAAATATTACATCCCAGATGTTAGGTTGCGTTAGGTTAGAATATACAACGTTATAGACGTATATAATGTCCCCATCGAGAAGCAGGCGACGACACGACAGGAATGTTGTGAAATATTACATCCGAGATGTTAGGTTGCCTTAGGCTAGGATATATAACGTTATAGACGTATACAATATTCCCACCGAGAAATAGCGGCCGACGCGTCAGGAATGTTGTAAAATATTACACCCGAGATGTTAGGTTCCCTTAGGTTAGGATATATGACGTTATAGATGTATATAATGTCCCCATCCAGAAGTAGGCGACGACACGCCAGGAATGTTGTAAAATATTACATTCTACATGTTGGGTTGCCTTAGGCTAGGATATATATCGTTATAGACGTATACATTGTTTCCACCGAGAAGTAGGGACCGACATGCCAGGAATGTTGTAAAATATTACATCCGAGATGTAAGGTTCCCTTAGGTTAGGATATATATCGTTATATACGTATATAACGTTCCCACCGAGACGTAGGGACCGACATGACAGGAATGTTGAAAATATTACATCCCAGATGTTAGGTTGCGTTAGGTTAGTATATACAAGGTTATAGACGTATATAATGTCCCCATCAAGAAGCAGGCGACGACACGCCAGAATGTTGTAAAATATTACATCCGAGATGTTAGGTTGCCTTAGGTTAGGATATATAACGTTATAGATGTATATAATGTTCCCATCGAGAAGTAGGCGACGACACGCCAGGAATGATGTAAGATATTACACCCGAGATGTTAGGTTCCCTTAGGTTAGGATATATGACGTTATAGATGTATATA
Organism: Xylocopa violacea; assembly: GCA_963969225.1. Lineage (NCBI taxonomy): Eukaryota > Metazoa > Arthropoda > Insecta > Hymenoptera > Apidae > Xylocopa > Xylocopa violacea. The sequence goes on from CAXAJV010000001.1 coordinate 29,466,849, forward strand.
ATGTCCCCATCCAGAAGTAGGCGACGACACGCCAGGAATGTTGTAAAATATTACATCCCAGATGTTAGGTTGCGTTAGGTTAGGATATACAACGTTATAGACGTATATAATGTACCCACGGAGACGTAGGGACCGACATGCCAGGAATGTTGTAAAATAGTACATCCCAGATGTTAGGTTGTGTTAGGTTAGTATATACAAGGTTATAGACGTATATAATGTTCCCATCGAGAAGCAGGCGACGACACGCCAGAATGTTGTAAAGTATTACATCCGAGATGTTAGGTTGCCTTAGGTTAGGATATACAACGTTATAGATGTATATAATATCCCCATCGAGAAGTAGGCGACGACACGCCAGGAATGTTGTAAAATATTACACCCGAGATGTTAGGTTCCCTTAGGTTAGGATATATGACGTTATAGATGTATATAATGTCCCCATCGAGAAGCAGGCGACGACACGACAGGAATGTTGCAAAATATTACATTCGACATGTTAGGTTGCCTTACGCTAGGATATATATCGTTATAGACGTATACATTGTTTCCACCGAGAAGTAGGGACCGACATGCCAGGAATGTTGTAAAATATTACATCCGAGATGTTAGGTTGCTTTAGGTTATGATATATATCGTTATAGACGTATATAATGTTCCCACCGAGACGTGGGGACCGACATGCCAGGGATCTTGTAAAATATTACATCCCAGATGTTAGGTTGCTTTAGGTTAGGATATTCAACGTTATAGACGTACATAAAGTCCCCATCGAGAAGCAGGCGACGACACGCCAGGAATGTTGTAATATATAACATCCGAGATGTTATGTTGCCATACGTTAGGATATGTAACGTTATAGACGTATATAATGTTCCCACCGAAAAGTAGCAGCCGAAGCGCCAGGAATGTTGTAAAATATTACATCCGAGATGTTAGGTTGCCTTAGGCTAGGATATATAACGTTATAGACGTATACAATATTCCCACCGAGAAATAGCGGCCGACGCGTCAGGAATGTTGTAAAATATTACACCCGAGATGTTAGGTTCCCTTAGGTTATGATATATGACGTTATAGATGTATTTAATGTCCCCATCGAGAAGTAGGCGACGACACGCCAGGAATGTTGTAAAATATTACATTCTACATGTTGGGTTCCCTTAGGTTAGGATATATATCGTTATAGACGTATATAACGTTCCCACCGAGACGTAGGGGCCGACATGCCAGGAATGTTGAAAATATTACATCCCAGATGTTAGGTTGCGTTAGGTTAGTATATACAAGATTATAGATGTATATAATGTCCCCATCGAGAAGTAGGCGACGACACGCCAGGAATGTTGTAAAATATTACACCCGCGATGTTAGGTTCCCTTAGGTTAGGATATATGACGTTATAGATGTATATAATGTCCCCATCCGGAAGTAGGCGACGACACGCCAGGAATGTTGTAAAATATTACATCCCAGATGTTAGGTTGCGTTAGGTTAGAATATACAACGTTATAGACGTATATAATGTCCCCATCGAGAAGCAGGCGACGACACGACAGGAATGTTGTGAAATATTACATCCGAGATGTTAGGTTGCCTTAGGCTAGGATATATAACGTTATAGACATACACAATATTCCCACCGAGAAATAGCGGCCGACGCGTCAGGAATGTTGTAAAATATTACACCCGAGATGTTAGGTTCCCTTAGGTTAGGATATATGACGTTATAGATGTATATAATGTCCCCATCGAGAAGTAGACGACGACACGCCAGGAATGTTGTAAAATATTACATTCTACATGTTGGGTTGCCTTAGGCTAGGATATATATCGTTATAGACGTATACATTGTTTCCACCGAGAAGTAGGGACCGACATGCCAGGAATGTTGTAAAATATTACATCCCAGATGTTAGGTTGCGTTAGGTTAGTATATACAAGATTATAGATGTATATAATGTCCCCATCGAGAAGTAGGCGACGACACGCCAGGAATGTTGTAAAATATTACACCCGAGATGTTAGGTTGCCTTAGGTTAGGATATACAACGTTACAGATGTATATAATAACCCCATCGAGAAGTAGGCGACGACACGCCAGGAATGTTGTAGAATATTACACCCGAGATGTTAGGTTCCCTTAGGTTAGGATATATGACGTTATAGATGTATATAATGTCCCCATCCAGAAGTAGGCGACGACACGCCAGGAATGTTGTAAAATATTACATCCCAGATGTTAGGTTGCGTTAGGTTAGAATATACAACGTTATAGAGGTATATAATGTCCCCATCGAGAAGCAGGCGACGACACGACAGGAATGTTGCAAAATATTACATTCGACATGTTAGGTTGCCTTACGCTAGGATATATATCGTTATAGACGTATACATTGTTTCCACCGAGAAGTAGGGACCGACATGCCAGGAATGTTGTAAAATATTACATCCGAGATGTTAGGTTGCTTTAGGTTATGATATATATCGTTATAGACGTATATAATGTTCCCACCGAGACGTGGGGACCGACATGACAAGGATCTTGTAAAATATTACATCTCAGATGTTAGGTTGCTTTAGGTTAGGATATTCAACGTTATAGACGTACATAAAGTCCCCATCGAGAAGCAGGCGACGACACGCCAGGAATGTTGTAATATATAACATCCGAGATGTAAGGTTCCCTTAGGTTAGGATATATATCGTTATAGACGTATATAACGTTCCCACCGAGACGTAGGGCCGACATGCCAGGAATGTTGAAAATATTACATCCCAGATGTTAGGTTGCGTTAGGTTAGTATATACAAGGTTATAGACGTATATAATGTCCCCATCAAGAAGCAGGCGACGACACGCCAGAATGTTGTAAAATATTACATCCGAGATGTTAGGTTGCCTTAGGTTAGGATATATAACGTTATAGATGTATATAATGTCCCCATCGAGATGTAGGCGACGACACGACAGGAATGTTGCAAAATATTACATTCGACATGTTAGGTTGCCATACGCTAGGATATATATCGTTATAGACGTATACATTGTTTCCACCGAGAAGTAGGGACCGACATGCCAGGAATGTTGTAAAATATTACATCCGAGGTGTTAGGTTGCTTTAGGTTATGATATATATCGTTATAGACGTATATAATGTTCCCACCGAGACGTGGGGACCGACATGCCAGGGATCTTGTAAAATATTACATCCCAGATGTTAGGTTGCTTTAGGTTAGGATATTCAACGTTATAGACGTACATAAAGTCCCCATCGAGAAGCAGGCGACGACACGCCAGGAATGTTGTAATATATAACATCCGAGATGTTATGTTGCCATACGTTAGGATATGTAACGTTATAGACGTATATAATGTTCCCACCGAAAAGTAGCAGCCGAAGCGCCAGGAATGTTGTGAAAGATTACATCCGAGATATTAGGTTGCCTTAGGCTAGGATATATAACGTTATAGACATACACAATATTCCCACCGAGAAATAGCGGCCGACGCGTCAGGAATGTTGTAAAATATTACACCCGAGATGTTAGGTTCCCTTAGGTTAGGATATATGACGTTATAGATGTATATAATGTCCCCATCGAGAAGTAGACGACGACACGCCAGGAATGTTGTAAAATATTACATTCTACATGTTGGGTTGCCTTAGGCTAGGATATATATCGTTATAGACGTATACATTGTTTCCACCGAGAAGTAGGGACCGACATGCCAGGAATGTTGTAAAATATTACATCCCAGATGTTAGGTTGCGTTAGGTTAGTATATACAAGATTATAGATGTATATAATGTCCCCATCGAGAAGTAGGCGACGACACGCCAGGAATGTTGTAAAATATTACACCCGAGATGTTAGGTTGCCTTAGGTTAGGATATACAACGTTACAGATGTATATAATAACCCCATCGAGAAGTAGGCGACGACACGCCAGGAATGTTGTAGAATATTACACCCGAGATGTTAGGTTCCCTTAGGTTAGGATATATGACGTTATAGATGTATATAATGTCCCCATCCAGCAGTAGGCGACGACACGCCAGGAATGTTGTAAAATATTACATCCCAGATGTTAGGTTGCGTTAGGTTAGAATATACAACGTTATAGACGTATATAATGTCCCCATCGAGAAGCAGGCGACGACACGACAGGAATGTTGTGAAATATTACATCCGAGATGTTAGGTTGCCTTAGGCTAGGATATATAACGTTATAGACGTATACAATATTCCCACCGAGAAATAGCGGCCGACGCGTCAGGAATGTTGTAAAATATTACACCCGAGATGTTAGGTTCCCTTAGGTTAGGATATATGACGTTATAGATGTATATAATGTCCCCATCCAGAAGTAGGCGACGACACGCCAGGAATGTTGTAAAATATTACATTCTACATGTTGGGTTGCCTTAGGCTAGGATATATATCGTTATAGACGTATACATTGTTTCCACCGAGAAGTAGGGACCGACATGCCAGGAATGTTGTAAAATATTACATCCGAGATGTAAGGTTCCCTTAGGTTAGGATATATATCGTTATATACGTATATAACGTTCCCACCGAGACGTAGGGACCGACATGACAGGAATGTTGAAAATATTACATCCCAGATGTTAGGTTGCGTTAGGTTAGTATATACAAGGTTATAGACGTATATAATGTCCCCATCAAGAAGCAGGCGACGACACGCAAGAATGTTGTAAAATATTACATCCGAGATGTTAGGTTGCCTTAGGTTAGGATATATAACGTTATAGATGTATATAATGTTCCCATCGAGAAGTAGGCGACGACACGCCAGGAATGATGTAAGATATTACACCCGAGATGTTAGGTTCCCTTAGGTTAGGATATATGACGTTATAGATGTATATAATGTCCCCATCCAGAAGTAGGCGACGACACGCCAGGAATGTTGTAAAATATTACATCCCAGATGTTAGGTTGCGTTAGGTTAGGATATACAACGTTATAGACGTATATAATGTACCCACGGAGACGTAGGGACCGACATGCCAGGAATGTTGTAAAATAGTACATCCCAGATGTTAGGTTGTGTTAGGTTAGTATATACAAGGTTATAGACGTATATAATGTTCCCATCGAGAAGCAGGCGACGACACGCCAGAATGTTGTAAAGTATTACATCCGAGATGTTAGGTTGCCTTAGGTTAGGATATACAACGTTATAGATGTATATAATATCCCCATCGAGAAGTAGGCGACGACACGCCAGGAATGTTGTAAAATATTACACCCGAGATGTTAGGTTCCCTTAGGTTAGGATATATGACGTTATAGATGTATATAATGTCCCCATCGAGAAGCAGGCGACGACACGACAGGAATGTTGCAAAATATTACATTCGACATGTTAGGTTGCCTTACGCTAGGATATATATCGTTATAGACGTATACATTGTTTCCACCGAGAAGTAGGGACCGACATGCCAGGAATGTTGTAAAATATTACATCCGAGATGTTAGGTTGCTTTAGGTTATGATATATATCGTTATAGACGTATATAATGTTCCCACCGAGACGTGGGGACCGACATGCCAGGGATCTTGTAAAATATTACATCCCAGATGTTAGGTTGCTTTAGGTTAGGATATTCAACGTTATAGACGTACATAAAGTCCCCATCGAGAAGCAGGCGACGACACGCCAGGAATGTTGTAATATATAACATCCGAGATGTTATGTTGCCATACGTTAGGATATGTAACGTTATAGACGTATATAATGTTCCCACCGAAAAGTAGCAGCCGAAGCGCCAGGAATGTTGTAAAATATTACATCCGAGATGTTAGGTTGCCTTAGGCTAGGATATATAACGTTATAGACGTATACAATATTCCCACCGAGAAATAGCGGCCGACGCGTCAGGAATGTTGTAAAATATTACACCCGAGATGTTAGGTTCCCTTAGGTTATGATATATGACGTTATAGATGTATTTAATGTCCCCATCGAGAAGTAGGCGACGACACGCCAGGAATGTTGTAAAATATTACATTCTACATGTTGGGTTCCCTTAGGTTAGGATATATATCGTTATAGACGTATATAACGTTCCCACCGAGACGTAGGGGCCGACATGCCAGGAATGTTGAAAATATTACATCCCAGATGTTAGGTTGCGTTAGGTTAGTATATACAAGATTATAGATGTATATAATGTCCCCATCGAGAAGTAGGCGACGACACGCCAGGAATGTTGTAAAATATTACACCCGCGATGTTAGGTTCCCTTAGGTTAGGATATATGACGTTATAGATGTATATAATGTCCCCATCCGGAAGTAGGCGACGACACGCCAGGAATGTTGTAAAATATTACATCCCAGATGTTAGGTTGCGTTAGGTTAGAATATACAACGTTATAGACGTATATAATGTCCCCATCGAGAAGCAGGCGACGACACGACAGGAATGTTGTGAAATATTACATCCGAGATGTTAGGTTGCCTTAGGCTAGGATATATAACGTTATAGACATACACAATATTCCCACCGAGAAATAGCGGCCGACGCGTCAGGAATGTTGTAAAATATTACACCCGAGATGTTAGGTTCCCTTAGGTTAGGATATATGACGTTATAGATGTATATAATGTCCCCATCGAGAAGTAGACGACGACACGCCAGGAATGTTGTAAAATATTACATTCTACATGTTGGGTTGCCTTAGGCTAGGATATATATCGTTATAGACGTATACATTGTTTCCACCGAGAAGTAGGGACCGACATGCCAGGAATGTTGTAAAATATTACATCCCAGATGTTAGGTTGCGTTAGGTTAGTATATACAAGATTATAGATGTATATAATGTCCCCATCGAGAAGTAGGCGACGACACGCCAGGAATGTTGTAAAATATTACACCCGAGATGTTAGGTTGCCTTAGGTTAGGATATACAACGTTACAGATGTATATAATAACCCCATCGAGAAGTAGGCGACGACACGCCAGGAATGTTGTAGAATATTACACCCGAGATGTTAGGTTCCCTTAGGTTAGGATATATGACGTTATAGATGTATATAATGTCCCCATCCAGAAGTAGGCGACGACACGCCAGGAATGTTGTAAAATATTACATCCCAGATGTTAGGTTGCGTTAGGTTAGAATATACAACGTTATAGACGTATATAATGTCCCCATCGAGAAGCAGGCGACGACACGACAGGAATGTTGTGAAATATTACATCCGAGATGTTAGGTTGCCTTAGGCTAGGATATATAACGTTATAGACGTATACAATATTCCCACCGAGAAATAGCGGCCGACGCGTCAGGAATGTTGTAAAATATTACACCCGAGATGTTAGGTTCCCTTAGGTTAGGATATATGACGTTATAGATGTATATAATGTCCCCATCCAGAAGTAGGCGACGACACGCCAGGAATGTTGTAAAATATTACATTCTACATGTTGGGTTGCCTTAGGCTAGGATATATATCGTTATAGACGTATACATTGTTTCCACCGAGAAGTAGGGACCGACATGCCAGGAATGTTGTAAAATATTACATCCGAGATGTAAGGTTCCCTTAGGTTAGGATATATATCGTTATATACGTATATAACGTTCCCACCGAGACGTAGGGACCGACATGACAGGAATGTTGAAAATATTACATCCCAGATGTTAGGTTGCGTTAGGTTAGTATATACAAGGTTATAGACGTATATAATGTCCCCATCAAGAAGCAGGCGACGACACGCCAGAATGTTGTAAAATATTACATCCGAGATGTTAGGTTGCCTTAGGTTAGGATATATAACGTTATAGATGTATATAATGTTCCCATCGAGAAGTAGGCGACGACACGCCAGGAATGATGTAAGATATTACACCCGAGATGTTAGGTTCCCTTAGGTTAGGATATATGACGTTATAGATGTATATAATGTCCCCATCCAGAAGTAGGCGACGACACGCCAGGAATGTTGTAAAATATTACATCCCAGATGTTAGGTTGCGTTAGGTTAGGATATACAACGTTATAGACGTATATAATGTACCCACGGAGACGTAGGGACCGACATGCCAGGAATGTTGTAAAATAGTACATCCCAGATGTTAGGTTGTGTTAGGTTAGTATATACAAGGTTATAGACGTATATAATGTTCCCATCGAGAAGCAGGCGACGACACGCCAGAATGTTGTAAAGTATTACATCCGAGATGTTAGGTTGCCTTAGGTTAGGATATACAACGTTATAGATGTATATAATATCCCCATCGAGAAGTAGGCGACGACACGCCAGGAATGTTGTAAAATATTACACCCGAGATGTTAGGTTCCCTTAGGTTAGGATATATGACGTTATAGATGTATATAATGTCCCCATCGAGAAGCAGGCGACGACACGACAGGAATGTTGCAAAATATTACATTCGACATGTTAGGTTGCCTTACGCTAGGATATATATCGTTATAGACGTATACATTGTTTCCACCGAGAAGTAGGGACCGACATGCCAGGAATGTTGTAAAATATTACATCCGAGATGTTAGGTTGCTTTAGGTTATGATATATATCGTTATAGACGTATATAATGTTCCCACCGAGACGTGGGGACCGACATGCCAGGGATCTTGTAAAATATTACATCCCAGATGTTAGGTTGCTTTAGGTTAGGATATTCAACGTTATAGACGTACATAAAGTCCCCATCGAGAAGCAGGCGACGACACGCCAGGAATGTTGTAATATATAACATCCGAGATGTTATGTTGCCATACGTTAGGATATGTAACGTTATAGACGTATATAATGTTCCCACCGAAAAGTAGCAGCCGAAGCGCCAGGAATGTTGTAAAATATTACATCCGAGATGTTAGGTTGCCTTAGGCTAGGATATATAACGTTATAGACGTATACAATATTCCCACCGAGAAATAGCGGCCGACGCGTCAGGAATGTTGTAAAATATTACACCCGAGATGTTAGGTTCCCTTAGGTTATGATATATGACGTTATAGATGTATTTAATGTCCCCATCGAGAAGTAGGCGACGACACGCCAGGAATGTTGTAAAATATTACATTCTACATGTTGGGTTCCCTTAGGTTAGGATATATATCGTTATAGACGTATATAACGTTCCCACCGAGACGTAGGGGCCGACATGCCAGGAATGTTGAAAATATTACATCCCAGATGTTAGGTTGCGTTAGGTTAGTATATACAAGATTATAGATGTATATAATGTCCCCATCGAGAAGTAGGCGACGACACGCCAGGAATGTTGTAAAATATTACACCCGCGATGTTAGGTTCCCTTAGGTTAGGATATATGACGTTATAGATGTATATAATGTCCCCATCCGGAAGTAGGCGACGACACGCCAGGAATGTTGTAAAATATTACATCCCAGATGTTAGGTTGCGTTAGGTTAGAATATACAACGTTATAGACGTATATAATGTCCCCATCGAGAAGCAGGCGACGACACGACAGGAATGTTGTGAAATATTACATCCGAGATGTTAGGTTGCCTTAGGCTAGGATATATAACGTTATAGACGTATACAATATTCCCACCGAGAAATAGCGGCCGACGCGTCAGGAATGTTGTAAATTATTACACCCGAGATGTTAGGCTCCCTTAGGTTAGGATATATGACGTTATAGATGTATATAATGTCCCCATCGAGAAGTAGACGACGACACGCCAGGAATGTTGTAAAATATTACATTCTACATGTTGGGTTGCCTTAGGCTAGGATATATATCGTTATAGACGTATACATTGTTTCCACCGAGAAGTAGGGACCGACATGCCAGGAATGTTGTAAAATATTACAACCGAGATGTAAGGTTCCCTTAGGTTAGGATATATATCGTTATAGACGTATATAACATTCCCACCGAGACGTAGGGCCGACATGCCAGGAATGTTGAAAATAACTCATCCCAGATGTTAGGTTGCGTTAGGTTAGTATATACAAGGTTATAGACGTATATAATGTCCCCATCAAGAAGCAGGCGACGACACGCCAGAATGTTGTAAAATATTACATATCAGATGTTAGGTTGCCTTAGGTTAGGATATATAACGTTATAGATGTATATAATGTCCCCATCGAGATGTAGGCGACGACACGACAGGAATGTTGCAAAATATTACATTCGACATGTTAGGTTGCCTTACGCTAGGATATATATCGTTATAGACGTATACATTGTTTCCACCGAGAAGTAGGGACCGACATGCCAGGAATGTTGTAAAATATTACATCCGAGATGTTAGGTTGCTTTAGGTTATGATATATATCGTTATAGACGTATATAATGTTCCCACCGAGACGTGGGGACCGACATGCCAGGGAACTTGTAAAATATTACATCCCAGATGTTAGGTTGCTTTAGGTTAGGATATTCAACGTTATAGACGTACATAAAGTCCCCATCGAGAAGCAGGCGACGATACGCCAGGAATGTTGTAATATATAACATCCGAGATGTTATGTTGCCATACGTTAGGATATGTAACGTTATAGACGTATATAATGTTCCCACCGAAAAGTAGCAGCCGAAGCGCCAGGAATGTTGTGAAATATTACATCCGAGATATTAGGTTGCCTTAGGCTTGGATATATAACGTTATAGACGTATACAATATTCCCACCGAGAAATAGCGGCCGACGCGTCAGGAATGTTGTAAAATATTACACCCGAGATGTTAGGTTCCCTTAGGTTAGGATATATGACGTTATACATGTATATAATGTCCCCATCGAGAAGTAGACGACGACACGCCAGGAATGTTGTAAAATATTACATTCTACATGTTGGGCTGCCTTAGGCTAGGATATATATCGTTATAGACGTATACATTGTTTCCACCGAGAAGTAGGGACCGACATGCCAGGAATGTTGTAAAATATTACATCCCAGATGTTAGGTTGCGTTAGGTTAGTATATACAAGATTATAGATGTATATAATGTCCCCATCGAGAAGTAGGCGACGACACGCCAGGAATGTTGTAAAATATTACACCCGAGATGTTAGGTTCCCTTAGGTTAGGATATATGACGTTATAGATGTATATAATGTCCCCATCCAGAAGTAGGCGACGACACGCCAGGAATGTTGTAAAATATTACATTCTACATGTTGGGTTGCCTTAGGCTAGGATATATATCGTTATAGACGTATACATTGTTTCCACCGAGAAGTAGGGACCGACATGCCAGGAATGTTGTAAAATATTACATCCGAGATGTAAGGTTCCCTTAGGTTAGGATATATATCGTTATAGACGTATATAACGTTCCCACCGAGACGTAGGGACCGACATGCCAGGAATGTTGAAAATATTACATCCCAGATGTTAGGTTGCGTTAGGTTAGTATATACAAGGTTATAGACGTATATAATGTCCCCATCAAGAAGCAGGCGACGACACGCCAGAATGTTGTAAAATATTACATCCGAGATGTTAGGTTGCCTTAGGTTAGGATATATAACGTTATAGATGTATATAATGTCCCCATCGAGAAGTAGGCGACGACACGCCAGGAATGTTGTAAGATATTACACCCGAGATGTTAGGTTCCCTTAGGTTAGGATATATGACGTTATAGATGTATATAATGTCCCCATCCAGAAGTAGGCGACGACACGGCAGGAATGTTGTAAAATATTACATCCCAGATGTTAGGTTGCGTTAGGTTAGAATATACAACGTTATAGAGGTATATAATGTCCCCATCGAGAAGCAGGCGACGACACGACAGGAATGTTGCAAAATATTACATTCGACATGTTAGGTTGCCTTACGCTAGGATTTATATCGTTATAGACGTATACAATATTCCCACCGAGAAATAGCGGCCGACGCGTCAGGAATGTTGTAAAATATTACACCCGAGATGTTAGGTTCCCTTAGGTTAGGATATATGACGTTATAGATGTATATAATGTCCCCATCGAGAAGTAGACGACGACACGCCAGGAATGTTGTAAAATATTACATTCTACATGTTGGGTTGCCTTAGGCTAGGATATATATCGTTATAGACGTATACATTGTTTCCACCGAGAAGTAGGGACCGACATGCCAGGAATGTTGTAAAATAGTACATCCCAGATGTTAGGTTGCGTTAGGTTAGTATATACAAGGTTATAGACGTATATAATGTTCCCATCGAGAAGCAGGCGACGACACGCCAGAATGTTGTAAAGTATTACATCCGAGATGTTAGGTTGCCTTAGGTTAGGATATATATCGTTATAGACGTATATAACATTCCCACCGAGACGTAGGGCCGACATGCCAGGAATGTTGAAAATAACTCATCCCAGATGTTAGGTTGCGTTAGGTTAGTATATACAAGGTTATAGACGTATATAATGTCCCCATCAAGAAGCAGGCGACGACACGCCAGAATGTTGTAAAATATTACATATCAGATGTTAGGTTGCCTTAGGTTAGGATATATAACGTTATAGATGTATATAATGTCCCCATCGAGATGTAGGCGACGACACGACAGGAATGTTGCAAAATATTACATTCGACATGTTAGGTTGCCTTACGCTAGGATATATATCGTTATAGACGTATACATTGTTTCCACCGAGAAGTAGGGACCGACATGCCAGGAATGTTGTAAAATATTACATCCGAGATGTTAGGTTGCTTTAGGTTATGATATATATCGTTATAGACGTATATAATGTTCCCACCGAGACGTGGGGACCGACATGCCAGGGAACTTGTAAAATATTACATCCCAGATGTTAGGTTGCTTTAGGTTAGGATATTCAACGTTATAGACGTACATAAAGTCCCCATCGAGAAGCAGGCGACGATACGCCAGGAATGTTGTAATATATAACATCCGAGATGTTATGTTGCCATACGTTAGGATATGTAACGTTATAGACGTATATAATGTTCCCACCGAAAAGTAGCAGCCGAAGCGCCAGGAATGTTGTGAAATATTACATCCGAGATATTAGGTTGCCTTAGGCTTGGATATATAACGTTATAGACGTATACAATATTCCCACCGAGAAATAGCGGCCGACGCGTCAGGAATGTTGTAAAATATTACACCCGAGATGTTAGGTTCCCTTAGGTTAGGATATATGACGTTATACATGTATATAATGTCCCCATCGAGAAGTAGACGACGACACGCCAGGAATGTTGTAAAATATTACATTCTACATGTTGGGCTGCCTTAGGCTAGGATATATATCGTTATAGACGTATACATTGTTTCCACCGAGAAGTAGGGACCGACATGCCAGGAATGTTGTAAAATATTACATCCCAGATGTTAGGTTGCGTTAGGTTAGTATATACAAGATTATAGATGTATATAATGTCCCCATCGAGAAGTAGGCGACGACACGCCAGGAATGTTGTAAAATATTACACCCGAGATGTTAGGTTCCCTTAGGTTAGGATATATGACGTTATAGATGTATATAATGTCCCCATCCAGAAGTAGGCGACGACACGCCAGGAATGTTGTAAAATATTACATTCTACATGTTGGGTTGCCTTAGGCTAGGATATATATCGTTATAGACGTATACATTGTTTCCACCGAGAAGTAGGGACCGACATGCCAGGAATGTTGTAAAATATTACATCCGAGATGTAAGGTTCCCTTAGGTTAGGATATATATCGTTATAGACGTATATAACGTTCCCACCGAGACGTAGGGACCGACATGCCAGGAATGTTGAAAATATTACATCCCAGATGTTAGGTTGCGTTAGGTTAGTATATACAAGGTTATAGACGTATATAATGTCCCCATCAAGAAGCAGGCGACGACACGCCAGAATGTTGTAAAATATTACATCCGAGATGTTAGGTTGCCTTAGGTTAGGATATATAACGTTATAGATGTATATAATGTCCCCATCGAGAAGTAGGCGACGACACGCCAGGAATGTTGTAAGATATTACACCCGAGATGTTAGGTTCCCTTAGGTTAGGATATATGACGTTATAGATGTATATAATGTCCCCATCCAGAAGTAGGCGACGACACGGCAGGAATGTTGTAAAATATTACATCCCAGATGTTAGGTTGCGTTAGGTTAGAATATACAACGTTATAGAGGTATATAATGTCCCCATCGAGAAGCAGGCGACGACACGACAGGAATGTTGCAAAATATTACATTCGACATGTTAGGTTGCCTTACGCTAGGATTTATATCGTTATAGACGTATACAATATTCCCACCGAGAAATAGCGGCCGACGCGTCAGGAATGTTGTAAAATATTACACCCGAGATGTTAGGTTCCCTTAGGTTAGGATATATGACGTTATAGATGTATATAATGTCCCCATCGAGAAGTAGACGACGACACGCCAGGAATGTTGTAAAATATTACATTCTACATGTTGGGTTGCCTTAGGCTAGGATATATATCGTTATAGACGTATACATTGTTTCCACCGAGAAGTAGGGACCGACATGCCAGGAATGTTGTAAAATAGTACATCCCAGATGTTAGGTTGCGTTAGGTTAGTATATACAAGGTTATAGACGTATATAATGTTCCCATCGAGAAGCAGGCGACGACACGCCAGAATGTTGTAAAGTATTACATCCGAGATGTTAGGTTGCCTTAGGTTAGGATATACAACGTTATAGATGTATATAATATCCCCATCGAGAAGTAGGCGACGACACGCCAGGAATGTTGTAGAATATTACATTCTACATGTTGGGTTGCCTTAGGCTAGGATATATATCGTTATAGACGTATACATTGTTTCCACCGAGAAGTAGGGACCGACATGCCAGGAATGTTGTAAAATATTACATCCGAGATGTAAGGTTCCCTTAGGTTAGGATATATATCGTTATAGACGTATATAACGTTCCCACCGAGACGTAGGGACCGACATGCCAGGAATGTTGAAAATATTACATCCCAGATGTAAGGTTGCGTTAGGTTAGTATATACAAGGTTATAGACGTATATAATGTCCCCATCAAGAAGCAGGCGACGACACGCCAGAATGTTGTAAAATATTACATCCGAGATGTTAGGTTGCCTTAGGTTAGGATATATAACGTTATAGATGTATATAATGTCCCCATCGAGATGTAGGCGACGACACGCCAGGAATGTTGTAAGATATTACACCCGAGATGTTAGGTTCCCTTAGGTTAGGATATATGACGTTATAGATGTATATAATGTCCCCATCCAGAAGTAGGCGACGACATGCCAGGAATGTTGTAAAATATTACATCCCAGATGTTAGGTTGCGTTAGGTTAGAATATACAACGTTATAGAGGTATATAATGCCCCATCGAGAAGCAGGCGACGACACGACAGGAATGTTGCAAAATATTACATTCGACATATTAGCTTGCCTTACGCTAGGATATATATCGTTATAGACGTATACATTGTTTCCACCGAGAAGTAGGGACCGACATGCCAGGAATGTTGTAAAATATTACACCCGAGATGTTAGGTTCCCTTAGGTTAGAATATATGACGTTATAGATGTATATAATGTCCCCATCCAGAAGTAGGCGACGACAGGCCAGGAATGCTGTAAAATATTACATCCCAGATGTTAGGTTGCGCTAGGTTAGTATATACAAGGTTATAGACGTATATAATGTTCCCATCGAGAAGCAGGCGACGACACGACAGGAATGTTGTGAAATATTACATCCGAGATGTTAGGTTGCCTTAGGCTAGGATATATAACGTTATAGACGTATACAATATTCCCACCGAGAAATAGCGGCCGACGCGTCAGGAATGTTGTAAAATATTACACCCGAGATGTTAGGTTCCCTTAGGTTAGGATATATGACGTTATAGATGTATATAATGTCCCCATCCAGAAGTAGGCGACGACACGCCAGGAATGTTGTAAAATATTACATCCCAGATGTTAGGTTGCGTTAGGTTAGGATATACAACGTTATAGACGTATATAATGTACCCACGGAGACGTAGGGACCGACATGCCAGGAATGTTGTAAAATAGTACATCCCAGATGTTAGGTTGCGTTAGGTTAGTATATACAAGGTTATAGACGTATATAATGTCCCCATCAAGAAGCAGGCGACGACACGCCAGAATGTTGTAAAATATTACATTCTACAAGTTGGGTTGCCTTAGGCTAGGATATATAACGTTATAGACGTATATAATGTTCCCACCGAGAAATAGGGACTGACGCGTGAGGAATGTTCTAAAATATTACACCCGAGATGTTAGGTTCCCTTAGTTTAGAATATACAACGTTATAGATGTATATAATGTCCCCATCGAGAAGTAGGCGACGACACGCCACGAATGTTGTAAAATATTACATCCGAGATGTAAGGTTCCCTTAGGTTAGGATATATATCGTTATAGACGTATATAACGTTCCCACCGAGACGTAGGGCCGACATGCCAGGAATGTTGAAAATATTACATCCCAGATGTTAGGTTGCGTTAGGTTAGTATATACAAGGTTATAGACGTATATAATGTCCCCATCAAGAAGCAGGCGACGACACGCCAGAATGTTGTAAAATGTTACATCCGAGATGTTAGGTTGCCTTAGGTTAGGATATATAACGTTATAGATGTATATAATGTCCCCATCGAGAAGTAGGCGACGACACGCCAGGAATGTTGTAAGATATTACACCCGAGATGTTAGGTTCCCTTAGGTTAGGATATATGACGTTATAGATGTATATAATGTCCCCATCCAGAAGTAGGCGACGACACGCCAGGAATGTTGTAAAATATTACATCCCAGATGTTAGGTTGCGTTAGGTTAGAATATACAACGTTATAGAGGTATATAATGTCCCCATCGAGAAGCAGGCGACGACACGACAGGAATGTTGCAAAATATTACATTCGACATGTTAGGTTGCCTTACGCTAGGATATATATCGTTATAGACGTATACATTGTTTCCACCGAGAAGTAGGGACCGACATGCCAGGAATGTTGTAAAATATTACATCCGAGATGTTAGGTTGCTTTAGGTTATGATATATATCGTTATAGACGTATATAATGTTCCCACCGAGACGTGGGGACCGACATGACAAGGATCTTGTAAAATATTACATCTCAGATGTTAGGTTGCTTTAGGTTAGGATATTCAACGTTATAGACGTACATAAAGTCCCCATCGAGAAGCAGGCGACGACACGCCAGGAATGTTGTAATATATAACATCCGAGATGTAAGGTTCCCTTAGGTTAGGATATATATCGTTATAGACGTATATAACGTTCCCACCGAGACGTAGGGCCGACATGCCAGGAATGTTGAAAATATTACATCCCAGATGTTAGGTTGCGTTAGGTTAGTATATACAAGGTTATAGACGTATATAATGTCCCCATCAAGAAGCAGGCGACGACACGCCAGAATGTTGTAAAATATTACATCCGAGATGTTAGGTTGCCTTAGGTTAGGATATATAACGTTATAGATGTATATAATGTCCCCATCGAGATGTAGGCGACGACACGACAGGAATGTTGCAAAATATTACATTCGACATGTTAGGTTGCCATACGCTAGGATATATATCGTTATAGACGTATACATTGTTTCCACCGAGAAGTAGGGACCGACATGCCAGGAATGTTGTAAAATATTACATCCGAGGTGTTAGGTTGCTTTAGGTTATGATATATATCGTTATAGACGTATATAATGTTCCCACCGAGACGTGGGGACCGACATGCCAGGGATCTTGTAAAATATTACATCCCAGATGTTAGGTTGCTTTAGGTTAGGATATTCAACGTTATAGACGTACATAAAGTCCCCATCGAGAAGCAGGCGACGACACGCCAGGAATGTTGTAATATATAACATCCGAGATGTTATGTTGCCATACGTTAGAATATGTAACGTTATAGACGTATATAATGTTCCCACCGAAAAGTAGCAGCCGAAGCGCCAGGAATGTTGTGAAAGATTACATCAGAGATATTAGGTTGCCTTAGGCTAGGATATATAACGTTATAGACGTACACAATATTCCCACCGAGAAATAGCGGCCGACGCGTCAGGAATGTTGTAAAATATTACACCCGAGATGTTAGGTTCCCTTAGGTTAGGATATATGACGTTATAGATGTATATAATGTCCCCATCGAGAAGTAGGCGACGACAGGCCAGGAATGCTGTAAAATATTACATCCCAGATGTTAGGTTGCGTTAGGTTAGGATATACAACGTTATAGACGTATATAATGTACCCACAGAGACGTAGGGACCGACATGCCAGGAATGTTGTAAAATAGTACATCCCAGATGTTAGGTTGCGCTAGGTTAGTATATACAAGGTTATAGACGTATATAATGTTCCCATCGAGAAGCAGGCGACGACACGACAGGAATGTTGTGAAATATTACATCCGAGATGTTAGGTTGCCTTAGGCTAGGATATATAACGTTATAGACGTATACAATATTCCCACCGAGAAATAGCGGCCGACGCGTCAGGAATGTTGTAAAATATTACACCCGAGATGTTAGGTTCCCTTAGGTTAGGATATATGACGTTATAGATGTATATAATGTCCCCATCCAGAAGTAGGCGACGACACGCCAGGAATGTTGTAAAATATTACATTCTACATGTTGGGTTGCCTTAGGCTAGGATATATATCGTTATAGACGTATACATTGTTTCCACCGAGAAGTAGGGACCGACATGCCAGGAATGTTGTAAAATATTACATCCGAGATGTAAGGTTCCCTTAGGTTAGGATATATATCGTTATAGACGTATATAACGTTCCCACCGAGACGTAGGGACCGACATGACAGGAATGTTGAAAATATTACATCCCAGATGTTAGGTTGCGTTAGGTTAGTATATACAAGGTTATAGACGTATATAATGTCCCCATCAAGAAGCAGGCGACGACACGCCAGAATGTTGTAAAATATTACATCCGAGATGTTAGGTTGCCTTAGGTTAGGATATATAACGTTATAGATGTATATAATGTCCCCATCGAGAAGTAGGCGACGACACGCCAGGAATGTTGTAAGATATTACACCCGAGATGTTAGGTTCCCTTAGGTTAGGATATATGACGTTATAGATGTATATAATGTCCCCATCCAGAAGTAGGCGACGACACGCCAGGAATGTTGTAAAATATTACATCCCAGATGTTAGGTTGCGTTAGGTTAGGATATACAACGTTATAGACGTATATAATGTACCCACGGAGACGTAGGGACCGACATGCCAGGAATGTTGTAAAATAGTACATCCCAGATGTTAGGTTGCGTTAGGTTAGTATATACAAGGTTATAGACGTATATAATGTCCCCATCAAGAAGCAGGCGACGACACGCCAGAATGTTGTAAAATATTACATTCTACAAGTTGGGTTGCCTTAGGCTAGGATATATAACGTTATAGACGTATATAATGTTCCCACCGAGAAATAGGGACTGACGCGTGAGGAATGTTGTAAAATATTACACCCGAGATGTTAGGTTCCCTTAGTTTAGAATATACAACGTTATAGATGTATATAATGTCCCCATCGAGAAGTAGGCGACGACACGCCACGAATGTTGTAAAATATTACATCCGAGATGTAAGGTTCCCTTAGGTTAGGATATATATCGTTATAGACGTATATAACGTTCCCACCGAGACGTAGGGCCGACATGCCAGGAATGTTGAAAATATTACATCCCAGATGTTAGGTTGCGTTAGGTTAGTATATACAAGGTTATAGACGTATATAATGTCCCCATCAAGAAGCAGGCGACGACACGCCAGAATGTTGTAAAATGTTACATCCGAGATGTTAGGTTGCCTTAGGTTAGGATATATAACGTTATAGATGTATATAATGTCCCCATCGAGAAGTAGGCGACGACACGCCAGGAATGTTGTAAGATATTACACCCGAGATGTTAGGTTCCCTTAGGTTAGGATATATGACGTTATAGATGTATATAATGTCCCCATCCAGAAGTAGGCGACGACACGCCAGGAATGTTGTAAAATATTACATCCCAGATGTTAGGTTGCGTTAGGTTAGAATATACAACGTTATAGAGGTATATAATGTCCCCATCGAGAAGCAGGCGACGACACGACAGGAATGTTGCAAAATATTACATTCGACATGTTAGGTTGCCTTACGCTAGGATATATATCGTTATAGACGTATACATTGTTTCCACCGAGAAGTAGGGACCGACATGCCAGGAATGTTGTAAAATATTACATCCGAGATGTTAGGTTGCTTTAGGTTATGATATATATCGTTATAGACGTATATAATGTTCCCACCGAGACGTGGGGACCGACATGACAAGGATCTTGTAAAATATTACATCTCAGATGTTAGGTTGCTTTAGGTTAGGATATTCAACGTTATAGACGTACATAAAGTCCCCATCGAGAAGCAGGCGACGACACGCCAGGAATGTTGTAATATATAACATCCGAGATGTAAGGTTCCCTTAGGTTAGGATATATATCGTTATAGACGTATATAACGTTCCCACCGAGACGTAGGGCCGACATGCCAGGAATGTTGAAAATATTACATCCCAGATGTTAGGTTGCGTTAGGTTAGTATATACAAGGTTATAGACGTATATAATGTCCCCATCAAGAAGCAGGCGACGACACGCCAGAATGTTGTAAAATATTACATCCGAGATGTTAGGTTGCCTTAGGTTAGGATATATAACGTTATAGATGTATATAATGTCCCCATCGAGATGTAGGCGACGACACGACAGGAATGTTGCAAAATATTACATTCGACATGTTAGGTTGCCATACGCTAGGATATATATCGTTATAGACGTATACATTGTTTCCACCGAGAAGTAGGGACCGACATGCCAGGAATGTTGTAAAATATTACATCCGAGGTGTTAGGTTGCTTTAGGTTATGATATATATCGTTATAGACGTATATAATGTTCCCACCGAGACGTGGGGACCGACATGCCAGGGATCTTGTAAAATATTACATCCCAGATGTTAGGTTGCTTTAGGTTAGGATATTCAACGTTATAGACGTACATAAAGTCCCCATCGAGAAGCAGGCGACGACACGCCAGGAATGTTGTAATATATAACATCCGAGATGTTATGTTGCCATACGTTAGGATATGTAACGTTATAGACGTATATAATGTTCCCACCGAAAAGTAGCAGCCGAAGCGCCAGGAATGTTGTGAAAGATTACATCAGAGATATTAGGTTGCCTTAGGCTAGGATATATAACGTTATAGACGTACACAATATTCCCACCGAGAAATAGCGGCCGACGCGTCAGGAATGTTGTAAAATATTACACCCGAGATGTTAGGTTCCCTTAGGTTAGGATATATGACGTTATAGATGTATATAATGTCCCCATCGAGAAGTAGACGACGACACGCCAGGAATGTTGTAAAATATTACATTCTACATGTTGGGTTGCCTTAGGCTAGGATATATATCGTTATAGACGTATACATTGTTTCCACCGAGAAGTAGGGACCGACATGCCAGGAATGTTGTAAAATATTACATCCCAGATGTTAGGTTGCGTTAGGTTAGTATATACAAGATTATAGATGTATATAATGTCCCCATCGAGAAGTAGGCGACGACACGCCAGGAATGTTGTAAAATATTACACCCGCGATGTTAGGTTCCCTTAGGTTAGGATATATGACGTTATAGATGTATATAATGTCCCCATCCGGAAGTAGGCGACGACACGCCAGGAATGTTGTAAAATATTACATCCCAGATGTTAGGTTGCGTTAGGTTAGAATATACAACGTTATAGACGTATATAATGTCCCCATCGAGAAGCAGGCGACGACACGACAGGAATGTTGTGAAATATTACATCCGAGATGTTAGGTTGCCTTAGGCTAGGATATATAACGTTATAGACGTATACAATATTCCCACCGAGAAATAGCGGCCGACGCGTCAGGAATGTTGTAAATTATTACACCCGAGATGTTAGGCTCCCTTAGGTTAGGATATATGACGTTATAGATGTATATAATGTCCCCATCGAGAAGTAGACGACGACACGCCAGGAATGTTGTAAAATATTACATTCTACATGTTGGGTTGCCTTAGGCTAGGATATATATCGTTATAGACGTATACATTGTTTCCACCGAGAAGTAGGGACCGACATGCCAGGAATGTTGTAAAATATTACAACCGAGATGTAAGGTTCCCTTAGGTTAGGATATATATCGTTATAGACGTATATAACGTTCCCACCGAGACGTAGGGCCGACATGCCAGGAATGTTGAAAATATTACATCCCAGATGTTAGGTTGCGTTAGGTTAGTATATACAAGGTTATAGACGTATATAATGTCCCCATCAAGAAGCAGGCGACGACACGCCAGAATGTTGTAAAATATTACATATCAGATGTTAGGTTGCCTTAGGTTAGGATATATAACGTTATAGATGTATATAATGTCCCCATCGAGATGTAGGCGACGACACGACAGGAATGTTGCAAAATATTACATTCGACATGTTAGGTTGCCTTACGCTAGGATATATATCGTTATAGACGTATACATTGTTTCCACCGAGAAGTAGGGACCGACATGCCAGGAATGTTGTAAAATATTACATCCGAGATGTTAGGTTGCTTTAGGTTATGATATATATCGTTATAGACGTATATAATGTTCCCACCGAGACGTGGGGACCGACATGCCAGGGAACTTGTAAAATATTACATCCCAGATGTTAGGTTGCTTTAGGTTAGGATATTCAACGTTATAGACGTACATAAAGTCCCCATCGAGAAGCAGGCGACGACACGCCAGGAATGTTGTAATATATAACATCCGAGATGTTATGTTGCCATACGTTAGGATATGTAACGTTATAGACGTATATAATGTACCCACCGAAAAGTAGCAGCCGAAGCGCCAGGAATGTTGTGAAATATTACATCCGAGATATTAGGTTGCCTTAGGCTAGGATATATAACGTTATAGACGTATACAATATTCCCACCGAGAAATAGCGGCCGACGCGTCAGGAATGTTGTAAAATATTACACCCGAGATGTTAGGTTCCCTTAGGTTAGGATATATGACGTTATAGATGTATATAATGTCCCCATCGAGAAGTAGACGACGACACGCCAGGAATGTTGTAAAATATTACATTCTACATGTTGGGTTGCCTTAGGCTAGGATATATATCGTTATAGACGTATACATTGTTTCCACCGAGAAGTAGGGACCGACATGCCAGGAATGTTGTAAAATATTACATCCCAGATGTTAGGTTGCGTTAGGTTAGTATATACATGATTATAGATGTATATAATGTCCCCATCGAGAAGTAGGCGACGACACGCCAGGAATGTTGTAAAATATTACACCCGAGATGTTAGGTTCCCTTAGGTTAGGATATATGACGTTATAGATGTATATAATGTCCCCATCCAGAAGTAGGCGACGACACGCCAGGAATGTTGTAAAATATTACATTCTACATGTTGGGTTGCCTTAGGCTAGGATATATATCGTTATAGACGTATACATTGTTTCCACCGAGAAGTAGGGACCGACATGCCAGGAATGTTGTAAAATATTACATCCGAGATGTAAGGTTCCCTTAGGTTAGGATATATATCGTTATAGACGTATATAACGTTCCCACCGAGACGTAGGGACCGACATGCCAGGAATGTTGAAAATATTACATCCCAGATGTTAGGTTGCGTTAGGTTAGTATATACAAGGTTATAGACGTATATAATGTCCCCATCAAGAAGCAGGCGACGACACGCCAGAATGTGGTAAAATATTACACCCGAGATGTTAGGTTCCCTTAGGTTAGGATATATGACGTTATAGATGTATATAATGTCCCCATCGAGAAGTAGACGACGACACGCCAGGAATGTTGTCAAATATTACATTCTACATGTTGGGTTGCCTTAGGCTAGGATATATATCGTTATAGACGTATACATTGTTTCCACCGAGAAGTAGGGACCGACATGCCAGGAATGTTGTAAAATAGTACATCCCAGATGTTAGGTTGCGTTAGGTTAGTATATACAAGGTTATAGACGTATATAATGTTCCCATCGAGAAGCAGGCGACGACACGCCAGAATGTTGTAAAGTATTACATCCGAGATGTTAGGTTGCCTTAGGTTAGGATATACAACGTTATAGATGTATATAATATCCCCATCGAGAAGTAGGCGACGACACGCCAGGAATGTTGTAGAATATTACACCCGAGATGTTAGGTTCCCTTAGGTTAGGATATATGACGTTATAGATGTATATAATGTCCCCATCCAGAAGTAGGCGACGACACGCCAGGAATGTTGTAAAATATTACATCCCAGATGTTAGGTTGCGTTAGGTTAGAATATACAACGTTATAGACGTATATAATGGCCCCATCGAGAAGCAGGCGACGACACGACAGGAATGTTGTGAAATATTACATCCGAGATGTTAGGTTGCCTTAGGCTAGGATATATAACGTTATAGACGTATACAATATTCCCACCGAGAAATAGCGGCCGACGCGTGAGAAATGTTGTAAATTATTACACCCGAGATGTTAGGTTCCCTTAGGTTAGGATATATGACGTTATAGATGTATTTAATGTCCCCATCGAGAAGTAGGCGACGACACGCCAGGAATGTTGTAAAATATTACATTCTACATGTTGGGTTGCCTTAGGCTAGGATATATATCGTTATAGACGTATACATTGTTTCCACCGAGAAGTAGGGACCGACATGCCAGGAATGTTGTAAAATATTACATCCGAGATGTAAGGTTCCCTTAGGTTAGGATATATATCGTTATAGACGTATATAACGTTCCCACCGAGACGTAGGGACCGACATGCCAGGAATGTTGATAATATTACATCCCAGATGTTAGGTTGCGTTAGGTTAGTATATACAAGGTTATAGACGTATATAATGTCCCCATCGAGAAGTAGGCGACGACACGCCAGGAATGTTGTAAAATATTACACCCGAGATGTTAGGTTCCCTTAGGTTAGGATATATGACGTTATAGATGTATATAATGTCCCCATCCAGAAGTAGGCGACGACACGCCAGGAATGTTGTAAAATATTACATTCTACATGTTGGGTTGCCTTAGGCTAGGATATATATCGTTATAGACGTATACATTGTTTCCACCGAGAAGTAGGGACCGACATGCCAGGAATGTTGTAAAATATTACATCCGAGATGTAAGGTTCCCTTAGGTTAGGATATATATCGTTATAGACGTATATAACGTTCCCACCGAGACGTAGGGACCGACATGCCAGGAATGTTGAAAATATTACATCCCAGATGTTAGGTTGCGTTAGGTTAGTATATACAAGGTTATAGACGTATATAATGTCCCCATCAAGAAGCAGGCGACGACACGCCAGAATGTTGTAAAATATTACATCCGAGATGTTAGGTTGCCTTAGGTTAGGATATATAACGTTATAGATGTATATAATGTCCCCATCGAGAAGTAGGCGACGACACGCCAGGAATGTTGTAAGATATTACACCCGAGATGTTAGGTTCCCTTAGGTTAGGATATATGACGTTATAGATGTATATAATGTCCCCATCCAGAAGTAGGCGACGACACGGCAGGAATGTTGTAAAATATTACATCCCAGATGTTAGGTTGCGTTAGGTTAGAATATACAACGTTATAGAGGTATATAATGTCCACATCGAGAAGCAGGCGACGACAAGACAGGAATGTTGCAAAATATTACATTCGACATGTTAGGTTGCCTTACGCTAGGATATATATCGTTATAGACGTATACATTGTTTCCACCGAGAAGTAGGGACCGACATGCCAGGAATGTTGTAAAATATTACATCCGAGATGTTAGGTTGCTTTAGGTTATGATATATATCGTTATAGACGTATATAATGTTCCCACCGAGACGTGGGGACCGACATGCCAGGGAACTTGTAAAATATTACATCCCAGATGTTAGGTTGCTTTAGGTTAGGATATTCAACGTTATAGACGTACATAAAGTCCCCATCGAGAAGCAGGCGACGACACGCCAGGAATGTTGTAATATATAACATCCGAGATGTTATGTTGCCATACGTTAGGATATGTAACGTTATAGACGTATATAATGTACCCACCGAAAAGTAGCAGCCGAAGCGCCAGGAATGTTGTGAAATATTACATCCGAGATATTAGGTTGCCTTAGGCTAGGATATATAACGTTATAGACGTATACAATATTCCCACCGAGAAATAGCGGCCGACGCGTCAGGAATGTTGTAAAATATTACACCCGAGATGTTAGGTTCCCTTAGGTTAGGATATATGACGTTATAGATGTATATAATGTCCCCATCGAGAAGTAGACGACGACACGCCAGGAATGTTGTAAAATATTACATTCTACATGTTGGGTTGCCTTAGGCTAGGATATATATCGTTATAGACGTATACATTGTTTCCACCGAGAAGTAGGGACCGACATGCCAGGAATGTTGTAAAATATTACATCCCAGATGTTAGGTTGCGTTAGGTTAGTATATACAAGATTATAGATGTATATAATGTCCCCATCGAGAAGTAGGCGACGACACGCCAGGAATGTTGTAAAATATTACACCCGAGATGTTAGGTTCCCTTAGGTTAGGATATATGACGTTATAGATGTATATAATGTCCCCATCCAGAAGTAGGCGACGACACGCCAGGAATGTTGTAAAATATTACATTCTACATGTTGGGTTGCCTTAGGCTAGGATATATATCGTTATAGACGTATACATTGTTTCCACCGAGAAGTAGGGACCGACATGCCAGGAATGTTGTAAAATATTACATCCGAGATGTAAGGTTCCCTTAGGTTAGGATATATATCGTTATAGACGTATATAACGTTCCCACCGAGACGTAGGGACCGACATGCCAGGAATGTTGAAAATATTACATCCCAGATGTTAGGTTGCGTTAGGTTAGTATATACAAGGTTATAGACGTATATAATGTCCCCATCAAGAAGCAGGCGACGACACGCCAGAATGTTGTAAAATATTACATCCGAGATGTTAGGTTGCCTTAGGTTAGGATATATAACGTTATAGATGTATATAATGTCCCCATCGAGAAGTAGGCGACGACACGCCAGGAATGTTGTAAGATATTACACCCGAGATGTTAGGTTCCCTTAGGTTAGGATATATGACGTTATAGATGTATATAATGTCCCCATCCAGAAGTAGGCGACGACACGGCAGGAATGTTGTAAAATATTACATCCCAGATGTTAGGTTGCGTTAGGTTAGAATATACAACGTTATAGAGGTATATAATGTCCCCATCGAGAAGCAGGCGACGACACGACAGGAATGTTGCAAAATATTACATTCGACATGTTAGGTTGCCTTACGCTAGGATTTATATCGTTATAGACGTATACAATATTCCCACCGAGAAATAGCGGCCGACGCGTCAGGAATGTTGTAAAATATTACACCCGAGATGTTAGGTTCCCTTAGGTTAGGATATATGACGTTATAGATGTATATAATGTCCCCATCGAGAAGTAGACGACGACACGCCAGGAATGTTGTAAAATATTACATTCTACATGTTGGGTTGCCTTAGGCTAGGATATATATCGTTATAGACGTATACATTGTTTCCACCGAGAAGTAGGGACCGACATGCCAGGAATGTTGTAAAATATTACATCCCAGATGTTAGGTTGCGTTAGGTTAGTATATAAAGGTTATAGACGTATATAATGTCCCCATCAAGAAGCAGGCGACGACACGCCAGAATGTTGTAAAATATTACATCCGAGATGTTAGGTTGCCTTAGGTTAGGATATATAACGTTATAGATGTATATAATGTCCCCATCGAGAAGTAGGCGACGACACGCCAGGAATGTTGTAAGATATTACACCCGAGATGTTAGGTTCCCTTAGGTTAGGATATATGACGTTATAGATGTATATAATGTCCCCATCCAGAAGTAGGCGACGACACGGCAGGAATGTTGTAAAATATTACATCCCAGATGTTAGGTTGCGTTAGGTTAGAATATACAACGTTATAGAGGTATATAATGTCCCCATCGAGAAGCAGGCGACGACACGACAGGAATGTTGCAAAATATTACATTCGACATGTTAGGTTGCCTTACGCTAGGATTTATATCGTTATAGACGTATACAATATTCCCACCGAGAAATAGCGGCCGACGCGTCAGGAATGTTGTAAAATATTACACCCGAGATGTTAGGTTCCCTTAGGTTAGGATATATGACGTTATAGATGTATATAATGTCCCCATCGAGAAGTAGACGACGACACGCCAGGAATGTTGTAAAATATTACATTCTACATGTTGGGTTGCCTTAGGCTAGGATATATATCGTTATAGACGTATACATTGTTTCCACCGAGAAGTAGGGACCGACATGCCAGGAATGTTGTAAAATAGTACATCCCAGATGTTAGGTTGCGTTAGGTTAGTATATACAAGGTTATAGACGTATATAATGTTCCCATCGAGAAGCAGGCGACGACACGCCAGAATGTTGTAAAGTATTACATCCGAGATGTTAGGTTGCCTTAGGTTAGGATATACAACGTTATAGATGTATATAATATCCCCATCGAGAAGTAGGCGACGACACGCCAGGAATGTTGTAGAATATTACACCCGAGATGTTAGGTTCCCTTAGGTTAGGATATATGACGTTATAGATGTATATAATGTCCCCATCCAGAAGTAGGCGACGACACGCCAGGAATGTTGTAAAATATTACATCCCAGATGTTAGGTTGCGTTAGGTTAGAATATACAACGTTATAGACGTATATAATGTCCCCATCGAAAAGCAGGCGACGACACGACAGGAATGTTGTGAAATATTACATCCGAGATGTTAGGTTGCCTTAGGCTAGGATATATAACGTTATAGACGTATACAATATTCCCACCGAGAAATAGCGGCCGACGCGTCAGAAATGTTGTAAATTATTACACCCGATATGTTAGGTTCCCTTAGGTTAGGATATATGACGTTATAGATGTATTTAATGTCCCCATCGAGAAGTAGGCGACGACACGCCAGGAATGTTGTAAAATATTACATTCTACATGTTGGGTTGCCTTAGGCTAGGATATATATCGTTATAGACGTATACATTGTTTCCACCGAGAAGTAGGGACCGACATGCCAGGAATGTTGTAAAATATTACATCCGAGATGTAAGGTTCCCTTAGGTTAGGATATATATCGTTATAGACGTATATAACGTTCCCACCGAGACGTAGGGACCGACATGCCAGGAATGTTGAAAATATTACATCCCAGATGTTAGGTTGCGTTAGGTTAGTATATACAAGGTTATAGACGTATATAATGTCCCCATCAAGAAGCAGGCGACGACACGCCAGAATGTTGTAAAATATTACATCCGAGATGTTAGGTTGCCTTAGGTTAGGATATATAACGTTATAGATGTATATAATGTCCCCATCGAGATGTAGGCGACGACACGCCAGGAATGTTGTAAGATATTACACCCGAGATGTTAGGTTCCCTTAGGTTAGGATATATGACGTTATAGATGTATATAATGTCCCCATCCAGAAGTAGGCGACGACATGCCAGGAATGTTGTAAAATATTACATCCCAGATGTTAGGTTGCGTTAGGTTAGAATATACAACGTTATAGAGGTATATAATGTCCCCATCGAGAAGCAGGCGACGACACGACAGGAATGTTGCAAAATATTACATTCGACATGTTAGCTTGCCTTACGCTAGGATATATATCGTTATAGACGTATACATTGTTTCCACCGAGAAGTAGGGACCGACAAGCCAGGAATGTTGTAAAATATTACATCCGAGATGTTAGGTTGCTTTAGGTTATGATATATATCGTTGTAGACGTATATAATGTTCCCACCGAGACGTGGGGACCGACATGCCAGGGATCTTGTAAAATATTACATCCCAGATGTTAGGTTGCTTTAGGTTAGGATATTCAACGTTATAGACGTACATAAAGTCCCCATCGAGAAGCAGGCGACGACACGCCAGGAATGTTGTAATATATAACATCCGAGATGTTATGTTGCCATACGTTAGGATATGTAACGTTATAGACGTATATAATGTTCCCACCGAAAAGTAGCAGCCGAAGCGCCAGGAATGTTGTAAAATATTACATCCGAGATGTTAGGTTGCCTTAGGCTAGGATATATAACGTTATAGACGTATACAATATTCCCACCGAGAAATAGCGGCCGACGCGTCAGGAATGTTGTAAAATATTACACCCGAGATGTTAGGTTCCCTTAGGTTATGATATATGACTTTATAGATGTATTTAATGTCCCCATCGAGAAGTAGGCGACGACACGCCAGGAATGTTGTAAAATATTACATTCTACATGTTGGGTTCCCTTAGGTTAGGATATATATCGTTATAGACGTATATAACGTTCCCACCGAGACTTAGGGGCCGACATGCCAGGAATGTTGAAAATATTACATCCCAGATGTTAGGTTGCGTTAGGTTAGTATATACAAGATTATAGATGTATATAATGTCCCCATCGAGAAGTAGGCGACGACACGCCAGGAATGTTGTAAAATATTACACCCGCGATGTTAGGTTCCCTTAGGTTAGGATATATGACGTTATAGATGTATATAATGTCCCCATCCAGAAGTAGGCGACGACACGCCAGGAATGTTGTAAAATATTACATCCCAGATGTTAGGTTGCGTTAGGTTAGAATATACAACGTTATAGACGTATATAATGTCCCCATCGAGAAGCAGGTGACGACACGACAGGAATGTTGTGAAATATTACATCCGAGATGTTAGGTTGCCTTAGGCTAGGATATATAACGTTATAGACGTATACAATATTCCCACCGAGAAATAGCGGCCGACGCGTCAGGAATGTTGTAAATTATTACACCCGAGATGTTAGGTTCCCTTAGGTTAGGATATATGACGTTATAGATGTATATAATGTCCCCATCGAGAAGTAGACGACGACACGCCAGGAATGTTGTAAAATATTACATTCTACATGTTGGGTTGCCTTAGGCTAGGATATATATCGTTATAGACGTATACATTGTTTCCACCGAGAAGTAGGGACCGACATACCAGGAATGTTGTAAAATATTACAACCGAGATGTAAGGTTCCCTTAGGTTAGGATATATATCGTTATAGACGTATATAACGTTCCCACCGAGACGTAGGGCCGACATGCCAGGAATGTTGAAAATATTACATCCCAGATGTTAGGTTGCGTTAGGTTAGTATATACAAGGTTATAGACGTATATAATGTCCCCATCAAGAAGCAGGCGACGACACGCCAGAATGTTGTAAAATATTACATCCGAGATGTTAGGTTGCCTTAGGTTAGGATATATAACGTTATAGATGTATATAATGTCCCCATCGAGATGTAGGCGACGACACGCCAGGAATGTTGTAAGATATTACACCCGAGATGTTAGGTTCCCTTAGGTTAGGATATATGACGTTATAGATGTATATAATGTCCCCATCCAGAAGTAGGCGACGACACGCCAGGAATGTTGTAAAATATTACATCCCAGATGTTAGGTTGCGTTAGGTTAGAATATACAACGTTATAGAGGTATATAATGTCCCCATCGAGAAGCAGGCGACGACACGACAGGAATGTTGCAAAATATTACATTCGACATGTTAGCTTGCCTTACGCTAGGATATATATCGTTATAGACGTATACATTGTTTCCACCGAGAAGTAGGGACCGACATGCCAGGAATGTTGTAAAATATTACATCCGAGATGTTAGGTTGCTTTAGGTTATGATATATATCGTTATAGACGTATATAATGTTCCCACCGAGACGTGGGGACCGACATGCCAGGGATCTTGTAAAATATTACATCCCAGATGTTAGGTTGCTTTAGGTTAGGATATTCAACGTTATAGACGTACATAAAGTCCCCATCGAGAAGCAGGCGACGACACGCCAGGAATGTTGTAATATATAACATCCGAGATGTTATGTTGCCATACGTTAGGATATGTAACGTTATAGACGTATATAATGTTCCCACCGAAAAGTAGCAGCCGAAGCGCCAGGAATGTTGTAAAATATTACATCCGAGATGTTAGGTTGCCTTAGGCTAGGATATATAACGTTATAGACGTATACAATATTCCCACCGAGAAATAGCGGCCGACGCGTCAGGAATGTTGTAAAATATTACACCCGAGATGTTAGGTTCCCTTAGGTTATGATATATGACGTTATAGATGTATTTAATGTCCCCATCGAGAAGTAGGCGACGACACGCCAGGAATGTTGTAAAATATTACATTCTACATGTTGGGTTCCCTTAGGTTAGGATATATATCGTTATAGACGTATATAACGTTCCCACCGAGACGTAGGGGCCGACATGCCAGGAATGTTGAAAATATTACATCCCAGATGTTAGGTTGCGATAGGTTAGTATATACAAGATTATAGATGTATATAATGTCCCCATCGAGAAGTAGGCGACGACACGCCAGGAATGTTGTAAAATATTACACCCGCGATGTTAGGTTCCCTTAGGTTAGGATATATGACGTTATAGATGTATATAATGTCCCCATCCAGAAGTAGGCGACGACACGCCAGGAATGTTGTAAAATATTACATCCCAGATGTTAGGTTGCGTTAGGTTAGAATATACAACGTTATAGACGTATATAATGTCCCCATCGAGAAGCAGGCGACGACACGACAGGAATGTTGTGAAATATTACATCCGAGATGTTAGGTTGCCTTAGGCTAGGATATATAACGTTATAGACGTATACAATATTCCCACCGAGAAATAGCGGCCGACGCGTCAGGAATGTTGTAAATTATTACACCCGAGATGTTAGGTTCCCTTAGGTTAGGATATATGACGTTATAGATGTATATAATGTCCCCATCGAGAAGTAGGCGACGACACGCCAGGAATGTTGTAAAATATTACACCCGCGATGTTAGGTTCCCTTAGGTTAGGATATATGACGTTATAGATGTATATAATGTCCCCATCCAGAAGTAGGCGACGACAGGCCAGGAATGCTGTAAAATATTACATCCCAGATGTTAGGTTGCGTTAGGTTAGTATATACAAGGTTATAGACGTATATAATGTCCCCATCAAGAAGCAGGCGACGACACGCCAGAATGTTGTAAAATATTACATCCGAGATGTTAGGTTGCCTTAGGTTAGGATACATAACGTTCTAGATGTATATAATGTCCCCATCGAGAAGTAGGCGACGACACGCCAGGAATGTTGTAAGATATTACACCCGAGATGTTAGGTTCCCTTAGGTTAGGATATATGACGTTATAGATGTATATAATGTCCCCATCCAGAAGTAGGCGACGACACGCCAGGAATGTTGTAAAATATTACATCCCAGATGTTAGGTTGCGTTAGGTTAGAATATACAACGTTATAGAGGTATATAATGTCCCCATCGAGAAGCAGGCGACGACACGACAGGAATGTTGCAAAATATTACATTCGCCATGTTAGGTTGCCTTACGCTAGGATATATATCGTTATAGACGTATACATTGTTTCCACCGAGAAGTAGGGACCGACATGCCAGGAATGTTGTAAAATATTACATCCGAGATGTTAGGTTGCTTTAGGTTATGATATATATCGTTGTAGACGTATATAATGTTCCCACCGAGACGTGGGGACCGACATGCCAGGGATCTTGTAAAATATTACATCCCAGATGTTAGGTTGCTTTAGGTTAGGATATTCAACGTTATAGACGTACATAAAGTCCCCATCGAGAAGCAGGCGACGACACGCCAGGAATGTTGTAATATATAACATCCGAGATGTTATGTTGCCATACGTTAGGATATGTAACGTTATAGACGTATATAATGTTCCCACCGAAAAGTAGCAGCCGAAGCGCCAGGAATGTTGTAAAATATTACATCCGAGATGTTAGGTTGCCTTAGGCTAGGATATATAACGTTATAGACGTATACAATATTCCCACCGAGAAATAGCGGCCGACGCGTCAGGAATGTTGTAAAATATTACACCCGAGATGTTAGGTTCCCTTAGGTGATGATATATGACGTTATAGATGTATTTAATGTCCCCATCGAGAAGTAGGCGACGACACGCCAGGAATGTTGTAAAATATTACATTCTACATGTTGGGTTCCCTTAGGTTAGGATATATATCGTTATAGACGTATATAACGTTCCCACCGAGACGTAGGGGCCGACATGCCAGGAATGTTGAAAATATTACATCCCAGATGTTAGGTTGCGTTAGGTTAGTATATACAAGATTATAGATGTATATAATGTCCCCATCGAGAAGTAGGCGACGACACGCCAGGAATGTTGTAAAATATTACACCCGCGATGTTAGGTTCCCTTAGGTTAGGATATATGACGTTATAGATGTATATAATGTCCCCATCCAGAAGTAGGCGACGACACGCCAGGAATGTTGTAAAATATTACATCCCAGATGTTAGGTTGCGTTAGGTTAGAATATACAACGTTATAGACGTATATAATGTCCCCATCGAGAAGCAGGCGACGACACGACAGGAATGTTGTGAAATATTAGATCCGAGATGTTAGGTTGCCTTAGGCTAGGATATATAACGTTATAGACGTATACAATATTCCCACCGAGAAATAGCGGCCGACGCGTCAGGAATGTTGTAAATTATTACACCCGAGATGTTAGGTTCCCTTAGGTTAGGATATATGACGTTATAGATGTATATAATGTCCCCATCGAGAAGTAGACGACGACACGCCAGGAATGTTGTAAAATATTACATTCTACATGTTGGGTTGCCTTAGGCTAGGATATATATCGTTATAGACGTATACATTGTTTCCACCGAGAAGTAGGGACCGACATGCCAGGAATGTTGTAAAATATTACATCCGAGATGTTAGGTTGCGTTAGGTTAGTATATACAAGATTATAGATGTATATAATGTCCCCATCGAGAAGTAGGCGACGACACGCCAGGAATGTTGTAAAATATTACACCCGAGATGTTAGGTTCCCTTAGGTTAGGATATATGACGTTATAGATGTATATAATGTCCCCATCCAGAAGTAGGCGACGACACGCCAGGAATGTTGTAAAATATTATATTCTACATGTTGGGTTGCCTTAGGCTAGGATATATATCGTTATAGACGTATACATTGTTTCCACCGAGAAGTAGGGACCGACATGCCAGGAATGTTGTAAAATATTACATCCGAGATGTAAGGTTCCCTTAGGTTAGGATATATATCGTTATAGACGTATATAACGTTCCCACCGAGACGTAGGGACCGACATGCCAGGAATGTTGAAAATATTACATCCCAGATGTTAGGTTGCGTTAGGTTAGTATATACAAGGTTATAGACGTATATAATGTCCCCATCAAGAAGCAGGCGACGACACGCCAGAATGTTGTAAAATATTACATCCGAGATGTTAGGTTGCATTAGGTTAGGATATATAACGTTATAGATGTATATAATGTCCCCATCGAGAAGTAGGCGACGACACGCCAGGAATGTTGTAAGATATTACACCCGAGATGTTAGGTTCCCTTAGGTTAGGATATATGACGTTATAGATGTATATAATGTCCCCATCCAGAAGTAGGCGACGACACGCCAGGAATGTTGTAAAATATTACATCCCAGATGTTAGGTTGCGTTAGGTTAGAATATACAACGTTATAGAGGTATATAATGTCCCCATCAAGAAGCAGGCGACGACACGACAGGAATGTTGCAAAATATTACATTCGACATGTTAGGTTGCCTTACGCTAGGATATATATCGTTATAGACGTATACATTGTTTCCACCGAGAAGTAGGGACCGACATGCCAGGAATGTTGTAAAATATTACATCCGAGATGTTAGGTTGCTTTAGGTTATGATATATATCGTTATAGACGTATATAATGTTCCCACCGAGACGTGGGGACCGACATGCCAGGGATCTTGTAAAATATTACATCCCAGATGTTAGGTTGCTTTAGGTTAGGATATTCAACGTTATAGACGTACATAAAGTCCCCATCGAGAAGCAGGCGACGACACGCCAGGAATGTTGTAATATATAACATCCGAGATGTTATGTTGCCATACGTTAGGATATGTAACGTTATAGACGTATATAACGTTCCCACCGAGACGTAGGGGCCGACATGCCAGGAATGTTGAAAATATTACATCCCAGATGTTAGGTTGCGTTAGGTTAGTATATACAAGATTATAGATGTATATAATGTCCCCATCGAGAAGTAGGCGACGACACGCCAGGAATGTTGTAAAATATTACACCCGCGATGTTAGGTTCCCTTAGGTTAGGATATATGACGTTATAGATGTATATAATGTCCCCATCCAGAAGTAGGCGACGACACGCCAGGAATGTTGTAAAATATTACATCCCAGATGTTAGGTTGCGTTAGGTTAGAATATACAACGTTATAGACGTATATAATGTCCCCATCGAG
Source organism: Xylocopa violacea (assembly GCA_963969225.1). NCBI lineage: Eukaryota > Metazoa > Arthropoda > Insecta > Hymenoptera > Apidae > Xylocopa > Xylocopa violacea. The sequence continues at coordinate 29,503,526 of CAXAJV010000001.1, forward strand.
AAGCAGGCGACGACACGACAGGAATGTTGTGAAATATTACATTCTACATGTTGGGTTGCCTTAGGCTAGGATATATATCGTTATAGACGTATACATTGTTTCCACCGAGAAGTAGGGACCGACATGCCAGGAATGTTGTAAAATATTACATCCGAGATGTAAGGTTCCCTTAGGTTAGGATATATATCGTTATAGACGTATATAACGTTCCCACCGAGACGTAAGGCCGACATGCCAGGAATGTTGAAAATATTACATCCCAGATGTTAGGTTGCGTTAGGTTAGTATATACAAGGTTATAGACGTATATAATGTCCCCATCAAGAAGCAGGCGACGACACGCCAGAATGTTGTAAAATATTACATCCGAGATGTTAGGTTGCCTTAGGTTAGGATATATAACGTTATAGATGTATATAATGTCCCCACCGAGATGTAGGCGACGACACGACAGGAATGTTGCAAAATATTACATTCGACATGTTAGGTTGCCTTACGCTAGGATATATATCGTTATAGACGTATACATTGTTTCCACCGAGAAGTAGGGACCGACATGCCAGGAATGTTGTAAAATATTACATCCGAGATGTTAGGTTGCTTTAGGTTATGATATATATCGTTATAGACGTATATAATGTTCCCACCGAGACGTGGGGACCGACATGCCAGGGAACTTGTAAATTATTACATCCCAGATGTTAGGTTGCTTTAGGTTAGGATATTCAACGTTATAGACGTACATAAAGTCCCCATCGAGAAGCAGGCGACGACACGCCAGGAATGTTGTAATATATAACATCCGAGATGTTATGTTGCCATACGTTAGGATATGTAACGTTATAGACGTATATAATGTTCCCACCGAAAAGTAGCAGCCGAAGCGCCAGGAATGTTGTGAAATATTACATCCGAGATATTAGGTAGCCTTAGGCTAGGATATATAACGTTATAGACGTATACAATATTCCCACCGAGAAATAGCGGCCGACGCGTCAGGAATGTTGTAAAATATTACACCCGAGATGTTAGGTTCCCTTAGGTTAGGATATATGACATTATAGATGTATATAATGTCCCCATCGAGAAGTAGACGACGACACGCCAGGAATGTTGTAAAATATTACATTCTACATGTTGGGTTGCCTTAGGCTAGGATATATATCGTTATAGACGTATACATTGTTTCCACCGAGAAGTAGGGACCGACATGCCAGGAATGTTGTAAAATATTACATCCCAGATGTTAGGTTGCGTTAGGTTAGTATATACAAGATTATAGATGTATATAATGTCCCCATCGAGAAGTAGGCGACGACACGCCAGGAATGTTGTAAAATATTACATCCGAGATGTTAGGTTGCGTTAGGTTAGTATATACAAGGTTATAGACGTATATAATGTCCCCATCGAGAAGTAGGCGACGACACGCCAGAATGTTGTAAAATATTACATCCGAGATGTTAGGTTGCCTTAGGTTAGGATATATAACGTTATAGATGTATATAATGTCCCCATCGAGAAGTAGGCGACGACACGCCAGGAATGTTGTAAGATATTACACCCGAGATGTTAGGTTCCCTTAGGTTAGGATATATGACGTTATAGATGTATATAATGTCCCCATCCAGAAGTAGGCGACGACACGCCAGGAATGTTGTAAAATATTACATCCCAGATGTTAGGTTGCGTTAGGTTAGAATATACAACGTTATAGAGGTATATAATGTCCCCATCGAGAAGCAGGCGACGACACGACAGGAATGTTGCAAAATATTACATTCGACATGTTAGGTTGCCTTACGCTAGGATATATATCGTTATAGACGTATACATTGTTTCCACCGAGAAGTAGGGACCGACATGCCAGGAATGTTGTAAAATATTACATCCGAGATGTTAGGTTGCTTTAGGTTATGATATATATCGTTATAGACGTATATAATGTTCCCACCGAGACGTGGGGACCGACATGCCAGGGATCTTGTAAAATATTACATCCCAGATGTTAGGTTGCTTTAGGTTAGGATATTCAACGATATAGACGTACATAAAGTCCCCATCGAGAAGCAGGCGACGACACGCCAGGAATGTTGTAATATATAACATCCGAGATGTTATGTTGCCATACGTTAGGATATGTAACGTTATAGACGTATATAATGTTCCCACCGAAAAGTAGCAGCCGAAGCGCCAGGAATGTTGTAAAATATTACATCCGAGATGTTAGGTTGCCTTAGGCTAGGATATATAACGTTATAGACGTATACAATATTCCCACCGAGAAATAGCGGCCGACGCGTCAGGAATGTTGTAAAATATTACACCCGAGATGTTAGGTTCCCTTAGGTTAGGATATATGACGTTATAGATGTATTTAATGTCCCCATCGAGAAGTAGGCGACGACACGCCAGGAATGTTGTAAAATATTACATTCTACATGTTGGGTTCCCTTAGGTTAGGATATATATCGTTATAGACGTATATAACGTTCCCACCGAGACGTAGGGGCCGACATGCCAGGAATGTTGAAAATATTACATCCCAGATGTTAGGTTGCGTTAGGTTAGTATATACAAGATTATAGATGTATATAATGTCCCCATCGAGAAGTAGGCGACGACACGCCAGGAATGTTGTAAAATATTACACCCGCGATGTTAGGTTCCCTTAGGTTAGGATATATGACGTTATAGATGTATATAATGTCCCCATCCAGAAGTAGGCGACGACACGCCAGGAATGTTGTAAAATATTACATCCCAGATGTTAGGTTGCGTTAGGTTAGAATATACAACGTTATAGACGTATATAATGTCCCCATCGAGAAGCAGGCGACGACACGACAGGAATGTTGTGAAATATTACATCCGAGATGTTAGGTTGCCTTAGGCTAGGATATATAACGTTATAGACGTATACAATATTCCCACCGAGAAATAGCGGCCGACGCGTCAGGAATGTCGTAAATTATTACACCCGAGATGTTAGGTTCCCTTAGGTTAGGATATATGACGTTATAGATGTATATAATGTCCCCATCCAGAAGTAGGCGACGACACGCCAGGAATGTTGTAAAATATTACATCCCAGATGTTAGGTTGCGTTAGGTTAGAATATACAACGTTATAGAGGTATATAATGTCCCCATCGAGAAGCAGGCGACGACACGACAGGAATGTTGCAAAATATTACATTCGACATGTTAGGTTGCCTTACGCTAGGATATATATCGTTATAGACGTATACATTGTTTCCACCGAGAAGTAGGGACCGACATGCCAGGAATGTTGTAAAATATTACATCCGAGATGTTAGGTTGCTTTAGGTTATGATATATATCGTTATAGACGTATATAATGTTCCCACCGAGACGTGGGGACCGACATGCCAGGGATCTTGTAAAATATTACATCCCAGATGTTAGGTTGCTTTAGGTTAGGATATTCAACGTTATAGACGTACATAAAGTCCCCATCGAGAAGCAGGCGACGACACGCCAGGAATGTTGTAATATATAACATCCGAGATGTTATGTTGCCATACGTTAGGATATGTAACGTTATAGACGTATATAATGTTCCCACCGAAAAGTAGCAGCCGAAGCGCCAGGAATGTTGTAAAATATTACATCCGAGATGTTAGGTTGCCTTAGGCTAGGATATATAACGTTATAGACGTATACAATATTCCCACCGAGAAATAGCGGCCGACGCGTCAGGAATGTTGTAAAATATTACACCCGAGATGTTAGGTTCCCTTAGGTTAGGATATATGACGTTATAGATGTATTTAATGTCCCCATCGAGAAGTAGGCGACGACACGCCAGGAATGTTGTAAAATATTACATTCTACATGTTGGGTTCCCTTAGGTTAGGATATATATCGTTATAGACGTATATAACGTTCCCACCGAGACGTAGGGGCCGACATGCCAGGAATGTTGAAAATATTACATCCCAGATGTTAGGTTGCGTTAGGTTAGTATATACAAGATTATAGATGTATATAATGTCCCCATCGAGAAGTAGGCGACGACACGCCAGGAATGTTGTAAAATATTACACCCGCGATGTTAGGTTCCCTTAGGTTAGGATATATGACGTTATAGATGTATATAATGTCCCCATCCAGAAGTAGGCGACGACACGCCAGGAATGTTGTAAAATATTACATCCCAGATGTTAGGTTGCGTTAGGTTAGAATATACAACGTTATAGACGTATATAATGTCCCCATCGAGAAGCAGGCGACGACACGACAGGAATGTTGTGAAATATTACACCCGCGATGTTAGGTTCCCTTAGGTTAGGATATATGACGTTATAGATGTATATAATGTCCCCATCCAGAAGTAGGCGACGACACGCCAGGAATGTTGTAAAATATTACATCCCAGATGTTAGGTTGCCTTAGGCTAGGATATATAACGTTATAGACGTATACAATATTCCCACCGAGAAATAGCGGCCGACGCGTCAGGAATGTTGTAAAATATTACACCCGAGATGTTAGGTTCCCTTAGGTTAGGATATATGACGTTATAGATGTATTTAATGTCCCCATCGAGAAGTAGGCGACGACACGCCAGGAATGTTGTAAAATATTACATTCTACATGTTGGGTTCCCTTAGGTTAGGATATATATCGTTATAGACGTATATAACGTTCCCACCGAGACGTAGGGGCCGACATGCCAGGAATGTTGAAAATATTACATCCCAGATGTTAGGTTGCGTTAGGTTAGTATATACAAGATTATAGATGTATATAATGTCCCCATCGAGAAGTAGGCGACGACACGCCAGGAATGTTGTAAAATATTACACCCGCGATGTTAGGTTCCCTTAGGTTAGGATATATGACGTTATAGATGTATATAATGTCCCCATCCAGAAGTAGGCGACGACACGCCAGGAATGTTGTAAAATATTACATCCCAGATGTTAGGTTGCGTTAGGTTAGAATATACAACGTTATAGACGTATATAATGTCCCCATCGAGAAGCAGGCGACGACACGACAGGAATGTTGTGAAATATTACATCCGAGATGTTAGGTTGCCTTAGGCTAGGATATATAACGTTATAGACGTATACAATATTCCCACCGAGAAATAGCGGCCGACGCGTCAGGAATGTCGTAAATTATTACACCCGAGATGTTAGGTTCCCTTAGGTTAGGATATATGACGTTATAGATGTATATAATGTCCCCATCCAGAAGTAGGCGACGACACGCCAGGAATGTTGTAAAATATTACATCCCAGATGTTAGGTTGCGTTAGGTTAGAATATACAACGTTATAGAGGTATATAATGTCCCCATCGAGAAGCAGGCGACGACACGACAGGAATGTTGCAAAATATTACATTCGACATGTTAGGTTGCCTTACGCTAGGATATATATCGTTATAGACGTATACATTGTTTCCACCGAGAAGTAGGGACCGACATGCCAGGAATGTTGTAAAATATTACATCCGAGATGTTAGGTTGCTTGAGGTTATGATATATATCGTTATAGACGTATATAATGTTCCCACCGAGACGTGGGGACCGACATGCCAGGGATCTTGTAAAATATTACATCCCAGATGTTAGGTTGCTTTAGGTTAGGATATTCAACGTTATAGACGTACATAAAGTCCCCATCGAGAAGCAGGCGACGACACGCCAGGAATGTTGTAATATATAACATCCGAGATGTTATGTTGCCATACGTTAGGATATGTAACGTTATAGACGTATATAATGTTCCCACCGAAAAGTAGCAGCCGAAGCGCCAGGAATGTTGTAAAATATTACATCCGAGATGTTAGGTTGCCTTAGGCTAGGATATATAACGTTATAGACGTATACAATATTCCCACCGAGAAATAGCGGCCGACGCGTCAGGAATGTTGTAAAATATTACACCCGAGATGTTAGGTTCCCTTAGGTTAGGATATATGACGTTATAGATGTATTTAATGTCCCCATCGAGAAGTAGGCGACGACACGCCAGGAATGTTGTAAAATATTACATTCTACATGTTGGGTTCCCTTAGGTTAGGATATATATCGTTATAGACGTATATAACGTTCCCACCGAGACGTAGGGGCCGACATGCCAGGAATGTTGAGAATATTACATCCCAGATGTTAGGTTGCGTTAGGTTAGTATATACAAGATTATAGATGTATATAATGTCCCCATCGAGAAGTAGGCGACGACACGCCAGGAATGTTGTAAAATATTACACCCGCGATGTTAGGTTCCCTTAGGTTAGGATATATGACGTTATAGATGTATATAATGTCCCCATCCAGAAGTAGGCGACGACACGCCAGGAATGTTGTAAAATATTACATCCCAGATGTTAGGTTGCGTTAGGTTAGAATATACAACGTTATAGACGTATATAATGTCCCCATCGAGAAGCAGGCGACGACACGACAGGAATGTTGTGAAATATTACATCCGAGATGTTAGGTTGCCTTAGGCTAGGATATATAACGTTATAGACGTATACAATATTCCCACCGAGAAATAGCGGCCGACGCGTCAGGAATGTTGTAAATTATTACACCCGAGATGTTAGGTTCCCTTAGGTTAGGATATATGACGTTATAGATGTATATAATGTCCCCATCCAGAAGTAGGCGACGACACGCCAGGAATGTTGTAAAATATTACATCCCAGATGTTAGGTTGCCTTAGGCTAGGATATATAACGTTATAGACGTATACAATATTCCCACCGAGAAATAGCGGCCGACGCGTCAGGAATGTTGTAAAATATTACACCCGAGATGTTAGGTTCCCTTAGGTTAGGATATATGACGTTATAGATGTATTTAATGTCCCCATCGAGAAGTAGGCGACGACACGCCAGGAATGTTGTAAAATATTACATTCTACATGTTGGGTTCCCTTAGGTTAGGATATATATCGTTATAGACGTATATAACGTTCCCACCGAGACGTAGGGGCCGACATGCCAGGAATGTTGAAAATATTACATCCCAGATGTTAGGTTGCGTTAGGTTAGTATATACAAGATTATAGATGTATATAATGTCCCCATCGAGAAGTAGGCGACGACACGCCAGGAATGTTGTAAAATATTACACCCGCGATGTTAGGTTCCCTTAGGTTAGGATATATGACGTTATAGATGTATATAATGTCCCCATCCAGAAGTAGGCGACGACACGCCAGGAATGTTGTAAAATATTACATCCCAGATGTTAGGTTGCGTTAGGTTAGAATATACAACGTTATAGACGTATATAATGTCCCCATCGAGAAGCAGGCGACGACACGACAGGAATGTTGTGAAATATTACATCCGAGATGTTAGGTTGCCTTAGGCTAGGATATATAACGTTATAGACGTATACAATATTCCCACCGAGAAATAGCGGCCGACGCGTCAGGAATGTCGTAAATTATTACACCCGAGATGTTAGGTTCCCTTAGGTTAGGATATATGACGTTATAGATGTATATAATGTCCCCATCCAGAAGTAGGCGACGACACGCCAGGAATGTTGTAAAATATTACATCCCAGATGTTAGGTTGCGTTAGGTTAGAATATACAACGTTATAGAGGTATATAATGTCCCCATCGAGAAGCAGGCGACGACACGACAGGAATGTTGCAAAATATTACATTCGACATGTTAGGTTGCCTTACGCTAGGATATATATCGTTATAGACGTATACATTGTTTCCACCGAGAAGTAGGGACCGACATGCCAGGAATGTTGTAAAATATTACATCCGAGATGTTAGGTTGCTTTAGGTTATGATATATATCGTTATAGACGTATATAATGTTCCCACCGAGACGTGGGGACCGACATGCCAGGAATGTTGTAAAATATTACATCCCAGATGTTAGGTTGCGTTAGGTTAGAATATACAACGTTATAGACGTATATAATGTCCCCATCGAGAAGCAGGCGACGACACGACAGGAATGTTGTGAAATATTACATCCGAGATGTTATGTTGCCATACGTTAGGATATGTAACGTTATAGACGTATACAATATTCCCACCGAGAAATAGCGGCCGACGCGTCAGGAATGTTGTAAATTATTACACCCGAGATGTTAGGTTCCCTTAGGTTAGGATATATGACGTTATAGATGTATATAATGTCCCCATCGAGAAGTAGACGACGACACGCCAGGAATGTTGTAAAATATTACATTCTACATGTTGGGTTGCCTTAGGCTAGGATATATATCGTTATAGACGTATACATTGTTTCCACCGAGAAGTAGGGACCGACGCGTCAGGAATGTCGTAAATTATTACACCCGAGATGTTAGGTTCCCTTAGGTTAGGATATATGACGTTATAGATGTATATAATGTCCCCATCCAGAAGTAGGCGACGACACGCCAGGAATGTTGTAAAATATTACATCCCAGATGTTAGGTTGCGTTAGGTTAGTATATACAAGATTATAGATGTATATAATGTCCCCATCGAGAAGTAGGCGACGACACGCCAGGAATGTTGTAAAATATTACACCCGCGATGTTAGGTTCCCTTAGGTTAGGATATATGACGTTATAGATGTATATAATGTCCCCATCCAGAAGTAGGCGACGACACGCCAGGAATGTTGTAAAATATTACATCCCAGATGTTAGGTTGCGTTAGGTTAGAATATACAACGTTATAGACGTATATAATGTCCCCATCGAGAAGCAGGCGACGACACGACAGGAATGTTGTGAAATATTACATCCGAGATGTTAGGTTGCCTTAGGCTAGGATATATAACGTTATAGACGTATACAATATTCCCACCGAGAAATAGCGGCCGACGCGTCAGGAATGTTGTAAATTATTACACCCGAGATGTTAGGTTCCCTTAGGTTAGGATATATGACGTTATAGATGTATATAATGTCCCCATCGAGAAGTAGACGACGACACGCCAGGAATGTTGTAAAATATTACATTCTACATGTTGGGTTGCCTTAGGCTAGGATATATATCGTTATAGACGTATACATTGTTTCCACCGAGAAGTAGGGACCGACATGCCAGGAATGTTGTAAAATATTACATCCGAGATGTTAGGTTGCTTTAGGTTATGATATATATCGTTATAGACGTATATAATGTTCCCACCGAGACGTGGGGACCGACATGCCAGGGATCTTGTAAAATATTACATCCCAGATGTTAGGTTGCTTTAGGTTAGGATATTCAACGTTATAGACGTACATAAAGTCCCCATCGAGAAGCAGGCGACGACACGCCAGGAATGTTGTAATATATAACATCCGAGATGTTATGTTGCCATACGTTAGGATATGTAACGTTATAGACGTATATAATGTTCCCACCGAAAAGTAGCAGCCGAAGCGCCAGGAATGTTGTAAAATATTACATCCGAGATGTTAGGTTGCCTTAGGCTAGGATATATAACGTTATAGACGTATACAATATTCCCACCGAGAAATAGCGGCCGACGCGTCAGGAATGTTGTAAAATATTACACCCGAGATGTTAGGTTCCCTTAGGTTAGGATATATGACGTTATAGATGTATTTAATGTCCCCATCGAGAAGTAGGCGACGACACGCCAGGAATGTTGTAAAATATTACATTCTACATGTTGGGTTCCCTTAGGTTAGGATATATATCGTTATAGACGTATATAACGTTCCCACCGAGACGTAGGGGCCGACATGCCAGGAATGTTGAAAATATTACATCCCAGATGTTAGGTTGCGTTAGGTTAGTATATACAAGATTATAGATGTATATAATGTCCCCATCGAGAAGTAGGCGACGACACGCCAGGAATGTTGTAAAATATTACACCCGCGATGTTAGGTTCCCTTAGGTTAGGATATATGACGTTATAGATGTATATAATGTCCCCATCCAGAAGTAGGCGACGACACGCCAGGAATGTTGTAAAATATTACATCCCAGATGTTAGGTTGCGTTAGGTTAGAATATACAACGTTATAGACGTATATAATGTCCCCATCGAGAAGCAGGCGACGACACGACAGGAATGTTGTGAAATATTACACCCGCGATGTTAGGTTCCCTTAGGTTAGGATATATGACGTTATAGATGTATATAATGTCCCCATCCAGAAGTAGGCGACGACACGCCAGGAATGTTGTAAAATATTACATCCCAGATGTTAGGTTGCCTTAGGCTAGGATATATAACGTTATAGACGTATACAATATTCCCACCGAGAAATAGCGGCCGACGCGTCAGGAATGTTGTAAAATATTACACCCGAGATGTTAGGTTCCCTTAGGTTAGGATATATGACGTTATAGATGTATTTAATGTCCCCATCGAGAAGTAGGCGACGACACGCCAGGAATGTTGTAAAATATTACATTCTACATGTTGGGTTCCCTTAGGTTAGGATATATATCGTTATAGACGTATATAACGTTCCCACCGAGACGTAGGGGCCGACATGCCAGGAATGTTGAAAATATTACATCCCAGATGTTAGGTTGCGTTAGGTTAGTATATACAAGATTATAGATGTATATAATGTCCCCATCGAGAAGTAGGCGACGACACGCCAGGAATGTTGTAAAATATTACACCCGCGATGTTAGGTTCCCTTAGGTTAGGATATATGACGTTATAGATGTATATAATGTCCCCATCCAGAAGTAGGCGACGACACGCCAGGAATGTTGTAAAATATTACATCCCAGATGTTAGGTTGCGTTAGGTTAGAATATACAACGTTATAGACGTATATAATGTCCCCATCGAGAAGCAGGCGACGACACGACAGGAATGTTGTGAAATATTACATCCGAGATGTTAGGTTGCCTTAGGCTAGGATATATAACGTTATAGACGTATACAATATTCCCACCGAGAAATAGCGGCCGACGCGTCAGGAATGTCGTAAATTATTACACCCGAGATGTTAGGTTCCCTTAGGTTAGGATATATGACGTTATAGATGTATATAATGTCCCCATCCAGAAGTAGGCGACGACACGCCAGGAATGTTGTAAAATATTACATCCCAGATGTTAGGTTGCGTTAGGTTAGAATATACAACGTTATAGAGGTATATAATGTCCCCATCGAGAAGCAGGCGACGACACGACAGGAATGTTGCAAAATATTACATTCGACATGTTAGGTTGCCTTACGCTAGGATATATATCGTTATAGACGTATACATTGTTTCCACCGAGAAGTAGGGACCGACATGCCAGGAATGTTGTAAAATATTACATCCGAGATGTTAGGTTGCTTTAGGTTATGATATATATCGTTATAGACGTATATAATGTTCCCACCGAGACGTGGGGACCGACATGCCAGGGATCTTGTAAAATATTACATCCCAGATGTTAGGTTGCTTTAGGTTAGGATATTCAACGTTATAGACGTACATAAAGTCCCCATCGAGAAGCAGGCGACGACACGCCAGGAATGTTGTAATATATAACATCCGAGATGTTATGTTGCCATACGTTAGGATATGTAACGTTATAGACGTATATAATGTTCCCACCGAAAAGTAGCAGCCGAAGCGCCAGGAATGTTGTAAAATATTACATCCGAGATGTTAGGTTGCCTTAGGCTAGGATATATAACGTTATAGACGTATACAATATTCCCACCGAGAAATAGCGGCCGACGCGTCAGGAATGTTGTAAAATATTACACCCGAGATGTTAGGTTCCCTTAGGTTAGGATATATGACGTTATAGATGTATTTAATGTCCCCATCGAGAAGTAGGCGACGACACGCCAGGAATGTTGTAAAATATTACATTCTACATGTTGGGTTCCCTTAGGTTAGGATATATATCGTTATAGACGTATATAACGTTCCCACCGAGACGTAGGGGCCGACATGCCAGGAATGTTGAAAATATTACATCCCAGATGTTAGGTTGCGTTAGGTTAGTATATACAAGATTATAGATGTATATAATGTCCCCATCGAGAAGTAGGCGACGACACGCCAGGAATGTTGTAAAATATTACACCCGCGATGTTAGGTTCCCTTAGGTTAGGATATATGACGTTATAGATGTATATAATGTCCCCATCCAGAAGTAGGCGACGACACGCCAGGAATGTTGTAAAATATTACATCCCAGATGTTAGGTTGCGTTAGGTTAGAATATACAACGTTATAGACGTATATAATGTCCCCATCGAGAAGCAGGCGACGACACGACAGGAATGTTGTGAAATATTACATCCGAGATGTTAGGTTGCCTTAGGCTAGGATATATAACGTTATAGACGTATACAATATTCCCACCGAGAAATAGCGGCCGACGCGTCAGGAATGTTGTAAATTATTACACCCGAGATGTTAGGTTCCCTTAGGTCAGGATATATGACGTTATAGATGTATATAATGTCCCCATCGAGAAGTAGACGACGACACGCCAGGAATGTTGTAAAATATTACATTCTACATGTTGGGTTGCCTTAGGCTAGGATATATATCGTTATAGACGTATACATTGTTTCCACCGAGACGTAGGGGCCGACATGCCAGGAATGTTGAAAATATTACATCCCAGATGTTAGGTTGCGTTAGGTTAGTATATACAAGATTATAGATGTATATAATGTCCCCATCGAGAAGTAGGCGACGACACGCCAGGAATGTTGTAAAATATTACACCCGCGATGTTAGGTTCCCTTAGGTTAGGATATATGACGTTATAGATGTATATAATGTCCCCATCCAGAAGTAGGCGACGACACGCCAGGAATGTTGTAAAATATTACATCCCAGATGTTAGGTTGCGTTAGGTTAGAATATACAACGTTATAGACGTATATAATGTCCCCATCGAGAAGCAGGCGACGACACGACAGGAATGTTGTGAAATATTACATCCGAGATGTTAGGTTGCCTTAGGCTAGGATATATAACGTTATAGACGTATACAATATTCCCACCGAGAAATAGCGGCCGACGCGTCAGGAATGTTGTAAATTATTACACCCGAGATGCTAGGTTCCCTTAGGTTAGGATATATAACGTTATAGATGTATATAATGTCCCCATCGAGATGTAGGCGACGACACGACAGGAATGTTGCAAAATATTACATTCGACATGTTAGGTTGCCTTACGCTAGGATATATATCGTTATAGACGTATACATTGTTTCCACCGAGAAGTAGGGACCGACATGCCAGGAATGTTGTAAAATATTACATCCGAGATGTTAGGTTGCTTTAGGTTATGATATATATCGTTATAGACGTATATAATGTTCCCCCCGAGACGTGGGGACCGACATGCCAGGGAACTTGTAAAATATTACATCCCAGATGTTAGGTTGCTTTAGGTTAGGATATTCAACGTTATAGACGTACATAAAGTCCCCATCGAGAAGCAGGCGACGACACGCCAGGAATGTTGTAATATATAACATCCGAGATGTTATGTTGCCATACGTTAGGATATGTAACGTTATAGACGTATATAATGTACCCACCGAAAAGTAGCAGCCGAAGCGCCAGGAATGTTGTGAAATATTACATCCGAGATATTAGGTTGCCTTAGGCTAGGATATATAACGTTATAGACGTATACAATATTCCCACCGAGAAATAGCGGCCGACGCGTCAGGAATGTTGTAAAATATTACACCCGAGATGTTAGGTTCCCTTAGGTTAGGATATATGACGTTATAGATGTATATAATGTCCCCATCGAGAAGTAGACGACGACACGCCAGGAATGTTGTAAAATATTACATTCTACATGTTGGGTTGCCTTAGGCTAGGATATATATCGTTATCGACGTATACATTGTTTCCACCGAGAAGTAGGGACCGACATGCCAGGAATGTTGTAAAATGTTACATCCCAGATGTTAGGTTGCGTTAGGTTAGTATATACAAGATTATAGATGTATATAATGTCCCCATCGAGAAGTAGGCGACGACACGCCAGGAATGTTGTAAAATATTACACCCGAGATGTTAGGTTCCCTTAGGTTAGGATATATGACGTTATAGATGTATATAATGTCCCCATCCAGAAGTAGGCGACGACACGCCAGGAATGTTGTAAAATATTACATTCTACATGTTGGGTTGCCTTAGGCTAGGATATATATCGTTATAGACGTATACATTGTTTCCACCGAGAAGTAGGGACCGACATGCCAGGAATGTTGTAAAATATTACATCCGAGATGTAAGGTTCCCTTAGGTTAGGATATATATCGTTATAGACGTATATAACGTTCCCACCGAGACGTAGGGACCGACATGCCAGGAATGTTGAAAATATTACATCCCAGATGTTAGGTTGCGTTAGGTTAGTATATACAAGGTTATAGACGTATATAATGTCCCCATCAAGAAGCAGGCGACGACACGCCAGAATGTTGTAAAATATTACATCCGAGATGTTAGGTTGCATTAGGTTAGGATATATAACGTTATAGATGTATATAATGTCCCCATCGAGAAGTAGGCGACGACACGCCAGGAATGTTGTAAGATATTACACCCGAGATGTTAGGTTCCCTTAGGTTAGGATATATGACGTTATAGATGTATATAATGTCCCCATCCAGAAGTAGGCGACGACACGCCAGGAATGTTGTAAAATATTACATCCCAGATGTTAGGTTGCGTTAGGTTAGAATATACAACGTTATAGAGGTATATAATGTCCCCATCAAGAAGCAGGCGACGACACGACAGGAATGTTGCAAAATATTACATTCGACATGTTAGGTTGCCTTACGCTAGGATATATATCGTTATAGACGTATACATTGTTTCCACCGAGAAGTAGGGACCGACATGCCAGGAATGTTGTAAAATATTACATCCGAGATGTTAGGTTGCTTTAGGTTATGATATATATCGTTATAGACGTATATAATGTTCCCACCGAGACGTGGGGACCGACATGCCAGGGATCTTGTAAAATATTACATCCCAGATGTTAGGTTGCTTTAGGTTAGGATATTCAACGTTATAGACGTACATAAAGTCCCCATCGAGAAGCAGGCGACGACACGCCAGGAATGTTGTAATATATAACATCCGAGATGTTATGTTGCCATACGTTAGGATATGTAACGTTATAGACGTATATAATGTTCCCACCGAAAAGTAGCAGCCGAAGCGCCAGGAATGTTGTAAAATATTACATCCGAGATGTTAGGTTGCCTCAGGCTAGGATATATAACGTTATAGACGTATACAATATTCCCACCGAGAAATAGCGGCCGACGCGTCAGGAATGTTGTAAAATATTACACCCGAGATGTTAGGTTCCCTTAGGTTATGATATATGACGTTATAGATGTATTTAATGTCCCCATCGAGAAGTAGGCGACGACACGCCAGGAATGTTGTAAAATATTACATTCTACATGTTGGGTTCCCTTAGGTTAGGATATATATCGTTATAGACGTATATAACGTTCCCACCGAGACGTAGGGGCCGACATGCCAGGAATGTTGAAAATATTACATCCCAGATGTTAGGTTGCGTTAGGTTAGTATATACAAGATTATAGATGTATATAATGTCCCCATCGAGAAGTAGGCGACGACACGCCAGGAATGTTGTAAAATATTACACCCGCGATGTTAGGTTCCCTTAGGTTAGGATATATGACGTTATAGATGTATATAATGTCCCCATCCAGAAGTAGGCGACGACACGCCAGGAATGTTGTAAAATATTACATCCCAGATGTTAGGTTGCGTTAGGTTAGAATATACAACGTTATAGACGTATATAATGTCCCCATCGAGAAGCAGGCGACGACACGACAGGAATGTTGTGAAATATTACATCCGAGATGTTAGGTTGCCTTAGGCTAGGATATATATCGTTATAGACGTATACATTGTTTCCACCGAGAAGTAGGGACCGACATGCCAGGAATGTTGTAAAATATTACATCCGAGATGTAAGGTTCCCTTAGGTTAGGATATATATCGTTATAGACGTATATAACGTTCCCACCGAGACGTAGGGCCGACATGCCAGGAATGTTGAAAATATTACATCCCAGATGTTAGGTTGCGTTAGGTTAGTATATACAAGGTTATAGACGTATATAATGTCCCCATCAAGAAGCAGGCGACGACACGCCAGAATGTTGTAAAATATTACATCCGAGATGTTAGGTTGCCTTAGGTTAGGATATATAACGTTATAGATGTATATAATGTCCCCACCGAGATGTAGGCGACGACACGACAGGAATGTTGCAAAATATTACATTCGACATGTTAGGTTGCCTTACGCTAGGATATATATCGTTATAGACGTATACATTGTTTCCACCGAGAAGTAGGGACCGACATGCCAGGAATGTTGTAAAATATTACATCCGAGATGTTAGGTTGCTTTAGGTTATGATATATATCGTTATAGACGTATATAATGTTCCCACCGAGACGTGGGGACCGACATGCCAGGGATCTTGTAAAATATTACATCCCAGATGTTAGGTTGCTTTAGGTTAGGATATTCAACGATATAGACGTACATAAAGTCCCCATCGAGAAGCAGGCGACGACACGCCAGGAATGTTGTAATATATAACATCCGAGATGTTATGTTGCCATACGTTAGGATATGTAACGTTATAGACGTATATAATGTTCCCACCGAAAAGTAGCAGCCGAAGCGCCAGGAATGTTGTAAAATATTACATCCGAGATGTTAGGTTGCCTTAGGCTAGGATATATAACGTTATAGACGTATACAATATTCCCACCGAGAAATAGCGGCCGACGCGTCAGGAATGTTGTAAAATATTACACCCGAGATGTTAGGTTCCCTTAGGTTAGGATATATGACGTTATAGATGTATTTAATGTCCCCATCGAGAAGTAGGCGACGACACGCCAGGAATGTTGTAAAATATTACACCCGCGATGTTAGGTTCCCTTAGGTTAGGATATATGACGTTATAGATGTATATAATGTCCCCATCCAGAAGTAGGCGACGACACGCCAGGAATGTTGTAAAATATTACATCCCAGATGTTAGGTTGCGTTAGGTTAGAATATACAACGTTATAGACGTATATAATGTCCCCATCGAGAAGCAGGCGACGACACGACAGGAATGTTGTGAAATATTACATCCGAGATGTTAGGTTGCCTTAGGCTAGGATATATAACGTTATAGACGTATACAATATTCCCACCGAGAAATAGCGGCCGACGCGTCAGGAATGTCGTAAATTATTACACCCGAGATGTTAGGTTCCCTTAGGTTAGGATATATGACGTTATAGATGTATATAATGTCCCCATCCAGAAGTAGGCGACGACACGCCAGGAATGTTGTAAAATATTACATCCCAGATGTTAGGTTGCGTTAGGTTAGAATATACAACGTTATAGAGGTATATAATGTCCCCATCGAGAAGCAGGCGACGACACGACAGGAATGTTGCAAAATATTACATTCGACATGTTAGGTTGCCTTACGCTAGGATATATATCGTTATAGACGTATACATTGTTTCCACCGAGAAGTAGGGACCGACATGCCAGGAATGTTGTAAAATATTACATCCGAGATGTTAGGTTGCTTTAGGTTATGATATATATCGTTATAGACGTATATAATGTTCCCACCGAGACGTGGGGACCGACATGCCAGGGATCTTGTAAAATATTACATCCCAGATGTTAGGTTGCTTTAGGTTAGGATATTCAACGTTATAGACGTACATAAAGTCCCCATCGAGAAGCAGGCGACGACACGCCAGGAATGTTGTAATATATAACATCCGAGATGTTATGTTGCCATACGTTAGGATATGTAACGTTATAGACGTATATAATGTTCCCACCGAAAAGTAGCAGCCGAAGCGCCAGGAATGTTGTAAAATATTACATCCGAGATGTTAGGTTGCCTTAGGCTAGGATATATAACGTTATAGACGTATACAATATTCCCACCGAGAAATAGCGGCCGACGCGTCAGGAATGTTGTAAAATATTACACCCGAGATGTTAGGTTCCCTTAGGTTAGGATATATGACGTTATAGATGTATTTAATGTCCCCATCGAGAAGTAGGCGACGACACGCCAGGAATGTTGTAAAATATTACATTCTACATGTTGGGTTCCCTTAGGTTAGGATATATATCGTTATAGACGTATATAACGTTCCCACCGAGACGTAGGGGCCGACATGCCATGAATGTTGAAAATATTACATCCCAGATGTTAGGTTGCGTTAGGTTAGTATATACAAGATTATAGATGTATATAATGTCCCCATCGAGAAGTAGGCGACGACACGCCAGGAATGTTGTAAAATATTACACCCGCGATGTTAGGTTCCCTTAGGTTAGGATATATGACGTTATAGATGTATATAATGTCCCCATCCAGAAGTAGGCGACGACACGCCAGGAATGTTGTAAAATATTACATCCCAGATGTTAGGTTGCGTTAGGTTAGAATATACAACGTTATAGACGTATATAATGTCCCCATCGAGAAGCAGGCGACGACACGACAGGAATGTTGTGAAATATTACATTCTACATGTTGGGTTGCCTTAGGCTAGGATATATATCGTTATAGACGTATACATTGTTTCCACCGAGAAGTAGGGACCGACATGCCAGGAATGTTGTAAAATATTACATCCGAGGTGTAAGGTTCCCTTAGGTTAGGATATATATCGTTATAGACGTATATAACGTTCCCACCGAGACGTAGGGCCGACATGCCAGGAATGTTGAAAATATTACATCCCAGATGTTAGGTTGCGTTAGGTTAGTATATACAAGGTTATAGACGTATATAATGTCCCCATCAAGAAGCAGGCGACGACACGCCAGAATGTTGTAAAATATTACATCCGAGATGTTAGGTTGCCTTAGGTTAGGATATATAACGTTATAGATGTATATAATGTCCCCACCGAGATGTAGGCGACGACACGACAGGAATGTTGCAAAATATTACATTCGACATGTTAGGTTGCCTTACGCTAGGATATATATCGTTATAGACGTATACATTGTTTCCACCGAGAAGTAGGGACCGACATGCCAGGAATGTTGTAAAATATTACATCCGAGATGTTAGGTTGCTTTAGGTTATGATATATATAGTTATAGACGTATATAATGTTCCCACCGAGACGTGGGGACCGACATGCCAGGGAACTTGTAAATTATTACATCCCAGATGTTAGGTTGCTTTAGGTTAGGATATTCAACGTTATAGACGTACATAAAGTCCCCATCGAGAAGCAGGCGACGACACGCCAGGAATGTTGTAATATATAACATCCGAGATGTTATGTTGCCATACGTTAGGATATGTAACGTTATAGACGTATATAATGTTCCCACCGAAAAGTAGCAGCCGAAGCGCCAGGAATGTTGTGAAATATTACATCCGAGATATTAGGTAGCCTTAGGCTAGGATATATAACGTTATAGACGTATACAATATTCCCACCGAGAAATAGCGGCCGACGCGTCAGGAATGTTGTAAAATATTACACCCGAGATGTTAGGTTCCCTTAGGTTAGGATATATGACGTTATAGATGTATATAATGTCCCCATCGAGAAGTAGACGACGACACGCCAGGAATGTTGTAAAATATTACATTCTACATGTTGGGTTGCCTTAGGCTAGGATATATATCGTTATAGACGTATACATTGTTTCCACCGAGAAGTAGGGACCGACATGCCAGGAATGTTGTAAAATATTACATCCCAGATGTTAGGTTGCGTTAGGTTAGTATATACAAGATTATAGATGTATATAATGTCCCCATCGAGAAGTAGGCGACGACACGCCAGGAATGTTGTAAAATATTACATCCGAGATGTTAGGTTGCGTTAGGTTAGTATATACAAGGTTATAGACGTATATAATGTCCCCATCGAGAAGTAGGCGACGACACGCCAGAATGTTGTAAAATATTACATCCGAGATGTTAGGTTGCCTTAGGTTAGGATATATAACGTTATAGATGTATATAATGTCCCCATCGAGAAGTAGGCGACGACACGCCAGGAATGTTGTAAGATATTACACCCGAGATGTTAGGTTCCCTTAGGTTAGGATATATGACGTTATAGATGTATATAATGTCCCCATCCAGAAGTAGGCGACGACACGCCAGGAATGTTGTAAAATATTACATCCCAGATGTTAGGTTGCGTTAGGTTAGAATATACAACGTTATAGAGGTATATAATGTCCCCATCGAGAAGCAGGCGACGACACGACAGGAATGTTGCAAAATATTACATTCGACATGTTAGGTTGCCTTACGCTAGGATATATATCGTTATAGAAGTATACATTGTTTCCACCGAGAAGTAGGGACCGACATGCCAGGAATGTTGTAAAATATTACATCCGAGATGTTAGGTTGCTTTAGGTTATGATATATATCGTTATAGACGTATATAATGTTCCCACCGAGACGTGGGGACCGACATGCCAGGGATCTTGTAAAATATTACATCCCAGATGTTAGGTTGCTTTAGGTTAGGATATTCAACGATATAGACGTACATAAAGTCCCCATCGAGAAGCAGGCGACGACACGCCAGGAATGTTGTAATATATAACATCCGAGATGTTATGTTGCCATACGTTAGGATATGTAACGTTATAGACGTATATAATGTTCCCACCGAAAAGTAGCAGCCGAAGCGCCAGGAATGTTGTAAAATATTACATCCGAGATGTTAGGTTGCCTTAGGCTAGGATATATAACGTTATAGACGTATACAATATTCCCACCGAGAAATAGCGGCCGACGCGTCAGGAATGTTGTAAAATATTACACCCGAGATGTTAGGTTCCCTTAGGTTAGGATATATGACGTTATAGATGTATTTAATGTCCCCATCGAGAAGTAGGCGACGACACGCCAGGAATGTTGTAAAATATTACATTCTACATGTTGGGTTCCCTTAGGTTAGGATATATATCGTTATAGACGTATATAACGTTCCCACCGAGACGTAGGGGCCGACATGCCAGGAATGTTGAAAATATTACATCCCAGATGTTAGGTTGCGTTAGGTTAGTATATACAAGATTATAGATGTATATAATGTCCCCATCGAGAAGTAGGCGACGACACGCCAGGAATGTTGTAAAATATTACACCCGCGATGTTAGGTTCCCTTAGGTTAGGATATATGACGTTATAGATGTATATAATGTCCCCATCCAGAAGTAGGCGACGACACGCCAGGAATGTTGTAAAATATTACATCCCAGATGTTAGGTTGCGTTAGGTTAGAATATACAACGTTATAGACGTATATAATGTCCCCATCGAGAAGCAGGCGACGACACGACAGGAATGTTGTGAAATATTACATCCGAGATGTTAGGTTGCCTTAGGCTAGGATATATAACGTTATAGACGTATACAATATTCCCACCGAGAAATAGCGGCCGACGCGTCAGGAATGTCGTAAATTATTACACCCGAGATGTTAGGTTCCCTTAGGTTAGGATATATGACGTTATAGATGTATATAATGTCCCCATCCAGAAGTAGGCGACGACACGCCAGGAATGTTGTAAAATATTACATCCCAGATGTTAGGTTGCGTTAGGTTAGAATATACAACGTTATAGAGTTATATAATGTCCCCATCGAGAAGCAGGCGACGACACGACAGGAATGTTGCAAAATATTACATTCGACATGTTAGGTTGCCTTACGCTAGGATATATATCGTTATAGACGTATACATTGTTTCCACCGAGAAGTAGGGACCGACATGCCAGGAATGTTGTAAAATATTACATCCGAGATGTTAGGTTGCTTTAGGTTATGATATATATCGTTATAGACGTATATAATGTTCCCACCGAGACGTGGGGACCGACATGCCAGGGATCTTGTAAAATATTACATCCCAGATGTTAGGTTGCTTTAGGTTAGGATATTCAACGTTATAGACGTACATAAAGTCCCCATCGAGAAGCAGGCGACGACACGCCAGGAATGTTGTAATATATAACATCCGAGATGTTATGTTGCCATACGTTAGTATATGTAACGTTATAGACGTATATAATGTTCCCACCGAAAAGTAGCAGCCGAAGCGCCAGGAATGTTGTAAAATATTACATCCGAGATGTTAGGTTGCCTTAGGCTAGGATATATAACGTTATAGACGTATACAATATTCCCACCGAGAAATAGCGGCCGACGCGTCAGGAATGTTGTAAAATATTACACCCGAGATGTTAGGTTCCCTTAGGTTAGGATATATGACGTTATAGATGTATTTAATGTCCCCATCGAGAAGTAGGCGACGACACGCCAGGAATGTTGTAAAATATTACATTCTACATGTTGGGTTCCCTTAGGTTAGGATATATATCGTTATAGACGTATATAACGTTCCCACCGAGACGTAGGGGCCGACATGCCAGGAATGTTGAAAATATTACATCCCAGATGTTAGGTTGCGTTAGGTTAGTATATACAAGATTATAGATGTATATAATGTCCCCATCGAGAAGTAGGCGACGACACGCCAGGAATGTTGTAAAATATTACACCCGCGATGTTAGGTTCCCTTAGGTTAGGATATATGACGTTATAGATGTATATAATGTCCCCATCCAGAAGTAGGCGACGACACGCCAGGAATGTTGCAAAATATTACATCCCAGATGTTAGGTTGCGTTAGGTTAGAATATACAACGTTATAGACGTATATAATGTCCCCATCGAGAAGCAGGCGACAACACGACAGGAATGTTGTGAAATATTACATCCGAGATGTTAGGTTGCCTTAGGCTAGGATATATAACGTTATAGACGTATACAATATTCCCACCGAGAAATAGCGGCCGACGCGTCAGGAATGTTGTAAATTATTACACCCGAGATGTTAGGTTCCCTTAGGTTAGGATATATGACGTTATAGATGTATATAATGTCCCCATCGAGAAGTAGACGACGACACGCCAGGAATGTTGTAAAATATTACATTCTACATGTTGGGTTGCCTTAGGCTAGGATATATATCGTTATAGACGTATACATTGTTTCCACCGAGAAGTAGGGACCGACGCGTCAGGAATGTCGTAAATTATTACACCCGAGATGTTAGGTTCCCTTAGGTTAGGATATATGACGTTATAGATGTATATAATGTCCCCATCCAGAAGTAGGCGACGACACGCCAGGAATGTTGTAAAATATTACATCCCAGATGTTAGGTTGCGTTAGGTTAGAATATACAACGTTATAGAGGTATATAATGTCCCCATCGAGAAGCAGGCGACGACACGACAGGAATGTTGCAAAATATTACATTCGACATGTTAGGTTGCCTTACGCTAGGATATATATCGTTATAGACGTATACATTGTTTCCACCGAGAAGTAGGGACCGACATGCCAGGAATGTTGTAAAATATTACATCCGAGATGTTAGGTTGCTTTAGGTTATGATATATATCGTTATAGACGTATATAATGTTCCCACCGAGACGTGGGGACCGACATGCCAGGGATCTTGTAAAATATTACATCCCAGATGTTAGGTTGCTTTAGGTTAGGATATTCAACGTTATAGACGTACATAAAGTCCCCATCGAGAAGCAGGCGACGACACGCCAGGAATGTTGTAATATATAACATCCGAGATGTTATGTTGCCATACGTTAGGATATGTAACGTTATAGACGTATATAATGTTCCCACCGAAAAGTAGCAGCCGAAGCGCCAGGAATGTTGTAAAATATTACATCCGAGATGTTAGGTTGCCTTAGGCTAGGATATATAACGTTATAGACGTATACAATATTCCCACCGAGAAATAGCGGCCGACGCGTCAGGAATGTTGTAAAATATTACACCCGAGATGTTAGGTTCCCTTAGGTTAGGATATATGACGTTATAGATGTATTTAATGTCCCCATCGAGAAGTAGGCGACGACACGCCAGGAATGTTGTAAAATATTACATTCTACATGTTGGGTTCCCTTAGGTTAGGATATATATCGTTATAGACGTATATAACGTTCCCACCGAGACGTAGGGGCCGACATGCCAGGAATGTTGAAAATATTACATCCCAGATGTTAGGTTGCGTTAGGTTAGTATATACAAGATTATAGATGTATATAATGTCCCCATCGAGAAGTAGGCGACGACACGCCAGGAATGTTGTAAAATATTACACCCGCGATGTTAGGTTCCCTTAGGTTAGGATATATGACGTTATAGATGTATATAATGTCCCCATCCAGAAGTACGCGACGACACGCCAGGAATGTTGTAAAATATTACATCCCAGATGTTAGGTTGCGTTAGGTTAGAATATACAACGTTATAGACGTATATAATGTCCCCATCGAGAAGCAGGCGACGACACGACAGGAATGTTGTGAAATAT
This sequence comes from Xylocopa violacea, assembly GCA_963969225.1. Classification (NCBI taxonomy): domain Eukaryota; kingdom Metazoa; phylum Arthropoda; class Insecta; order Hymenoptera; family Apidae; genus Xylocopa; species Xylocopa violacea. Next base: position 29,527,952 of record CAXAJV010000001.1, read on the forward strand.
TACATCCGAGATGTTAGGTTGCCTTAGGCTAGGATATATAACGTTATAGACGTATACAATATTCCCACCGAGAAATAGCGGCCGACGCGTCAGGAATGTCGTAAATTATTACACCCGAGATGTTAGGTTCCCTTAGGTTAGGATATATGACGTTATAGATGTATATAATGTCCCCATCCAGAAGTAGGCGACGACACGCCAGGAATGTTGTAAAATATTACATCCCAGATGTTAGGTTGCGTTAGGTTAGAATATACAACGTTATAGAGGTATATAATGTCCCCATCGAGAAGCAGGCGACGACACGACAGGAATGTTGCAAAATATTACATTCGACATGTTAGGTTGCCTTACGCTAGGATATATATCGTTATAGACGTATACATTGTTTCCACCGAGAAGTAGGGACCGACATGCCAGGAATGTTGTAAAATATTACATCCGAGATGTTAGGTTGCTTTAGGTTATGATATATATCGTTGTAGACGTATATAATGTTCCCACCGAGACGTGGGGACCGACATGCCAGGGATCTTGTAAAATATTACATCCCAGATGTTAGGTTGCTTTAGGTTAGGATATTCAACGTTATAGACGTACATAAAGTCCCCATCGAGAAGCAGGCGACGACACGCCAGGAATGTTGTAATATATAACATCCGAGATGTTATGTTGCCATACGTTAGGATATGTAACGTTATAGACGTATATAATGTTCCCACCGAAAAGTAGCAGCCGAAGCGCCAGGAATTTTGTAAAATATTACATCCGAGATGTTAGGTTGCCTTAGGCTAGGATATATAACGTTATAGACGTATACAATATTCCCACCGAGAAATAGCGGCCGACGCGTCAGGAATGTTGTAAAATATTACACCCGAGATGTTAGGTTCCCTTAGGTTAGGATATATGACGTTATAGATGTATTTAATGTCCCCATCGAGAAGTAGGCTACGACACGCCAGGAATGTTGTAAAATATTACATTCTACATGTTGGGTTCCCTTAGGTTAGGATATATATCGTTATAGACGTATATAACGTTCCCACCGAGACGTAGGGACCGACATGCCAGGAATGTTGAAAATATTACATCCCAGATGTTAGGTTGCGTTAGGTTAGTATATACAAGGTTATAGACGTATATAATGTCCCCATCAAGAAGCAGGCGACGACACGCCCCAATGTTGTAAAATATTACATCCGAGATGTTAGGTTGCCTTAGGTTAGGATATATAACGTTATAGACGTATATAATGTACCCACAGAGACGTAGGGACCGACATGCCAGGAATGTTGTAAAATAGTACATCCCAGATGTTAGGTTGCGTTAGGTTAGTATATACAATGTTATAGACGTATATAATGTTCCCATCGAGAAGCAGGCGACGACACGCCAGAATGTTGTAAAGTATTACATCCGAGATGTTAGTTTGCCTTAGGTTAGGATATATGACGTTATAGATGTATATAATGTCCCCATCGAGAAGTAGACGACGACACGCCAGGAATGTTGTAAAATATTACATTCTACATGTTGGGTTGCCTTAGGCTAGGATATATATCGTTATAGACGTATACATTGTTTCCACCGAGAAGTAGGGACCGACATGCCAGGAATGTTGTAAAATATTACATCCCATATGTTAGGTTGCGTTAGGTTAGTATATACAAGATTATAGATGTATATAATGTCCCCATCGAGAAGTAGGCGACGACACGCCAGGAATGTTGTAAAATATTACACCCGCGATGTTAGGTTCCCTTAGGTTAGGATATATGACGTTATAGATGTATATAATGTCCCCATCCAGAAGTAGGCGACGACAGGCCAGGAATGCTGTAAAATATTACATCCCAGATGTTAGGTTGCGTTAGGTTAGGATATACAACGTTATAGACGTATATAATGTACCCACGGAGACGTAGGGACCGACATGCCAGGAATGTTGTAAAATAGTACATCCCAGATGTTAGGTTGCGTTAGGTTAGTATATACAAGGTTATAGACGTATATAATGTTCCCATCGAGAAGCAGGCGACGACACGCCAGAATGTTGTAAAGTATTACATCCGAGATGTTAGGTTGCCTTAGGTTAGGATATACAACGTTATAGATGTATATAATATCCCCATCGAGAAGTAGGCGACGACACGCCAGGAATGTTGTAAAATATTACACCCGAGATGTTAGGTTCCCTGAGGTTAGGATATATGACGTTATAGATGTATGTAATGTCCCCATCCAGAAGTAGGCGACGACACGCCAGGAATGTAGTAAAATATTACATTCTACATGTATGGTTGCCTTAGGCTAGGATATATATCGTTATAGACGTATACATTGTTTCCACCGAGAAGTAGGGACCGACATGCCAGGAATGTTGTAAAATATTACATCCGAGATGTAAGGTTCCCTTAGGTTAGGATATATATCGTTATAGGCGTATATAACGTTCCCACCGAGACGTAGGGACCGACATGCCAGGAATGTTGAAAATATTACATCCCAGATGTTAGGTTGCGTTAGGTTAGTATATACAAGGTTATAGACGTATATAGTGTCCCCATCAAGAAGCAGGCGACGACACGCCAGAATGTTGTAAAATATTACATCCGAGATGTTAGGTTGCCTTAGGTTAGGATATATAACGTTATAGATGTATATAATGTCCCCATCGAGAAGTAGGCGACGACACGCCAGGAATGTTGTAAGATATTACACCCGAGATGTTAGGTTCCCTTAGGTTAGGATATATGACGTTATAGATGTATATAATGTCCCCATCCAGAAGTAGGCGACGACACGCCAGGAATGTTGTAAAATATTACATCCCAGATGTTAGGTTGCGTTAGGTTAGAATATACAACGTTATAGAGGTATATAATGTCCCCATCGAGAAGCAGGCGACGACACGACAGGAATGTTGCAAAATATTACATTCGACATGTTAGGTTGCCTTACGCTAGGATATATATCGTTATAGACGTATACATTGTTTCCACCGAGAAGTAGGGACCGACATGCCAGGAATGTTGTAAAATATTACATCCGAGATGTTAGGTTGCTTTAGGTTATGATATATATCGTTGTAGACGTATATAATGTTCCCACCGAGACGTGGGGACCGACATGCCAGGGATCTTGTAAAATATTACATCCCAGATGTTAGGTTGCTTTAGGTTAGGATATTCAACGTTATAGACGTACATAAAGTCCCCATCGAGAAGCAGGCGACGACACGCCAGGAATGTTGTAATATATAACATCCGGGATGTTATGTTGCCATACGTTAGGATATGTAACGTTATAGACGTATATAATGTTCCCACCGAAAAGTAGCAGCCGAAGCGCCAGGAATGTTGTAAAATATTACATCCGAGATGTTAGGTTGCCTTAGGCTAGGATATATAACGTTATAGACGTATACAATATTCCCACCGAGAAATAGCGGCCGACGCGTCAGGAATGTTGTAAAATATTACACCCGAGATGTTAGGTTCCCTTAGGTTAGGATATATGACGTTATAGATGTATTTAATGTCCCCATCGAGAAGTAGGCGACGACACGCCAGGAATGTTGTAAAATATTACATTCTACATGTTGGGTTCCCTTAGGTTAGGATATATATCGTTATAGACGTATATAACGTTCCTACCGAGACGTAGGGACCGACATGCCAGGAATGTTGAAAATATTACATCCCAGATGTTAGGTTGCGTTAGGTTAGTATATACAAGGTTATAGACGTATATAATGTCCCCATCAAGAAGCAGGCGACGACACGCCAGAATGTTGTAAAATATTACGTCCGAGATGTTAGGTTGCCTTAGGTTAGGATATATAACGTTATAGATGTATATAATGTCCCCATCGAGATGTAGGCGACGACACGCCAGGAATGTTGTAAGATATTACACCCGAGATGTTAGGTTCCCTTAGGTTAGGATATATGACGTTATAGATGTATATAATGTCTCCATCCAGAAGTAGGCGACGACACGCCAGGGATCTTGTAAAATATTACATCCCAGATGTTAGGTTGCTTTAGGTTAGGATATTCAACGTTATAGACGTACATAAAGTCCCCATCGAGAAGCAGGCGACGACACGCCAGGAATGTTGTAATATATAACATCCGAGATGTTATGTTGCCATACGTTAGGATATGTAACGTTATAGACGTATATAATGTTCCCACCGAAAAGTAGCAGCCGAAGCGCCAGGAATTTTGTAAAATATTACATCCGAGATGTTAGGTTGCCTTAGGCTAGGATATATAACGTTATAGACGTATACAATATTCCCACCGAGAAATAGCGGCCGACGCGTCAGGAATGTTGTAAAATATTACACCCGAGATGTTAGGTTCCCTTAGGTTAGGATATATGACGTTATAGATGTATTTAATGTCCCCATCGAGAAGTAGGCGACGACACGCCAGGAATGTTGTAAAATATTACATTCTACATGTTGGGTTCCCTTAGGTTAGGATATATATCGTTATAGACGTATATAACGTTCCCACCGAGACGTAGGGACCGACATGCCAGGAATGTTGAAAATATTACATCCCAGATGTTAGGTTGCGTTAGGTTAGTATATACAAGGTTATAGACGTATATAATGTCCCCATCAAGAAGCAGGCGAAGACACGCCCCAATGTTGTAAAATATTACATCCGAGATGTTAGGTTGCCTTAGGTTAGGATATATGACGTTATAGATGTATATAATGTCCCCATCCAGAAGTAGGCGACGACAGGCCAGGAATGCTGTAAAATATTACATCCCAGATGTTAGGTTGCGTTAGGTTAGGATATACAACGTTATAGACGTATATAATGTACCCACGGAGACGTAGGGACCGACATGCCAGGAATGTTGTAAAATAGTACATCCCAGATGTTAGGTTGCGTTAGGTTAGTATATACAAGGTTATAGACGTATATAATGTTCCCATCGAGAAGCAGGCGACGACACGCCAGAATGTTGTAAAGTATTACATCCGAGATGTTAGGTTGCCTTAGGTTAGGATATACAACGTTATAGATGTATATAATATCCCCATCGAGAAGTAGGCGACGACACGCCAGGAATGTTGTAAAATATTACACCCGAGATGTTAGGTTCCCTGAGGTTAGGATATATGACGTTATAGATGTATGTAATGTCCCCATCCAGAAGTAGGCGACGACACGCCAGGAATGTAGTAAAATATTACATTCTACATGTATGGTTGCCTTAGGCTAGGATATATATCGTTATAGACGTATACATTGTTTCCACCGAGAAGTAGGGACCGACATGCCAGGAATGTTGTAAAATATTACATCCGAGATGTAAGGTTCCCTTAGGTTAGGATATATATCGTTATAGGCGTATATAACGTTCCCACCGAGACGTAGGGACCGACATGCCAGGAATGTTGAAAATATTACATCCCAGATGTTAGGTTGCGTTAGGTTAGTATATACAAGGTTATAGACGTATATAGTGTCCCCATCAAGAAGCAGGCGACGACACGCCAGAATGTTGTAAAATATTACATCCGAGATGTTAGGTTGCCTTAGGTTAGGATATATAACGTTATAGATGTATATAATGTCCCCATCGAGAAGTAGGCGACGACACGCCAGGAATGTTGTAAGATATTACACCCGAGATGTTAGGTTCCCTTAGGTTAGGATATATGACGTTATAGATGTATATAATGTCCCCATCCAGAAGTAGGCGACGACACGCCAGGAATGTTGTAAAATATTACATCCCAGATGTTAGGTTGCGTTAGGTTAGAATATACAACGTTATAGAGGTATATAATGTCCCCATCGAGAAGCAGGCGACGACACGACAGGAATGTTGCAAAATATTACATTCGACATGTTAGGTTGCCTTACGCTAGGATATATATCGTTATAGACGTATACATTGTTTCCACCGAGAAGTAGGGACCGACATGCCAGGAATGTTGTAAAATATTACATCCGAAATGTTAGGTTGCTTTAGGTTATGATATATATCGTTGTAGACGTATATAATGTTCCCACCGAGACGTGGGGACCGACATGCCAGGGATCTTGTAAAATATTACATCCCAGATGTTAGGTTGCTTTAGGTTAGGATATTCAACGTTATAGACGTACATAAAGTCCCCATCGAGAAGCAGGCGACGACACGCCAGGAATGTTGTAATATATAACATCCGAGATGTTATGTTGCCATACGTTAGGATATGTAACGTTATAGACGTATATAATGTTCCCACCGAAAAGTAGCAGCCGAAGCGCCAGGAATGTTGTAAAATATTACATCCGAGATGTTAGGTTGCCTTAGGCTAGGATATATAACGTTATAGACGTATACAATATTCCCACCGAGAAATAGCGGCCGACGCGTCAGGAATGTTGTAAAATATTACACCCGAGATGTTAGGTTCCCTTAGGTTAGGATATATGACGTTATAGATGTATTTAATGTCCCCATCGAGAAGTAGGCGACGACACGCCAGGAATGTTGTAAAATATTACATTCTACATGTTGGGTTCCCTTAGGTTAGGATATATATCGTTATAGACGTATATAACGTTCCCACCGAGACGTAGGGACCGACATGCCAGGAATGTTGAAAATATTACATCCCAGATGTTAGGTTGCGTTAGGTTAGTATATACAAGGTTATAGACGTATATAATGGTCCCAACGAGAAGTAGGCGACGACACGCCAGGAATGTTGTAAAATATTACATCCGACATTTTAGGTTGCCTTAGGCTAGGATATATAACGTTATAGACGTATGTAATGTTACCACCGAGAACTACGGGCCGACACGCCAGGAATTATGTAAAATATTACATTCGACATGTTAGGTCGCCTTAGGCTAGGATATATAACGTTATAGACGTATATAATGTTCCCACCGAGAAATAGGTGCCGACGCTCCAGGAATGTTTTAAAATATTACATCCGAGATGTTAGGTTCCCTTAGGTTAGGATATACAACGTTATAGACGTATAGAATGTGCCCACCGAGAATTAGGGACCGACATGCCAAGAATGATGTAAAATATTACATCCGAGGTGTTAGGTTGCTTTAGGTTAGGATATATATCGTTGTAGAAGTATATAATGTTCCTACCGAGATGTGGGGACCGACATGCCAGGAATCTTGTAAAATATTACATCCCAGATGTTAGGTTGCGTTAGGTTAGGATATACAACAGTATAGACGTATATAATGTCCCCATCGAGAAGCAGGAGACGACACGCCAGGAATGTTGTAAAATATTACATTCGACATGTTAGGTCGCCTTAGACTAGGATATATATCCTTATAGACGTATACAATGTTTCCACCGAGAAGTAGGGACCGACATGCCTTGAATGTTGTAAAATATTACATCCGAGATGTTAGGTTGCCTTAGACTAGGATATATAACGTTATAGATGTATATAATTTTCCCACCGAAAAATACGGGCCGACGCGCCAGGAATGTTGTAAAATAATACATCCGAGATGTTAGGTTGCCTTAGGTTAGGATATATATCCTTATAGACGTATATAATGTTTCCACCGAGAAATAGGGGCCGACGCGTCAGAAATGTTGTAAAATATTACACCCGAGATGTTAGGTTCCCTTAGGTTAGGATATACAACGCTATAGACGTATAGAATGTTCCCGCCGAGACGTAGGGACCGACATGCCAGGAATGTTGTAAAATATTACATCCGAGATGTTAGGTTGCCTTAGGTTAGGATATACAACGCTATAGATGTATATAATGTCCCCATCGAGAAGTTGGCGACGACACGCCAGGAATGTTGTAAAATATTACATTCGACATGTTAGGTTGCCTTAGGCTCGGATATATAACGTTATAGACGTATATAATGCTACCACCGAGAACTACGGGCCGACACGCCAGGAATGATGTAAAATATTACATTCGACATGTTAGGTCGCCTTAGGCTAGGATATATAACGTTATAGACGTATATAATGTCCCCATCGGGAAGTAGGCGCCGTCACGCCAGGAATGTTTTAAAATATTACGGTAGAGAGGTGAGGTTGCCTTAGGTTATGATATATAACGTTATAGACGTATATAATGTTCCCACCGAGAAGCAGGGACCGACATGCCAGCAATGTTGTAAAATATTACGGTATTGAGGTTAGTTTGCCTTAGGTTAGGATATACAACGTTATAGACGTATATAATTTTCCCACCGAGATGTAGGGAACGACAAGCCAGGAGTGTTGTAAAATAATACATCCGAGATGTTAGGTTGCCTTCGGTTAGGATATATATCGATATAGACGTATATAATGTTCCCACCGAAACGTGGGGACCGACATGCCAGGAATGTTGTAAAATATTACATCCGAGATGTTAGGTCGCCTTAGGCTAGGATATACAAAGTTATAGATGTATATAATGTTCCCACCGAAAAGTAGGAGCCGACGCGCCAGGAATGTTGTAAAATATTACATCCCAGATGTTAGATTGCGTTAGGTTAGGATATACAACGTTATAGACGTATATAATGTTCCCATCGAGAAATAGGGGCCGACGCGTCAGGAATGTTGTAAAATATTACACCCGAGATGTTAGGTTCCCTTAGGTTAGGATAGACAAGGCTATAGAAGTACAGAATGTTCCCACCGAGAAGTACGAGCCGACACGCCAGGAATGTTGTAAAATATTACATCCGAGGTGTTATGTTTCCTTACGTTAGGACATATAACGTTATAGAAGTATATAATGTTCCCACCGAAAGGTAGGAGCCGACGCGCCAGGAATGTTGTAAAATATTACATCCGAGATGTTAGGTTGCCTTAGGCTAGGATATATAACGTTATAGATGTATATAATGTTCCCAAGGAGATGTACGGGCGGACACGCCAGGAGTGTTGTCAACTATTACATCCGAGATGTTAGGTTGCCCTAGGTTAGGATATATATCGTTATAGAAGTATATAATGTTCCTACCGAGACTTGGGGACCGACATGCCAGGAATCTTGTAAAATATTACATCCCAGATGTTAGGTTGCTTTACGTTAGGATATACAACGTTATAGACGTATATAATGTCCCTATCGAGGAGCAGGAGACGACAGGCCAGGAATGTTGTAAAATATTACATTCGACATGTTAGGTCGCCTTAGGCTAGGATATATAACGTTATAGACGTATATAATGTCCCCATCGGGAAGTAGGCGCCGTCACGCCAGGAATGTTTTAAAATATTACGGTAGAGAGGTGAGGTTGCCTTAGGTTATGATATATAACGTTATAGACGTATATAATGTTCCCACCGAGAAGCAGGGACCGACATGCCAGCAATGTTGTAAAATATTACGGTATTGAGGTTAGTTTGCCTTAGGTTAGGATATACAACGTTATAGACGTATATAATTTTCCCACCGAGATGTAGGGAACGACAAGCCAGGAGTGTTGTAAAATAATACATCCGAGATGTTAGGTTGCCTTCGGTTAGGATATATATCGATATAGACGTATATAATGTTCCCACCGAAACGTGGGGACCGACATGCCAGGAATGTTGTAAAATATTACATCCGAGATGTTAGGTCGCCTTAGGCTAGGATATACAAAGTTATAGATGTATATAATGTTCCCACCGAAAAGTAGGAGCCGACGCGCCAGGAATGTTGTAAAATATTACATCCCAGATGTTAGATTGCGTTAGGTTAGGATATACAACGTTATAGACGTATATAATGTTCCCATCGAGAAATAGGGGCCGACGCGTCAGGAATGTTGTAAAATATTACACCCGAGATGTTAGGTTCCGTTAGGTTAGGATAGACAAGGCTATAGAAGTACAGAATGTTCCCACCGAGAAGTACGAGCCGACACGCCAGGAATGTTGTAAAATATTACATCCGAGGTGTTATGTTTCCTTACGTTAGGACATATAACGTTATAGAAGTATATAATGTTCCCACCGAAAGGTAGGAGCCGACGCGCCAGGAATGTTGTAAAATATTACATCCGAGATGTTAGGTTGCCTTAGGCTAGGATATATAACGTTATAGATGTATATAATGTTCCCAAGGAGATGTACGGGCGGACACGCCAGGAGTGTTGTCAACTATTACATCCGAGATGTTAGGTTGCCCTAGGTTAGGATATATATCGTTATAGAAGTATATAATGTTCCTACCGAGACTTGGGGACCGACATGCCAGGAATCTTGTAAAATATTACATCCCAGATGTTAGGTTGCTTTACGTTAGGATATACAACGTTATAGACGTATATAATGTCCCTATCGAGGAGCAGGAGACGACAGGCCAGGAATGTTGTAAAATATTACATTCGACATGTTAGGTCGCCTTAGGCTAGGATATATAACGTTATAGACGTATATAATGTTCCCACCGAGAAGTACTGGCGGACACGCCAGGAATGTTGTCAGCTATTACATCCGAGATGTTAGGTTGCCTTAGGTTAGGATATATATCGTTATAGACGTATACAATGTCCCCATCCAGAAGTAGGCGACGACACGACAGGAATATTACATCCCAGATGTTAGGTTGCGTTAGGTTAGGATATACAACGTTATAGACTTATATAATGTCCCCATCGAGAAGCAGGCGACGACGTGTCATGAATGTTGTAAAATATTACACCCGAGATGTTAGATTCCCTTAGGTTAGGATATATAACGTTATAGACGTATATAATGTTCCCACCGAAAAATAGGAGCCGACGCGCCAGGAATGTTGTAAAATATTACATCCGAGATGTTAGGTTGCCTTAGGCTATGATATATATCGCTATAGACGTATATGATGTTCCCACCGAGAAGTACGGGCTAACACGCCGGGAATGTTTTCAAATATTACACCCGAGACGTTAGGTTCCCTTAGGTTAGGATATATAACGTTATAGACGTATATAATCTCCCCATCCAGAAGTAGGCGACGACACGCCAGGAATATTACATCCCAGATGTTAGGTTGCGTTAGGTTAGGATATACAACGTTATAGACGTATATAATGTTCCCATTGAGAAGCAGGCGATGAGACGCCAGGAATGATGTAAAATATTACATTCGATATATTAGGTCGCCTTAAGCTAGGATATACAACGTTATAGACGTATAGAATGTTCTCACCGAGAAGTACGGGCCTACACGCCAATAATGTTGTCAACTATTACATCCGAGATGTTAGGTTGCTTTAGGTTAGGATATACAACGTTATAGACGTATATAATGTCCCCATCGAGGAGCAGGAGACGACAGGCCAGGAATGTTCTAAAATATTACATTCGACATGTTAGGTCGCCTTAGGCTAGGATATAATGCGTTATAGACGTATATAATGTTCCCGCCGAGAAGTACGGGCTGACACGCTTGGAATGTTGTCAACTATTACATCCGAGATGTTAGTTTGCCTTAGGTTAGCATATATATCGTTATAGACGTATACAATGTTTCCACCGAGAAGTAGGCACCGACATGCCAGGAATGATGTGAAATATTACATCCGAGATGTTAAGCTGCTTTAGGTTAGGATATACAAGGTTATAAATTTATATAATGTCCCCATCGAGAAGTAGGCGACGACACGCCAGGAATGTTGTAAAATATTACATTTGACATACTAGGTTGCCTTAGACTAGGATATATATCGTTATAGACGTATACAATGTTTCCGCCGAGGAGTAGGGACCGACATGCCAGGAATGTTGTAAAATATTACATCCCAAATGTTAGGTTGCGTTAGGTTATGATATACAACGTTATAGACGTATACAATGTTACCACCGAGAAGTACGGGCCTACACGCCAGGAATGTTGTCAACTATTACATCCGAGGTGTTAGGTTGCCTTAGGCTAGCATATATAACGTTATAGCCGTATATAATGTTCCCACCGAAAAATAGGGCCCGACGTGTCAGGAATGTTGTAAAAGTTTACACCCGAGATGTTAGGTTCCCTTAGGTTAGGATATACAACGTTATAGACGTATAGTATGTTCCCACCGAGATGTAGGGACCGACATGCCAGGAATGTTGTAAAATATTACATCCGAGGTGTTATGTTTCCTTACGTTAGGACATATAACGTTATAGAAGTATATAATGTTCCCACCGAAAGGTAGGAGCCGACGCGCCAGGAATGTTGTAAAATATTACATACGAGATGTTAGGTTGCCTTAGGCTAGGATATATATCGTTATAGACGTATACAATGTTTCCACCGAGAAGTAGGGACCCATATGCCAGGAATGTTGTAAAATATTACATCCAAGATGTTAGGTTGCCTTATGTTATGATATATAACGTTATAGACGTATATAATATTCCCACCGAGAAGTAGGGACCGACATGCCAGGAATGTTGTAAAATATTACATCCGAGATGTTAGGTTCCCTTAGGTTTGGATATATATCGTTATAGACGTATATAATGTTCCTACCGAGACTTGGGGACCGACATGCCAGGAATCTTGTAAAATATTACATCCCAGATGTTAGGTTGCTTTAGGTTAGGATATACAACGTTATAGACGTATATAATGTCCCCATCGAGAAGCAGGCGACGACACGCCAGGAGTGTTGTGAAATATTACATTCGACATGTTATGTAGCCTTAGGCTAGGATATATCACGTTCTAGACGTATATAATGTTCCCACCGAGAAGTACGGGCGGACACGCCAGGAATGTTGTCAACTATAACATCCGAGATGTTAGGTTGCCTTAGGCTAGGATATATACCGTTATAAATGTATATAATGTTCTCACCGAAAAATAGGGGCCGACGCGTCGGGAATGTTGTAAAATATTACACCCGAGGTGTTAGGTTCCCTTAGGTTAGGATATACAACGTTATAGATGTATATAATGACCCCATCCAGAAGTAGGCGACGACACACCACGAATGCTGTAAAATATTACATCCCAAATGTTAAGTTGCGTTAGGTTAAGATATACAACAATATAGACGTATATAATGTCCCCATCGAGAAGCAGTAGACGACACGCCAGGAATGTTGTAAAATATTACATTCGACATGATAGGTCGCCTTAGGCTAGGATATATAACGTTATAGACGCATATAATGTTCCCACCGAAAAATAGGGGCCGACGCGTCAGGAATGTTGTAAAATATTACACCCGAGATGTTATGTTCCCTTAGGATAGGACATACAACGTTATAGACGTATATAATCTCCCCATCGAGAAGCAGGCGACGACACGCCAGGAATATTACATCCCAGATGTTAGGTTGCGTTAGGTTAGGATATACAACGTTATAGACGTATATAATGTTCCCATTGAGAAGCAGGCGATGAGACGCCAGGAATGATGTAAAATATTACATTCGATATATTAGGTCACCTTAAGCTAGGATATACAACGTTATAGACGTATAGAATGTTCTCACCGAGAAGTACGGGCCTACACGCCAATAATGTTGTCAACTATTACATCCGAGATGTTAGGTTGCTTTAGGTTAGGATATACAACGTTATAGACGTATATAATGTCCCCATCGAGGAGCAGGAGACGACAGGCCAGGAATGTTCTAAAATATTACATTCGACATGTTAGGTCGCCTTAGGCTAGGATATAATGCGTTATAGACGTATATAATGTTCCCGCCGAGAAGTACGGGCTGACACGCTTGGAATGTTGTCAACTATTACATCCGAGATGTTAGTTTGCCTTAGGTTAGCATATATATCGTTATAGACGTATACAATGTTTCCACCGAGAAGTAGGCATCGACATGCCAGGAATGATGTGAAATATTACATCCGAGATGTTAGGCTGCTTTAGGTTAGGATATACAAGGTTATAAATTTATATAATGTCCCCATCGAGAAGTAGGCGACGACACGCCAGGAATGTTGTAAAATATTACATTTGACATACTAGGTTGCCTTAGACTAGGATATATATCGTTATAGACGTATACAATGTTTCCGCCGAGGAGTAGGGACCGACATGCCAGGAATGTTGTAAAATATTACATCCCAAATGTTAGGTTGCGTTAGGTTAGGATATACAACGTTATAGACGTATACAATGTTCCCACCGAGAAGTACGGGCCTACACGCCAGGAATGTTGTCAACTATTACATCCGAGGTGTTAGGTTGCCTTAGGCTAGCATATATAACGTTATAGCCGTATATAATGTTCCCACCGAAAAATAGGGCCCGACGTGTCAGGAATGTTGTAAAAGTTTACACCCGAGATGTTAGGTTCCCTTAGGTTAGGATATACAACGTTATAGACGTATAGTATGTTCCCACCGAGATGTAGGGACCGACATGCCAGGAATGTTGTAAAATATTACATCCGAGGTGTTATGTTTCCTTACGTTAGGACATATAACGTTATAGAAGTATATAATGTTCCCACCGAAAGGTAGGAGCCGACGCATCAGGAATGTTGTAAAATATTACATCCGAGATGTTAGGTTGCCTTAGGCTAGGATATATATCGTTATAGACGTATAAAATGTTTCCACCGAGAAGTAGGGACCCATATGCCAGGAATGTTGTAAAATATTACATCCAAGATGTTAGGTTGCCTTATGTTATGATATATAACGTTATAGACGTATATAATATTCCCACCGAGAAGTAGGGACCGACATGCCAGGAATGTTGTAAAATATTACATCCGAGATGTTAGGTTCCCTTAGGTTTGGATATATATCGTTATAGACGTATATAATGTTCCTACCGAGACTTGGGGACCGACATGCCAGGAATCTTGTAAAATATTACATCCCAGATGTTAGGTTGCTTTAGGTTAGGATATACAACGTTATAGACGTATATAATGTCCCCATCGAGAAGCAGGCGACGACACGCCAGGAGTGTTGTGAAATATTACATTCGACATGTTATGTAGCCTTAGGCTAGGATATATCACGTTCTAGACGTATATAATGTTCCCACCGAGAAGTACGGGCGGACACGCCAGGAATGTTGTCAACTATAACATTCGAGATGTTAGGTTGCCTTAGGCTAGGATATATACCGTTATAAATGTATATAATGTTCTCACCGAAAAATAGGGGCCGACGCGTCGGGAATGTTGTAAAATATTACACCCGAGGTGTTAGGTTCCCTTAGGTTAGGATATACAACGTTATAGATGTATATAATGACCCCATCCAGAAGTAGGCGACGACACACCACGAATGCTGTAAAATATTACATCCCAAATGTTAAGTTGCGTTAGGTTAAGATATACAACAATATAGACGTATATAATGTCCCCATCGAGAAGCAGTAGACGACACGCCAGGAATGTTGTAAAATATTACATTCGACATGATAGGTCGCCTTAGGCTAGGATATATAACGTTATAGACGCATATAATGTTCCCACCGAAAAATAGGGGCCGACGCGTCAGGAATGTTGTAAAATATTACACCCGAGATGTTATGTTCCCTTAGGATAGGATATACAACGTTATAGACGTATAGTATGTTCCCACCGAGATGTAGGAACCGACATGCCAGGAATGTTGTAAAATATTACATCCGAGATGTTAGGTTGCCTTAGGTTAGGATATATAATGTTATAGACGTATATAATGTCCCCATCCAGACGTAGGCTACGACACGCCAGGAATATTACATCCCAGATGTTAGGTTGCGTTAGGTTAGGATACGCAACGTTATAGACGTATATAATATTCCCATCGAGAAGCAGGCGACGACACGCCAGGAATGATGTAAAATATTACATTCGATATGTTAGGTCGCCTTAGGCTAGGATATATAACGTTATAGACGTATACAATGTTCCCACCGAGAAGTACGGACCTACACGCCAGGAATGTTGTCAACTATAACATCCGAGGTGTTAGGTTGCCTTAGGTTAGGATATATATCGTTATAGACGTATATAATGTTCCCACCGAGACGTAGGCACCGACATGCAAGGAATGTTGTAAAATATTACATCCCAAATGTTAGGTTGCGTTAGGTTAGGACATACAACGTTATAGACGTATATAATCTCCCCATCGAGAAGCAGGCGACGACACGCCAGAATGTTGTAAAATATTACATCCGAGATGTTAGGTTGCCTTAGGTTACGATATACAATGTTATAGATGTATATAATGTCCCCATCGAGAAGTAGGCGACGACACGCCAGGAATGTTGTAAAATATTATATCCGAGATGTTAGGTTGCCTTGGGCTAGGATATATATCGTTATAGACGTATACAATGTTTCCACCGAGAAGTAGGGACCGATATGCCAGGAATGTTGTAAAATATTACATCCGAGATGTTAGGTTGCCTTAGGTTATGATATATAACGTTATAGACGTATATAATATTCCCACCGAGAAGTAGGGACCGACATGCCAGGAATGTTGTCAACTATTACATCCGAGGTGTTAGGTTGCCTTAGGTTAGGATATATATCGTTATAGACGTATATAATGTTCCCACCGAGAAGTACGGGCGGACACGCCAGGAATGTTGTCAACTATTACATCCGAGATGTTAGGTTGCCTTAGGTTAGGATATATAACGTTATAGACGTATATAATCTCCCCATCCAGAAGTAGGCGACGACACGCCAGGAATATTACATCCCAGATGTTAGGTTGCGTTAGGTTAGGATACACAACGTTATAGACGTATATAATGTTCCCATCGAGAAGCAGGCAACGACACGCCAGGAATGATGTAAAATATTACATTCGACATGTTAGGTTGCCTTAGGCTAGGATATATATCGTTATAGACGTATGCAATGTTTCCACCGAGAAGTAGGGACCGATATGCCAGGAATGTTGTAAAATATTCCATCCGAGATGTTAGGTTGCCTTGGGTTAGGATATACAATGTTATAGATGTATATAATGTCCCCATCGAGAAGTAGGCGACGACACGCCAGGAATGTTGTAAAATATTACATTCGACATGTTAGGTTGCCTTAGGCTAGGATATATAACGTTATAGACGTATATAATGTCCCCATCGAGAAGTAGGCGACGACACGCCAGGAATGTTGTAAAATATTACATGCGAGATGTTAGGTTGCCTTAGGCTAGGATATATATCGTTATAGACGTATACAATGTTTCCACCGAGAAGTAGGGACCGATATGCCAGGAATGTTGTAAAATATTACATCCCAGATGTTCGGTTGCCTTAGGTTATGATATATAACGTTATAGACGTATATAATGTTCCCATCGAGAAGCAGGCGACGACACGCCAGGAATGATGTAAAATATTACATTCGACATGTTAGGTTGCCTTAGGCTAGGATATATATCGTTATAGACGTATGCAATGTTTCCACCGAGAAGTAGGGACCGATATGCCAGGAACGTTGTATAATATTCCATCCGAGATGTTAGGTTGCCTTAGGCTAGGATATATATTGTTATAGACGTATACAATGTTCCCACCGAGAAGTACGGGCCTACACGCCAGGAATGTTGTCAACTATTACATCCGAGGTGTTAGGTTGCCTTAGGTTAGGATATATATCGTTATAGACGTATATCATGTTCCCACCGAGACGTAGGCACCGACATGCAAGGAATGTTGTAAAATATTACATCCCAAATGTTGGGTTGCGTTAGGTTAGGATATACAACGTTATAGACGTATATAATCTCCCCATCGAGAAGCAGGCGACGACACGACAGGAATGTTGTAAAATATTACATTCGACATGTTAGGTTGCCTTAGGCTAGCATATATAACGTTATAGCCGTATATAATGTTCCCACCGAAAAATAGGGCCCGACGTGTCAGGAATGTTGTAAAAGTTTACGCCCGAGATGTTAGGTTCCCTTAGGTTAGGATATACAACGTTATAGACGTATAGTATGTTCCCACCGAGATGTAGGAACCGACATGCCAGGAATGTGGTAAAATATTACATCCGAGATGTTAGGTTGCTTTAGGTTAGGATATACAACGATATAGATGTATATAATATCCCCATCCAGAAGTAGGCGACGACACGCCACGAATGTTGTAAAATATTACATCCCAGATGTTAGGTTGCGTTAGGTTAGGATATACAACGTTATAGACGTATATAATGTCGCCATCGAGAAGCAGGCGACGACACGCCAGGAATGTTGTAAAATCTTACATTCGACATGTTAGGTTGACTTAGGCTAGGATATATAACGTTATAGACGTATGTAATGTTACCACCGAGAAGTACGGGCCGAAACGCCAGGAATGTTATCAACTATTACATCCGACATGTTAGGTCGCCTTAGGCTAGGATATATAACGTTATAGACGTATATAATGTTCCCACCGAGAAATAGGGGCCAACGCGTCAGGAATGTTGTAAAATATTACATCCGAGATGTTAGGCTGCCTTAGGTTAGGATATACAAAGTTATAGATGTATATAATGTTCCCACCGAAAAATAGGGGCCGACGCGTCAGGAATGTTGTAAAATATTACATTCGACATGTTAGGTGGCCTTAGGCTAGGATATATAACGTTATAGACGTATATAATGTTCCCACCGAGACGTAGGCACCGACATGCAAGGAATGTTGTAAAATATTACATGCCAAATCTTAGGTTGCGTTAGGTTAGGATATACAAAGTTATAGACGTATATAATATCCCCATCGAGAAGCAGGCGACGACACGCCAGAATGTTGTAAAATATTACATTCGACATCTTAGGTTGCCTTAGGCTAGGATATATAGCGTTATAGACGTATATAATGTTCCCACCTAAAAATAGGGGCCGATGAGTCATGAATGTTGTAAAATATTACACCCGAGATGTTATGTTCCCTTAGGTTAGGATATACAACTTTATAGACGTATAGTATGTTCCCACCGAGATGTAGGGTCCGACATGCCAAGAATGTTGTAAAATATTACATCCGAGATGTTAGGTTGCGTTAGGTTAGGATATACAACGTTATAGACGTATATAATGTCCCCATCGAGAAGCAGGCGACGACAGGCCAGGAATGTTGCAAAATATAACATCCGAGATGTTATGTTGCCTTACGTTAGGATATGTAACGTTATAGACGTATATAATGTTCCCACCGAAAAGTAGGAGCCGAAGCGCCAGGAATGTTGCAAAATATTACATCCGAGATGTTAGTTTCCCTTAAGTTTGGATATATATCGTTATAGACGTATATAACGTTCCCACCGAGACGTAGGGACCGACATGCCAGGAATGTTCTAAGATATTACATCCCAGATGTTAGGTTGCGTTAGGTTAGGATATACAACGTTATAGACGTATATAATGTCCCCATCGGGAAGCAGGCGACGACACGCCAGGAATGTTGTAAAATATTACATCCGAGATGTTAGATTGCTTAGGCTAGGATATACAACGTTATAGACGTATATAATGTCCCCATCGAGAAGCAGGCGACGACACGCCAGGAATGTTGTAAAATATAACATCCGAGATGTTATGTTGCCTTACGTTAGGATATGTAACGTTATAGACGTATATAATGTTCCCACCTAAAAGTAGGAGCCCAAGCGCCAGGAATGTTGCAAAATATTAAATCCGAGATGTTAGTTTCCCTTAAGTTTGGATATATATCGTTATAAATGTATATAATGTCCAGATCGAGACGTGGGGACTGACAAGCCAGAATGTTGTAAAGTATTACATCCGAGATGTTAGGTTGCCTTAGGTTAGGATATACAATGTTATAGACGTATATAATGACCCCATCGAGAAGCAGGCGACCACACGACAGGAATGTTGTAAAATATAGCATCCGAGATGTTATGTTGCCTTACGTTAGGATATGTAACGTTATAGACGTATATAATGTTCCCACCGAAAAGTAGGAGCCGAAGCGCCAGATATGTTGTAAAATATGACACCCGAGAAGTTAGTTTCCCTTACGTGTGGATATATATGGTTATAGACGTATATAACGTTCCCTCCGAGACGTAGGGACCGACATGCCAGGAATGTTGGAAAATATTACATCCCAGATGTTAGATTGCGTTAGGTTAGGATATACAACGTTATAGACGTATATAATGTTCGCACCGAGAAGTACGAGCCGACACGCCAGGACTGTTGTAAATTATTACGGTAGAGATTTTAGGTTGCCTTAGGTTATGATATATAACGTTATAGACGTATATAATGTTCCCACCGAGAAATAGGGGCCGACGCGTCAGGAATGTTGTAAAATATTAAACCCGAGATGTTAGGTTGCCTTAGGCTAGGATATATAACGTTATAGACGTATATAATATTCCCACCGAGAAATAGGGGCCGACATGCCAGGAATGTTGTAAAATAATACATCCGAGATGTTATGTTGCCTTACGTTAGGATATGTAACGTTATAGACGTATATAGTGTTCCCACCGAAAAGTAGGAGCCGAAGCGCCAGGAATGTTGTAAAATATTACATCCGAGATGTTAGGTTGCGTTAGGTTAGGATATACAACGTTATAGACGTATATAATGTCCCCATCGAGAAGCAGGCGACGACACGCCAGGAATGATGAAAAATATTATATCCGAGATGTTATGTTGCCTTACGTTAGGATATATAACGTTACAGACGTATATAATGTTCGCACCGAGAAGTACGAGCCGACACGCCAGGAATGTTGTAAAATATTACATCCGAGATGTTAGATTGCTTAGGCTAGGATATACAACGTTATAGACGTATATAATGTCCCCATCGAGAAGCAGGCGACGACACGCCAGGAATGTTGTAAAATATAACATCCGAGATGTTATGTTGCCTTACGTTAGGATGTGTAACGTTATAGACGTATATAATGTTCCCACCGAAAAGTAGGAGCGGAAGCGCCAGGAATGTTGTAAAATATGACACCCGAGAAGTTAGTTTCCCTTAAGTGTGGATATATATGGTTATAGACGTATATAACCTTCCCTCCGAGACGTAGGGACCGACATGCCAGGAATGTTGTAAAATATTACATCCGAGATGTTAGGTTGCTTTAGGTTATGATATATATCGTTATAGACGTATA
This sequence comes from Xylocopa violacea, assembly GCA_963969225.1. Lineage (NCBI taxonomy): Eukaryota > Metazoa > Arthropoda > Insecta > Hymenoptera > Apidae > Xylocopa > Xylocopa violacea. The sequence continues at coordinate 29,548,976 of CAXAJV010000001.1, forward strand.
TAATGTTCCCACCGAGACGTGGGGACCGACATACCAGGGATCTTGTAAAATATTACATCCCAGATGTTAGGTTGCTTTAGGTTAGGATATTCAACGTTATAGACGTATATAATGTCCCCATCGAGAAGCGGGCGACGACCCACCAGGAATGTTGTAAAATATTACATCCGAGATGTTATGTTGCCTTACGACAGGATATATAACGTTACAGACGTATATGATGTTCCCACCGAGAAGTACGCTCTCACACGCCAGAAATGTTGTCAAATATTACATCCGAGATGTCAGGTTGCCTTAGGCTAGTATATATAACGTTGTAGGCGTATATAATGTTACCACCGTGAACTACGGGCCGACACGTCAGGAATGGTGTAAAATATTACATTCGACATGTTAGGTCGCCTTAGGCTAGGATATATATCGCTATAGACGTATATGATATTCCCACCGAGAAGTGCGGGTTAACACGCCAGGAATGTTGTGAAATATTACATCCGAGATGTTAGGTTGCCTTAGGCTAGGATATATAACGTTATAGACGTATATAATGTTCCCACCGAAAAGTAGCAGCCGAAGAGCCAGGAATGTTGTAAAATATTACATCCGAGATGTTAGGTTGCCTTAGGTTAGGATATATATCGTTATAGACGTATATAATGTTCCCACCCAGACGTAGGACCGACATGCCAGGAATGTTTTAAAATATTGCATCCCAGATGTTAGGTTGCGTTAGGTTAGGATATACAACGTTATAGACGTATATAATGTACCCACGGAGACGTAGGGAACGACATGCCAGGAATGTTGTAAAATATTACATCCCAGATGTTAGGTTGCGTTAGGTTAGTATATACAAGGTTATAGGCGTATATAATGTTCCCATCGAGAAGCAGGCGACGACACGCCAGAATGTTGTAAAATATTACACCCGAGATGTTAGGTTCCCTTAGGTTAGGATATATGACGTTATAGATGTACATAATCTTCCCATAGAGAAGTAGGCGACGACACGCCAGGAATGTTGTAAAATATTACATTCTACAAGTTAGGTTGCCTTAGGCTAGGATATATAACGTTATAGACGTATATAACGTTCCCATCGAGAAGTAGGCGACCACACGCCAGGAATGTTGTAAAATATTACACCCGAGATGTTAGGTTCCCTTAGGTTAGGATATATGACGTTATAGATGTATATAATGTCCCCATCCAGAAGTAGGCGACGACACGCCAGGAATGTTGTAAAATATTACATCCCAGATGTTAGGTTGCGTTAGGTTAGAATATACAACGTTATAGACGTATATAATGTCCCCATCGAGAAGCAGGCGACGACACGACAGGAATGTTGTAAAATATTACATTCGACATGTTAGGTCGCCTTATTCTAGGATATATATCGCTATAGACGTATATGATATTCCCACCGAGAAGTGCGGGTTAACACGCCAGGAATGTTGTGAAATATTACATCCGAGATGTTAGGTTGCCTTAGGCTTGGATATATAACGTTATAAACGTATATAATGTTCCCACCGAAAAGTAGCAGCCTAAGCGCCAGGAATGTTGTAAAATATTACATCCGAGATGTTAGGTTGCCTTAGGTTAGGATATACAACGTTATAGACGTATATAATATCCCCATCGAGAAGTAGGCGACGACACGCCAGGAATATTGTAAAATATTACATTCGACATGTTAGGTTGCCTTAGGCTAGAATATATATCGTTATAGACGTATATAATGTTCCCACCGAGAAGTAGGGACCGACATGCCAGGAATGTTGTAAAATATTACATCCCAGATGTTAGGTTGCGTTAGGTTAGTATATACAAGGTTATAGACGTATATAATGTCCCCGTCGAGAAGTAGGCGACGACACGCCAGAATGTTGTAAAATATTACATCCGAGATGTTAGGTTGCCTTAGGTTAGGATATACAACGTTATAGATGTATATAATGTCCCCAACGAGAAGTAGGCGACGACAGGCCAGGAATGTTGTAAAATATTACACCCGAGATGTTAGGTTCCCTTAGGTTAGGATATATGACGTTATAGATGTATATAATGTCCCCATCCAGAAGTAGGCGACGACACGCCAGGAATGTTGTAAAATATTACATCCCAGGTGTTAGGTTGCGTTAGGTTAGAATATACAACGTTATAGAAGTATATAATGTCTCCATCGAGAAGCAGGCGACGACACGACAGGAATGTTGTAAAATATTACATTCGATATGTTAGGTTGCCTTAGGCTAGTATATATATCGTTATAGACGTATACAATGTTCCCACCGAGAAGTAGGGCCCGACATGCCAGGAATGTTGTAAAATATTACATCCCAGATGTTAGGTTGCGTTAGCTTAGAATATACAACGTTATAGACGTATATAATGTCCCCATCGAGAAGCAGGCGACGACACGACAGGAATGTTGTAAAATATTACATTCGACATGTTAGGTTGCCTTAGGCTAGGATATATATCGTTATAGACGTATACAATGTTCCCACCGAGAAGTAGGGCCCGACATGCCAGGAATGTTGTAAAATATTACATCCGAGATGTTAGGTTGCGTTAGGTTAGGATATACAACGTTATAGATGTATATAATGTCCCCATCGAGAAGTAGGCGACGACACGCCAGGAATGTTGTAAAATATTACACCCGAGATGTTAGGTTCCCTTAGGTTAGGATATATATCGTTATAGACGTATACATTGTTTCCACCGAGAAGTAGGGACCGACATGCCAGGAATGTTGTAAAATATTACATTTGACATGTTAGGTTGCCTTGGGCTAGAATATATATCGTTATAGGCGTATACAATGTTCCCACCGAGAAGTAGGGACCGACATGCCGGGAATGTTGTAAAATATTACATCCGAGATGTTAGGTTGCCTTAGGTTAGGATATACAACGTTATAGATGTATATAATGTCCCCATCGAGAAGTAGGCGACGACACGCCGGGAATGTTGTAAAATATTACATCCGAGATGTTAGGTTGCATTAGGTTAGGATATATAATGTTATAGACGTATATAATGTTACCATAGAGAACTAGGCACTTGCATGCCAGGAATGTTGTAAATTATTACGGTAGAGATGATAGGTTGCCTTAGTTTAGGATATATTACGTTATTGACTTATATAATGTTCCCACCGTAAGTAGGGGCCGACGCGCCAGGAATGTTGTAAAATATTACATTCGACATGTTAGGTTGCCTTAAGCTAGGATATGTAGCTTTATAGACGTATATAATATTCCCACCGAGAAGTAGGTGCCGAAGCGCCAGGATTGTTGTAAAATATTACATTCGACACGCTAGCTTGTCTTAGTCTAGGATATATAGCGTTATAGACGTATATAATGTTCCCACCGAGAAGTAGGGGCCAGCGCGCCAGGAATGTAGTAAAATATTACATCTTAGGTGTTAGGTTGCCTTAGGCTAGGATATATAACGTTATAGATGAATATACTGTTCCCACCGAGAAGTAGGAGCCGACATGTCAGGAATGTTGTAAAATATTACAATCGACATGTTAGGATTGCCTTAGGCTAGGATATATAACGTTATAGACGTATATATTGTTCCCACCGAGAAGTGGGGGCCGACTAGCCAGGAATGTTATAAAATATTACATTCGAAAGATTAGGTTCCCTTAGGTTAGGATATATGACGTTATAGATGTATATAATGTCCCCATCCAGAAGTAGGCGACGACACGCCAGGAATGTTGTAAAATATTACATCCCAGATGTTAGGTTGCTTTAGGTTAGGATATTCAACGTTATAGACGTATATAATGTCCCCATCGAGAAGCCGGCGACGACACGACAGGAATGTTGTAAAATATTACATTCGACATGTTAGGTCGCCTTAGGCTAGGATATATATCGCTATAGACGTATATGATATTCCCACCGAGAAGTGCGGGTTAACACGCCAGGAATGTTGTGAAATATTACATCCGAGATGTTAGGTTGCCTTAGGCTTGGATATATAACGTTATAAACGTATATAATGTTCCCACCGAAAAGTAGCAGCCGAAGCGCCAGGAATGTTGTAAAATATTACATCCGAGATGTTAGGTTGCCTTAGGTTAGGATATATATCGTTATGGACGTATATAATTTTCCCACCGAGACGTAGGGACCGACATGCCAGGAATGTTTTAAAATATTACATCCCAGATGTTAGGTTGCGTTAGGTTAGGATATACAACGTTATAGACGTATATAATGTACCCACGGAGACGTAGGGACCGACATGCCAGGAATGCTGTAAAATATTACATCCCAGATGTTAGGTTGCCTTAGGTTAGGATATACAACGTTATAGACGTATATAATATCCCCATCGAGAAGTAGGCGACGACATGCCAGGAATGTTGTAAAATATTACATTTGACATGTTAGGTTGCCTTGGGCTAGAATATATATCGTTATAGACGTATACAATGTTCCCACCGGGAAGTAGGGACCGACATGCCAGGAATGTTGTAAAATATTACATCCGAGATGTTAGGTTGCCTTAGGTTAGGATATACAACGTTATAGATGTATATAATGTCCCCATCGAGAAGTAGGCGACGACACGCCAGGAATGTTGTAAAATAGTACATCCGAGATGTTATGTTGCCTTACGACAGGATATATAACGTTACAGACCTATATGATGTTCCCACCGAGAAGTACGCGCTCAAACGCCAGAAATGTTGTCAAATATTACATCCGAGATGTCACGTTGCCTTAGGCTAGTATATATAACGTTGTAAGCGTATATAATGTTACCACCGTGAACTAAGGGCCGACACGTCAGGAATGATGTAAAATATTAGATTCGACATGTTAGGTCGCCTTAGGCTAGGATATATATCGCTATAAACGTATATGATATTCCCACCGAGAAGTGCGGGTTAACACGCCAGGAATGTTGTAAAATATTACATTCGACATGTTAGGTTGCCTTAAGCTAGGATATATAGCTTTATAGACGTATATACTGTTCCCACCGAGAAGTAGGTGCCGCCGCGCCAGGAATGTAGTAAAATATTACATCCGAGATGTTAGGTTGCATTAGGTTAGGATATATAACGTTATAGACGTATATAATGTTACCATAGAGAACTAGGCACTTGGATGCCAGAAATGTTGTAAATTATTACGGTAGAGATGATAGGTTGCCTTAGTTTAGGATATATTACGTTATTGACTTATATAATGTTCCTACCGAGAAGTACGGGCCAACCCGCCAGGTATTTTGGAAAATACTACTTCCGAGATGTTAGGTTGCCTTAGGTGAGGATATATAATGTTATAGACGTATATGATGTCCGCACCGTGACGTACGGGGCGACACGAACGGAATTCTGTGAAACATTACCAGCGAGGGTCTAGATGGGTTAGGTTAGGTTATATTACGATATAGACTTATATAATGTTCCCACCGAGAAGCAGGTTCAGCTCGCCAGGAATGTTGTAAAATACTACATCCGAGATGTTAGGTTGCCTTAGGTTATGATATATAACGTTATAGACGTATATAAAGTCCCCAGCGAGAAGTGTGAGCCAACACGACCGGGATTCTGTAAAACATTATCACCGAAGGGCAAAATGGGTTAGGTCAGGTTATATTGCGATATAGACGTATATAATGTTCCCACCGAGAAGTAGGTTCCGCCCCGCCAGGAGTGTTGTAAAATACTACATCCGAGATGTTAGGTTGCCTTAGGTTAGGAAATATATCGTTATAGACGCATACAATGTCCCCACCGAGACGTACGGGACGACACGAACTGGATACTGTAAAGCATTACCAGCGAGGGGCTAGATGGGTTAGGTTAGGTTATACTACGTTGTAGACCTATATAATGTTCCCACCGAGAAGTAGGGGCTGACCCGCCAGGAATGTTGTAAAATACTACATCCGAGATGTTAGGTTGCCTTAGGTTAGGATATATAACGTTCTAGACGCATATAATGTCCCCACCGAGAAGTACGGGCCGACACGACCGGGATTCTGTAAAACATTACCAGGGAGGGGCTAGATGGGTTAGGTTAGGTTATATTACGTTATAGACGTATATAATGTTCCCACCGAGAAGTAGGGCCCGACCCGCCAGGTATTTTCGAAAATACTATATCCGAGATGTTAGGTTGCCTTAGGTTAGCATATATAACGTTATAGACGTATATAATGTCCGCACCGTGACGTACGGGGCGACACGAACGGGATTCTGTGAAACAATACCAGCGAGGGTATAGATGGGTTAGGTTAGGTTATATTGCGATATAGACTTATATAATATCCCTACCGAGAAGTGGGGCCGACCCGCCAGGAATGTTATGAAATACTACATTCGAGATGTTAGGTTGCCCTCGGGTGGGATATACAATGTTATAGACGTATATAATGTCCCCACCGAGAAGTATGAACCAACCCGAACGGGATTCTGTAAAACATTACCGCCGAGGGGCTAGATGGGTTAGATTAGGTTATATTACGTTATGGACGTATATAATGTTCCCACCGAGAAGTAGGGGCCGACCCGCCAGGAATGTCGTAAAATACTACATCCGAGATGTTAGGTTGCCTTATGTTAGGATATATAACGTTCTAGACGCATATAATGTCCCCACTGAAAAGTACGGGCCGACACGCCCGGGATTCTGTAAAACATTACCAGCGAGAGGCTAGATGGGGTAGGTTAGGTTATATTACGTTATAGACGTATATAATGTTCCCAACGAGAAGTAGGGGCCGACACGCCAGTAATTTTGGAAATTACTACATCCGAGATGTTAGATAGCCTTAGGTTAGGATATATATCGTTATAGACGCATACAATGTTCCCACCGAGACGCACGGGACGACACGAACTGGATTCTGTATAACATTACCAGCGAGGGGCCAAATGGGTTAGGTTAGGTTATATTGCGATATAGACTTATATAATGTTCCCACCGAGAAGTAGGTACCGCCACGCCAGGAATGTTGTAAAATACTACATCCGAGATGTTAGGTTGCCTTAGGTTAGGATATATAACGTTATAGACGCATACAATGTCCCCACCGAGACGTACGGGACGACACGAACGGGATTCTGTAAAACATTACCGCCGAGGGGCTAGATAGGTTATTTTAGGTTATATTACGTTATCGACTTATATAATGTTCCCACCGAGAAGTAGGTTCAGCCCGCCAGGAATGTTGTAAAATACTACATCCGAGATGTTAGGTTGCCTTAGGTTAGGATATATAACGTTATAGACGCATACAATGTTCCCACCGAGACGTACGGGACGACACGAACTGGATTCTGAAAAACATTACCAGCGAGGGGCTAGATGGGTTAGGTTAGGTTATATTACGTTATAGACGTATATAATGTTCCCAGCGAGAAGTAGGGGCCGACCCGCCAGGTATTTTGGAAAATACTATTTCCGAGATGTTAAGTTGCCTTTGGTTAGCATATATAACGTTATAGACGCATACAATGTCCCCACCGAGACGTACGGGACGACACGAACTGGATTCTGTAAAACATTACCAGCGATGGCCTAGATGGGTTAGGTTAGGTAATATTACGTTGTAGACGTACATAATGTACCCAACGAGAAGTAGGGGCCGACACGCCAGGAATGTTGTAAAATACTACATCCGAGATGTTAGGTTGCCTTAGGTTAGCATATATAACGTTATAGACGTATATAATGTCCGCACCGTGACGTTCGGGGCGACACGAACGGGATTCTGTGAAACATTACCAGCGAGGGTATAGATGGGTTAGGTTAGGTTATATTGCGATATAGACTTATATAATGTCCCTACCGAGAAGTGGGGCCGACCCGCCAGGAATGTTGTGAAATACTACATTCGAGATGTTAGGTTGCCCTCGTGTGGGATATACAATGTCATAGACGTATATAATGTCCCCACCGAGAAGTATGAACCAACCCGAACGGGATTCTGTAAAACATTACCAGCGGGGGGCTAGATGGGTTAGGTTAGGTAATATTACGATATGGACGTATATAATGTGCCCACCGAGAAGTAGGGGCCGACACGCCTGGAATGTTGTAAAATACTACATTCGAGATGTTAAGTTGCCTTAGGTTAGGATATATAACGTTATAGACATATATACTGTCCCCACCGAGAAGTACGGGACGACACGAACTGGATTCTGTAAAACATTACCAGCGAGGGGCTAGATGGGTTAGGTTAGGTAATATTGCGATATAGACGTATATAATGTGTCCACCGAGAAGTAGGGGCCGACCCGCCTGGAATGTTGTAAAATACTACATTCGAGACGTTAGGTTGCCTTAGGTTAGGATATATAACGTTATAGACTTATATAATGTCCGCACCGAGACGTACGGGACGACACGAACGGGATTCTGTAAAACATTACCGCCGAGGGGCTAGATGGGTTAGGTTAGGTTATATTACGTTATAGACGTATATAATGTTCCCACCGAGAAGTAGGGGCCAACCCGCCAGGTATTTTGGAAAATACTACATCCGAGATGTTAGGTTTCCTTAGGTGAGGATGTATAATGTTATAGACGTATATAATGTCCGCACCGTGACTTACGGGGCGACACGAACTGAATTCTGTGAAACATTACCAGCGAGGGTCTAGATGGGTTAGGTTAGGTTATATTACGATATAGACTTATATAATGTTCCCACCGAGAAGCAGGTTCAGCTCGCCAGGAATGTTGTAAGATACTACATCCGAGATGTTAGGTTGCCTTAGGTTATGATATATAACGTTATAGACGTATATAAAGTCCCCAGCGAGAAGTATGAGCCAACACGACCGGGATTCTGTAAAACATTATCACCGAAGGCCAAAATGGGTTAGGTCAGGTTATATTGCGATATAGACGTATATAATGTTCCCACCGAGAAGTAGGTTCCGCCCCGCCAGGAGTGTTGTAAAACACTACATCCGAGATGTTAGGTTGCCTTAGGTTAGGATATATATCGTTATAGACGCATACAATGTCCCCACCGAGACGTACGGGACGACACGAACTGGATACTGTAAAGCATTACCAGCGAGGGGCTAGATGGGTTAGGTTAGGTTATACTACGTTGTAGACCTATATAATGTTCCCACCGAGAAGTAGGGGCCGACCCGCCAGGAATGTTGTAAAATACTACATCCGAGATGCTAGGTTGCCTTAGGTGAGGATATATAATGTTGTAGACGTATATGATGTCCGCACCGTGACGTACGGGGCGACACGAACGGAATTCTGTGAAACATTACCAGCGAGGGTCTAGATGGGTTAGGTTAGGTTATATTACGATATAGACTTATATAATGTTCCCACCGAGAAGTAGGTTCAGCCCGCCAGGAATGTTGTAAAATACTACATCCGAGATGTTAGGTTGCCTTAGGTTAGGATATATAACGTTATAGACGCATACAATGTTCCCACCGAGACGTACGGGACGACACGAACTGGATTCTGTAAAACATTACCAGCGAGGGCCTAGATGGGTTTGGTTAGGTAATATTATGTTGTAGACGTACATAATGTACCCAACGAGAAGTAGGGGCCGACACGCCAGTAATTTTGGAAATTACTACATCCGAGATGTTAGATAGCCTTAGGTTAGGATATATAACGTTATAGACGCATACAATGTTCCCACCGAGACGCACGGGACGACACGAACTGGATTCTGTATAACATTACCAGCGAGGGGCTAAATGGGTTAGGTTAGGTTATATTGCGATATAGACGTATATAATGTGTCCACCGAGAAGTAGGTGCCGACCCGCCTGGAATGTTGTAAAATACTACATTCGAGATGTTAGGTTGCCTTAGGTTAGGATATATAACGTTATAGACTTATATAATGTCCGCACCGAGACGTACGGGACGACACGAACGGGATTCTGTAAAACATTACCGCCGAGGGGCTAGATGGGTTAGGTTAGGTTATATTACGTTATAGACGTATATAATGTTCCTACCGAGAAGTAGGGGCAAACCCGCCAGGTATTTTGGAAAATACTACATCCGAGATGTTAGGTTGCCTTGGGTGAGGATATATAATGTTATAGACGTATATGATGTCCGCACCGTGACGTACGGGGCGACACGAACGGAATTCTGTGAAACATTACCAGCGAGGGTCTAGATGGGTTAGGTTAGGTTATATTACGATATAGACTTATATAATGTTCCCACCGAGAAGTAGGTTCAGCCCGCCAGGAATGTTGTAAAATACTACATCCGAGATGTTAGGTTGCCTTAGGTTAGGATATATAACGTTATAGACGTATCTAATGTCCCCAACGAGCAGTATGAGCCAACACGACCGGGATTCTGTAAAACATAATCACCGAAGTGCAAAATGGGTTTAGGTTAGGTTATATTACGATATAGATGTATATTATGTGCCCACCGAGAAGTAGGGGCCGACACGCCTGGAATGTTGTAAAATACTACATTCGAGATGTTAAGTTGCCTTAGGTTAGGATATATAATGTTATAGACTTATATAATGTCCGCACCGAGACTTACGGGACGACACGAACGGGATTCTGTAAAACATTACCGCCGAGGGGCTAGATAGGTTATTTTAGGTTATATTACGTTATCGACTTATATAATGTTCCCACCGAGAAGTAGATTCAGCCCGCCAGGAATGTTGTACAATACTACATCTGAGATGTTAGGTTTCCATAGGTTAGGATATATAACGTTATAGACGCATACAATGTTCCCACCGAGAAGTACGGGCCGACACGACCGGGATTCTGTAAAACATTGCCAGCGAGGGGCTAGATGGGTTACGTTAGGTTATATTACGTTATAGACGTATATAATGATCCCACCGAGAAGTAGGGGCCAACCCGCCAGGTATTTTGGAAAATACTACATCCGAGATGTTAGGTTGCCTTAGGTGAGGATATATAATGTTATAGACGTATATAATGTCCGCACCGTGACTTACGGGGCGACACGAACTGAATTCTGTGAAACATTACCAGCGAGGGTCTAGATGGGTTAGGTTAGGTAATATTATGTTGTAGACGTACATAATGTACCCAACGAGAAGTAGGTGCCGACCCGCCTGGAATGTTGTAAAACACTACGTTAGAGATGTTATGTTGCGTTAGGTTAGGGTATATAACGTTATAGACGTATATAATGACCGCACCGTGACGTACGGCGGACACGAACGGGATTCTGTGAAACATTACCAGCGAGGGTCTAGATGGGTTAGGTTAGGTTATATTACGATATAGACTTATATAATGTTCCCACCGAGAAGTAGGTACCGCCACGCCAGGAATGTTGTAAAATACTACATACGAGATATTAGGTTGCCTTAGGTTAGGATATATAACGTTATAGACGCATACAATGTCCCCACCGAGACGTACGGGACGACACGAACTGGATTCTGTAAAACATTACCAGCGAGGGCCTAGATGGGTTAGGTTAGGTTATATTTCGTTGTAGACGTATATAATGTACCCAACGAGAATTAGGGGCCGACCCAAGTGGAATGTCGTAAAATACTACATTCGAGATGTTAGGTTGCCTTAGGTTAGGATATATAACGTTATAGACTTATATAATGTCCGCACCGAGACGTACGGGACGACACGAACGGGATTCTGTAAAATATTACCGCCGAGGGGCTAGATGGGTTAGGTTAGGTTATATTACGATATAGACTTATATAATGTTCCCACCGAGAAGTAGGTTCAGCCCGCCAGGAATGTTGTAAAATACTACATCCGAGATGTTAGGTTGCCTTAGGTTAGGATATATAACGTTATAGACGTATATAATGACCGCACCGTGACGTACGGCGGACACGAACGGGATTCTGTGAAACATTACCAGCGAGGGTCTAGATGGGTTAGGTTAGGTTATATTGCGATATAGACTTATATAATGTCCCTACCGAGAAGTGGGGCCGACCCGCCAGGAATGTTGTGAAATACCACATTCGAGATGTTAGGTTGCCTTCGGGTGGGATATACAATGTTATAGACGTATATAATGTCCCCACCGGGAAGTATGAACCAACCCGAACGGGATTCTGTAAGACATTACCGCCGAGGGGCTAGATGGGTTAGATTAGGTTATATTACGCTATGGACGTATATAATGTTCCCACCGAGAAGTAGGGTCCAACCCGCCAGGAATGTTGTAAAATACTACATCCGAGATGTTAGGTTGTCTTAGGTTAGGATATATAACGTTCTAGACGCATATAATGTCCCCACCGAGAAGTACGGGCCGACACGACCGGGATTCTGTAAAACATTGCCAGCGAGGGGCTAGATGGGTTAGGTTAGGTTATATTACGTTATAGACGTATATAATGTTCCCACAGAAAACTAGGGGCCATCCCGCCAGGTATTTTGGAAAATACTATATCCGAGATGTTAGGTTGCCTTTGGTTAGCATATATAACGTTATAGACGCATACAATGTCCCCACCGAGACGTACGGGACGACACGAACTGGATTCTGTAAAACCTTACCAGCGAGGACCTAGATGGGTTAGGTTAGGTAATATTATGTTGTAGACGTACATAATGTATCCAACGAGAAGTAGGGGCCGACACGCCAGTAATTTTGGAAATTACTACATCCGAGATGTTAGATAGGCTTAGGTTAGGATATATAACGTTATAGACGCATACAATGTTCCCACCGAGACGCACGGGACGACACGAACTGGATTCTGTATAACATTACCAGCGAGGGGCTAAGTGGGTTAGGTTAGGTTATATTGCGATATAGACGTATATAATGTGTCCACCGAGAAGTAGGTGCCGACCCGCCTGGAATGTTGTAAAACACTACGTTAGAGATGTTAGGTTGCGTTAGGTTAGGGTATATAACGTTATAGACGTATATAATGACCGCACCGTGACGTACGGCGGACACGAACGGGATTCTGTGAAACATTACCAGCGAGGGTCTAGATGGGTTAGGTTAGGTTATATTACGATATAGACTTATATAATGTTCCCACCGAGAAGCAGGTACCGCCACGCCAGGAATGTTGTAAAATACTACATCCGATATGTTAGGTTGCCTTAGGTTAGGATATACAACGTTATAGATGTATATAATGTCCCCATCGAGAAGTAGGCAACGACACGCCAGGAATGTTGTAAAATATTACACCCGAGATGTTAGGTTCCCTTAGGCTAGGATATATGACGTTATAGATGTATATAATGTCCCCATCCAGAAGTAGGCGACGACACGCCAGGAATGTTGTAAAATATTACATCCCAGATGTTAGGTTGCGTTAGGTTAGAATATACAACGTTATAGACGTATATAATGTACCCATCGAGAAGCAGGCGACGACACGACAGGAATGTTGTAAAATATTACATTCGACATGTTAGGTTGCCTTAGGCTAGGATATATATCGTTATAGACGTATACAATGTTCCCACCGAGAAGTAGGGCCCGACATGGCAGGAATGTTGTAAAATATTACATCCGAGATGTAAGGTTCCCTTAGATTAGGATATATATCGTTATAGACGTATATAACGTTCCCACCGAGACGTAGGGAACGACATGCCAGGAATGTTGTAAAATATTACATCCCAGATGTTAGGTTGCATTAGGTTAGGATATACAACTTTATAGACGTATATAAAGTCCCCATCGAGAAGCAGGCGAGGACTCGGCAGGAATGTTGTAAAATATAACATCCGAGATGTTATGTTGCCATACGTTAGGATATGTAACGTTATAGACGTATATAATGTTCCCACCGAAAAGTAGCAGCCGAAGCGCCAGGAATGTTGTAAAATATTACATCCGAGATGTTAGGTTGCCTTAGGTTAGGATATATATCGTTATAGACGTATATAATGTTCCCACCGAGACGTAGGGACCGACATGCCAGGAATGTTGTAAAATATTACATCCGAGATGCTAGGTTGCTTTAGGTTATGATTTATATCGTTATAGACGTATATAATGTTCCCACCGAGACGTGGGGACCGACATGCCAGGGATCTTGTAAAATATTACATCCGAGATGTTGGGTTGCCTTAGGTTAGGATATACAACGTTATAGATGTATATAATGTTCGCATAGAGAAGTAGGCGACGACACGCCAGGAATGTTGTAAAATATTACATTCTACAAGTTAGGTTGCCTTAGGCTAGGATATATAACGTTATAGACGTATATAATGTTCCCACCGAGAAATAGGGACTGACGCGTCAGGGATGTTCTAAAATATTACACCCGAGATGTTAGGCTCCCTTAGGTTAGGAAATACAACGCTATAGACGTATGGAATGTCCCCATCGAGAAGCAGGCGACGACACGACAGGAATGTTGTAAAATATTACATTCGACATGTTAGGTTGCGTTAGGCTAGGATATATATCGTTATAGACGTATACAATGTTCCCACCGAGAAGTAGGGCCCGACATGCCAGGAATGTTGTAAAATATTACACCCGAGATGTTAGGTTCCCTTAGGTTAGGATATATGACGTTATAGATGTATATAATGTCCCCATCCAGAAGTAGGCGACGACACGCCAGGAATGTTGTAAAATATTACATCCCTGATGTTAGGTTGCGTTAGGTTAGTATATACAAGGTTATAGACGTATATAATGTCTCCATGGAGAAGCAGGCGACGACACGCCAGAATGTTGTAAAATATTACATCCGATATGTTAGGTTGCCTTAGGTTAGGATATACAACGTTATAGATGTATATTATGTCCCCATCGAGAAGTACGCAACGACACGCCAGGAATGTTGTAAAATATTACACCCGAGATGTTAGGTTCCCTTAGGCTAGGATATATGACGTTATAGATGTATATAATGTCCCCATCGAGAAGTACGCAACGACACGCCAGGAATGTTGTAAAATATTACATCCCAGATGTTAGGTTGCGTTAGGTTAGAATATACAACGTTATAGCCGTATATAATGTCCCCATCGAGAAGCGGGCGACGACCCACCAGGAATGTTGTAAAATATTACATCCGAGATGTTATGTTGCCTTACGACAGGATATATAACGTTACAGACGTATATGATGTTCCCACTGAGAAGTACACGCTCACACGCCAGAAATGTTGTCAAATATTACATCCGAGATGTCAGGTTGCCTTAGGCTAGTGTATATAACGTTGTAGGCGTATATAATGTTACCACCGTGAACTACGGGCCGACACGTCAGGAATGATGTAAAACATTACATTTGACATGTTAGGTCGCCCTAGGCTAGGATATATATCGCTATAGACGTATATGATATTCCCACCGAGAAATAGCGGCCGACGCGTCAGGAATGTTGTAAAATATTACACCCGAGATGTTAGGTTCCCTTAGGTTAGGATATATGACGTTATAGATGTATATAATGTCCCCATCCAGAAGTAGGCGACGACACGCCAGGAATGTTGTAAAATATTACATCCCAGAAGTTAGGTTGCCTTAGGCTAGAATATAAAACGTTATAGACGTATATAATGTCCCCATCGAGAAGCAGGCGACGACACGACAGGAATGTTGTAAAATATTACATTCGACATGTTAGGTTGCCTTAGGCTAGGATATATATCGTTATAGACGTATACAAGTTCCCACCGAGAAGTAGGGACCGACATGACAGGAATGTTTTAAAATATTACATCCCAGATGTTAGGTTGCGTTAGGTTAGGATATACAACGTTATAGACGTATATAATGTACCCACGGAGACGTAGGGACCGACATGCCAGGAATGTTGTAAAATATTACATCCCAGATGTTAGGTTGCGTTAGGTTAGTATATACAAGGTTATAGACGTACATAAAGTCCCCATCGAGAAGCAGGCGACGACACGCCAGGAATGTTGTAAAATATAACATCCGAGATGTTATGTTGCCATACGTTAGGATATGTAACGTTATAGACGTATATAATGTTCCCACCGAAAAGTAGCAGCCGAAGCGCCAGGAATGTTGTAAAATATTACATCCGAGATGTTAGGTTGCCTTAGGTTAGGATATATATCGTTATAGACGTATATAATGTTCCCACCGAGACGTAGGGACCGACATGCCAGGAATGTTTTAAAATATTACATCCCAGATGTTAGGTTGCGTTAGGTTAGGATATACAAGGTTATAGACGTGTACAATGTACCCACGGAGACGTAGGGACCGACATGCCAGGAATGTTGTAAAATATTACATCCCAGATGTTAGGTTGCGTTAGGTTAGTATATACAAGGTTATAGATGTATACAATGTTCCCACCGAGAAGTAGGGACCGACATGCTAGGAATGTTGTAAAATATTACATCCGAGATGTTAGGTTGCCTTAGGTTAGGATATACAACGTTATAGACGTATATAATGTCCCCATCGAGAAGTAGGCGACGACACGCCAGGAATGTTGTAAAATATTACACCCGAGATGTTAGGTTCCCTTAGGTTAGCATATATGACGTTATAGATGTATATAATGTCCCCATCCAGAAGTAGGCGACGACACGCCAGGAATGTTGTAAAATATAACATCCCGGATGTTAGGTTGCTTTAGGTTAGGATATTCAACGTTATAGACGTATATAATGTCCCCATCGAGAAGCGGGCGACGACCCACCAGGAATGTTGTAAAATATTACATCCGAGATGTTATGTTGCCTTACGACAGGATATATAACGTTACAGACGTATATGATGTTCCCACCGAGAAGTACACGCTCACACGCCAGAAATGTTGTCAAATATTACATCCGAGATGTCAGGTTGCCTTAGGCTAGTGTATATAACGTTGTAGGCGTATATAATGTTACCACCGTGAACTACGGGCCGACACGTCAGGAATGATGTAAAATATTACATTCGACATGTTAGGTCGCCCTAGGCTAGGATATGTATCGCTATAGACGTATATGATATTCCCACCGAGAAATAGCGGCCGACGCGTCAGGAATGTTGTAAAATATTACACCCGAGATGTTAGGTTCCCTTAGGTTAGGATATATGACGTTATAGATGTATATAATGTCCCCATCGAGAAGTAGGCGACGACACGCCAGGAATGTTGTAAAATATTACACCCGAGATGTTAGGTTCCCTTAGGTTAGGATATATGACGTTATAGATGTATATAATGTCCCCATCCAGAAGTAGGCGACGACACGCCAGGAATGTTGTAAAATATAACATCCCAGATGTTAGGTTGCGTTAGGTTAGAATATACAACGTTATAGACGTATATAATGTCCCCATCGAGAAGCAGGCGACGACACGACAGGAATGTTGTAAAATATTACATTCGACATGTTAGGTTGCCTTAGGCTAGAATATATATCGTTATAGACGTATACAATGTTCCCACCGAGAAGTAGGGACCGACATGCCAGGAATGTTGTAAAATATTACATCCGAGATGTTAGGTTGCCTTAGGTTAGGATATACAACGTTATAGACGTATATAATGTCCCCATCGAGAAGTAGGCGACGACACGCCAGGAATGTTGTAAAATATTACACCCGAGATGTTAGGTTCCCTTAGGTTAGGATATATGACGTTATAGATGTATATAATGTCCCCATCCAGAAGTAGGCGACGACACGCCAGGAATGTTGTAAAATATTACATACGAGATGTTAGGTTGCCTTAGGTTAGGATATATATCGTTATAGACGTATATAATGTTCCCACCGAGACGTGGGGACCGACATGCCAGGGATCTCGTAAAATATTACATCCCAGATGTTAGGTTGCTTTAGGTTAGGATATTCAACGTTATAGACGTATATAATGTCCCCATCGAGAAGCGGGCGAAGACCCACCAGGAATGTTGTAAAATATTACATCCCAGATGTTAGGTTGCGTTAGGTTAGTATATACAAGGTTATAGACGTATATAATGTCCCCATCGAGAAGCAGGCGACGACACGCCAGAATGTTGTAAAATATTACATCCGAGATGTTAGGTTGCCTTAGGTTAGGACATACAACGTTATAGATGTATATAATGTCCCCATCGAGAAGTAGGCGACGACACGCCAGGAATGTTGTAAAATATTACACCCGAGATGTTAGGTTCCCTTAGGTTAGGATATATGACGTTATAGATGTATATAATGTCCCCATCCAGAAGTAGGAGACGACACGCCAGGAATGTTGTAAAATATAACATCCCAGATGGTAGGTTGCGTTAGGTTAGAATATACAACGTTATAGACGTATATAATGTCCCCATCGAGAAGCAGGCGACGACACGCCAGGAATGTTGTAAAATATTACACCCGAGATGTTAGGTTCCCTTAGGTTAGGATATATGACGTTATAGAGGTATATAATGTCCCCATCCAGAAGTAGGCGACGACACGCCAGGAATGTTGTAAAATATAACATCCCAGATGTTAGGTTGCGTTAGGTTAGAATATACAACGTTATAGACGTATATAATGTCCCCATCGAGAAGCAGGCGACGACACGACAGGAATGTTGTAAAATATTACATTCGACATGTTAGGTTGCCTTAGGCTAGAATATATATCGTTATAGACGTATACAATGTTCCCACCGAGAAGTTGGGACCGACATGCCAGGAATGTTGTAAAATATTACATCCGAGATGTTAGGTTGCCTTAGGTTAGGATATACAACGTTATAGACGTATATAATGTCCCCATCGAGAAGTAGGCGACGACACGCCAGGAATGTTGTAAAATATTACACCCGAGATGTTAGGTTCCCTTAGGTTAGGATATATGACGTTATAGATGTATATAATGTCCCCATCCAGAAGTAGGCGACGACACGACAGGAATGTTGTAAAATATTACATCCGAGATGTTAGGTTGCCTTAGGTTAGGATATATATCGTTATAGACGTATATAATGTTCCCACCGCGACGTGGGGACCGACATGCCAGGGATCTCGTAAAATATTACATCCCAGATGTTAGGTTGCTTTAGGTTAGGATATTCAACGTTATAGACGTATATAATGTCCCCATCGAGAAGCGGGCGAAGACCCACCAGGAATGTTGTAAAATATTACATCCCAGATGTTAGGTTGCGTTAGGTTAGTATATACAAGGTTATAGACGTATATAATGTCCCCATCGAGAAGCAGGCGACGACACGCCAGAATGTTGTAAAATATTACATCCGAGATGTTAGGTTCCCTTAGGTTAGGATATATGACGTTATAGAGGTATATAATGTCCCCATCCAGAAGTAGGCGACGACACGCCAGGAATGTTGTAAAATATAACATCCCAGATGTTAGGTTGCGTTAGGTTAGAATATACAACGTTATAGACGTATATAATGTCCCCATCGAGAAGCAGGCGACGACACGCCAGGAATGTTGTAAAATATTACATCCGAGATGTTAGGTTCCCTTAGGTTAGGATATATGACGTTATAGATGTATATAATGTCCCCATCCAGAAGTAGGCGACGACACGCCAGGAATGTTGTAAAATATAACATCCCAGATGTTAGGTTGCGTTAGGTTAGAATATACAACGTTATAGACGTATATAATGTCCCCATCGAGAAGCAGGCGACGACACGACAGGAACGTTGTAAAATATTACATTCGACATGTTAGGTAGCCTTAGGCTAGAATATATATCGTTATGGATGTATACAATGTTCCCACCGAGAAGTAGGGACCGACATGCCAGGAATGTTGTAAAATATTACATCCCAGATTTAGGTTGCTTTAGGTTAGGATATTCAACGTTATAGACGTATATAATGTCCCCATCGAGAAGCGGGCGACGACCCACCAGGAATGTTGTAAAATATTACATCCCAGATGTTAGGTTGCGTTAGGTTAGTATATACAAGGTTATAGACGTATATAATGTCCCCATCGAGAAGCAGGCGACGACACGCCAGAATGTTGTAAAATATTACATCCGAGATTTTAGGTTGCCTTAGGTTAGGATATACAACGTTATAGATATATATAATGTCCCCATCGAGAAGTAGGCGACGACACGCCAGGAATGTTGTAAAATATTACACCCAAGATGTTAGGTTCCCTTAGGTTAGGATATATGACGTTATAGATGTATATAATGTCCCCATCCAGAAGTAGGCGACGACACGCCAGGAATGTTGTAAAATATAACATCCCAGATGTTAGGTTGCGTTAGGTTAGAATATACAACGTTATAGACGTATATAATGTCCCCATCGAGAAGCAGGCGACGACACGACAGGAATGTTGTAAAATATTACATTCGACATGTTAGGTAGCCTTAGGCTAGAATATATATCGTTATGGATGTATACAATGTTCCCACCGAGAAGTAGGGACCGACATGCCAGGAATGTTGTAAAATATTACATCCCAGATTTAGGTTGCTTTAGGTTAGGATATTCAACGTTATAGACGTATATAATGTCCCCATCGAGAAGCGGGCGACGACCCACCAGGAATGTTGTAAAATATTACATCCCAGATGTTAGGTTGCGTTAGGTTAGTATATACAAGGTTATAGACGTATATAATGTCCCCATCGAGAAGCAGGCGACGACACGCCAGAATGTTGTAAAATATTACATCCGAGATTTTAGGTTGCCTTAGGTTAGGATATACAACGTTATAGATATATATAATGTCCCCATCGAGAAGTAGGCGACGACACGCCAGGAATGTTGTAAAATATTACACCCGAGATGTTAGGTTCCCTTAGGTTAGGATATATGACGTTATAGATGTATATAATGTCCCCATCCAGAAGTAGGCGACGACACGCCAGGAATGTTGTAAAATATAACATCCCAGATGTTAGGTTGCGTTAGGTTAGAATATACAACGTTATAGACGTATATAATGTCCCCATCGAGAAGCAGGCGACGACACGACAGGAATGTTGTAAAATATTACATTCGACATGTTAGGTTGCCTTAGGCTAGAATATATATCGTTATAGACGTATACAATGTTCCCACCGAGAAGTAGGGACCGACATGCTAGGAATGTTGTAAAATATTACATCCCAGATGTTAGGTTGCGTTAGGTTAGAGTATACAACGTTATAGACGTATATAATGTCCCCATCGAGAAGCAGGCGACGGCACGACAGGAATGTTGTAAAATATTACATTCGACATGTTAGGTTGCCTTAGGCTAGAATATATATCGTTATAGACGTATACAATGTTCCCACCGAGAAGTAGGGACCGACATGCCAGGAATGTTGTAAAATATTACATCCGAGATGTTAGGTTGCCTTAGGTTAGGATATACAACGTTATAGACGTATATAATGTCCCCATCGAGAAGTAGGCGACGACACGCCAGGAATGTTGTAAAATATTACACCCGAGATGTTAGGTTCCCTTAGGTTAGGATATATGACGTTATAGATGTATATAATGTCCCCATCCAGAAGTAGGCGACGACACGCCAGGAATGTTGTAAAATATTACATCCGAGATGTTAGGTTGCCTTAGGTTAGGATATATATCGTTATAGACGTATATAATGTTCCCACCGAGACGTGGGGACCGACATGCCAGGGATCTCGTAAAATATTACATCCCAGATGTTAGGTTGCTTTAGGTTAGGATATTCAACGTTATAGACGTATATAATGTCCCCATCGAGAAGCGGGCGAAGACCCACCAGGAATGTTGTAAAATATTACATCCCAGATGTTAGGTTGCGTTAGGTTAGTATATACAAGGTTATAGACGTATATAATGTCCCCATCGAGAAGCAGGCGACGACACGCCAGAATGTTGTAAAATATTACATCCGAGATGTTAGGTTGCCTTAGGTTAGGACATACAACGTTATAGATGTATATAATGTCCCCATCGAGAAGTAGGCGACGACACGCCAGGAATGTTGTAAAATATTACACCCGAGATGTTAGGTTCCCTTAGGTTAGGATATATGACGTTATAGATGTATATAATGTCCCCATCCAGAAGTAGGAGACGACACGCCAGGAATGTTGTAAAATATAACATCCCAGATGGTAGGTTGCGTTAGGTTAGAATATACAACGTTATAGACGTATATAATGTCCCCATCGAGAAGCAGGCGACGACACGCCAGGAATGTTGTAAAATATTACACCCGAGATGTTAGGTTCCCTTAGGTTAGGATATATGACGTTATAGAGGTATATAATGTCCCCATCCAGAAGTAGGCGACGACACGCCAGGAATGTTGTAAAATATAACATCCCAGATGTTAGGTTGCGTTAGGTTAGAATATACAACGTTATAGACGTATATAATGTCCCCATCGAGAAGCAGGCGACGACACGACAGGAATGTTGTAAAATATTACATTCGACATGTTAGGTTGCCTTAGGCTAGAATATATATCGTTATAGACGTATACAATGTTCCCACCGAGAAGTTGGGACCGACATGCCAGGAATGTTGTAAAATATTACATCCGAGATGTTAGGTTGCCTTAGGTTAGGATATACAACGTTATAGACGTATATAATGTCCCCATCGAGAAGTAGGCGACGACACGCCAGGAATGTTGTAAAATATTACACCCGAGATGTTAGGTTCCCTTAGGTTAGGATATATGACGTTATAGATGTATATAATGTCCCCATCCAGAAGTAGGCGACGACACGACAGGAATGTTGTAAAATATTACATCCGAGATGTTAGGTTGCCTTAGGTTAGGATATATATCGTTATAGACGTATATAATGTTCCCACCGCGACGTGGGGACCGACATGCCAGGGATCTCGTAAAATATTACATCCCAGATGTTAGGTTGCTTTAGGTTAGGATATTCAACGTTATAGACGTATATAATGTCCCCATCGAGAAGCGGGCGAAGACCCACCAGGAATGTTGTAAAATATTACATCCCAGATGTTAGGTTGCGTTAGGTTAGTATATACAAGGTTATAGACGTATATAATGTCCCCATCGAGAAGCAGGCGACGACACGCCAGAATGTTGTAAAATATTACATCCGAGATGTTAGGTTCCCTTAGGTTAGGATATATGACGTTATAGAGGTATATAATGTCCCCATCCAGAAGTAGGCGACGACACGCCAGGAATGTTGTAAAATATAACATCCCAGATGTTAGGTTGCGTTAGGTTAGAATATACAACGTTATAGACGTATATAATGTCCCCATCGAGAAGCAGGCGACGACACGACAGGAATGTTGTAAAATATTACATTCGACATGTTAGGTTGCCTTAGGCTAGAATATATATCGTTATAGACGTATACAATGTTCCCACCGAGAAGTAGGGACCGACATGCCAGGAATGTTGTAAAATATTACATCCGAGATGTTAGGTTGCCTTAGGTTAGGATATACAACGTTATAGACGTATATAATGTCCCCATCGAGAAGTAGGCGACGACACGCCAGGAATGTTGTAAAATATTACACCCGAGATGTTAGGTTCCCTTAGGTTAGGATATATGACGTTATAGATGTATATAATGTCCCCATCCAGAAGTAGGCGACGACACGCCAGGAATGTTGTAAAATATAACATCCCAGATGTTAGGTTGTGTTAGGTTAGAATATACAACGTTATAGACGTATATAATGTCCCCATCGAGAAGCAGGCGACGACACGCCAGGAATGTTGTAAAATATTACACCCGAGATGTTAGGTTCCCTTAGGTTAGGATATATGACGTTATAGATGTATATAATGTCCCCATCCAGAAGTAGGCGACGACACGCCAGGAATGTTGTAAAATATAACATCCCAGATGTTAGGTTGCGTTAGGTTAGAATATACAACGTTATAGACGTATATAATGTCCCCATCGAGAAGCAGGCGACGACACGACAGGAACGTTGTAAAATATTACATTCGACATGTTAGGTAGCCTTAGGCTAGAATATATATCGTTATGGATGTATACAATGTTCCCACCGAGAAGTAGGGACCGACATGCCAGGAATGTTGTAAAATATTACATCCCAGATTTAGGTTGCTTTAGGTTAGGATATTCAACGTTATAGACGTATATAATGTCCCCATCGAGAAGCGGGCGACGACCCACCAGGAATGTTGTAAAATATTACATCCCAGATGTTAGGTTGCGTTAGGTTAGTATATACAAGGTTATAGACGTATATAATGTCCCCATCGAGAAGCAGGCGACGACACGCCAGAATGTTGTAAAATATTACATCCGAGATTTTAGGTTGCCTTAGGTTAGGATATACAACGTTATAGATATATATAATGTCCCCATCGAGAAGTAGGCGACGACACGCCAGGAATGTTGTAAAATATTACACCCGAGATGTTAGGTTCCCTTAGGTTAGGATATATGACGTTATAGATGTATATAATGTCCCCATCCAGAAGTAGGCGACGACACGCCAGGAATGTTGTAAAATATAACATCCCAGATGTTAGGTTGCGTTAGGTTAGAATATACAACGTTATAGACGTATATAATGTCCCCATCGAGAAGCAGGCGACGACACGACAGGAATGTTGTAAAATATTACATTCGACATGTTAGGTTGCCTTAGGCTAGAATATATATCGTTATAGACGTATACAATGTTCCCACCGAGAAGTAGGGACCGACATGCTAGGAATGTTGTAAAATATTACATCCCAGATGTTAGGTTGCGTTAGGTTAGAGTATACAACGTTATAGACGTATATAATGTCCCCATCGAGAAGCAGGCGACGGCACGACAGGAATGTTGTAAAATATTACATTCGACATGTTAGGTTGCCTTAGGCTAGAATATATATCGTTATAGACGTATACAATGTTCCCACCGAGAAGTAGGGACCGACATGCCAGGAATGTTGTAAAATATTACATCCGAGATGTTAGGTTGCCTTAGGTTAGGATATACAACGTTATAGACGTATATAATGTCCCCATCGAGAAGTAGGCGACGACACGCCAGGAATGTTGTAAAATATTACACCCGAGATGTTAGGTTCCCTTAGGTTAGGATATATGACGTTATAGATGTATATAATGTCCCCATCCAGAAGTAGGCGACGACACGCCAGGAATGTTGTAAAATATTACATCCGAGATGTTAGGTTGCCTTAGGTTAGGATATATATCGTTATAGACGTATATAATGTTCCCACCGAGACGTGGGGACCGACATGCCAGGGATCTCGTAAAATATTACATCCCAGATGTTAGGTTGCTTTAGGTTAGGATATTCAACGTTATAGACGTATATAATGTCCCCATCGAGAAGCGGGCGAAGACCCACCAGGAATGTTGTAAAATATTACATCCCAGATGTTAGGTTGCGTTAGGTTAGTATATACAAGGTTATAGACGTATATAATGTCCCCATCGAGAAGCAGGCGACGACACGCCAGAATGTTGTAAAATATTACATCCGAGATGTTAGGTTGCCTTAGGTTAGGACATACAACGTTATAGATGTATATAATGTCCCCATCGAGAAGTAGGCGACGACACGCCAGGAATGTTGTAAAATATTACACCCGAGATGTTAGGTTCCCTTAGGTTAGGATATATGACGTTATAGATGTATATAATGTCCCCATCCAGAAGTAGGAGACGACACGCCAGGAATGTTGTAAAATATAACATCCCAGATGGTAGGTTGCGTTAGGTTAGAATATACAACGTTATAGACGTATATAATGTCCCCATCGAGAAGCAGGCGACGACACGCCAGGAATGTTGTAAAATATTACACCCGAGATGTTAGGTTCCCTTAGGTTAGGATATATGACGTTATAGAGGTATATAATGTCCCCATCCAGAAGTAGGCGACGACACGCCAGGAATGTTGTAAAATATAACATCCCAGATGTTAGGTTGCGTTAGGTTAGAATATACAACGTTATAGACGTATATAATGTCCCCATCGAGAAGCAGGCGACGACACGACAGGAATGTTGTAAAATATTACATTCGACATGTTAGGTTGCCTTAGGCTAGAATATATATCGTTATAGACGTATACAATGTTCCCACCGAGAAGTTGGGACCGACATGCCAGGAATGTTGTAAAATATTACATCCGAGATGTTAGGTTGCCTTAGGTTAGGATATACAACGTTATAGACGTATATAATGTCCCCATCGAGAAGTAGGCGACGACACGCCAGGAATGTTGTAAAATATTACACCCGAGATGTTAGGTTCCCTTAGGTTAGGATATATGACGTTATAGATGTATATAATGTCCCCATCCAGAAGTAGGCGACGACACGACAGGAATGTTGTAAAATATTACATCCGAGATGTTAGGTTGCCTTAGGTTAGGATATATATCGTTATAGACGTATATAATGTTCCCACCGCGACGTGGGGACCGACATGCCAGGGATCTCGTAAAATATTACATCCCAGATGTTAGGTTGCTTTAGGTTAGGATATTCAACGTTATAGACGTATATAATGTCCCCATCGAGAAGCGGGCGAAGACCCACCAGGAATGTTGTAAAATATTACATCCCAGATGTTAGGTTGCGTTAGGTTAGTATATACAAGGTTATAGACGTATATAATGTCCCCATCGAGAAGCAGGCGACGACACGCCAGAATGTTGTAAAATATTACATCCGAGATGTTAGGTTCCCTTAGGTTAGGATATATGACGTTATAGAGGTATATAATGTCCCCATCCAGAAGTAGGCGACGACACGCCAGGAATGTTGTAAAATATAACATCCCAGATGTTAGGTTGCGTTAGGTTAGAATATACAACGTTATAGACGTATATAATGTCCCCATCGAGAAGCAGGCGACGACACGACAGGAATGTTGTAAAATATTACATTCGACATGTTAGGTTGCCTTAGGCTAGAATATATATCGTTATAGACGTATACAATGTTCCCACCGAGAAGTAGGGACCGACATGCCAGGAATGTTGTAAAATATTACATCCGAGATGTTAGGTTGCCTTAGGTTAGGATATACAACGTTATAGACGTATATAATGTCCCCATCGAGAAGTAGGCGACGACACGCCAGGAATGTTGTAAAATATTACACCCGAGATGTTAGGTTCCCTTAGGTTAGGATATATGACGTTATAGATGTATATAATGTCCCCATCCAGAAGTAGGCGACGACACGCCAGGAATGTTGTAAAATATAACATCCCAGATGTTAGGTTGTGTTAGGTTAGAATATACAACGTTATAGACGTATATAATGTCCCCATCGAGAAGCAGGCGACGACACGCCAGGAATGTTGTAAAATATTACACCCGAGATGTTAGGTTCCCTTAGGTTAGGATATATGACGTTATAGATGTATATAATGTCCCCATCCAGAAGTAGGCGACGACACGCCAGGAATGTTGTAAAATATAACATCCCAGATGTTAGGTTGCGTTAGGTTAGAATATACAACGTTATAGACGTATATAATGTCCCCATCGAGAAGCAGGCGACGACACGACAGGAACGTTGTAAAATATTACATTCGACATGTTAGGTAGCCTTAGGCTAGAATATATATCGTTATGGATGTATACAATGTTCCCACGGAGAAGTAGGGACCGACATGCCAGGAATGTTGTAAAATATTACATCCCAGATTTAGGTTGCTTTAGGTTAGGATATTCAACGTTATAGACGTATATAATGTCCCCATCGAGAAGCGGGCGACGACCCACCAGGAATGTTGTAAAATATTACATCCCAGATGTTAGGTTGCGTTAGGTTAGTATATACAAGGTTATAGACGTATATAATGTCCCCATCGAGAAGCAGGCGACGACACGCCAGAATGTTGTAAAATATTACATCCGAGATTTTAGGTTGCCTTAGGTTAGGATATACAACGTTATAGATATATATAATGTCCCCATCGAGAAGTAGGCGACGACACGCCAGGAATGTTGTAAAATATTACACCCGAGATGTTAGGTTCCCTTAGGTTAGGATATATGACGTTATAGATGTATATAATGTCCCCATCCAGAAGTAGGCGACGACACGCCAGGAATGTTGTAAAATATAACATCCCAGATGTTAGGTTGCGTTAGGTTAGAATATACAACGTTATAGACGTATATAATGTCCCCATCGAGAAGCAGGCGACGACACGACAGGAATGTTGTAAAATATTACATTCGACATGTTAGGTTGCCTTAGGCTAGAATATATATCGTTATAGACGTATACAATGTTCCCACCGAGAAGTAGGGACCGACATGCTAGGAATGTTGTAAAATATTACATCCCAGATGTTAGGTTGCGTTAGGTTAGAGTATACAACGTTATAGACGTATATAATGTCCCCATCGAGAAGCAGGCGACGGCACGACAGGAATGTTGTAAAATATTACATTCGACATGTTAGGTTGCCTTAGGCTAGAATATATATCGTTATAGACGTATACAATGTTCCCACCGAGAAGTAGGGACCGACATGCCAGGAATGTTGTAAAATATTACATCCGAGATGTTAGGTTGCCTTAGGTTAGGATATACAACGTTATAGACGTATATAATGTCCCCATCGAGAAGTAGGCGACGACACGCCAGGAATGTTGTAAAATATTACACCCGAGATGTTAGGTTCCCTTAGGTTAGGATATATGACGTTATAGATGTATATAATGTCCCCATCCAGAAGTAGGCGACGAAACGCCAGGAATGTTGTAAAATATTACATCCGAGATGTTAGGTTGCCTTAGGTTAGGATATATATCGTTATAGACGTATATAATGTTCCCACCGAGACGTGGCGACCGACATGCCAGGGATCTTGTAAAATATTACATCCCAGATTTAGGTTGCTTTAGGTTAGGATATACAACGTTATAGACGTATATAATGTCCCCATCGAGAAGCGGGCGACGACCCACCAGGAATGTTGTAAAATATTACATCCCAGATGTTAGGTTGCGTTAGGTTAGTATATACAAGGTTATAGACGTATATAATGTCCCCATCGAGAAGCAGGCGACGACACGCCAGAATGTTGTAAAATATTACATCCGAGATGTTAGGTTGCCTTAGGTTAGGATATACAACGTTATAGATGTATATAATGTCCCCATCGAGAAGTAGGCGACGACACGGCAGGAATGTTATAAAATATTACACCCGAGATGTTAGGTTCCCTTGGGTTAGGATATATGACGTTATAGATGTATATAATGTCCCCATCCAGAAGTAGGCGACGACACGCCAGGAATGTTGTGAAATATAACATCCCAGATGTTTGGTTGCATTAGGTTAGAATATACAACGTTATAGACGTATATAATGTCCCCATCGGGAAGCAGGCGACGACACGACAGGAATGTTGTAAAATATTACATTCGACATGTTAGGTTGCCTTAGGCTAGAATATATATCGTTATAGACGCACACAATGTTCCCACCGAGAAATAGGGACCGACATGCTAGGAATGTTGTAAAATATTACATCCGAGATGTTAGGTTGCCTTAGGTTAGGATATACAACGTTATAGACGTATATAATGTCCCCATCGAGAAGTAGGCGACGACACGCCAGGAATGTTGTAAAATATTACACCCGAGATGTTAGGTTCCCTTAGGTTAGGATATATGACGTTATAGATGTATATAATGTCCCCATCCAGAAGTAGGCGACGACACGCCAGGAATGTTGTAAAATATAACATCCCAGATGTTAGGTTGCGTTAGGTTAGAATATACAACGTTATAGACGTATATAATGTCCCCATCGAGAAGCAGGCGACGACACGACAGGAACGTCGTAAAATATTACATTCGACATGTTAGGTAGCCTTAGGCTAGAATATATATCGTTATAGACGTATACAATGTTCCCACCGAGAAGTAGGGACCGACATGCCAGGAATGTTGTAAAATATTACATCCGAGATGTTAGGTTGCCTTAGGTTAGGATATACAACGTTATAGATGTATATAATGTCCCCATCGAGAAGTAGGCGACGACACGCCAGGAATGTTGTAAAATATTACATCCCAGATTTAGGTTGCTTTAGGTTAGGATATTCAACGTTATAGACGTATATAATGTCCCCATCGAGAAGCGGGCGACGACCCACCAGGAATGTTGTAAAATATTACATCCCAGATGTTAGGTTGCGTTAGGTTAGTATATACATGGTTATAGACGTATATAATGTCCCCATCGAGAAGCAGGCGACGACACGCCAGAATGTTGTAAAATATTACATCCGAGATGTTAGGTTGCCTTAGGTTAGGATATACAACGTTATAGATGTATGTAATGTCCCCATCGAGAAGTAGGCGACGACACGCCAGGAATTTTGTAAAATATTACACCCGAGATGTTAGGTTCCCTTAGGTTAGGATATATGACGTTATAGATGTATATAATGTCCCCATCCAGAAGTAGGCGACGACACGCCAGGAATGTTGTAAAATATTACATCCGAGATGTTAGGTTCCCTTAGGTTAGGATATATGACGTTATAGATGTATATAATGTCCCCATCCAGAAGTAGGCGACGACACGCCAGGAATGTTGTAAAATATAACATCCCAGATGTTAGGTTGCGTTAGGTTAGAATATACAACGTTATAGACGTATATAATGTCCCCATCGAGAAGCAGGCGGCGACACGACAGGAATGTTGTAAAATATTACATCCGAGATGTTAGGTTCCCTTAGGTTAGGATATATGACGTTATAGATGTATATAATGTCGCCATCCAGAAGTAGGCGACGACACGCCAGGAATGTTGTAAAATATAACATCCCAGATGTTAGGTTGCGTTAGGTTAGAATATACAACGTTATAGACGTATATAATGTCCCCATCGAGAAGCAGGCGGCGACACGACAGGAATGTTGTAAAATATTACATTCGACATGTTAGGTTGCCTTAGGCTAGAATATATATCGTTATAGACGTATACAATGTTCCCACCGAGAAGTAGGGACCGACATGCCAGGAATGTTGTAAAATATTACATCCGAGATGTTAGGTTGCCTTAGGTTAGGATATACAACGTTATAGGTGTGTATAATTTCCCCATCGAGAAGTAGGCGACGACACGCCAGGAATGTTGTAAAATATTACATTCTACATGTTGGGTTGCCTTAGGCTAGGATATATATCGTTATAGACGTATACATTGTTTCCACCGCGAAGTAGGGACCGACATGCCAGGCATGTTGTAAAATATTACATCCGAGATGTTAGGTTGCCTTAGGTTAGGATATATATCGTTATAGACTTATATAATGTTCCCACCGAGACGTGGGGACCGACATGCCAGGGATCTTGTAAAATATTACATCCCAGATGTTAGGTTGCTTTAGGTTAGGATATTCAACCTTATAGACGTATATAATGTCCCCATCGAGAAGCGGGCGACGACCCACCAGGAATGATGTAAAATATTACATCCCAGATGTTAGGTTGAGTTAGGTTAGAATATACAACGTTATAGACGTATATAATGTCCCCATTCGAGAAGCAGGCGACGACACGACAGGAATGTTGTAAAATATAACATCCCAGATGTTAGGTTGCGTTAGGTTAGAATATACAACGTTATAGACGTATATAATGTCCCCATCGAGAAGCAGGCGACGACACGACAGGAATGTTGTAAAATATTACATTCGACATGTTAGGTTGCCTTAGGCTAGAATATATATCGTTATAGACGTATACAATGTTCCCACCGAGAAGTAGGGACCGACATGCCAGGAATGTTGTAAAATATTACATCCGAGATGTTAGGTTGCCTTAGGTTAGGATATACAACGTTATAGATGTGTATAATTTCCCCATCGAGAAGTAGGCGACGACACGCCAGGAATGTTGTAAAATATTACATTCTACATGTTGGGTTGCCTTAGGCTAGGATATATATCGTTATAGACGTATACATTGTTTCCACCGAGAAGTAGGGACCGACATGCCAGGGATCTTGTAAAATATTACATCCCAGATGTGAGGTTGCGTTAGGTTAGTATATACAAGGTTATAGACGTATATAATGTCCACATCGGGAAGCAGGCGACGACACGCCAGAATGTTGTAAAATATTACATCCGAGATGTTAGGTTGCCTTAGGTTAGGATATACAACGTTATAGATGTATATGATGTCCCCATCGAGAAGTAGGCGACGACACGCCAGGAATGTTGTAAAATATTACACCCGAGATGTTAGGTTCCCTTAGGTTAGGATATATGACGTTATAGATGTATATAATGTCCCCATCCAGAAGTAGGCGACGACACGCCAGGAATGTTGTAAAATATAACATCCCAGATGTTAGGTTGCGTTAGGTTAGAATATACAACGTTATAGACGTATATAATGTCCCCATCGAGAAGCAGGCGACGACACGACAGGAATGTTGTAAAATATTACATTCGACATGTTAGGTTGCCTTAGGCTAGAATATATATCGTTATAGACGTATACAATGTTCCCACCGAGAAGTAGGGACCGACATGCTAGGAATGTTGTAAAATATTACATCCCAGATGTTAGGTTGCGTTAGGTTAGAGTATACAACGTTATAGACGTATATAATGTCCCCATCGAGAAGCAGGCGACGGCACGACAGGAATGTTGTAAAATATTACATTCGACATGTTAGGTTGCCTTAGGCTAGAATATATATCGTTATAGACGTATACAATGTTCCCACCGAGAAGTAGGGACCGACATGCCAGGAATGTTGTAAAATATTACATCCGAGATGTTAGGTTGCCTTAGGTTAGGATATACAACGTTATAGACGTATATAATGTCCCCATCGAGAAGTAGGCGACGACACGCCAGGAATGTTGTAAAATATTACACCCGAGATGTTAGGTTCCCTTAGGTTAGGATATATGACGTTATAGATGTATATAATGTCCCCATCCAGAAGTAGGCGACGACACGCCAGGAATGTTGTAAAATATTACATCCGAGATGTTAGGTTGCCTTAGGTTAGGATATATATCGTTATAGACGTATATAATGTTCCCACCGAGACGTGGGGACCGACATGCCAGGGATCTCGTAAAATATTACATCCCAGATGTTAGGTTGCTTTAGGTTAGGATATTCAACGTTATAGACGTATATAATGTCCCCATCGAGAAGCGGGCGAAGACCCACCAGGAATGTTGTAAAATATTACATCCCAGATGTTAGGTTGCGTTAGGTTAGTATATACAAGGTTATAGACGTATATAATGTCCCCATCGAGAAGCAGGCGACGACACGCCAGAATGTTGTAAAATATTACATCCGAGATGTTAGGTTGCCTTAGGTTAGGACATACAACGTTATAGATGTATATAATGTCCCCATCGAGAAGTAGGCGACGACACGCCAGGAATGTTGTAAAATATTACACCCGAGATGTTAGGTTCCCTTAGGTTAGGATATATGACGTTATAGATGTATATAATGTCCCCATCCAGAAGTAGGAGACGACACGCCAGGAATGTTGTAAAATATAACATCCCAGATGGTAGGTTGCGTTAGGTTAGAATATACAACGTTATAGACGTATATAATGTCCCCATCGAGAAGCAGGCGACGACACGCCAGGAATGTTGTAAAATATTACACCCGAGATGTTAGGTTCCCTTAGGTTAGGATATATGACGTTATAGAGGTATATAATGTCCCCATCCAGAAGTAGGCGACGACACGCCAGGAATGTTGTAAAATATAACATCCCAGATGTTAGGTTGCGTTAGGTTAGAATATACAACGTTATAGACGTATATAATGTCCCCATCGAGAAGCAGGCGACGACACGACAGGAATGTTGTAAAATATTACATTCGACATGTTAGGTTGCCTTAGGCTAGAATATATATCGTTATAGACGTATACAATGTTCCCACCGAGAAGTTGGGTCCGACATGCCAGGAATGTTGTAAAATATTACATCCGAGATGTTAGGTTGCCTTAGGTTAGGATATACAACGTTATAGACGTATATAATGTCCCCATCGAGAAGTAGGCGACGACACGCCAGGAATGTTGTAAAATATTACACCCGAGATGTTAGGTTCCCTTAGGTTAGGATATATGACGTTATAGATGTATATAATGTCCCCATCCAGAAGTAGGCGACGACACGACAGGAATGTTGTAAAATATTACATCCGAGATGTTAGGTTGCCTTAGGTTAGGATATATATCGTTATAGACGTATATAATGTTCCCACCGCGACGTGGGGACCGACATGCCAGGGATCTCGTAAAATATTACATCCCAGATGTTAGGTTGCTTTAGGTTAGGATATTCAACGTTATAGACGTATATAATGTCCCCATCGAGAAGCGGGCGAAGACCCACCAGGAATGTTGTAAAATATTACATCCCAGATGTTAGGTTGCGTTAGGTTAGTATATACAAGGTTATAGACGTATATAATGTCCCCATCGAGAAGCAGGCGACGACACGCCAGAATGTTGTAAAATATTACATCCGAGATGTTAGGTTCCCTTAGGTTAGGATATATGACGTTATAGAGGTATATAATGTCCCCATCCAGAAGTAGGCGACGACACGCCAGGAATGTTGTAAAATATAACATCCCAGATGTTAGGTTGCGTTAGGTTAGAATATACAACGTTATAGACGTATATAATGTCCCCATCGAGAAGCAGGCGACGACACGACAGGAATGTTGTAAAATATTACATTCGACATGTTAGGTTGCCTTAGGCTAGAATATATATCGTTATAGACGTATACAATGTTCCCACCGAGAAGTAGGGACCGACATGCCAGGAATGTTGTAAAATATTACATCCGAGATGTTAGGTTGCCTTAGGTTAGGATATACAACGTTATAGACGTATATAATGTCCCCATCGAGAAGTAGGCGACGACACGCCAGGAATGTTGTAAAATATTACACCCGAGATGTTAGGTTCCCTTAGGTTAGGATAT
This sequence comes from Xylocopa violacea, assembly GCA_963969225.1. Taxonomy (NCBI): domain Eukaryota; kingdom Metazoa; phylum Arthropoda; class Insecta; order Hymenoptera; family Apidae; genus Xylocopa; species Xylocopa violacea. The sequence goes on from CAXAJV010000001.1 coordinate 29,583,873, forward strand.
ATGACGTTATAGATGTATATAATGTCCCCATCCAGAAGTAGGCGACGACACGCCAGGAATGTTGTAAAATATAACATCCCAGATGTTAGGTTGTGTTAGGTTAGAATATACAACGTTATAGACGTATATAATGTCCCCATCGAGAAGCAGGCGACGACACGCCAGGAATGTTGTAAAATATTACACCCGAGATGTTAGGTTCCCTTAGGTTAGGATATATGACGTTATAGATGTATATAATGTCCCCATCCAGAAGTAGGCGACGACACGCCAGGAATGTTGTAAAATATAACATCCCAGATGTTAGGTTGCGTTAGGTTAGAATATACAACGTTATAGACGTATATAATGTCCCCATCGAGAAGCAGGCGACGACACGACAGGAACGTTGTAAAATATTACATTCGACATGTTAGGTAGCCTTAGGCTAGAATATATATCGTTATGGATGTATACAATGTTCCCACCGAGAAGTAGGGACCGACATGCCAGGAATGTTGTAAAATATTACATCCCAGATTTAGGTTGCTTTAGGTTAGGATATTCAACGTTATAGACGTATATAATGTCCCCATCGAGAAGCGGGCGACGACCCACCAGGAATGTTGTAAAATATTACATCCCAGATGTTAGGTTGCGTTAGGTTAGTATATACAAGGTTATAGACGTATATAATGTCCCCATCGAGAAGCAGGCGACGACACGCCAGAATGTTGTAAAATATTACATCCGAGATTTTAGGTTGCCTTAGGTTAGGATATACAACGTTATAGATATATATAATGTCCCCATCGAGAAGTAGGCGACGACACGCCAGGAATGTTGTAAAATATTACACCCGAGATGTTAGGTTCCCTTAGGTTAGGATATATGACGTTATAGATGTATATAATGTCCCCATCCAGAAGTAGGCGACGACACGCCAGGAATGTTGTAAAATATAACATCCCAGATGTTAGGTTGCGTTAGGTTAGAATATACAACGTTATAGACGTATATAATGTCCCCATCGAGAAGCAGGCGACGACACGACAGGAATGTTGTAAAATATTACATTCGACATGTTAGGTTGCCTTAGGCTAGAATATATATCGTTATAGACGTATACAATGTTCCCACCGAGAAGTAGGGACCGACATGCTAGGAATGTTGTAAAATATTACATCCCAGATGTTAGGTTGCGTTAGGTTAGAGTATACAACGTTATAGACGTATATAATGTCCCCATCGAGAAGCAGGCGACGGCACGACAGGAATGTTGTAAAATATTACATTCGACATGTTAGGTTGCCTTAGGCTAGAATATATATCGTTATAGACGTATACAATGTTCCCACCGAGAAGTAGGGACCGACATGCCAGGAATGTTGTAAAATATTACATCCGAGATGTTAGGTTGCCTTAGGTTAGGATATACAACGTTATAGACGTATATAATGTCCCCATCGAGAAGTAGGCGACGACACGCCAGGAATGTTGTAAAATATTACACCCGAGATGTTAGGTTCCCTTAGGTTAGGATATATGACGTTATAGATGTATATAATGTCCCCATCCAGAAGTAGGCGACGAAACGCCAGGAATGTTGTAAAATATTACATCCGAGATGTTAGGTTGCCTTAGGTTAGGATATATATCGTTATAGACGTATATAATGTTCCCACCGAGACGTGGCGACCGACATGCCGGGGATCTTGTAAAATATTACATCCCAGATTTAGGTTGCTTTAGGTTAGGATATACAACGTTATAGACGTATATAATGTCCCCATCGAGAAGCGGGCGACGACCCACCAGGAATGTTGTAAAATATTACATCCCAGATGTTAGGTTGCGTTAGGTTAGTATATACAAGGTTATAGACGTATATAATGTCCCCATCGAGAAGCAGGCGACGACACGCCAGAATGTTGTAAAATATTACATCCGAGATGTTAGGTTGCCTTAGGTTAGGATATACAACGTTATAGATGTATATAATGTCCCCATCGAGAAGTAGGCGACGACACGGCAGGAATGTTATAAAATATTACACCCGAGATGTTAGGTTCCCTTGGGTTAGGATATATGACGTTATAGATGTATATAATGTCCCCATCCAGAAGTAGGCGACGACACGCCAGGAATGTTGTGAAATATAACATCCCAGATGTTTGGTTGCATTAGGTTAGAATATACAACGTTATAGACGTATATAATGTCCCCATCGGGAAGCAGGCGACGACACGACAGGAATGTTGTAAAATATTACATTCGACATGTTAGGTTGCCTTAGGCTAGAATATATATCGTTATAGACGCACACAATGTTCCCACCGAGAAATAGGGACCGACATGCTAGGAATGTTGTAAAATATTACATCCGAGATGTTAGGTTGCCTTAGGTTAGGATATACAACGTTATAGACGTATATAATGTCCCCATCGAGAAGTAGGCGACGACACGCCAGGAATTTTGTAAAATATTACACCCGAGATGTTAGGTTCCCTTAGGTTAGGATATATGACGTTATAGATGTATATAATGTCCCCATCCAGAAGTAGGCGACGACACGCCAGGAATGTTGTAAAATATTACATCCGAGATGTTAGGTTCCCTTAGGTTAGGATATATGACGTTATAGATGTATATAATGTCCCCATCCAGAAGTAGGCGACGACACGCCAGGAATGTTGTAAAATATAACATCCCAGATGTTAGGTTGCGTTAGGTTAGAATATACAACGTTATAGACGTATATAATGTCCCCATCGAGAAGCAGGCGGCGACACGACAGGAATGTTGTAAAATATTACATCCGAGATGTTAGGTTCCCTTAGGTTAGGATATATGACGTTATAGATGTATATAATGTCGCCATCCAGAAGTAGGCGACGACACGCCAGGAATGTTGTAAAATATAACATCCCAGATGTTAGGTTGCGTTAGGTTAGAATATACAACGTTATAGACGTATATAATGTCCCCATCGAGAAGCAGGCGGCGACACGACAGGAATGTTGTAAAATATTACATTCGACATGTTAGGTTGCCTTAGGCTAGAATATATATCGTTATAGACGTATACAATGTTCCCACCGAGAAGTAGGGACCGACATGCCAGGAATGTTGTAAAATATTACATCCGAGATGTTAGGTTGCCTTAGGTTAGGATATACAACGTTATAGGTGTGTATAATTTCCCCATCGAGAAGTAGGCGACGACACGCCAGGAATGTTGTAAAATATTACATTCTACATGTTGGGTTGCCTTAGGCTAGGATATATATCGTTATAGACGTATACATTGTTTCCACCGCGAAGTAGGGACCGACATGCCAGGCATGTTGTAAAATATTACATCCGAGATGTTAGGTTGCCTTAGGTTAGGATATATATCGTTATAGACTTATATAATGTTCCCACCGAGACGTGGGGACCGACATGCCAGGGATCTTGTAAAATATTACATCCCAGATGTTAGGTTGCTTTAGGTTAGGATATTCAACCTTATAGACGTATATAATGTCCCCATCGAGAAGCGGGCGACGACCCACCAGGAATGATGTAAAATATTACATCCCAGATGTTAGGTTGAGTTAGGTTAGAATATACAACGTTATAGACGTATATAATGTCCCCATTCGAGAAGCAGGCGACGACACGACAGGAATGTTGTAAAATATAACATCCCAGATGTTAGGTTGCGTTAGGTTAGAATATACAACGTTATAGACGTATATAATGTCCCCATCGAGAAGCAGGCGACGACACGACAGGAATGTTGTAAAATATTACATTCGACATGTTAGGTTGCCTTAGGCTAGAATATATATCGTTATAGACGTATACAATGTTCCCACCGAGAAGTAGGGACCGACATGCCAGGAATGTTGTAAAATATTACATCCGAGATGTTAGGTTGCCTTAGGTTAGGATATACAACGTTATAGATGTGTATAATTTCCCCATCGAGAAGTAGGCGACGACACGCCAGGAATGTTGTAAAATATTACATTCTACATGTTGGGTTGCCTTAGGCTAGGATATATATCGTTATAGACGTATACATTGTTTCCACCGAGAAGTAGGGACCGACATGCCAGGGATCTTGTAAAATATTACATCCCAGATGTGAGGTTGCGTTAGGTTAGTATATACAAGGTTATAGACGTATATAATGTCCACATCGGGAAGCAGGCGACGACACGCCAGAATGTTGTAAAATATTACATCCGAGATGTTAGGTTGCCTTAGGTTAGGATATACAACGTTATAGATGTATATGATGTCCCCATCGAGAAGTAGGCGACGACACGCCAGGAATGTTGTAAAATATTACACCCGAGATGTTAGGTTCCCTTAGGTTAGGATATATGACGTTATAGATGTATATAATGTACCCATCCAGAAGTAGGCGACGACACGCCAGGAATGTTGTAAAATATTACATCACAGATGTTAGGTTGAGTTAGGTTAGAATATACAACGTTATAGACGTATATAATGTCCCCATCGAGAAGCAGGCGACGACACGACAGGAATGTTGTAAAATATTACATTCGACATGTTAGGTTGCCTTAGGCTAGGATATATATCGTTATAGACGTATACAATGTTCCCACCGAGAAGTAGGTACCGACATGACAGGAATGTTGTAAAATATTGCATCCGAGATGTTAGGTTGCCTTAGGTTAGGATATACAACGTTATAGATGTATATAATGTCCCCATCGAGAAGTAGGCGACGACACGCCAGGAATGTTGTAAAATATTACATCCGAGATGTTAGGTTCCCTTAGGTTAGGATATATGACGTTATAGATGTATATAATGTCCCCATCCAGAAGTAGGCGACGACACGCCAGGAATGTTGTAAAATATTACATCCGAGATGTTAGGTTGCCTTAGGTTAGGATATACAACGTTATAGATGTATATAATGTCCCCATCGAGAAGTAGGCGACGACACGCCAGAATGTTGTAAAATATTACATCCGAGATGTTAGGTTGCCTTAGGTTAGGATATACAACGTTATAGATGTATATAATGTCCCCATCGAGAAGTAGGCGACGACACGCCAGGAATGTTGTAAAATATTACATTCGACACGTTAGGTTGCCTTAGGCTAGTATATATATCGTTATAGACGTATACAATGTTCCCACTGAGAAGTAGGGCCCGACATGCCAGGAATGTCGTAAAATATTACATCCGAGATGTAAGGTTCCCTTAGGTTAGGATATATATCGTTATAGACGTATATAACGTTCCCACCGAGACGTAGGGACCGACATGCCAGGAATGTTGTAAAATATTACATCCCAGATGTTAGGTTGCGTTAGGTTAGGATATACAACGTTATAGACGTACATAAAGTCCCCATCGAGAAGCAGGCGGCGACACGCCAGGAATGTTGTAATATATAACATCCGAGATGTTATGTTGCCAGACGTTAGGATATGTAACGTTATAGACGTATATAATGTTCCCACCGAAAAGTAGCAGCCGAAGCGCCAGGAATGTTGTAAAATATTACATCCGAGATGTTAGGTTGCCTTAGGTTAGGATATATATCGTTATAGACGTATACAATGTTCCCACCGAGAAGTAGGGCCCGACATGCCAGGAATGTTGTAAAATATTACATCCGAGATGTTAGGTTGCCTTAGGTTAGGATATACAACGTTATAGATGTGTATAATTTCCCCATCGAGAAGTAGGCGACGACACGCCAGGAATGTTGTAAAATATTACATTCTACATGTTGGGTTGCCTTAGGCTAGGATATATATCGTTATAGACGTATACATTGTTTCCACCGAGAAGTAGGGACCGACATGCCAGGGATCTTGTAAAATATTACATCCCAGATGTGAGGTTGCGTTAGGTTAGTATATACAAGGTTATAGACGTATATAATGTCCACATCGGGAAGCAGGCGACGACACGCCAGAATGTTGTAAAATATTACATCCGAGATGTTAGGTTGCCTTAGGTTAGGATATACAACGTTATAGATGTATATGATGTCCCCATCGAGAAGTAGGCGACGACACGCCAGGAATGTTGTAAAATATTACACCCGAGATGTTAGGTTCCCTTAGGTTAGGATATATGACGTTATAGATGTATATAATGTACCCATCCAGAAGTAGGCGACGACACGCCAGGAATGTTGTAAAATATTACATCACAGATGTTAGGTTGAGTTAGGTTAGAATATACAACGTTATAGACGTATATAATGTCCCCATCGAGAAGCAGGCGACGACACGACAGGAATGTTGTAAAATATTACATTCGACATGTTAGGTTGCCTTAGGCTAGGATATATATCGTTATAGACGTATACAATGTTCCCACCGAGAAGTAGGTACCGACATGACAGGAATGTTGTAAAATATTGCATCCGAGATGTTAGGTTGCCTTAGGTTAGGATATACAACGTTATAGATGTATATAATGTCCCCATCGAGAAGTAGGCGACGACACGCCAGAATGTTGTAAAATATTACATCCGAGATGTTAGGTTGCCTTAGGTTAGGATATACAACGTTATAGATGTATATAATGTCCCCATCGAGAAGTAGGCGACGACACGCCAGGAATGTTGTAAAATATTACATTCGACACGTTAGGTTGCCTTAGGCTAGTATATATATCGTTATAGACGTATACAATGTTCCCACTGAGAAGTAGGGCCCGACATGCCAGGAATGTCGTAAAATATTACATCCGAGATGTAAGGTTCCCTTAGGTTAGGATATATATCGTTATAGACGTATATAACGTTCCCACCGAGACGTAGGGACCGACATGCCAGGAATGTTGTAAAATATTACATCCCAGATGTTAGGTTGCGTTAGGTTAGGATATACAACGTTATAGACGTACATAAAGTCCCCATCGAGAAGCAGGCGGCGACACGCCAGGAATGTTGTAATATATAACATCCGAGATGTTATGTTGCCAGACGTTAGGATATGTAACGTTATAGACGTATATAATGTTCCCACCGAAAAGTAGCAGCCGAAGCGCCAGGAATGTTGTAAAATATTACATCCGAGATGTTAGGTTGCCTTAGGTTAGGATATATATCGTTATAGACGTATACAATGTTCCCACCGAGAAGTAGGGCCCGACATGCCAGGAATGTTGTAAAATATTACATCCGAGATGTTAGGTTGCCTTAGGTTAGGATATATGACGTTATAGATGTATATAATGTCCCCATCCAGAAGTAGGCGACGACACGCCAGGAATGTTGTAAAATATAACATCCCAGATGTTAGGTTGCGTTAGGTTAGAATATACAACGTTATAGACGTATATAATGTCCCCATCGAGAAGCAGGCGACGACACGACAGGAATGTTGTAAAATATTACATCCGAGATGCTAGGTTGCTTTAGGTTATGATTTATATCGTTATAGACGTATATAACGTTCCCACCGAGACGTAGGGACCGACATGCCAGGAATGTTGTAAAATATTACATCCCAGATGTTAGGTTGCGTTAGCTTAGGATATACAACGTTCTAGACGTACATAAAGTCCCCATCGAGAAGCAGGCGACGACACGCCAGGAATGTTGAAAAATATAACATCCGAGATGTTATGTTGCCATACGTTAGGATATGTAACGTTATAGACGTATATAATGTTCCCACCGAAAAGTAGCAGCCGAAGCGCCAGGAATGTTGTAAAATATTACATCCGAGATGTTAGGTTGCCTTAGGTTAGGATATATATCGTTATAGACGTATATAATGTTCCCACCGAGACGTAGGGACCGACATGCCAGGAATGTTGTAAAATATAACATCCCAGATGTTAGGTTGCGTTAGGTTAGAATATACAACGTTATAGACGTATATAATGTCCCCATCGAGAAGCAGGCGACGACACGACAGGAATGTTGTAAAATATTACATTCGACATGTTAGGTTGCCTTAGGCTAGAATATATATCGTTATAGACGTATACAATGTTCCCACCGAGAAGTAGGGACCGACATGCTAGGAATGTTGTAAAATATTACATCCCAGATGTTAGGTTGCGTTAGGTTAGAGTATACAACGTTATAGACGTATATAATGTCCCCATCGAGAAGCAGGCGACGGCACGACAGGAATGTTGTAAAATATTACATTCGACATGTTAGGTTGCCTTAGGCTAGAATATATATCGTTATAGACGTATACAATGTTCCCACTGAGAAGTAGGGACCGACATGCCAGGAATGTTGTAAAATATTACATCCGAGATGTTAGGTTGCCTTAGGTTAGGATATACAACGTTATAGACGTATATAATGTCCCCATCGAGAAGTAGGCGACGACACGCCAGGAATGTTGTAAAATATTACACCCGAGATGTTAGGTTCCCTTAGGTTAGGATATATGACGTTATAGATGTATATAATGTCCCCATCCAGAAGTAGGCGACGAAACGCCAGGAATGTTGTAAAATATTACATCCGAGATGTTAGGTTGCCTTAGGTTAGGATATATATCGTTATAGACGTATATAATGTTCCCACCGAGACGTGGGGACCGACATGCCAGGGATCTTGTAAAATATTACATCCCAGATTTAGGTTGCTTTAGGTTAGGATATACAACGTTATAGACGTATATAATGTCCCCATCGAGAAGCGGGCGACGACCCACCAGGAATGTTGTAAAATATTACATCCCAGATGTTAGGTTGCGTTAGGTTAGTATATACAAGGTTATAGACGTATATAATGTCCCCATCGAGAAGCAGGCGACGACACGCCAGAATGTTGTAAAATATTACATCCGAGATGTTAGGTTGCCTTAGGTTAGGATATACAACGTTATAGATGTATATAATGTCCCCATCGAGAAGTAGGCGACGACACGGCAGGAATGTTATAAAATATTACACCCGAGATGTTAGGTTCCCTTGGGTTAGGATATATGACGTTATAGATGTATATAATGTCCCCATCCAGAAGTAGGCGACGACACGCCAGGAATGTTGTGAAATATAACATCCCAGATGTTTGGTTGCATTAGGTTAGAATATACAACGTTATAGACGTATATAATGTCCCCATCGGGAAGCAGGCGACGACACGACAGGAATGTTGTAAAATATTACATTCGACATGTTAGGTTGCCTTAGGCTAGAATATATATCGTTATAGACGCACACAATGTTCCCACCGAGAAATAGGGACCGACATGCTAGGAATGTTGTAAAATATTACATCCGAGATGTTAGGTTGCCTTAGGTTAGGATATACAACGTTATAGACGTATATAATGTCCCCATCGAGAAGTAGGCGACGACACGCCAGGAATGTTGTAAAATATTACATTCGACACGTTAGGTTGCCTTAGGCTAGTATATATATCGTTATAGACGTATACAATGTTCCCACTGAGAAGTAGGGCCCGACATGCCAGGAATGTCGTAAAATATTACATCCGAGATGTAAGGTTCCCTTAGGTTAGGATATATATCGTTATAGACGTATATAACGTTCCCACCGAGACGTAGGGACCGACATGCCAGGAATGTTGTAAAATATTACATCCCAGATGTTAGGTTGCGTTAGGTTAGGATATACAACGTTATAGACGTACATAAAGTCCCCATCGAGAAGCAGGCGGCGACACGCCAGGAATGTTGTAATATATAACATCCGAGATGTTATGTTGCCAGACGTTAGGATATGTAACGTTATAGACGTATATAATGTTCCCACCGAAAAGTAGCAGCCGAAGCGCCAGGAATGTTGTAAAATATTACATCCGAGATGTTAGGTTGCCTTAGGTTAGGATATATATCGTTATAGACGTATACAATGTTCCCACCGAGAAGTAGGGCCCGACATGCCAGGAATGTTGTAAAATATTACATCCGAGATGTTAGGTTGCCTTAGGTTAGGATATATGACGTTATAGATGTATATAATGTCCCCATCCAGAAGTAGGCGACGACACGCCAGGAATGTTGTAAAATATAACATCCCAGATGTTAGGTTGCGTTAGGTTAGAATATACAACGTTATAGACGTATATAATGTCCCCATCGAGAAGCAGGCGACGACACGACAGGAATGTTGTAAAATATTACATCCGAGATGCTAGGTTGCTTTAGGTTATGATTTATATCGTTATAGACGTATATAACGTTCCCACCGAGACGTAGGGACCGACATGCCAGGAATGTTGTAAAATATTACATCCCAGATGTTAGGTTGCGTTAGCTTAGGATATACAACGTTCTAGACGTACATAAAGTCCCCATCGAGAAGCAGGCGACGACACGCCAGGAATGTTGAAAAATATAACATCCGAGATGTTATGTTGCCATACGTTAGGATATGTAACGTTATAGACGTATATAATGTTCCCACCGAAAAGTAGCAGCCGAAGCGCCAGGAATGTTGTAAAATATTACATCCGAGATGTTAGGTTGCCTTAGGTTAGGATATATATCGTTATAGACGTATATAATGTTCCCACCGAGACGTAGGGACCGACATGCCAGGAATGTTGTAAAATATAACATCCCAGATGTTAGGTTGCGTTAGGTTAGAATATACAACGTTATAGACGTATATAATGTCCCCATCGAGAAGCAGGCGACGACACGACAGGAATGTTGTAAAATATTACATTCGACATGTTAGGTTGCCTTAGGCTAGAATATATATCGTTATAGACGTATACAATGTTCCCACCGAGAAGTAGGGACCGACATGCTAGGAATGTTGTAAAATATTACATCCCAGATGTTAGGTTGCGTTAGGTTAGAGTATACAACGTTATAGACGTATATAATGTCCCCATCGAGAAGCAGGCGACGGCACGACAGGAATGTTGTAAAATATTACATTCGACATGTTAGGTTGCCTTAGGCTAGAATATATATCGTTATAGACGTATACAATGTTCCCACTGAGAAGTAGGGACCGACATGCCAGGAATGTTGTAAAATATTACATCCGAGATGTTAGGTTGCCTTAGGTTAGGATATACAACGTTATAGACGTATATAATGTCCCCATCGAGAAGTAGGCGACGACACGCCAGGAATGTTGTAAAATATTACACCCGAGATGTTAGGTTCCCTTAGGTTAGGATATATGACGTTATAGATGTATATAATGTCCCCATCCAGAAGTAGGCGACGAAACGCCAGGAATGTTGTAAAATATTACATCCGAGATGTTAGGTTGCCTTAGGTTAGGATATATATCGTTATAGACGTATATAATGTTCCCACCGAGACGTGGGGACCGACATGCCAGGGATCTTGTAAAATATTACATCCCAGATTTAGGTTGCTTTAGGTTAGGATATACAACGTTATAGACGTATATAATGTCCCCATCGAGAAGCGGGCGACGACCCACCAGGAATGTTGTAAAATATTACATCCCAGATGTTAGGTTGCGTTAGGTTAGTATATACAAGGTTATAGACGTATATAATGTCCCCATCGAGAAGCAGGCGACGACACGCCAGAATGTTGTAAAATATTACATCCGAGATGTTAGGTTGCCTTAGGTTAGGATATACAACGTTATAGATGTATATAATGTCCCCATCGAGAAGTAGGCGACGACACGGCAGGAATGTTATAAAATATTACACCCGAGATGTTAGGTTCCCTTGGGTTAGGATATATGACGTTATAGATGTATATAATGTCCCCATCCAGAAGTAGGCGACGACACGCCAGGAATGTTGTGAAATATAACATCCCAGATGTTTGGTTGCATTAGGTTAGAATATACAACGTTATAGACGTATATAATGTCCCCATCGGGAAGCAGGCGACGACACGACAGGAATGTTGTAAAATATTACATTCGACATGTTAGGTTGCCTTAGGCTAGAATATATATCGTTATAGACGCACACAATGTTCCCACCGAGAAATAGGGACCGACATGCTAGGAATGTTGTAAAATATTACATCCGAGATGTTAGGTTGCCTTAGGTTAGGATATACAACGTTATAGACGTATATAATGTCCCCATCGAGAAGTAGGCGACGACACGCCAGGAATGTTGTAAAATATTACACCCGAGATGTTAGGTTCCCTTAGGTTAGGATATATGACGTTATAGATGTATATAATGTCCCCATCCAGAAGTAGGCGACGACACGCCAGGAATGTTGTAAAATATAACATCCCAGATGTTAGGTTGCGTTAGGTTAGAATATACAACGTTATAGACGTATATAATGTCCCCATCGAGAAGCAGGCGACGACACGACAGGAACGTTGTAAAATATTACATTCGACATGTTAGGTAGCCTTAGGCTAGAATATATATCGTTATAGACGTATACAATGTTCCCACCGAGAAGTAGGGACCGACATGCCAGGAATGTTGTAAAATATTACATCCGAGATGTTAGGTTGCCTTAGGTTAGGATATACAACGTTATAGATGTATATAATGTCCCCATCGAGAAGTAGGCGACGACACGCCAGGAATGTTGTAAAATATTACATCCCAGATTTAGGTTGCTTTAGGTTAGGATATTCAACGTTATAGACGTATATAATGTCCCCATCGAGAAGCGGGCGACGACCCACCAGGAATGTTGTAAAATATTACATCCCAGATGTTAGGTTGCGTTAGGTTAGTATATACATGGTTATAGACGTATATAATGTCCCCATCGAGAAGCAGGCGACGACACGCCAGAATGTTGTAAAATATTACATCCGAGATGTTAGGTTGCCTTAGGTTAGGATATACAACGTTATAGACGTATATAATGTCCCCATCGAGAAGTAGGCGACGACACGCCAGGAATTTTGTAAAATATTACACCCGAGATGTTAGGTTCCCTTAGGTTAGGATATATGACGTTATAGATGTATATAATGTCCCCATCCAGAAGTAGGCGACGACACGCCAGGAATGTTGTAAAATATTACATCCGAGATGTTAGGTTCCCTTAGGTTAGGATATATGACGTTATAGATGTATATAATGTCCCCATCCAGAAGTAGGCGACGACACGCCAGGAATGTTGTAAAATATAACATCCCAGATGTTAGGTTGCGTTAGGTTAGAATATACAACGTTATAGACGTATATAATGTCCCCATCGAGAAGCAGGCGGCGACACGACAGGAATGTTGTAAAATATTACATCCGAGATGTTAGGTTCCCTTAGGTTAGGATATATGACGTTATAGATGTATATAATGTCGCCATCCAGAAGTAGGCGACGACACGCCAGGAATGTTGTAAAATATAACATCCCAGATGTTAGGTTGCGTTAGGTTAGAATATACAACGTTATAGACGTATATAATGTCCCCATCGAGAAGCAGGCGGCGACACGACAGGAATGTTGTAAAATATTACATTCGACATGTTAGGTTGCCTTAGGCTAGAATATATATCGTTATAGACGTATACAATGTTCCCACCGAGAAGTAGGGACCGACATGCCAGGAATGTTGTAAAATATTACATCCGAGATGTTAGGTTGCCTTAGGTTAGGATATACAACGTTATAGGTGTGTATAATTTCCCCATCGAGAAGTAGGCGACGACACGCCAGGAATGTTGTAAAATATTACATTCTACATGTTGGGTTGCCTTAGGCTAGGATATATATCGTTATAGACGTATACATTGTTTCCACCGCGAAGTAGGGACCGACATGCCAGGCATGTTGTAAAATATTACATCCGAGATGTTAGGTTGCCTTAGGTTAGGATATATATCGTTATAGACTTATATAATGTTCCCACCGAGACGTGGGGACCGACATGCCAGGGATCTTGTAAAATATTACATCCCAGATGTTAGGTTGCTTTAGGTTAGGATATTCAACCTTTTAGACGTATATAATGTCCCCATCGAGAAGCGGGCGACGACCCACCAGGAATGATGTAAAATATTACATCCCAGATGTTAGGTTGAGTTAGGTTAGAATATACAACGTTATAGACGTATATAATGTCCCCATTCGAGAAGCAGGCGACGACACGACAGGAATGTTGTAAAATATAACATCCCAGATGTTAGGTTGCGTTAGGTTAGAATATACAACGTTATAGACGTATATAATGTCCCCATCGAGAAGCAGGCGACGACACGACAGGAATGTTGTAAAATATTACATTCGACATGTTAGGTTGCCTTAGGCTAGAATATATATCGTTATAGACGTATACAATGTTCCCACCGAGAAGTAGGGACCGACATGCCAGGAATGTTGTAAAATATTACATCCGAGATGTTAGGTTGCCTTAGGTTAGGATATACAACGTTATAGATGTGTATAATTTCCCCATCGAGAAGTAGGCGACGACACGCCAGGAATGTTGTAAAATATTACATTCTACATGTTGGGTTGCCTTAGGCTAGGATATATATCGTTATAGACGTATACATTGTTTCCACCGAGAAGTAGGGACCGACATGCCAGGGATCTTGTAAAATATTACATCCCAGATGTGAGGTTGCGTTAGGTTAGTATATACAAGGTTATAGACGTATATAATGTCCACATCGGGAAGCAGGCGACGACACGCCAGAATGTTGTAAAATATTACATCCGAGATGTTAGGTTGCCTTAGGTTAGGATATACAACGTTATAGATGTATATGATGTCCCCATCGAGAAGTAGGCGACGACACGCCAGGAATGTTGTAAAATATTACACCCGAGATGTTAGGTTCCCTTAGGTTAGGATATATGACGTTATAGATGTATATAATGTACCCATCCAGAAGTAGGCGACGACACGCCAGGAATGTTGTAAAATATTACATCACAGATGTTAGGTTGAGTTAGGTTAGAATATACAACGTTATAGACGTATATAATGTCCCCATCGAGAAGCAGGCGACGACACGACAGGAATGTTGTAAAATATTACATTCGACATGTTAGGTTGCCTTAGGCTAGGATATATATCGTTATAGACGTATACAATGTTCCCACCGAGAAGTAGGTACCGACATGACAGGAATGTTGTAAAATATTGCATCCGAGATGTTAGGTTGCCTTAGGTTAGGATATACAACGTTATAGATGTATATAATGTCCCCATCGAGAAGTAGGCGACGACACGCCAGGAATGTTGTAAAATATTACATCCGAGATGTTAGGTTCCCTTAGGTTAGGATATATGACGTTATAGATGTATATAATGTCCCCATCCAGAAGTAGGCGACGACACGCCAGGAATGTTGTAAAATATTACATCCGAGATGTTAGGTTGCCTTAGGTTAGGATATACAACGTTATAGATGTATATAATGTCCCCATCGAGAAGTAGGCGACGACACGCCAGAATGTTGTAAAATATTACATCCGAGATGTTAGGTTGCCTTAGGTTAGGATATACAACGTTATAGATGTATATAATGTCCCCATCGAGAAGTAGGCGACGACACGCCAGGAATGTTGTAAAATATTACATTCGACACGTTAGGTTGCCTTAGTCTAGTATATATATCGTTATAGACGTATACAATGTTCCCACTGAGAAGTAGGGCCCGACATGCCAGGAATGTCGTAAAATATTACATCCGAGATGTAAGGTTCCCTTAGGTTAGGATATATATCGTTATAGACGTATATAACGTTCCCACCGAGACGTAGGGACCGACATGCCAGGAATGTTGTAAAATATTACATCCCAGATGTTAGGTTGCGTTAGGTTAGGATATACAACGTTATAGACGTACATAAAGTCCCCATCGAGAAGCAGGCGGCGACACGCCAGGAATGTTGTAATATATAACATCCGAGATGTTATGTTGCCAGACGTTAGGATATGTAACGTTATAGACGTATATAATGTTCCCACCGAAAAGTAGCAGCCGAAGCGCCAGGAATGTTGTAAAATATTACATCCGAGATGTTAGGTTGCCTTAGGTTAGGATATATATCGTTATAGACGTATACAATGTTCCCACCGAGAAGTAGGGCCCGACATGCCAGGAATGTTGTAAAATATTACATCCGAGATGTTAGGTTGCCTTAGGTTAGGATATATGACGTTATAGATGTATATAATGTCCCCATCCAGAAGTAGGCGACGACACGCCAGGAATGTTGTAAAATATAACATCCCAGATGTTAGGTTGCGTTAGGTTAGAATATACAACGTTATAGACGTATATAATGTCCCCATCGAGAAGCAGGCGACGACACGACAGGAATGTTGTAAAATATTACATCCGAGGTGCTAGGTTGCTTTAGGTTATGATTTATATCGTTATAGACGTATATAACGTTCCCACCGAGACGTAGGGACCGACATGCCAGGAATGTTGTAAAATATTACATCCCAGATGTTAGGTTGCGTTAGCTTAGGATATACAACGTTCTAGACGTACATAAAGTCCCCATCGAGAAGCAGGCGACGACACGCCAGGAATGTTGAAAAATATAACATCCGAGATGTTATGTTGCCATACGTTAGGATATGTAACGTTATAGACGTATATAATGTTCCCACCGAAAAGTAGCAGCCGAAGCGCCAGGAATGTTGTAAAATATTACATCCGAGATGTTAGGTTGCCTTAGGTTAGGATATATATCGTTATAGACGTATATAATGTTCCCACCGAGACGTAGGGACCGACATGCCAGGAATGTTTTAAAATATTACATCCCAGATGTTAGGTTGCGTTAGGTTAGGATATACAAGGTTATAGACGTGTACAATGTACCCACGGAGACGTAGGGACCGACATGCCAGGAATGTTGTAAAATATTACATCCCAGATGTTAGGTTGCGTTAGCTTAGGATATACAACGTTCTAGACGTACATAAAGTCCCCATCGAGAAGCAGGCGACGACACGCCAGGAATGTTGAAAAATATAACATCCGAGATGTTAGGTTGCCTTAGGTTAGGATATATATCGTTATAGACGTATAGAATGTTCCCACCGAGAAGTAGGGGCCGACGCGTCAGCAATGTTGTAAAATATTACACCCGAGATGTTAGGTTCCCTTAGGTTAGAATATACAACGTTATAGACGTATATAATGTACCCACGGAGCCGTAGGGACCGACATGCCAGGAATGTTGTAAAATATTACATCCCAGATGTTAGGTTGCGTTAGGTTAGTATATACAAGGTTATAGATGTATATAACGTCCCCATCGAGAAGTAGGCGACGACACGCCAGGAATGTTGTAAAATATTACACCCGAGATGTTAGGTTCCCTTAGGTTAGGATATATGACGTTATAGATGTATATAATGTCCCCATCCAGAAGTAGGCGACGACACGCCAGGAATGTTGTAAAATATAACATCCCAGATGTTAGGTTGCGTTAGGTTAGAATATACAACGTTATAGACGTATATAATGTCCCCATCGAGAAGCAGGCGACGACACGACAGGAACGTTGTAAAATATTACATTCGACATGTTAGGTAGCCTTAGGCTAGAATATATATCGTTATAGACGTATACAATGTTCCCACCGAGAAGTAGGGACCGACATGCCAGGAATGTTGTAAAATATTACATCCGAGATGTTAGGTTCCCTTAGGTTAGGATATACAACGTTATAGACGTATAGAATGTTCCCACCGAGAAGTAGGGACCGACATGCCAGGAATGTTGTAAAATATTACATCCGAGATGTTAGGTTGCCTTAGGTTAGGGTATATATCGTTACAGACGTATATAATGTTCCCTCCGAGATGTAGTGACCGACATGCCAGGAAAGTATCAAAATATTACATCCGATATGTTAGGTTCCTTTAGGTTAGGATATATGACGTTATAGATGTATATAATGTCCACATCCAGAAGTAGGCGACGACACGCCAGGAATGTAGTAAAATATTACATTCCAGATGTTAGGTTGCGTTAGGTTAGAATATACAACGTTATAGACGTATATAATGTCCCCATCGAGAAGCAGGCGACGACACGACAGGAACGTTGTAAAATATTACATTCGACATGTTAGGTAGCCTTAGGCTAGAATATATATCGTTATAGACGTATACAATGTTCCCACCGAGAAGTAGGGACCGACATGCCAGGAATGTTGTAAAATATTACATCCGAGATGTTAGGTTGCCTTAGGTTAGGATATATATCGTTATAGACATATATAATGTTCCCACCGAGATGTGGGGACCGACATTCCAGGGATCTTGTAAAATATTACATCCCAGATTTAGGTTGCTTTAGGTTAGGATATTCAACGTTATAGACGTATATAATGTCCCCATCGAGAAGCGGGCGACGACCCACCAGGAATGTTGTAAAATATTACATCCCAGATGTTAGGTTGCGTTAGGTTAGTATATACAAGGTTATAGACGTATATAATGTCCCCATCGAGAAGCAGGCGACGACACGCCAGAATGTTGTAAAATATTACATCCGAGATGTTAGGTTGCCTTAGGTTAGGATATACAACGTTATAGATGTATATAATGTCCCCATCGAGAAGTAGGCGACGACACGCCAGGAATGTTGTAAAATATTACACCCGAGATGTTAGGTTCCCTTAGGTTAGGATATATGACGTTATAGATGTATATAATGTCCCCATCCAGAAGTAGGCGACGACACGCCAGGAATGTTGTAAAATATAACATCCCAGATGTTAGGTTGCGTTAGGTTAGAATATACAACGTTATAGACGTATATAATGTCCCCATCGAGAAGCAGGCGACGACACGACAGGAATGTTGTAAAATATTACATCCGAGATGCTAGGTTGCTTTAGGTTATGATTTATATCGTTATAGACGTATATAACGTTCCCACCGAGACATAGGGACCGACATGCCAGGAATGTTGTAAAATATTAAATCCCAGATGTTAGGTTGCGTTAGCTTAGGATATACAACGTTATAGACGTACATAAAGTCCCCATCGAGAAGCAGGCGACGACACGCCAGGAATGTTGAAAAATATAACATCCGAGATGTTATGTTGCCATACGTTAGGATATGTAACGTTATAGACGTATATAATGTTCCCACCGAAAAGTAGCAGCCGAAGCGCCAGGAATGTTGTAAAATATTACATCCGAGATGTTAGGTTGCCTTAGGTTAGGATATATATCGTTATAGACGTATATAATGTTCCCACCGAGACGTAGGGACCGACATGCCAGGGATCTTGTAAAATATTACATCCCAGATGTTAGGTTGCTTTAGGTTAGGATATTCAACGTTATAGACGTATATAATGTCCCCATCGAGAAGCGGGCGACGACCCACCAGGAATGATGTAAAATATTACATCCCAGATGTTAGGTTGCGTTAGGTTAGTATATACAAGGTTATAGACGTATATAATGTCCCCATCGAGAAGCAGGCGACGACACGCCAGAATGTTGTAAAATATTACATCCGAGATGTTAGGTTGCCTTAGGTTAGGGTATATATCGTTACAGACGTATATAATGTTCCCACCGAGATGTAGTAACCGACATGCCAGGAATGTTGTAAAGTATTACATCCGAGATGTTAGGTTGCCTTAGGTTAGGATATATATCGTTATAGACGTATATAATGATCCCACCGAGACGTAGGGACCGACATGCCAGGAAAGTATCAAAATATTACATCCGATATGTTAGGTTCCTTTAGGTTAGGATATATGACGTTATAGATGTATATAATGTCCACATCCAGAAGTAGGCGACGACACGCCAGGAATGTTGTAAAATATTACATCCCAGATGTTAGGTTGCGTTAGGTTAGAATATACAACGTTATAGACGTATATAATGTCCCCATCGAGAAGGAGGCGACGACACGACAGGAATGTTGTAAAATATTACATTCGACATGTTAGGTTGCCTTAGGCTAGGATATATATCGTTATAGACGTATACAATGTTCCCACCGAGAAGTAGGGACCGACATGACAGGAATGTGGTAAAATATTACATCCGAGATGTTAGGTTGCGTTAGGTTAGTATATACAAGGTTATAGACGTATATAATGTCCCCATCGAGAAGCAGGCGACGACACGCCAGAATGTTGTAAAATATTACATCCGAGATGTTAGGTTGCCTTAGGTTAGGGTATATATCGTTACAGACGTATATAATGTTCCCACCGAGATGTAGTAACCGACATGCCAGGAATGTTGTAAAGTATTACATCCGAGATGTTAGGTTGCCTTAGGTTCGAATATATATCGTTATAGACGTATATAATGATCCCACCGAGACGTAGGGACCGACATGCCAGGAAAGTATCAAAATATTACATCCGAGATGTTAGGTTCCCTTAGGTTAGGATATATGACGTTATAGATGTATATAACGTCCCCATCCAGAAGTAGGCGTCGACACGCCAGGAATGTTGTAAAATATTACATCCCACATATTAGGTTGCGTTAGGTTAGAATATACAACGTTATAGACGTATATAATGTCCCCATCGAGAAGCAGGCGGCGACACGACAGGAATGTTGTAAAATATTACATTCGACATGTTAGGTTGTCTTATGCTAGGATATATATCGTTATAGACGTATAGAATGTCCCCATCGAGAAGCAGGCGACGACACGACAGGAATGTTGTAAAATATTACATTCGACATGTTAGGTTGCCTTAGGCTAGAATATATATTGTTATGGACGTATACAATGTTCCCACCGAGAAGTAGGTACCGACATGCCAGGAATGTTGTAAAATATTACATCCGAGATGTTAGGTTGCCTTAGGTTAGGATATACAACGTTATAGATGTATATAATGTCCCCATCGAGAAGTAGGCGACGACACGCCAGGAATGTTGTAAAATATTACATTCTACATGTTGGGTTGCCTTAGGCTAGGATATATATCGCCATAGACGTATACATTGTTTCCACCGAGAAGTAGGGACCGACATGCCAGGAATGTTGTAAAATATTACATCCGAGATGTTAGGTTGCCTTAGGTTAGGATATATATCGTTATAGACGTATATAATGTTCCCACCGAGACGTGGGGACCGACATGCCAGGGATCTTGTAAAATATTACATCCCAGATTTAGGTTGCTTTAGGTTAGGATATTCAACGTTATAGACGTATATAATGTCCCCATCGAGAAGCGGGCGACGACCCACCAGGAATGTTGCAAAATATTACATCCCAGATGTTAGGTTGCGTTAGGTTAGGATATACAACGTTATAGACGTACATAAAGTCCCCATCGAGAAGCAGGCGACGACACGCCAGGAATGTTGTAATATATAACATCCGAGATGTTATGTTGCCATACGTTAGGTTATGTAACGTTATAGACGTATATAATGTTCCCACCGAAAAGTAGCAGCCGAAGCGCCAGGAATGTTGTAAAATATTACATCCGAGATGTTAGGTTGCCTTAGGTTAGGATATATATCGTCATAGACGTATAGAATGTTCCCACCGAGAAGTAGGGACCGACATGCCAGGAATGTTGTAAAATATTACATCCGAGATGTTAGGTTACCTTAGGTTAGGGTATATATCGTTACAGACGTATATAATGTTCCCACCGAGATGTAGTGACCGACATGCCAGGAATGTTGTAAAATATTACATTCTACAAGTTAGGTTGCCTTAGGCTAGGATATATAACGTTATAGACGTATATAATGTTCCCATCGAGAAGTAGGCGACGACACGCCAGGAATGTTGTAAAATATTACACCCGAGATGTTAGGTTCCCTTAGGTTAGGATATATGACGTTATAGATGTATATAATGTCCCCATCCAGAAGTAGGCGACGACACGCCAGGAATGTTGTAAAATATAACATCCCAGATGTTAGGTTGCGTTAGGTTAGAATATACAACGTTATAGACGTATATAATGTCCCCATCGAGAAGCAGGCGACGACACGACAGGAATGTTATAAAATATTACATTCGACATGTTAGGTTGCCTTAGGCTAGAATATATATCGTTATAGACGTATACAATGTTCCCACCGAGAAGTAGGGACCGACATGACAGGAATGTGGTAAAATATTACATCCGAGATGTTAGGTTGCCTTACGTTAGGATATACAACGTTATAGATGTATATAATGTTCCCATAGAGAAGTAGGCGACGACACGCCAGGAATATTGTAAAATATTACATTCTACAAGTTAGGTTGCCTTAGGCTAGGATATATAACGTTATAGACGTATATAATGTCCCCATCGAGAAGTAGGCGACGACACGCCAGGAATGTTGTAAAATATTATACCCTAGATGTTAGGTTCCCTTAGGTTAGGATATATGACGTTATAGATGTATATAACGTCCCCATCCAGAAGTAGGCGACGACACGCCAGGAATGTTGTAAAATATTACATTCTACAAGTTAGGTTGCCTTAGGCTAGGATATATAACGTTATAGACGTATATAATGTTCCCATCGAGAAGTAGGCGACGACACGCCAGGAATGTTGTAAAATATTACACCCGAGATGTTAGGTTCCCTTAGGTTAGGATATATGACGTTATAGATGTATATAATGTCCCCATCCAGAAGTAGGCGACGACACGCCAGGAATGTTGTAAAATATAACATCCCAGATGTTAGGTTGCGTTAGGTTAGAATATACAACGTTATAGACGTATATAATGTCCCCATCGAGAAGCAGGCGACGACACGACAGGAATGTTGTAAAATATTACATTCGACATGTTAGGTTGCTTTAGGCTAGAATATATATCGTTATAGACGTATACAATGTTCCCACCGAGAAGTAGGGACCGACATGCTAGGAATGTTGTAAAATATTACATCCGAGATGTTAGGTTGCCTTAGGTTAGGATATATATCGTTATAGACGTATATAATGTTCCCACCGAGACGTGGGGACCGACATGCCAGGGATGTTGTAAAATATTACATCCCAGATTTAGGATGCTTTAGGTTAGGATATTCAACGTTATAGACATATATAATGTCCCCATCGAGAAGCGGGCGACGACCCACCAGGAATGTTGTAAAATATTACATCCCAGATGATAGGTTGTGTTAGGTTAGAATATACAACGTTATAGACGTATATAATGTCCCCATCGAGAAGCAGGCGACGACACGACAGGAATGTTGTAAAATATTACATTCGACATGTTAGGTTGCCTTAGGCTAGAATATATATCGTTATAGACGTATACAATGTTCCCACCGAGAAGTAGGGACCGACATGACAGGAATGTGGTAAAATATTACATGCGAGATGTTAGGTTGCCTTAGGTTAGGATATACAACGTTATAGATCTATATAATGTTCCCATAGAGAAGTAGGCGACGACACGCCAGGAATGTTGTAAAATATTACATTCTACAAGTTAGGTTGCCTTAGGCTAGGATATATAACGTTATAGATGTATATAATGTCCCCATCGAGAAGTAGGCGACGACACGCCAGGAATGTTGTAAAATATTACATTCGACACGTTAGGTTGCATTAGGCTAGTATATATATCGTTATAGACGTATACAATGTTCCCATCGAGAAGCAGGCGACGACACGACAGGAATGTTGTAAAATATTACATTCAACATGTTAGGTTGCTTTAGGCTAGAATATATATCGTTATAGACGTATACAATGTTCCCACCGAGAAGTAGGGACCGACATGCTAGGAATGTTGTAAAATATTACATCCGAGATGTTAGGTTGCCTTAGGTTAGGATATACAACGTTATAGACGTATATTATGTCCACATCCAGAAGTAGGCGACGACACGCCAGGAATGTTGTAAAATATTACACCCGAGATGTTAGGTTCCCTTAGGTTAGGATATATGACGTTATAGATGTATATAATGTCCCCATCCAGAAGTAGGCGACGACACGCCAGGAATGTTGTAAAATATAACATCCCAGATGTTAGGTTGCGTTAGGTTAGAATATACAACGTTATAGACGTATATAATGTCCCCATCGAGAAGCAGGCGACGACACGACAGGAACGTTGTAAAATATTACATACGACATGTTAGGTAGCCTTAGGCTAGAATATATATCGCTATAGACGTATACAATGTTCCCACCGAGAAGTAGGGACCGACATGCCAGGAATGTTGTAAAATATTACATCCGAGATGTTAGGTTGCCTTATGTTAGGATATATATCGTTATAGACGTATATAATGTTCCCATCGAGAAGTAGGCGACGACACGCTAGGAATGTTGTAAACTATTACACCCGAGATGTTAGGTTCCCTTAGGTTAGGATATATGACGTTATAGATGTATATAATGTCCCCATCCAGAAGTAGGCGACGACACGCCAGGAATGTTGTAAAATATAACATCCCAGATGTTAGGTTGCGTTAGGTTAGAATATACAACGTTATAGACGTATATAATGTCCCCATCGAGAAGCAGGCGACGACACGACAGGAACGTTATAAAATATTACATTCGACATGTTAGGTTGCCTTAGGCTAGAATATATATCGTTATAGACGTATACAATGTTCCCACCGAGAAGTAGGGACCGACATGACAGGAATGTGGTAAAATATTACATCCGAGATGTTAGGTTGCCTTAGGTTAGGATATACAACGTTATAGATGTATATAATGTTCCCATAGAGAAGTAGGCGACGACACGCCAGGAATGTTGTAAAATATTACATTCTACAAGTTAGGTTGCCTTAGGCTAGGACATATAACGTTATAGACGTATATAATGTTCCCATCGAGAAGTAGGCGACGACACGCCAGGAATGTTGTAAAATATTACACCCGAGATGTTAGGTTCCCTTAGGTTAGGATAAACAACGTTATAGATGTATATAATGTCCCCATCGAGAAGTAGGCGACGACACGCCAGGAATGTTGTAAAATATTACATTCGACACGTTAGGTTGCCTTAGGCTAGTATATATATCGTTATAGACGTATACAATGTTCCCATCGAGAAGCAGGCGACGACACGACAGGAATGTTGTAAAATATTACATTCGACATGTTAGGTTGCTTTAGGCTAGAATATATATCGTTATAGACGTATACAATGTTCCCACCGAGAAGTAGGGACCGACATGCTAGGAATGTTGTAAAATATTACATCCGAGATGTTAGGTTGCCTTAGGTTAGGATATACAACGTTATAGACGTATATTATGTCCACATCGAGAAGTAGGCGACGACACGCCAGGAATGTTGTAAAATATTACATTCGACACGTTAGGTTGCCTTAGGCTAGTATATATATCGTTATAGACGTATACAATGTTCCCATCGAGAAGCAGGCGACGACACGACAGGAATGTTGTAAAATATTACATTCGACATGTTAGGTTGCTTTAGGCTAGAATATATATCGCTATAGACGTATACAATGTTCCCACCGAGAAGTAGGGACCGACATGCCAGGAATGTTGTAAAATATTACATCCGAGATGTTAGGTTGCCTTAGATTAGGATATATATCGTTATAGACGTATATAATGTTCCCACCGAGACGTGGGGACCGACATGCCAGGGATGTTGTAAAATATTACATCCCAGATGTTAGGTTGTGTTAGGTTAGAATATACAACGTTATAGACGTATATAATGTCCCCATCGAGAAGCAGGCGACGACACGACAGGAATGTTGTAAAATATTACATTCGACATGTTAGGTTGCCTTAGGCTAGAATATATATCGTTATAGACGTATACAATGTTCCCACCGAGAAGTAGGGACCGACATGACAGGAATGTGGTAAAATATTACATGCGAGATGTTAGGTTGCCTTAGGTTAGGATATACAACGTTATAGATGTATATAATGTTCCCATAGAGAAGTAGGCGACGACACGCCAGGAATGTTGTAAAATATTACATTCTACAAGTTAGGTTGCCTTAGGCTAGGATATATAACGTTATAGATGTATATAATGTCCCCATCGAGAAGTAGGCGACGACACGCCAGGAATGTTGTAAAATATTACATTCGACACGTTAGGTTGCTTTAGGCTAGTATATATATCGTTATAGACGTATACAATGTTCCCATCGAGAAGCAGGCGACGACACGACAGGAATGTTGTAAAATATTACATTCAACATGTTAGGTTGCTTTAGGCTAGAATATATATCGTTATAGACGTATACAATGTTCCCACCGAGAAGTAGGGACCGACATGCTAGGAATGTTGTAAAATATTACATCCGAGATGTTAGGTTGCCTTAGGTTAGGATATACAACGTTATAGACGTATATTATGTCCACATCCAGAAGTAGGCGACGACACGCCAGGAATGTTGTAAAATATTACACCCGAGATGTTAGGTTCCCTTAGGTTAGGATATATGACGTTATAGATGTATATAATGTCCCCATCCAGAAGTAGGCGACGACACGCCAGGAATGTTGTAAAATATAACATCCCAGATGTTAGGTTGCGTTAGGTTAGAATATACAACGTTATAGACGTATATAATGTCCCCATCGAGAAGCAGGCGACGACACGACAGGAACGTTGTAAAATATTACATTCGACATGTTAGGTAGCCTTAGGCTAGAATATATATCGCTATAGACGTATACAATGTTCCCACCGAGAAGTAGGGACCGACATGCCAGGAATGTTGTAAAATATTACATCCGAGATGTTAGGTTGCCTTAGGTTAGGATATATATCGTTATAGACGTATATAATGTTCCCATCGAGAAGTAGGCGACGACACGCTAGGAATGTTGTAAAATATTACACCCGAGATGTTAGGTTCCCTTAGGTTAGGATATATGACGTTATAGATGTATATAATGTCCCCATCCAGAAGTAGGCGACGACACGCCCGGAATGTTGTAAAATATAACATCCCAGATGTTAGGTTGCGTTAGGTTAGAATATACAACGTTATAGACGTATATAATGTCCCCATCGAGAAGCAGGCGACGACACGACAGGAATGTTATAAAATATTACATTCGACATGTTAGGTTGCCTTAGGCTAGAATATATATCGTTATAGACGTATACAATGTTCCCACCGAGAAGTAGGGACCGACATGACAGGAATGTGGTAAAATATTACATCCAAGATGTTAGGTTGCCTTAGGTTAGGATATACAACGTTATAGATGTATATAATGTTCCCATAGAGAAGTAGGCGACGACACGCCAGGAATGTTGTAAAATATTACATTCTACAAGTTAGGTTGCCTTAGGCTAGGATATATAACGTTATAGACGTATATAATGTTCCCATCGAGAAGTAGGCGACGACACGCCAGGAATGTTGTAAAATATTATACCCTAGATGTTAGGTTCCCTTAGGTTAGGATATATGACGTTATAGATGTATATAACGTCCCCATCCAGAAGTAGGCGACGACACGCCAGGAATGTTGTAAAATATTACATCCCAGATATTAGGTTGCGTTAGGTTAGAATATACCACGATATTGACGTATATAATGTCCCCATCGAGAAGCAGGCGACGACACGACAGGAATGTTGTAAAATATTACATCCGAGATGTTAGGTTGCCTTAGAGTAGGATATACAACGTTATAGATGTATATAATGTTCCCATAGAGAAGTAGGCGACGACACGCCGCGAATGTTGTAAAATATTACATTCTACAAGTTAGGTTGCCTTAGGCTAGGATATATAACGTTATAGACGTATATAATGTTCCCATCGAGAAGTAGGCGACGACACGCCAGGAATGTTGTAAAATATTACACCCGAGATGTTAGGTTCCCTTAGGTTAGGATATACAACGTTATAGATGTATATAATGTCCCCATCGAGAAGTAGGCGACGACACGCCAGGAATGTTGTAAAATATTACATTCGGCACGTTAGGTTGCCTTAGGCTAGTATATATATCGTTATAGACGTATACAATGTTCCCATCGAGAAGCAGGCGACGACACGACAGGAATGTTGTAAAATATTACATTCGACATGTTAGGTTGCTTTAGGCTAGAATATATATCGTTATAGACGTATACGATGTTCCCACCGAGAAGTAGGGGCCGACATGCTAGGAATGTTGTTAAATATTACATCCGAGATGTTAGGTTGCCTTAGGTTAGGATATACAACGTTATAGACGTATATTATGTCCACATCGAGAAGTAGGCGACGACACGCCAGGAATGTTGTAAAATATTACACCCGAGATGTTAGGTTCCCTTAGGTTAGGATATATGACGTTATAGATGTATATAATGTCCCCATCCAGAAGTAGGCTACGACACGCCAGGAATGTTGTAAAATATAACATCCCAGATGTTAGGTTGCGTTAGGTTAGAATATACAACGTTATAGACGTATATAATGTTCCCATCGAGAAGCAGGCGACGACACGACAGGAACGTTGTAAAATATTACATTCGACATGTTAGGTAGCCTTAGGCTAGTATATATATCGTTATAGACGTATATAATGTTCCCCCGAGAAGTAGGGACCGACATGCCAGGAATGTTGTAAAATATTACATCCGAGATGTTAGGTTGCCTTAGGTTAGGATATATATCGTTATAGACGTATATAATGTTCCCACCGAGACGTGGGGACCGACATGCCAGGGATGTTGTAAAATATTACATCCCAGATTTAGGATGCTTTAGGTTAGGATATTCAACGTTATAGACGTATATAATGTCCCCATCGAGAAGCGGGCGACGACCCACCAGGAATGTTGTAAAATATTACATCCCAGATGTTAGATTGTGTTAGGTTAGAATATACAACGTTATAGACGTATATAATGTCCCCATCGAGAAGCAGGCGACGACACGACAGGAATGTTGTAAAATATTACATTCGACATGTTAGGTTGCCTTAGGCTAGAATATATATCGTTATAGACGTATACAATGTTCCCACCGAGAAGTAGGGACCGACATGACAGGAATGTGGTAAAATATTACATGCGAGATGTTAGGTTGACTTAGGTTAGGATATACAACGTTATAGATGTATATAATGTTCCCATAGAGAAGTAGGCGACGACACGCCAGGAATGTTGTAAAATATTACATTCTACAAGTTAGGTTGCCTTAGGCTAGGATATACAACGTTATAGACGTATATAATGTTCCCATCGAGAAGTAGGCGACGACACGCCAGGAATGTTGTAAAATATTATACCCTAGATGTTAGGTTCCCTTAGGTTAGGATATATGACGTTATAGATGTATATAACGTCCCCATCCAGAAGTAGGCGACGACACGCCAGGAATGTTGTAAAATATTACATCCCAGATGTTAGGTTGCGTTAGGTTAGAATATACCACGATATTGACGTATATAATGTCCCCATCGAGAAGCAGGCGACGACACGACAGGAATGTTGTAAAATATTACATCCGAGATGTTAGGTTGCCTTAGATTAGGATATACAACGTTATAGATGTATATAATGTTCCCATAGAGAAGTAGGCGACGACACGCCAGGAATGTTGTAAAATATTACATTCTACAAGTTAGGTTGCCTTAGGCTAGGATATATAACGTTATAGACGTATATAATGTTCCCATCGAGAAGTAGGCGACGACACGCCAGGAATGTTGTAAAATATTACACCCGAGATGTTAGGTTCCCTTAGGTTAGGATATACAACGTTATAGATGTATATAATGTCCCCATCGAGAAGTAGGCGACGACACGCCAGGAATGTTGTAAAATATTACATTCGACACGTTAGGTTGCCTTAGGCTAGTATATATATCGTTATAGACGTATACAATGTTCCCATCGAGAAGCAGGCGACGACACGACAGGAATGTTGTAAAATATTACATTCGACATGTTAGGTTGCTTTAGGCTAGAATATATATCGTTATAGACGTATACAATGTTCCCACCGAGAAGTAGGGACCGACATGCTAGGAATGTTGTAAAATATTACATCCGAGATGTTAGGTTGCCTTAGGTTAGGATATACAACGTTATAGACGTATATTATGTCCACATCGAGAAGTAGGCGACGACACGCCAGGAATGTTGTAAAATATTACACCCGAGATGTTAGGTTCCCTTAGGTTAGGATATATGACGTTATAGGTGTATATAATGTCCCCATCCAGAAGTAGGCGACGACACGCCAGGAATGTTGTAAAATATAACATCCCAGATGTTAGGTTGCGTTAGGTTAGAATATACAACGTTATAGACGTATATAATGTCCCCATCGAGAAGCAGGCGACAACACGACAGGAACGTTGTAAAATATTACATTCGACATGTTAGGTAGCCTTAGGCTAGAATATATATCGCTATAGACGTATACAATGTTCCCACCGAGAAGTAGGGACCGACATGCCAGGAATGTTGTAAAATATTACATCCGAGATGTTAGGTTGCCTTAGGTTAGGATATATATCGTTATAGACGTATATAATGTTCCCACCGAGACGTGGGGACCGACATGCCAGGGATGTTGTAAAATATTACATCCCAGATTTAGGATGCTTTAGGTTAGGATATGCAACGTTATAGACGTATATAATGTCCCCATCGAGAAGCGGGCGACGACCCACCAGGAATGTTGTAAAATATTACATCCCAGATGTTAGGTTGTGTTAGGTTAGAATATACAACGTTATAGACGTATATAATGTCCCCATCGAGAAGCAGGCGACGACACGACAGGAATGTTGTAAAATATTACATTCGACATGTTAGGTTGCCTTAGGCTAGAATATATATCGTTATAGACGTATACAATGTTCCCACCGAGAAGTAGGGACCGACATGACAGGAATGTGGTAAAATATTACATGCGAGATGTTAGGTTGCCTTAGGTTAGGATATACAACGTTATAGATGTATATAATGTTCCCACCGAGACGTGGGGACCGACATGCCAGGGATGTTGTAAAATATTACATCCCAGATTTAGGATGCTTTAGGTTAGGATATTCAACGTTATAGACGTATATAATGTTCCCATCGAGAAGTAGGCGACGACACGCCAGGAATGTTGTAAAATATTACATCCCAGATGTTAGGTTGCGTTAGGTTAGAATATACCACGATATTGACGTATATAATGTCCCCATCGAGAAGCAGGCGACGACACGACAGGA
Organism: Xylocopa violacea; assembly: GCA_963969225.1. Taxonomy (NCBI): domain Eukaryota; kingdom Metazoa; phylum Arthropoda; class Insecta; order Hymenoptera; family Apidae; genus Xylocopa; species Xylocopa violacea. Next base: position 29,614,863 of record CAXAJV010000001.1, read on the forward strand.
ATGTTGTAAAATATTACATCCGAGATGTTAGGTTGCCTTAGATTAGGATATACAACGTTATAGATGTATATAATGTTCCCATAGAGAAGTAGGCGACGACACGCCAGGAATGTTGTAAAATATTACATTCTACAAGTTAGGTTGCCTTAGGCTAGGATATATAACGTTATAGATGTATACAATGTTCCCACCGAGAAGTAGGGACCGACATGACAGGAATGTGGTAAAATATTACATGCGAGATGTTAGGTTGCCTTAGGTTAGGATATACAACGTTATAGATGTATATAATGTTCCCATAGAGAAGTAGGCGACGACACGCCAGGAATGTTGTAAAATATTACATTCTACAAGTTAGGTTGCCTTAGGCTAGGATATATAACGTTATAGACGTATATAATGTTCCCATCGAGAAGTAGGCGACGACACGCCAGGAATGTTGTAAAATATTATACCCTAGATGTTAGGTTCCCTTAGGTTAGGATATATGACGTTATAGATGTATATAACGTCCCCATCCAGAAGTAGGCGACGACACGCCAGGAATGTTGTAAAATATTACATCCCAGATATTAGGTTGCGTTAGGTTAGAATATACCACGATATTGACGTATATAATGTCCCCATCGAGAAGCAGGCGACGACACGACAGGAATGTTGTAAAATATTACATCCGAGATGTTAGGTTCCCTTAGGTTAGGATATACAACGTTATAGATGTATATAATGTCCCCATCGAGAAGTAGGCGACGACACGCCAGGAATGTTGTAAAATATTACATTCGACACGTTAGGTTGCCTTAGGCTAGTATATATATCGTTATAGACGTATACAATGTTCCCATCGAGAAGCAGGCGACGACACGACAGGAACGTTGTAAAATATTACATTCGACATGTTAGGTAGCCTTAGGCTAGAATATATATCGTTATAGACGTATACAATGTTCCCACCGAGAAGTAGGGACCGACATGCCAGGAATGTTGTAAAATATTACATCCGAGATGTTAGGTTGCCTTAGGTTAGGATATACAACGTTATAGATGTATATAATGTCCCCATCGAGAAGTAGGCGACGACACGCCAGGAATGTTGTAAAATATTACATTCTACATGTTGGGTTGCCTTAGGCTAGGATATATATCGCTATAGACGTATACATTGTTTCCACCGAGAAGTAGGGACCGACATGCCAGGAATGTTGTAAAATATTACATCCGAGATGTTAGGTTGCCTTAGGTTAGGATATATATCGTTATAGACGTATATAATGTTCCCACCGAGACGTGGGGACCGACATGCCAGGGATCTTGTAAAATATTACATCCCAGATTTAGGTTGCTTTAGGTTAGGATATTCAACGTTATAGACGTATATAATGTCCCCATCGAGAAGCGGGCGACGACCCACCAGGAATGTTGTAAAATATTACATTCCAGATGTTAGGTTGCGTTAGGTTAGGATATACAACGTTATAGATGTATATAATGTCCCCATCGAGAAGTAGGCGACGACACGCCAGGAATGTTGTAAAATATTACACCCGAGATGTTAGGTTCCCTTAGGTTAGGATATATGACGTTATAGATGTATATAATGTCCCCATCCAGATGTAGGCGACGACACGCCAGGAATGTTGTAAAATATTACACCCGAGATGTTAGGTTCCCTTAGGTTAGGATATATGACGTTATAGATGTATATAATGTTCCCATCGAGAAGCAGGCGACGACACGACAGGAACGTTGTAAAATATTACATTCGACATGTTAGGTAGCCTTAGGCTAGAATATATATCGCTATAGACGTATACAATGTTCCCACCGAGAAGTAGGGACCGACATGCCAGGAATGTTGTAAAATATTACATCCGAGATGTTAGGTTGCCTTAGGTTAGGATATATATCGTTATAGACGTATATAATGTTCCCATCGAGAAGTAGACGACGACACGCCAGGAATGTTGTAAAATATTACACTCGAGATGTTAGGTTCCCTTAGGTTAGGATATATGACGTTATAGATGTATATAATGTCCCCATCCAGAAGTAGGCGACGACACGCCAGGAATGTTGTAAAATATAACATCCCAGATGTTAGGTTGCGTTAGGTTAGAATATACAACGTTATAGACGTATATAATGTCCCCATCGAGAAGCAGGCGACGACACGACAGGAATGTTATAAAATATTACATTCGACATGTTAGGTTGCCTTAGGCTAGAATATATATCGTTATAGACGTATACAATGTTCCCACCGAGAAGTAGGGACCGACATGACAGGAATGTGGTAAAATATTACATCCGAGATGTTAGGTTGCCTTAGGTTAGGATATACAACGTTATAGATGTATATAATGTTCCCATAGAGAAGTAGGCGACGACACGCCAGGAATGTTGTAAAATATTACATTCTACAAGTTAGGTTGCCTTAGGCTAGGATATATAACGTTATAGACGTATATAATGTTCCCATCGAGAAGTAGGCGACGACACGCCAGGAATGTTGTAAAATATTATACCCTAGATGTTAGGTTCCCTTAGGTTAGGATATATGACGTTATAGATGTATATAACGTCCCCATCCAGAAGTAGGCGACGACACGCCAGGAATGTTGTAAAATATTACATCCCAGATGTTAGGTTGCGTTAGGTTAGAATATACCACGATATTGACGTATATAATGTCCCCATCGAGAAGCAGGCGACGACACGACAGGAATGTTGTAAAATATTACATCCGAGGTGTTAGGTTGCCTTAGATTAGGATATACAACGTTATAGATGTATATAATGTTCCCATAGAGAAGTAGGCGACGACACGCCAGGAATGTTGTAAAATATTACATTCTACATGTTAGGTTGCGTTAGGCTAGGATATATAACGTTATAGACGTATATAATGTTCCCATCGAGAAGTAGGCGACGACACGCCAGGAATGTTGTAAAATATTACACCCGAGATGTTAGGTTCCCTTAGGTTAGGATATACAACGTTATAGATGTATATAATGTCCCCATCGAGAAGTAGGCGACGACACGCCAGGAATGTTGTAAAATATTACATTCGACACGTTAGGTTGCCTTAGGCTAGTATATATATCGTTATAGACGTATACAATGTTCCCATCGAGAAGCAGGCGACGACACGACAGGAATGTTGTAAAATATTACATTCGACATGTTAGGTTGCTTTAGGCTAGAATATATATCGTTATAGACGTATACAATGTTCCCACCGAGAAGTAGGGACCGACATGCTAGGAATGTTGTAAAATATTACATCCGAGATGTTAGGTTGCCTTAGGTTAGGATATACAACGTTATAGACGTATATTATGTCCACATCCAGAAGTAGGCGACGACACGCCAGGAATGTTGTAAAATATTACACCCGAGATGTTAGGTTCCCTTAGGTTAGGATATATGACGTTATAGATGTATATAATGTCCCCATCCAGAAGTAGGCGACGACACGCCAGGAATGTTGTAAAATATAACATCCCAGATGTTAGGTTGCGTTAGGTTAGAATATACAACGTTATAGACGTATATAATGTCCCCATCGAGAAGCAGGCGACGACACGACAGGAACGTTGTAAAATATTACATTCGACATGTTAGGTAGCCTTAGGCTAGAATATATATCGCTATAGACGTATACAATGTTCCCACCGAGAAGTAGGGACCGACATGCCAGGAATGTTGTAAAATATTACATCCGAGATGTTAGGTTGCCTTAGGTTAGGATATATATCGTTATAGACGTATATAATGTTCCCATCGAGAAGTAGGCGACGACACGCTAGGAATGTTGTAAAATATTACACCCGAGATGTTAGGTTCCCTTAGGTTAGGATATATGACGTTATAGATGTATATAATGTCCCCATCCAGAAGTAGGCGACGACACGCCAGGAATGTTGTAAAATATAACATCCCAGATGTTAGGTTGCGTTAGGTTAGAATATACAACGTCATAGACGTATATAATGTCCCCGTCGAGAAGCAGGCGACGACACGACAGGAATGTTATAAAATATTACATTCGACATGTTAGGTTGCCTTAGGCTAGAATATATATCGTTATAGACGTATACAATGTTCCCACCGAGAAGTAGGGACCGACATGACAGGAATGTGGTAAAATATTACATCCGAGATGTTAGGTTGCCTTAGGTTAGGATATACAACGTTATAGATGTATATAATGTTCCCATAGAGAAGTAGGCGACGACACGCCAGGAATGTTGTAAAATATTATACCCTAGATGTTAGGTTCCCTTAGGTTAGGATATATGACGTTATAGATGTATATAACGTCCCCATCCAGAAGTAGGCGACGACACGCCAGGAATGTTGTAAAATATTACATCCCAGATATTAGGTTGCGTTAGGTTAGAATATACCACGATATTGACGTATATAATGTCCCCATCGAGAAGCAGGCGACGACACGACAGGAATGTTGTAAAATATTACATCCGAGATGTTAGGTTGCCTTAGATTAGGATATACAACGTTATAGATGTATATAATGTTCCCATAGAGAAGTAGGCGACGACACGCCAGGAATGTTGTAAAATATTACATTCTACAAGTTAGGTTGCCTTAGGCTAGGATATATAACGTTATAGACGTATATAATGTTCCCATCGAGAAGTAGGCGACGACACGCCAGGAATGTTGTAAAATATTACACCCGAGATGTTAGGTTCCCTTAGGTTAGGATATACAACGTTATAGATGTATATAATGTCCCCATCGAGAAGTAGGCGACGACACGCCAGGAATGTTGTAAAATATTACATTCGACACATTAGGTTGCCTTAGGCTAGTATATATATCGTTATAGACGTATACAATGTTCCCATCGAGAAGCAGGCGACGACACGACAGGAATGTTGTAAAATATTACATTCGACATGTTAGGTTGCTTTAGGCTAGAATATATATCGTTATAGACGTATACAATGTTCCCACCGAGAAGTAGGGACCGACATGCTAGGAATGTTGTAAAATATTACATCCGAGATGTTAGGTTGCCTTAGGTTAGGATATACAACGTTATAGACGTATATTATGTCCACATCGAGAAGTAGGCGACGACACGCCAGGAATGTTGTAAAATATTACACCCGAGATGTTAGGTTCCCTTAGGATAGGATATATGACGTTATAGATGTATATAATGACCCCATCCAGAAGTAGGCGACGACACGCCAGGAATGTTGTAAAATATAACATCCCAGATGTTAGGTTGCGTTAGGTTAGAATATACAAAGTTATAGACGTATATAATGTTCCCATCGAGAAGCAGGCGACGACACGACAGGAACGTTGTAAAATATTACATTCGACATGTTAGGTAGCCTTAGGCTAGTATATATATCGCTATAGACGTATACAATGTTCCCCCCGAGAAGTAGGGACCGACATGCCAGGAATGTTGTAAAATATTACATCCGAGATGTTAGGTTGCCTTAGGTTAGGATATATATCGTTATAGACGTATATAATGTTCCCACCGAGACGTGGGGACCGACATGCCAGGGATGTTGTAAAATATTACATCCCAGATTTAGGATGCTTTAGGTTAGGATATTCAACGTTATAGACGTATATAATGTCCCCATCGAGAAGCGGGCGACGACCCACCAGGAATTTTGTAAAATATTACATCCCAGATGTTAGGTTGTGTTAGGTTAGAATATACAACGTTATAGACGTATATAATGTCCCCATCGAGAAGCAGGCGACGACACGACAGGAATGTTGTAAAATATTACATTCGACATGTTAGGTTGCCTTAGGCTAGAATATATATCGTTATAGACGTATACAATCTTCCCACCGAGAAGTAGGGACCGACATGACAGGAATGTGGTAAAATATTACATGCGAGATGTTAGGTTGCCTTAGGTTAGGATATACAACGTTATAGATGTATATAATGTTCCCATAGAGAAGTAGGCGACGACACGCCAGGAATGTTGTAAAATATTACATTCTACAAGTTAGGTTGCCTTAGGCTAGGATATATAACGTTATAGACGTATATAATGTTCCCATCGAGAAGTAGGCGACGACACGCCAGGAATGTTGTAAAATATTATACCCTAGATGTTAGGTTCCCTTAGGTTAGGATATATGACGTTATAGATGTATATAACGTCCCCATCCAGAAGTAGGCGACGACACGCCAGGAATGTTGTAAAATATTACATCCCAGATGTTAGGTTGCGTTAGGTTAGAATATACCACGATATTGACGTATATAATGTCCCCATCGAGAAGCAGGCGACGACACGACAGGAATGTTGTAAAATATTACATCCGAGATGTTAGGTTGCCTTAGATTAGGATATACAACGTTATAGATGTATATAATGTTCCCATAGAGAAGTAGGCGACGACACGCCAGGAATGTTGTAAAATATTACATTCTACAAGTTAGGTTGCCTTAGGCTAGGATATATAACGTTATAGACGTATATAATGTTCCCATCGAGAAGTAGGCGACGACACGCCAGGAATGTTGTAAAATATTACACCCGAGATGTTAGGTTCCCTTAGGTTAGGATATACAACGTTATAGATGTATATAATGTCCCCATCGAGAAGTAGGCGACGACACGCCAGGAATGTTGTAAAATATTACATTCGACACGTTAGGTTGCCTTAGGCTAGTATATATATCGTTATAGACGTATACAATGTTCCCATCGAGAAGCAGGCGACGACATGACAGGAATGTTGTAAAATATTACATTCGACATGTTAGGTTGCTTTAGGCTAGAATATATATCGTTATAGACGTATACAATGTTCCCACCGAGAAGTAGGGACCGACATGCTAGGAATGTTGTAAAATATTACATCCGAGATGTTAGGTTGCCTTAGGTTAGGATATACAACGTTATAGACGTATATTATGTCCACATCCAGAAGTAGGCGACGACACGCCAGGAATGTTGTAAAATATTACACCCGAGATGTTAGGTTCCCTTAGGTTAGGATATATGACGCTATAGATGTATATAATGTCCCCATCCAGAAGTAGGCGACGACACGCCAGGAATGTTGTAAAATATAACATCCCAGATGTTAGGTTGCGTTAGGTTAGAATATACAACGTTATAGACGTATATAATGTCCCCATCGAGAAGCAGGCGACGACACGACAGGAACGTTGTAAAATATTACATTCGACATGTTAGGTAGCCTTAGGCTAGAATATATATCGCTATAGACGTATACAATGTTCCCACCGAGAAGTAGGGACCGACATGCCAGGAATGTTGTAAAATATTACATCCGAGATGTTACGTTGCCTTAGGTTAGGATATATATCGTTATAGACGTATATAATGTTCCCATCGAGAAGTAGGCGACGACACGCCAGGAATGTTGTAAAATATTACATTCTACAAGTTAGGTTGCCTTAGGCTAGGATATATAACGTTATAGACGTATATAATGTTCCCATCGAGAAGCAGGCGACGACACGCCAGGAATGTTGTAAAATATTATACCCTAGATGTTAGGTTCCCTTAGGTTAGGATATATGACGGTATAGATGTATATAACGTCCCCATCCAGAAGTAGGCGACGACACGCCAGGAATGTTGTAAAATATTACATCCCAGATGTTAGGTTGCGTTAGGTTAGAATATACAACGTTATAGACGTATATAATGTCCCCATCGAGAAGCAGGCGACGACACGACAGGAACGTTGTAAAATATTACATTCGACATGTTAGGTAGCCTTAGGCTAGAATATATATCGCTATAGACGTATACAATGTTCCCACCGAGAAGTAGGGACCGACATGCCAGGAATGTTGTAAAATATTACATCCGAGATGTTAGGTTGCCTTAGGTTAGGATATATATCGTTATAGACGTATATAATGTTCCCATCGAGAAGTAGGCGACGACACGCTAGGAATGTTGTAAAATATTACACCCGAGATGTTAGGTTCCCTTAGGTTAGGATATATGACGTTATAGATGTATATAATGTCCCCATCCAGAAGTAGGCGACGACACGCCAGGAATGTTGTAAAATATAACATCCCAGATGTTAGGTTGCGTTAGGTTAGAATATACAACGTTATAGACGTATATAATGTCCCCGTCGAGAAGCAGGCGACGACACGACAGGAATGTTATAAGATATTACATTCGACATGTTAGGTTGCCTTAGGCTAGAATATATATCGTTATAGACGTATACAATGTTCCCACCGAGAAGTAGGGACCGACATGACAGGAATGTGGTAAAATATTACATCCGAGATGTTAGGTTGCCTTAGGCTAGGATATATAACGTTATAGACGTATATAATGTTCCCTTCGAGAAGTAGGCGACGGCACGCCAGGAATGTTGTAAAATATTATACCCTAGATGTTAGGTTCCCTTAGGTTAGGATATATGACGTTATAGATGTATATAACGTCCCCATCCAGAAGTAGGCGACGACACGCCAGGAATGTTGTAAAATATTACATCCCAGATATTAGGTTGCGTTAGGTTAGAATATACCACGATATTGACGTATATAATGTCCCCATCGAGAAGCAGGCGACGACACGACAGGAATGTTGTAAAATATTACATCCGAGATGTTAGGTTGCCTTAGATTAGGATATACAACGTTATAGATGTATATAATGTTCCCATAGAGAAGTAGGCGACGACACGCCAGGAATGTTGTAAAATATTACATTCTACAAGTTAGGTTGCCTTAGGCTAGGATATATAACGTTATAGACGTATATAATGTTCCCATCGAGAAGTAGGCGACGACACGCCAGGAATGTTGTAAAATATTACACCCGAGATGTTAGGTTCCCTTAGGTTAGGATATACAACGTTATAGATGTATATAATGTCCCCATCGAGAAGTAGGCGACGACACGCCAGGAATGTTGTAAAATATTACATTCGACACGTTAGGTTGCCTTAGGCTAGTATATATATCGTTATAGACGTATACAATGTTCCCATCGAGAAGCAGGCGACGACACGACAGGAATGTTGTAAAATATTACATTCGACATGTTAGGTTGCTTTAGGCTAGAATATATATCGTTATAGACGTATACAATGTTCCCACCGAGAAGTAGGGACCGACATGCTAGGAATGTTGTAAAATATTACATCCGAGATGTTAGGTTGCCTTAGGTTAGGATATACAACGTTATAGACGTATATTATGTCCACATCGAGAAGCAGGCGACGACACGCCAGGAATGTGGTAAAATATTACACCCGAGATGTTAGGTTCCCTTAGGATAGGATATATGACGTTATAGATGTATATAATGACCCCATCCAGAAGTAGGCGACGACACGCCAGGAATGTTGTAAAATATAACATCCCAGATGTTAGGTTGCGTTAGGTTAGAATATACAACGTTATAGACGTATATAATGTTCCCATCGAGAAGCGGGCGACGACCCACCAGGAATTTTGTAAAATATTACATCCCAGATGTTAGGTTGTGTTAGGTTAGAATATACAACGTTATAGACGTATATAATGTCCCCATCGAGAAGCAGGCGACGACACGACAGGAATGTTGTAAAATATTACATTCGACATGTTAGGTTGCCTTAGGCTAGAATATATATCGTTATAGACGTATACAATGTTCCCACCGAGAAGTAGGGACCGACATGACAGGAATGTGGTAAAATATTACATGCGAGATGTTAGGTTGCCTTAGGTTAGGATATACAACGTTATAGATGTATATAATGTTCCCATAGAGAAGTAGGCGACGACACGCCAGGAATGTTGTAAAATATTACATTCTACAAGTTAGGTTGCCTTAGGCTAGGATATATAACGTTATAGACGTATATAATGTTCCCATCGAGAAGTAGGCGACGACACGCCAGGAATGTTGTAAAATATTATACCCTAGATGTTAGGTTCCCTTAGGTTAGGATATATGACGTTATAGATGTATATAATGTCCCCATCCAGAAGTAGGCGACGACACGCCAGGAATGTTGTAAAATATAACATCCCAGATGTTAGGTTGCGTTAGGTTAGAATATACAACGTTATAGACGTATATAATGTCCCCATCGAGAAGCAGGCGACGACACGACAGGAACGTTGTAAAATATTACATTCGACATGTTAGGTAGCCTTAGGCTAGAATATATATCGTTATAGACGTATACAATGTTCCCACCGAGAAGTAGGGACCGACATGCCAGGAATGTTGTAAAATATTACATCCGAGATGTTATGTTGCCTTAGGTTAGGATATACAACGTTATAGATGTATATAATGTCCCCATCGAGAAGTAGGCGACGACACGCCAGGAATGTTGTAAAATATTACATTCTACATGTTGGGTTGCCTTAGGCTAGGATATATATCGCTATAGACGTATACATTGTTTCCACCGAGAAGTAGGGACCGACATGCCAGGAATGTTGTAAAATATTACATCCGAGATGTTAGGTTGCCTTAGGTTAGGATATATATCGTTATAGACGTATATAATGTTCCCACCGAGACGTGGGCCCGACATGCCAGGGATCTTGTAAAATATTACATCCCAGATTTAGGTTGCTTTAGGTTAGGATATTCAACGTTATAGACGTATATAATGTCCCCATCGAGAAGCGGGCGACGACCCACCAGGAATGTTGTAAAATATTACATTCCAGATGTTAGGTTGCGTTAGGTTAGGATATACAACGTTATAGACGTACATAAAGTCCCCATCGAGAAGCAGGCGACGACACGCCAGGAATGTTGTAATATATAACATCCGAGATGTTATGTTGCCATACGTTAGGATATGTAACGTTATAGACGTATATAATGTTCCCACCGAAAAGTAGCAGCCGAAGCGCCAGGAATGTTGTAAAATATTACATCCGAGATGTTAGGTTGCCTTAGGTTAGGATATATATCGTTATAGACGTATAGAATGTTCCCACCGAGAAGTAGGGACCGACATGCCAGGAATGTTGTAAAATATTACATCCGAGATGTTAGGTTGCCTTAGGTTAGGGTATATATCGTTACAGACGTATATAATGTTCCCACCGAGATGTAGTGACCGACATGCCAGGAATGTTGTAAAATATTACATCCGAGATGTTAGGTTGCCTTAGGTTAGGATATATATCGTTATAGACGTATATAATGTTCCCATCGAGAAGTAGGCGACGACACGCCAGGAATGTTGTAAAATATTACACCCGAGATGTTAGGTTCCCTTAGGTTAGGATATATGACGTTATAGATGTATATAATGTCCCCATCCAGAAGTAGGCGACGACACGCCAGGAATGTTGTAAAATATAACATCCCAGATGTTAGGTTGCGTTAGGTTAGAATATACAACGTTATAGACGTATATAATGTCCCCATCGAGAAGCAGGCGACGACACGACAGGAACGTTGTAAAATATTACATTCGACATGTTAGGTAGCCTTAGGCTAGAATATATATCGCTATAGACGTATACAATGTTCCCACCGAGAAGTAGGGACCGAAATGCCAGGAATGTTGTAAAATATTACATCCGAGATGTTAGGTTGCCTTAGGTTAGGATATATATCGTTATAGACGTATATAATGTTCCCATCGAGAAGTAGGCGACGACACGCCAGGAATGTTGTAAAATATTACACCCGAGATGTTAGGTTCCCTTAGGTTAGGATATATGACGTTATAGATGTATATAATGTCCCCATCCAGAAGTAGGCGACGACACGCCAGGAATGTTGTAAAATATAACATCCCAGATGTTAGGTTGCGTTAGGTTAGAATATACAACGTTATAGACGTATATAATGTTCCCATCGAGAAGCAGGCGACGACACGACAGGAACGTTGTAAAATATTACATTCGACATGTTAGGTAGCCTTAGGCTAGAATATATATCGCTATAGACGTATACAATGTTCCCACCGAGAAGTAGGGACCGACATGCCAGGAATGTTGTAAAATATTACATCCGAGATGTTAGGTTGCCTTAGGTTAGGATATATATCGTTATAGACGTATATAATGTTCCCACCGAGACGTGGGGACCGACATGCCAGGGATGTTGTAAAATATTACATCCCAGATTTAGGTTGCTTTAGGTTAGGATATTCAACGTTATAGACGTATATAATGTCCCCATCGAGAAGCGGGCGACGACCCACCAGGAACGTTGTAAAATATTACATCCCAGATGTTAGGTTGCGTTAGGTTAGTATATACAAGGTTATAGACGTATATAATGTCCCCATCGAGAAGCAGGCGACGACACGCCAGAATGTTGTAAAATATTACATCCGAGATGTTAGGTTGCCTTAGGTTAGGATATACAACGTTATAGATGTATATAATGTCCCCATCGAGAAGTAGGCGACGACACGCCAGGAATGTTGTAAAATATTACACCCGAGATGTTAGGTTCCCTTAGGTTAGGATATATGACGTTATAGATGTAAATAATGTCCCCATCGAGAAGTAGGCGACGACACGCCAGGAATGTTGTAAAATATTACACCCGAGATGTTAGGTTCCCTTAGGTTAGGATATATGACGTTATAGATGTATATAACGTCCCCATCCAGAAGTAGGCGACGACACGCCAGGAATGTTGTAAAATATTACATTCTACAAGTTAGGTTGCCTTAGGCTAGGATATATAACGTTATAGACGTATATAATGTTCCCATCGAGAAGTAGGCGACGACACGCCAGGAATGTTGTAAAATATTATACCCTAGATGTTAGGTTCCCTTAGGTTAGGATATATGACGTTATAGATGTATATAACGTCCCCATCCAGAAGTAGGCGACGACACGCCAGGAATGTTGTAAAATATTACATCCCAGATGTTAGGTTGCGTTAAGTTAGAATATACCACGATATTGACGTATATAATGTCCCCATCGAGAAGCAGGCGACGACACGACAGGAATGTTGTAAAATATTACATCCGAGATGTTAGGTTGCCTTAGATTAGGATATACAACGTTATAGATGTATATAATGTTCCCATAGAGAAGTAGGCGACGACACGCCAGGAATGTTGTAAAATATTACATTCTACAAGTTAGGTTGCCTTAGGCTAGGATATATAACGTTATAGACGTATATAATGTTCCCATCGAGAAGTAGGCGACGACACGCCAGGAATGTTGTAAAATATTACACCCGAGATGTTAGGTTCCCTTAGGTTAGGATATATGACGTTATAGGTGTATATAATGTCCCCATCCAGAAGTAGGCGACGACACGCCAGGAATGTTGTAAAATATAACATCCCAGATGTTAGGTTGCGTTAGGTTAGAATATACAACGTTATAGACGTATATAATGTCCCCATCGAGAAGCAGGCGACGACACGACAGGAACGTTGTAAAATATTACATTCGACATGTTAGGTAGCCTTAGGCTAGAATATATATCGCTATAGACGTATACAATGTTCCCACCGAGAAGTAGGGACCGACATGCCAGGAATGTTGTAAAATATTACATCCGAGATGTTAGGTTGCCTTAGGTTAGGATATATATCGTTATAGACGTATATAATGTTCCCACCGAGACGTGGGGACCGACATGCCAGGGATGTTGTAAAATATTACATCCCAGATTTAGGTTGCTTTAGGTTAGGATATTCAACGTTATAGACGTATATAATGTCCCCATCGAGAAGCGGGCGACGACCCACCAGGAACGTTGTAAAATATTACATCCCAGATGTTAGGTTGCGTTAGGTTAGTATATACAAGGTTATAGACGTATATAATGTCCCCATCGAGAAGCAGGCGACGACACGACAGGAATGTTATAAAATATTACATTCGACATGTTAGGTTGCCTTAGGCTAGAATATATATCGTTATAGACGTATACAATGTTCCCACCGAGAAGTAGGGACCGACATGACAGGAATGTGGTAAAATATTACATCCGAGATGTTAGGTTGCCTTAGGTTAGGATATACAACGTTATAGATGTATATAATGTTCCCATAGAGAAGTAGGCGACGACACGCCAGGAATGTTGTAAAATATTACATTCTACAAGTTAGGTTGCCTTAGGCTAGGATATATAACGTTATAGACGTATATAATGTTCCCATCGAGAAGTAGGCGACGACACGCCAGGAATGTTGTAAAATATTATACCCTAGATGTTAGGTTCCCTTAGGTTAGGATATATGACGTTATAGATGTATATAACGTCCCCATCCAGAAGTAGGCGACGACACGCCAGGAATGTTGTAAAATATTACATCCCAGATGTTAGGTTGCGTTAGGTTAGAATATACCACGATATTGACGTATATAATGTCCCCATCGAGAAGCAGGCGACGACACGACAGGAATGTTGTAAAATATTACATCCGAGATGTTAGGTTGCCTTAGATTAGGATATACAACGTTATAGATGTATATAATATTCCCATAGAGAAGTAGGCGACGACACGCCAGGAATGTTGTAAAATATTACATTCTACAAGTTAGGTTGCCTTAGGCTAGGATATATAACGTTATAGACGTATATAATGTTCCCATCGAGAAGTAGGCGACGACACGCCAGGAATGTTGTAAAATATTACACCCGAGATGTTAGGTTCCCTTAGGTTAGGATATACAACGTTATAGATGTATATAATGTGCCCATCGAGAAGTAGGCGACGACACGCCAGGAATGTTGTAAAATATTACATTCGACACGTAAGGTTGCCTTAGGCTAGTATATATATCGTTATAGACGTATACAATGTTCCCATCGAGAAGCAGGCGACGACACGACAGGAATGTTGTAAAATATTACATTCGACATGTTAGGTTGCTTTAGGCTAGAATATATATCGTTATAGACGTATACAATGTTCCCACCGAGAAGTAGGGACCGACATGCTAGGAATGTTGTAAAATATTACATCCGAGATGTTAGGTTGCCTTAGGTTAGGATATACAACGTTATAGACGTATATTATGTCCACATCGAGAAGTAGGCGACGACACGCCAGGAATGTTGTAAAATATTACACCCGAGATGTTAGGTTCCCTTAGGTTAGGATATATGACGTTATAGGTGTATATAATGTCCCCATCCAGAAGTAGGCGACGACACGCCAGGAATGTTGTAAAATATAACATCCCAGATGTTAGGTTGCGTTAGGTTAGAATATACAACGTTATAGACGTATATAATGTCCCCATCGAGAAGCAGGCGACGACACGACAGGAACGTTGTAAAATATTACATTCGACATGTTAGGTAGCCTTAGGCTAGAATATATATCGCTATAGACGTATACAATGTTCCCACCGAGAAGTAGGGACCGACATGCCAGGAATGTTGTAAAATATTACATCCGAGATGTTACGTTGCCTTAGGTTAGGATATATATCGTTATAGACGTATATAATGTTCCCATCGAGAAGTAGGCGACGACACGCCAGGAATGTTGTAAAATATTACATTCTACAAGTTAGGTTGCCTTAGGCTAGGATATATAACGTTATAGACGTATATAATGTTCCCATCGAGAAGCAGGCGACGACACGCCAGGAATGTTGTAAAATATTATACCCTAGATGTTAGGTTCCCTTAGGTTAGGATATATGACGGTATAGATGTATATAACGTCCCCATCCAGAAGTAGGCGACGACACGCCAGGAATTTTGTAAAATATTACATCCCAGATGTTAGGTTGCGTTAGGTTAGAATATACCACGATATTGACGTATATAATGTCCCCATCGAGAAGCAGGCGACGACACGACAGGAATGTTGTAAAATATTACATCCGAGATGTTAGGTTGCCTTAGATTAGGATATACAACGTTATAGATGTATATAATGTTCCCATAGAGAAGTAGGCGACGGCACGCCAGGAATGTTGTAAAATATTACATTCTACAAGTTAGGTTGCCTTAGGCTAGGATATATAACGTTATAGACGTATATAATGTTCCCATCGAGAAGTAGGCGACGACACGCCAGGAATGTTGTAAAACATTACACCCGAGATGTTAGGTTCCCTTAGGTTAGGATATATGACGTTATAGATGTATATAATGTCCCCATCCAGAAGTAGGCGACGACACGCCAGGAATGTTGTAAAATATAACATCCCAGATGTTAGGTTGCGTTAGGTTAGAATATACAACGTTATAGACGTATATAATGTCCCCATCGAGAAGCAGGCGACGACACGACAGGAATGTTGTAAAATATTACATTCGACATGTTAGGTTGCTTTAGGCTAGAATATATATCGTTATAGACGTATACAATGTTCCCACCGAGAAGTAGGGACCGACATGCTAGGAATGTTGTAAAATATTACATCCGAGATGTTAGGTTGCCTTAGGTTAGGATATACAACGTTATAGACGTATATTATGTCCCCATCGAGAAGTAGGCGACGACACGCCAGGAATGTTGTAAAATATTACACCCGAGATGTTAGGTTCCCTTAGGTTAGGATATATGACGTTATAGATGTATATAATGTCCCCATCCAGAAGTCGGCGACGACACGCCAGGAATGTTGTAAAATATAACATCCCAGATGCTAGGTTGCGTTAGGTTAGAATATACAACGTTATAGACGTATATAATGTCCCCATCGAGAAGCAGGCGACGACACGACAGGAACGTTTTAAAGTATTACATTCGACATGTTAGGTAGCCTTAGGCTAGAATACATATCGTTATAGACGTATACAATGTTCCCACCGAGAAGTAGGGACCGACATGCCAGGAATGTTGTAAAATATTACATCCGAGATGTTAGGTTGCCTTAGGTTAGGATATACAACGTTATAGATGTATATAATGTCCCCATCGAGAAGTAGGCGACGACACGACAGGAATGTTGTAAAATATTACATTCTACATGTTGGGTTGCCTTAGGCTAGGATATATATCGTTATAGACGTATACATTGTTTCCACCGAGAAGTAGGGACCGACATGCCAGGAATGTTGTAAAATATTACATCCGAGATGTTAGGTTGCCTTAGGTTAGGATATATATCGTTATAGACGTATATAATGTTCCCACCGAGACGTGGGGACCGACATGCCAGGGATCTTGTAAAATATTACATCCCAGATTTAGGTTGCTTTAGGTTAGGATATTCAACGTTATAGACGTATATAATGTCCCCATCGAGAAGCGGGCGACGACCCACCAGGAATGTTGTAAAATATTACATCCCATATGTTAGGTTGCGTTAGGTTAGTATATACAAGGTTATAGACGTATATAATGTCCCCATCGAGAAGCAGGCGACGACACGCCAGAATGTTGTAAAATATTACATCCGAGATGTAAGGTTCCCTTAGGTTAGGATATATTTCGTTATAGACGTATATAACGTTCCCACCGAGACGTAGGGACCGACATGCCAGGAATGTTGTAAAATATTACATCCCAGATGTTAGGTTGCGATAGGTTAGGATATACAACGTTATAGACGTACATAAAGTCCCCATCGAGAAGCAGGCGACGACACGCCAGGAATGTTGTAATATATAACATCCGAGATGTTATGTTGCCATACGTTAGGATATGTAACGTTATAGACGTATATAATGTTCCCACCGAAAAGTAGCAGCCGAAGCGCCAGGAATGTTGTAAAATATTACATCCGAGATGTTAGGTTGCCTTAGGTTAGGGTATATATCGTTACAGACGTATATAATGTTCCCACCGAGATGTAGTGACCGACATGCCAGGAATGTTGTAAAATATTACATCCGAGATGTTAGGTTGCCTTAGGTTAGGATATATATGGTTATAGACGTATATAATGATCCCACCGAGACGTAGGGACCGACATGCCAGGAAAGTATCAAAATATTACATCCGATATGTTAGGTTCCTTTAGGTTAGGATATATGACGTTATAGATGTATATAATGTCCACATCCAGAAGTAGGAGACGACACGCCAGGAATGTAGTAAAATATTACATCCCAGATGTTAGGTTGCGTTAGGTTAGAATATACAACGTTATAGACGTATATAATGTCCCCATCGAGAAGCAGGCGACGACACGACAGGAATGTTGTAAAATATTACATTCGACATGTTAGGTTGCCTTAGGCTAGGATATATATCGTTATAGACGTATACAATGTTCCCACCGAGAAGTAGGGACCGACATGACAGGAATGTGGTAAAATATTACATCCGAGATGTTAGGTTGCCTTAGGCTAGAATATATAACGTTATAGACGTATATAATGTTCCCATCGAGAAGTAGGCGACGACACGCCAGGAATGTTGTAAAATATTACACCCGAGATGTTAGGTTCACTTAGGTTAGGATATACAACGTTATAGATGTATATAATGTCCCCATCGAGAAGTAGGTGACGACACGCCAGGAATGTTGTAAAATATTACATTCGACACGTTAGGTTGCTTTAGGCTAGAATATATATCGTTATAGACGTATACAATGTTCCCACCGAGAAGTAGGGACCGACATGCTAGGAATGTTGTAAAATATTACATCCGAGATGTTAGGTTGCCTTAGGTTAGGATATACAACGTTATAGACGTATATTATGTCCACATCGAGAAGTAGGCGACGACACGCCAGGAATGTTGTAAAATATTACACCCGAGATGTTAGGTTCCCTTAGGTTAGGATATATGACGTTATAGATGTATATAATGTCCCCATCCAGAAGTAGGCGACGACACGCCAGGAATGTTGTAAAATATAACATCCCAGATGTTAGGTTGCGTTAGGTTAGAATATACAACGTTATAGACGTATATAATGTCCCCATCGAGAAGCAGGCGACGACACGACAGGAACGTTGTAAAATATTACATTCGACATGTTAGGTAGCCTTAGGCTAGAATATATATCGCTATAGACGTATACAATGTTCCCACCGAGAAGTAGGGACCGACATGCCAGGAATGTTGTAAAATATTACATCCGAGATGCTAGGTTGCCTTAGGTTAGGATATATATCGTTATAGACGTATATAATGTTCCCATCGAGAAGTAGGCGACGACACGCCAGGAATGTTGTAAAATATTACACCCGAGATGTTAGAGTCCCTTAGGTTAGGATATATGACGTTATAGATGTATATAATGTCCCCATCCAGAAGTAGGCGACGACACGCCAGGAATGTTGTAAAATATAACATCCCAGATGTTAGGTTGCGTTAGGTTAGAATATACAACGTTATAGACGTATATAATGTTCCCATCGAGAAGCAGGCGACGACACGACAGGAACGTTGTAAAATATTACATTCGACATGTTAGGTAGCCTTAGGCTAGAATATATATCGCTATAGACGTATACAATGTTCCCACCGAGAAGTAGGGACCGACATGCCAGGAATGTTGTAAAATATTACATCCGAGATGTTAGGTTGCCTTAGGTTAGGATATATATCGTTATAGACGTATATAATGTTCCCACCGAGACGTGGGGATCGACATGCCAGGGATGTTGTAAAATATTACATCCCAGATTTAGGTTGCTTTAGGTTAGGATATTCAACGTTATAGACGTATATAATGTCCCCATCGAGAAGCGGGCGACGACCCACCAGGAATGTTGTAAAATATTACATCCCAGATGTTAGGTTGCGTTAGGTTAGTATATACAAGGTTATAGACGTATATAATGTCCCCACCGAGAAGCAGGCGACGACACGCCAGAATGTTGTAAAATATTACATCCGAGATGTTAGGTTGCCTTAGGTTAGGATATACAACGTTATAGATGTATATAATGTCCCCATCGAGAAGTAGGCGACGACACGCCAGGAATGTTGTAAAATATTACATTCTACATGTTGGGTTGCCTTAGGCTAGGATATATATCGTTATAGACGTATACATTGTTTCCACCGAGAAGTAGGGACCGACATGCCAGGAATGTTGTAAAATATTACATCCGAGATGTTAGGTTGCCTTAGGTTAGGATATATATCGTTATAGACGTATATAATGTTCCCACCGAGACGTGGGGACCGACATGCCAGGGATCTTGTAAAATATTACATCCCAGATTTAGGTTGCTTTAGGTTAGGATATTCAACGTTATAGACGTATATAATGTCCCCATCGAGAAGCGGGCGACGACCCACCAGGAATGTTGTAAAATATTACACCCGAGATGTTAGGTTCCCTTAGGTTAGGATATACAACGTTATAGATGTATATAATGTCCCCATCGAGAAGTAGGTGACGACACGCCAGGAATGTTGTAAAATATTACATTCGACACGTTAGGTTGCCTTAGGCTAGTATATATATCGTTATAGACGTATACAATGTTCCCATCGAGAAGCAGGCGACGACACGACAGGAATGTTGTAAAATATTACATTCGACATGTTAGGTTGCTTTAGGCTAGAATATATATCGTTATAGACGTATACAATGTTCCCACCGAGAAGTAGGGACCGACATGCTAGGAATGTTGTAAAATATTACATCCGAGATGTTAGGTTGCCTTAGGTTAGGATATTCAACGTTATAGACGTATATAATGTCCCCATCGAGAAGCGGGCGACGACCCACCAGGAATGTTGTAAAATATTACATCCCATATGTTAGGTTGCGTTAGGTTAGTATATACAAGGTTATAGACGTATATAATGTCCCCATCGAGAAGCAGGCGACGACACGCCAGAATGTTGTAAAATATTACATCCGAGATGTTAGGTTGCCTTAGGTTAGGATATATATGGTTATAGACGTATATAATGATCCCACCGAGACGTAGGGACCGACATGCCAGGAAAGTATCAAAATATTACATCCGATATGTTAGGTTCCTTTAGGTTAGGATATATGACGTTATAGATGTATATAATGTCCACATCCAGAAGTAGGCGACGACACGCCAGGAATGTAGTAAAATATTACATCCCAGATGTTAGGTTGCGTTAGGTTAGAATATACAACGTTATAGACGTATATAATGTCCCCATCGAGAAGCAGGCGACGACACGACAGGAATGTTGTAAAATATTACATTCGACATGTTAGGTTGCCTTAGGCTAGGATATATATCGTTATAGACGTATACAATGTTCCCACCGAGAAGTAGGGACCGACATGACAGGAATGTGGTAAAATATTACATCCGAGATGTTAGGTTGCCTTAGGCTAGAATATATAACGTTATAGACGTATATAATGTTCCCATCGAGAAGTAGGCGACGACACGCCAGGAATGTTGTAAAATATTACACCCGAGATGTTAGGTTCCCTTAGGTTAGGATATACAACGTTATAGATGTATATAATGTCCCCATCGAGAAGTAGGTGACGACACGCCAGGAATGTTGTAAAATATTACATTCGACACGTTAGGTTGCCTTAGGCTAGTATATATATCGTTATAGACGTATACAATGTTCCCATCGAGAAGCAGGCGACGACACGACAGGAATGTTGTAAAATATTACATTCGACATGTTAGGTTGCTTTAGGCTAGAATATATATCGTTATAGACGTATACAATGTTCCCACCGAGAAGTAGGGACCGACACGCCAGGAATGTTGTAAAATATAACATCCCAGATGTTAGGTTGCGTTAGGTTAGAATATACAACGTTATAGACGTATATAATGTCCCCATCGAGAAGCAGGCGACGACACGACAGGAACGTTGTAAAATATTACATTCGACATGTTAGGTAGCCTTAGGCTAGAATATATATCGCTATAGACGTATACAATGTTCCCACCGAGAAGTAGGGACCGACATGCCAGGAATGTTGTAAAATATTACATCCGAGATGCTAGGTTGCCTTAGGTTAGGATATATATCGTTATAGACGTATATAATGTTCCCATCGAGAAGTAGGCGACGACACGCCAGGAATGTTGTAAAATATTACACCCGAGATGTTAGAGTCCCTTAGGTTAGGATATATGACGTTATAGATGTATATAATGTCCCCATCCAGAAGTAGGCGACGACACGCCAGGAATGTTGTAAAATATAACATCCCAGATGTTAGGTTGCGTTAGGTTAGAATATACAACGTTATAGACGTATATAATGTTCCCATCGAGAAGCAGGCGACGACACGACAGGAACGTTGTAAAATATTACATTCGACATGTTAGGTAGCCTTAGGCTAGAATATATATCGCTATAGACGTATACAATGTTCCCACCGAGAAGTAGGGACCGACATGCCAGGAATGTTGTAAAATATTACATCCGAGATGTTAGGTTGCCTTAGGTTAGGATATATATCGTTATAGA
Source organism: Xylocopa violacea (assembly GCA_963969225.1). Taxonomy (NCBI): domain Eukaryota; kingdom Metazoa; phylum Arthropoda; class Insecta; order Hymenoptera; family Apidae; genus Xylocopa; species Xylocopa violacea. Next base: position 29,637,150 of record CAXAJV010000001.1, read on the forward strand.
CGTATATAATGTTCCCACCGAGACGTGGGGATCGACATGCCAGGGATGTTGTAAAATATTACATCCCAGATTTAGGTTGCTTTAGGTTAGGATATTCAACGTTATAGACGTATATAATGTCCCCATCGAGAAGCGGGCGACGACCCACCAGGAATGTTGTAAAATATTACATCCCATATGTTAGGTTGCGTTAGGTTAGTATATACAAGGTTATAGACGTATATAATGTCCCCATCGAGAAGCAGGCGACGACACGCCAGAATGTTGTAAAATATTACATCCGAGATGTTAGGTTGCCTTAGGTTAGGATATACAACGTTATAGATGTATATAATGTCCCCATCGAGAAGTAGGCGACGACACGCCAGGAATGTTGTAAAATATTACACCCGAGATGTTAGGTTCCCTTAGGTTAGGATATATGACGTTATAGATGTATATAATGTCCCCATCCAGAAGTAGGCGACGACACGCCAGGAATGTTGTAAAATATTACACCCGAGATGTTAGGTTCCCTTAGGTTAGGATATACGACGTTATAGATGTATATAACGTCCCCATCCAGAAGTAGGCGACGACACGCCAGGAATGTTGTAAAATATAACATCCCAGATGTTAGGTTGCGTTAGGTTAGAATATACAACGTTATAGACGTATATAATGTTCCCATCGAGAAGCAGGCGACGACACGACAGGAACGTTGTAAAATATTACATTCGACATGTTAGGTAGCCTTAGGCTAGAATATATATCGCTATAGACGTATACAATGTTCCCACCGAGAAGTAGGGACCGACATGCCAGGAATGTTGTAAAATATTACATCCGAGATGTTAGGTTGCCTTAGGTTAGGATATATATCGTTATAGACGTATATAATGTTCCCACCGAGACGTGGGGATCGACATGCCAGGGATGTTGTAAAATATTACATCCCAGATTTAGGTTGCTTTAGGTTAGGATATTCAACGTTATAGACGTATATAATGTCCCCATCGAGAAGCGGGCGACGACCCACCAGGAATGTTGTAAAATATTACATCCCATATGTTAGGTTGCGTTAGGTTAGTATATACAAGGTTATAGACGTATATAATGTCCCCATCGAGAAGCAGGCGACGACACGCCAGAATGTTGTAAAATATTACATCCGAGATGTTAGGTTGCCTTAGGTTAGGATATACAACGTTATAGATGTATATAATGTCCCCATCGAGAAGTAGGCGACGACACGCCAGGAATGTTGTAAAATATTACACCCGAGATGTTAGGTTCCCTTAGGTTAGGATATATGACGTTATAGATGTATATAATGTCCCCATCCAGAAGTAGGCGACGACACGCCAGGAATGTTGTAAAATATTACACCCGAGATGTTAGGTTCCCTTAGGTTAGGATATACGACGTTATAGATGTATATAACGTCCCCATCCAGAAGTAGGCGACGACACGCCAGGAATGTTGTAAAATATAACATCCCAGATGTTAGGTTGCGTTAGGTTAGAATATACAACGTTATAGACGTATATAATGTTCCCATCGAGAAGCAGGCGACGACACGACAGGAACGTTGTAAAATATTACATTCGACATGTTAGGTAGCCTTAGGCTAAAATATATATCGCTATAGACGTATACAATGTTCCCACCGAGAAGTAGGGACCGACATGCCAGGAATGTTGTAAAATATTACATCCGAGATGTTAGGTTGCCTTAGGTTAGGATATATATCGTTATAGACGTATATAATGTTCCCACCGAGACGTGGGGATCGACATGCCAGGGATGTTGTAAAATATTACATCCCAGATTTAGGTTGCTTTAGGTTAGGATATTCAACGTTATAGACGTATATAATGTCCCCATCGAGAAGCGGGCGACGACCCACCAGGAATGTTGTAAAATATTACATCCCAGATGTTAGGTTGCGTTAGGTTAGTATATACAAGGTTATAGACGTATATAATGTCCCCACCGAGAAGCAGGCGACGACACGCCAGAATGTTGTAAAATATTACATCCGAGATGTTAGGTTGCCTTAGGTTAGGATATACAACGTTATAGATGTATATAATGTCCCCATCGAGAAGTAGGCGACGACACGCCAGGAATGTTGTAAAATATTACATTCTACATGTTGGGTTGCCTTAGGCTAGGATATATATCGTTATAGACGTATACATTGTTTCCACCGAGAAGTAGGGACCGACATGCCAGGAATGTTGTAAGATATTACATCCGAGATGTTAGGTTGCCTTAGGTTAGGATATATATCGTTATAGACGTATATAATGTTCCCACCGAGACGTGGGGACCGACATGCCAGGGATCTTGTAAAATATTACATCCCAGATTTAGGTTGCTTTAGGTTAGGATATTCAACGTTATAGACGTATATAATGTCCCCATCGAGAAGCGGGCGACGACCCACCAGGAATGTTGTAAAATATTACATCCCATATGTTAGGTTGCGTTAGGTTAGTATATACAAGGTTATAGACGTATATAATGTCCCCATCGAGAAGCAGGCGACGACACGCCAGAATGTTGTAAAATATTACATCCGAGATGTAAGGTTCCCTTAGGTTAGGATATATATCGTTATAGACGTACATAACGTTCCCACCGAGACGTAGGGACCGACATGCCAGGAATGTTGTAAAATATTACATCCCAGATGTTAGGTTGCGTTAGGTTAGGATATACAACGTTATAGACGTACATAAAGTCCCCATCGAGAAGCAGGCGACGACACGCCAGGAATGTTGTAATATATAACATCCGAGATGTTATGTTGCCATACGTTAGGATATGTAACGTTATAGACGTATATAATGTTCCCACCGAAAAGTAGCAGCCGAAGCGCCAGGAATGTTGTAAAATATTACATCCGAGATGTTAGGTTGCCTTAGGTTAGGGTATATATCGTTACAGACGTATATAATGTTCCCACCGAGATGTAGTGACCGACATGCCAGGAATGTTGTAAAATATTACATCCGAGATGTTAGGTTGCCTTAGGTTAGGATATATATGGTTATAGACGTATATAATGATCCCACCGAGACGTAGGGACCGACATGCCAGGAAAGTATCAAAATATTACATCCGATATGTTAGGTTCCTTTAGGTTAGGATATATGACGTTATAGATGTATATAATGTCCACATCCAGAAGTAGGCGACGACACGCCAGGAATGTAGTAAAATATTACATCCCAGATGTTAGGTTGCGTTAGGTTAGAATATACAACGTTATAGACGTATATAATGTCCCCATCGAGAAGCAGGCGACGACACGACAGGAATGTTGTAAAATATTACATTCGACATGTTAGGTTGCCTTAGGCTAGGATATATATCGTTATAGACGTATACAATGTTCCCACCGAGAAGTAGGGACCGACATGACAGGAATGTGGTAAAATATTACATCCGAGATGTTAGGTTGCCTTAGGTTAGGATATACAACGTTATAGATGTATATAATGTTCCCATAGAGAAGTAGGCGACGACACGCCAGGAATGTTGTAAAATATTACATTCTACAAGTTAGGTTGCCTTAGGCTAGGATATATAACGTTATAGACGTATATAATGTTCCCATCGAGAAGTAGGCGACGACACGCCAGGAATGTTGTAAAATATTACACCCGAGATGTTAGGTTCCCTTAGGTTAGGATATTCAACGTTATAGACGTATATAATGTCCCCATCGAGAAGCGGGCGACGACCCACCAGGAATGTTGTAAAATATTACATCCCATATGTTAGGTTGCGTTAGGTTAGTATATACAAGGTTATAGACGTATATAATGTCCCCATCGAGAAGCAGGCGACGACACGCCAGAATGTTGTAAAATATTACATCCGAGATGTAAGGTTCCGTTAGGTTAGGATATATATCGTTATAGACGTATATAACGTTCCCACCGAGACGTAGGGACCGACATGCCACGAATGTTGTAAAATATTACATCCCAGATGTTAGGTTGCGTTAGGTTAGGATTTACAACGTTATAGACGTACATAAAGTCCCCATCGAGAAGCAGGCGTCGACACGCCAGGAATGTTGTAATATATAACATCCGAGATGTTATGTTGCCATACGTTAGGATATGTAACGTTATAGACGTATATAATGTTCCCACCGAAAAGTAGCAGCCGAAGCGCCAGGAATGTTGTAAAATATTACATCCGAGATGTTAGGTTGCCTTAGGTTAGGATATATATCGTTATAGACGTATAGAATGTTCCCACCGAGAAGTAGGGGCCGACGCGTCAGCAATGTTGTAAAATATTACACCCGAGATGTTAGGTTCCCTTAGGTTAGGATATACAACGTTATAGACGTATAGAATGTTCCCACCGAGAAGTAGGGCCCGACATGCCAGGAATGTTGTAAAATATTACATCCGAGATGATAGGTTGCCTTAGGTTAGGGTATATATCGTTACAGACGTATATAATGTTCCCACCGAGATGTAGTGACCGACATGCCAGGAATGTTGTAAAATATTACATCCGAGATGTTAGGTTGCGTTAGGTTAGGATATACAACGTTATAGACGTACATAAAGTCCCCATCGAGAAGCAGGCGACGACACGCCAGGAATGTTGTAAAATATTACACCCGAGATGTTAGGTTCCCTTAGGTTAGGATATATGACGTTATAGATGTATATAATGTCCCCATCCAGAAGTAGGCGACGACACGCCAGGAATGTTGTAAAATATAACATCCCAGATGTTAGGTTGCGTTAGGTTAGAATATACAACGTTATAGACGTATATAATGTTCCCATCGAGAAGCAGGCGACGACACGACAGGAACGTTGTAAAATATTACATTCGACATGTTAGGTAGCCTTAGGCTAGAATATATATCGCTATAGACGTATACAATGTTCCCACCGAGAAGTAGGGACCGACATGCCAGGAATGTTGTAAAATATTACATCCGAGATGTTAGGTTGCCTTAGGTTAGGATATATATCGTTATAGACGTATATAATGTTCCCACCGAGACGTGGGGACCGACATGCCAGGGATGTTGTAAAATATTACATCCCAGATTTAGGTTGCTTTAGGTTAGGATATTCAACGTTATAGACGTATATAACGTCCCCATCGAGAAGCGGGCGACGACCCACCAGGAATGTTGTAAAATATTACATCCCAGATGTTAGGTTGCGTTAGGTTAGTATATACAAGGTTATAGACGTATATAATGTCCCCATCGAGAAGCAGGCGACGACACGCCAGAATGTTGTAAAATATTACATCCGAGATGTTAGGTTGCCTTAGGTTAGGATATACAACGTTATAGATGTATATAATGTCCCCATCGAGAAGTAGGCGACGACAGGCCAGGAATGTTGTAAAATATTACACCCGAGATATTAGGTTCCCTTAGGTTAGGATATATGACGTTATAGATGTATATAATGTCCCCATCCAGAAGTAGGCGACGACACGCCAGGAATGTTGTAAAATATTACACCCGAGATGTTAGGTTCCCTTAGGTTAGGACATACGACGTTATAGATGTATATAACGTCCCCATCCAGAAGTAGGCGACGACACGCCAGGAATGTTGTAAAATATAACATCCCAGATGTTAGGTTGTGTTAGGTGAGAATATACAACGTTATAGACGTATACAATGTCCCCATCGAGAAGCAGGCGACGACACGACAGGAACGTTGTAAAATATTACATTCGACATGTTAGGTAGCCTTAGGCTAGAATATATATCGCTATAGACGTATACAATGTTCCCACCGAGAAGTAGGGACCGACATGCCAGGAATGTTGTAAAATATTACATCCGAGATGTTAGGTTGCCTTAGGTTAGGATATACAACGTTATAGATGTATATAATGTCCCCATCGAGAAGTAGGCGACGACACGCCAGGAATGTTGTAAAATATTACACCCGAGATATTAGGTTCCCTTAGGTTAGGATATATGACGTTATAGATGTATATAATGTCCCCATCCAGAAGTAGGCGACGACACGCCAGGAATGTTGTAAAATATTACACCCGAGATGTTAGGTTCCCTTAGGTTAGGACATACGACGTTATAGATGTATATAACGTCCCCATCCAGAAGTAGGCGACGACACGCCAGGAATGTTGTAAAATATAACATCCCAGATGTTAGGTTGTGTTAGGTGAGAATATACAACGTTATAGACGTATATAATGTCCCCATCGAGAAGCAGGCGACGACACGACAGGAACGTTGTAAAATATTACATTCGACATGTTAGGTAGCCTTAGGCTAGAATATATATCGCTATAGACGTATACAATGTTCCCACCGAGAAGTAGGGACCGACATGCCAGGAATGTTGTAAAATATTACATCCGAGATGTTAGGTTGCCTTAGGTTAGGATATATATCGTTATAGACGTATATAATGTTCCCACCGAGACGTGGGGATCGACATGCCAGGGATGTTGTAAAATATTACATCCCAGATTTAGGTTGCTTTAGGTTAGGATATTCAACGTTATAGACGTATATAATGTCCCCATCGAGAAGCGGGCGACGACCCACCAGGAATGTTGTAAAATATTACATCCCAGATGTTAGGTTGCGTTAGGTTAGTATATACAAGGTTATAGACGTATATAATGTCCCCACCGAGAAGCAGGCGACGACACGCCAGAATGTTGTAAAATATTACATCCGAGATGTTAGGTTGCCTTAGGTTAGGATATACAACGTTATAGATGTATATAATGTCCCCATCGAGAAGTAGGCGACGACACGCCAGGAATGTTGTAAAATATTACATTCTACATGTTGGGTTGCCTTAGGCTAGGATATATATCGTTATAGACGTATACATTGTTTCCACCGAGAAGTAGGGACCGACATGCCAGGAATGTTGTAAAATATTACATCCGAGATGTTAGGTTGCCTTAGGTTAGGATATATATCGTTATAGACGTATATAATGTTCCCACCGAGACGTGGGGACCGACATGCCAGGGATCTTGTAAAATATTACATCCCAGATTTAGGTTGCTTTAGGCTAGGATATTCAACGTTATAGACGTATATAATGTCCCCATCGAGAAGCGGGCGATGACCCACCAGGAATGTTGTAAAATATTACATCCCATATGTTAGGTTGCGTTAGGTTAGTATATACAAGGTTATAAACGTATATAATGTCCCCATCGAGAAGCAGGCGACGACACGCCAGAATGTTGTAAAATATTACATCCGAGATGTAAGGTTCCGTTAGGTTAGGATATATATCGTTATAGACGTATATAACGTTCCCACCGAGACGTAGGGACCGACATGCCAGGAAAGTATCAAAATATTACATCCGATATGTTAGGTTCCTTTACGTTAGGATATATGACGTTATAGATGTATATAATGTCCACATCCAGAAGTAGGCGACGACACGCCAGGAATGTTGTAAAATATTACACCCGAGATATTAGGTTCCCTTAGGTTAGGATATATGACGTTATAGATGTATATAATGTCCCCATCCAGAAGTAGGCGACGACACGCCAGGAATGTTGTAAAATATTACACCCGAGATGTTAGGTTCCCTTAGGTTAGGACATACGACGTTATAGATGTATATAACGTCCCCATCCAGAAGTAGGCGACGACACGCCAGGAATGTTGTAAAATATAACATCCCAGATGTTAGGTTGTGTTAGGTGAGAATATACAACGTTATAGACGTATATAATGTCCCCATCGAGAAGCAGGCGACGACACGACAGGAACGTTGTAAAATATTACATTCGACATGTTAGGTAGCCTTAGGCTAGAATATATATCGCTATAGACGTATACAATGTTCCCACCGAGAAGTAGGGACCGACATGCCAGGAATGTTGTAAAATATTACATCCGAGATGTTAGGTTGCCTTAGGTTAGGATATATATCGTTATAGACGTATATAATGTTCCCACCGAGACGTGGGGACCGACATGCCAGGGATGTTGTAAAATATTACATCCCAGATTTAGGTTGCTTTAGGTTAGGATATTCAACGTTATAGACGTATATAACGTCCCCATCGAGAAGCGGGCGACGACCCACCAGGAATGTTGTAAAATATTACATCCCAGATGTTAGGTTGCGTTAGGTTAGTATATACAAGGTTATAGACGTATATAATGTCCCCATCGAGAAGCAGGCGACGACACGCCAGAATGTTGTAAAATATTACATCCGAGATGTTAGGTTGCCTTAGGTTAGGATATACAACGTTATAGATGTATATAATGTCCCCATCGAGAAGTAGGCGACGACACGCCAGGAATGTTGTAAAATATTACACCCGAGATATTAGGTTCCCTTAGGTTAGGATATATGACGTTATAGATGTATATAATGTCCCCATCCAGAAGTAGGCGACGACACGCCAGGAATGTTGTAAAATATTACACCCGAGATGTTAGGTTCCCTTAGGTTAGGACATACGACGTTATAGATGTATATAACGTCCCCATCCAGAAGTAGGCGACGACACGCCAGGAATGTTGTAAAATATAACATCCCAGATGTTAGGTTGTGTTAGGTGAGAATATACAACGTTATAGACGTATATAATGTCCCCATCGAGAAGCAGGCGACGACACGACAGGAACGTTGTAAAATATTACATTCGACATGTTAGGTAGCCTTAGGCTAGAATATATATCGCTATAGACGTATACAATGTTCCCACCGAGAAGTAGGAACCGACATGCCAGGAATGTTGTAAAATATTACATCCGAGATGTTAGGTTGCCTTAGGTTAGGATATACAACGTTATAGATGTATATAATGTCCCCATCGAGAAGTAGGCGACGACACGCCAGGAATGTTGTAAAATATTACACCCGAGATATTAGGTTCCCTTAGGTTAGGATATATGACGTTATAGATGTATATAATGTCCCCATCCAGAAGTAGGCGACGACACGCCAGGAATGTTGTAAAATATTACACCCGAGATGTTAGGTTCCCTTAGGTTAGGACATACGACGTTATAGATGTATATAACGTCCCCATCCAGAAGTAGGCGACGACACGCCAGGAATGTTGTAAAATATAACATCCCAGATGTTAGGTTGTGTTAGGTGAGAATATACAACGTTATAGACGTATATAATGTCCCCATCGAGAAGCAGGCGACGACACGACAGGAACGTTGTAAAATATTACATTCGACATGTTAGGTAGCCTTAGGCTAGAATATATATCGCTATAGACGTATACAATGTTCCCACCGAGAAGTAGGGACCGACATGCCAGGAATGTTGTAAAATATTACATCCGAGATGTTAGGTTGCCTTAGGTTAGGATATATATCGTTATAGACGTATATAATGTTCCCACCGAGACGTGGGGATCGACATGCCAGGGATGTTGTAAAATATTACATCCCAGATTTAGGTTGCTTTAGGTTAGGATATTCAACGTTATAGACGTATATAATGTCCCCATCGAGAAGCGGGCGACGACCCACCAGGAATGTTGTAAAATATTACATCCCAGATGTTAGGTTGCGTTAGGTTAGTATATACAAGGTTATAGACGTATATAATGTCCCCACCGAGAAGCAGGCGACGACACGCCAGAATGTTGTAAAATATTACATCCGAGATGTTAGGTTCCGTTAGGTTAGGATATATATCGTTATAGACGTATATAACGTTCCCACCGAGACGTAGGGACCGACATGCCAGGAAAGTATCAAAATATTACATCCGATATGTTAGGTTCCTTTACGTTAGGATATATGACGTTATAGATGTATATAATGTCCACATCCAGAAGTAGGCGACGACACGCCAGGAATGTTGTAAAATATTACATCCCAGATGTTAGGTTGCGTTAGGTTAGAATATACAACGTTATAGACGTATATAATGTCCCCATCGAGAAGCAGGCGACGACACGACAGGAATGTTGTAAAATATTACATTCGACATGTTAGGTTGCCTTAGGCTAGGATATATAACGTTACAGACGTATATGATGTTCCCACCGAGAAGTACGCGCTCACACGCCAGAAATGTTGTCAAATATTACATCCGAGATGTCAGGTTGCATTAGGCTAGCATGTATAACGTTGTAAGCGTATATAATGTTACCACCGTGAACTACGGGCCGACACGTCAGGAATGTTGTAAAATATTACTTCCCAGATGTTAGGTTGCGTTAGGTTAGAATATACAACGTTATAGACGTATATAATGTCTCCATCGAGAAGCAGGCGACGACACGACAGGAATGTTGTAAAATATTACATTCGACATGTTAGGTTGCCTTAGGCTAGTATATATATCGTTATAGACGTATACAATGTTCCCACCGAGAAGTAGGGCCCGACATGCCAGGAATGTTGTAAAATATTACATCCGAGATGTTAGGTTGCCTTAGGTTAGGGTATATATCGCTACAGACGTATATAATGTTCCTACCGAGATGTAGTGACCGACATGCCAGGAATGTTGTAAAATATTACATCCCAGATGTTAGGTTGCGTTAGGTTAGAATATACAACGTTATAGATGTATATAATGTCCCCATCGAGAAGTAGGCGACGACACGCCAGGAATGTTGTAGAATATTACATTCTACATGTTGTGTTGCCTTAGGCTAGGATATATATCGTTATAGACGTATACATTGTTTCCACCGAGAAGTAGGGACCGACATGCCAGGAATGTTGTAAAATATTACATCCGAGTTGTTAGGTAGCTTTAGGTTAGGATATATATCGTTATAGACTTATATAATGTTCCCACCGAGACGTGGGGACCGACATGCCAGGAATGTTGTAAAATATTACATCCCAGAAGTTAGGTTGCTTTGGGTTAGGGTATACAACGTTATAGACGTATATAATGTCCCCATCGAGAAGCAGGCGACGACACGCCAGGAATGTTGTAAAATATTACATCCCAGAAGTTAGGTTGCTTTGGGTTAGGATATACAACGTTATAGACGTATATAATGTCCCCATCGAGAAGCAGGCGACGACACGCCAGGTACGTTATAAAATATTACACACGAGTTGTTAGGTTGCTTTAGGTTAGGATATATATCGTTATAGACTTATATAATGTTCCCACCCAGACGTGGGGACCGACATGCCAGGAATGTTGCAAAATAGTACATCCCAGAAGTTAGGTTGCTTTGGGTTAGGATATACAACGTTATAGACGTATAGAATGTTCCCACCGAGATGTATGGACCGACATGCCAGGAATGTTGTAAAATATTACACACGAGTTGTTAGGTTGCTTTAGGTTAGGATATATATCGTTATAGACTTATATAATGTTCCTACCGAGACGTGGGGACCGACATGCCAGGAATGTTGTAAAATATTACATCCCAGAAGTTAGGTTGCTTTGGGTTAGGATATACAACGTTATAGACGTATATAATGTCCCCATCGAGAAGCAGGCGACGACACGCCAGGAATGTTGTAAAATATTACATCCGATATGTTAGGTTGCCTTAGGTTAGGATATACAACGTTATAGACGTATATAATGTCCCCTTTGAGAAGCAGGCGACGACACGCCAGAATGTTATAAAATATTACATTCGACATGTTAGGTTGCCTTAGGCTAGGATATATAACGTTATAGACGTATAGAATGTCCGCACCGAGATGTAGGGAGCGACATGCCAGGAATGTTCTAAAATATTACATCCGAGTTGTTAGGTTGCTTTAGGTTAGGATATATATCGTTATAGACATATATCATGTTCCCACCGAGACGTGGGAACCGACATGCCAGGAATGTTGTAAAATATTACATCCCAGAAGTTAGGTTGCTTTGGGTTAGGATATACAACGTTATAGACGTATATAATGTCCCCATCGAGAAGCAGGCGACGACACGCCAGGAATGTTGTAAAATATTACATCCGAGATGTTAGGTTGCCTTAGGCTAGGATATATAACGTTATAGACGTATATAATATTCCCACCGAGAAATAGGGGCCGACGCGTCAGGAATGTTGTAAAATATTACATCCGATATGTTAGGTTGCCTTAGGTTAGGATGTACAACGTTATAGATGTATATAATGTCCCCATCCAGAAGTAGGTGACGACACGCCAGGAATGTTGTACAATATTACATGCGACATGTTAGGTTGCCTTAGGCTAGGATATCTAACCTTATAGACTTATATAATGCTACCACCGAGAACTACGGGCCGACACGCCAGGAATGATGTAAAATATTACACCCGAGATGTCAGGTTCCCTTAGGTTAGGATATACAACGTTATAGACGTATAGAATGTTCCCACCGAGAAGTAGGGACCGACATGCCAGGAATGTTGTAAAATATTACATCCGATATGTTAGGTTGCCTTAGGTTAGGATATACAACGTTATAGACGTATATAATGTCCCCTTTGAGAAGCAGGCGACGACACGCCAGAATGTTATAAAATATTACATTCGACATGTTAGGTTGCCTTAGGCTAGGATATATAACGTTATAGACGTATATAATATTCCCACCGAGAAATAGGGGCCGACGCGTCAGGAATGTTGTAAAATATTACATCAGATATGTTAGGTTGCCTTAGGCTAGGATATATAACGTTATAGACGTATATAATATTCCCACCGAGAAATAGGGGCCGACGCGTCAGGAATGTTGTAAAATATTACATCCGAGATGTTAGGTTGCCTTAGGTTAGGATATATATCGTTATAGACGTATAGAATGTTCCCACCGAGAAGTAGGGGCCGACGCGTCAGCAATGTTGTAAAATATTACACCCGAGATGTTAGGTTCCCTTAGGTTAGGATATACAACGTTATAGACGTATAGAATGTTCCCACCGAGAAGTGGGGCCCGACATGCCAGGAATGTTGTAAAATATTACATCCGAGATGATAGGTTGCCTTAGGTTAGGGTATATATCGTTACAGACGTATATAATGTTCCCACCGAGATGTAGTGACCGACATGCCAGGAATGTTGTAAAATATTACATCCGAGATGTTAGGTTGCGTTAGGTTAGGATATACAACGTTATAGACGTACATAAAGTCCCCATCGAGAAGCAGGCGACGACACGCCAGGAATGTTGTAAAATATTACACCCGAGATGTTAGGTTCCCTTAGGTTAGGATATATGACGTTATAGATGTATATAATGTCCCCATCCAGAAGTAGGCGACGACACGCCAGGAATGTTGTAAAATATAACATCCCAGATGTTAGGTTGCGTTAGGTTAGAATATACAACGTTATAGACGTATATAATGTTCCCATCGAGAAGCAGGCGACGACACGACAGGAACGTTGTAAAATATTACATTCGACATGTTAGGTAGCCTTAGGCTAGAATATATATCGCTATAGACGTATACAATGTTCCCACCGAGAAGTAGGGACCGACATGCCAGGAATGTTGTAAAATATTACATCCGAGATGTTAGGTTGCCTTAGGTTAGGATATATATCGTTATAGACGTATATAATGTTCCCACCGAGACGTGGGGACCGACATGCCAGGGATGTTGTAAAATATTACATCCCAGATTTAGGTTGCTTTAGGTTAGGATATTCAACGTTATAGACGTATATAACGTCCCCATCGAGAAGCGGGCGACGACCCACCAGGAATGTTGTAAAATATTACATCCCAGATGTTAGGTTGCGTTAGGTTAGTATATACAAGGTTATAGACGTATATAATGTCCCCATCGAGAAGCAGGCGACGACACGCCAGAATGTTGTAAAATATTACATCCGAGATGTTAGGTTGCCTTAGGTTAGGATATACAACGTTATAGATGTATATAATGTTCCCATCGAGAAGTAGGCGACGACACGCCAGGAATGTTGTAAAATATTACACCCGAGATGTTAGGTTCCCTTAGGTTAGGATATATGACGTTATAGATGTATATAATGTCCCCATCCAGAAGTAGGCGACGACACGCCAGGAATGTTGTAAAATATTACACCCGAGATGTTAGGTTCCCTTAGGTTAGGACATACGACGTTATAGATGTATATAACGTCCCCATCCAGAAGTAGGCGACGACACGCCAGGAATGTTGTAAAATATAACATCCCAGATGTTAGGTTGTGTTAGGTGAGAATATACAACGTTATAGACGTATATAATGTCCCCATCGAGAAGCAGGCGACGACACGACAGGAACGTTGTAAAATATTACATTCGACATGTTAGGTAGCCTTAGGCTAGAATATATATCGCTATAGACGTATACAATGTTCCCACCGAGAAGTAGGGACCGACATGCCAGGAATGTTGTAAAATATTACATCCGAGATGTTAGGTTGCCTTAGGTTAGGATATATATCGTTATAGACGTATATAATGTTCCCACCGAGACGTGGGGATCGACATGCCAGGGATGTTGTAAAATATTACATCCCAGATTTAGGTTGCTTTAGGTTAGGATATTCAACGTTATAGACGTATATAATGTCCCCATCGAGAAGCGGGCGACGACCCACCAGGAATGTTGTAAAATATTACATCCCAGATGTTAGGTTGCGTTAGGTTAGTATATACAAGGTTATAGACGTATATAATGTCCCCACCGAGAAGCAGGCGACGACACGCCAGAATGTTGTAAAATATTACATCCGAGATGTTAGGTTCCGTTAGGTTAGGATATATATCGTTATAGACGTATATAACGTTCCCACCGAGACGTAGGGACCGACATGCCAGGAAAGTATCAAAATATTACATCCGATATGTTAGGTTCCTTTACGTTAGGATATATGACGTTATAGATGTATATAATGTCCACATCCAGAAGTAGGCGACGACACGCCAGGAATGTTGTAAAATATTACATCCCAGATGTTAGGTTGCGTTAGGTTAGAATATACAACGTTATAGACGTATATAATGTCCCCATCGAGAAGCAGGCGACGACACGACAGGAATGTTGTAAAATATTACATTCGACATGTTAGGTTGCCTTAGGCTAGGATATATAACGTTACAGACGTATATGATGTTCCCACCGAGAAGTACGCGCTCACACGCCAGAAATGTTGTCAAATATTACATCCGAGATGTCAGGTTGCATTAGGCTAGCATGTATAACGTTGTAAGCGTATATAATGTTACCACCGTGAACTACGGGCCGACACGTCAGGAATGTTGTAAAATATTACTTCCCAGATGTTAGGTTGCGTTAGGTTAGAATATACAACGTTATAGACGTATATAATGTCTCCATCGAGAAGCAGGCGACGACACGACAGGAATGTTGTAAAATATTACATTCGACATGTTAGGTTGCCTTAGGCTAGTATATATATCGTTATAGACGTATACAATGTTCCCACCGAGAAGTAGGGCCCGACATGCCAGGAATGTTGTAAAATATTACATCCGAGATGTTAGGTTGCCTTAGGTTAGGGTATATATCGCTACAGACGTATATAATGTTCCTACCGAGATGTAGTGACCGACATGCCAGGAATGTTGTAAAATATTACATCCCAGATGTTAGGTTGCGTTAGGTTAGAATATACAACGTTATAGATGTATATAATGTCCCCATCGAGAAGTAGGCGACGACACGCCAGGAATGTTGTAGAATATTACATTCTACATGTTGTGTTGCCTTAGGCTAGGATATATATCGTTATAGACGTATACATTGTTTCCACCGAGAAGTAGGGACCGACATGCCAGGAATGTTGTAAAATATTACATCCGAGTTGTTAGGTAGCTTTAGGTTAGGATATATATCGTTATAGACTTATATAATGTTCCCACCGAGACGTGGGGACCGACATGCCAGGAATGTTGTAAAATATTACATCCCAGAAGTTAGGTTGCTTTGGGTTAGGGTATACAACGTTATAGACGTATATAATGTCCCCATCGAGAAGCAGGCGACGACACGCCAGGAATGTTGTAAAATATTACATCCCAGAAGTTAGGTTGCTTTGGGTTAGGATATACAACGTTATAGACGTATATAATGTCCCCATCGAGAAGCAGGCGACGACACGCCAGGTATGTTATAAAATATTACACACGAGTTGTTAGGTTGCTTTAGGTTAGGATATATATCGTTATAGACTTATATAATGTTCCCACCCAGACGTGGGGACCGACATGCCAGGAATGTTGCAAAATAGTACATCCCAGAAGTTAGGTTGCTTTGGGTTAGGATATACAACGTTATAGACGTATAGAATGTTCCCACCGAGATGTATGGACCGACATGCCAGGAATGTTGTAAAATATTACACACGAGTTGTTAGGTTGCTTTAGGTTAGGATATATATCGTTATAGACTTATATAATGTTCCTACCGAGACGTGGGGACCGACATGCCAGGAATGTTGTAAAATATTACATCCCAGAAGTTAGGTTGCTTTGGGTTAGGATATACAACGTTATAGACGTATATAATGTCCCCATCGAGAAGCAGGCGACGACACGCCAGGAATGTTGTAAAATATTACATCCGATATGTTAGGTTGCCTTAGGTTAGGATATACAACGTTATAGACGTATATAATGTCCCCTTTGAGAAGCAGGCGACGACACGCCAGAATGTTATAAAATATTACATTCGACATGTTAGGTTGCCTTAGGCTAGGATATATAACGTTATAGACGTATAGAATGTCCGCACCGAGATGTAGGGAGCGACATGCCAGGAATGTTCTAAAATATTACATCCGAGTTGTTAGGTTGCTTTAGGTTAGGATATATATCGTTATAGACATATATCATGTTCCCACCGAGACGTGGGAACCGACATGCCAGGAATGTTGTAAAATATTACATCCCAGAAGTTAGGTTGCTTTGGGTTAGGATATACAACGTTATAGACGTATATAATGTCCCCATCGAGAAGCAGGCGACGACACGCCAGGAATGTTGTAAAATATTACATCCGAGATGTTAGGTTGCCTTAGGCTAGGATATATAACGTTATAGACGTATATAATATTCCCACCGAGAAATAGGGGCCGACGCGTCAGGAATGTTGTAAAATATTACATCCGATATGTTAGGTTGCCTTAGGTTAGGATGTACAACGTTATAGATGTATATAATGTCCCCATCCAGAAGTAGGTGACGACACGCCAGGAATGTTGTACAATATTACATGCGACATGTTAGGTTGCCTTAGGCTAGGATATCTAACCTTATAGACTTATATAATGCTACCACCGAGAACTACGGGCCGACACGCCAGGAATGATGTAAAATATTACACCCGAGATGTCAGGTTCCCTTAGGTTAGGATATACAACGTTATAGACGTATAGAATGTTCCCACCGAGAAGTAGGGACCGACATGCCAGGAATGTTGTAAAATATTACATCCGATATGTTAGGTTGCCTTAGGTTAGGATATACAACGTTATAGACGTATATAATGTCCCCTTTGAGAAGCAGGCGACGACACGCCAGAATGTTATAAAATATTACATTCGACATGTTAGGTTGCCTTAGGCTAGGATATATAACGTTATAGACGTATATAATATTCCCACCGAGAAATAGGGGCCGACGCGTCAGGAATGTTGTAAAATATTACATCAGATATGTTAGGTTGCCTTAGGCTAGGATATATAACGTTATAGACGTATATAATATTCCCACCGAGAAATAGGGGCCGACGCGTCAGGAATGTTGTAAAATATTACATCCGAGATGTTAGGTTGCCTTAGGTTAGGATATATATCGTTATAGACGTATAGAATGTTCCCACCGAGAAGTAGGGGCCGACGCGTCAGCAATGTTGTAAAATATTACACCCGAGATGTTAGGTTCCCTTAGGTTAGGATATACAACGTTATAGACGTATAGAATGTTCCCACCGAGAAGTGGGGCCCGACATGCCAGGAATGTTGTAAAATATTACATCCGAGATGATAGGTTGCCTTAGGTTAGGGTATATATCGTTACAGACGTATATAATGTTCCCACCGAGATGTAGTGACCGACATGCCAGGAATGTTGTAAGATATTACATCCGAGATGTTAGGTTGCGTTAGGTTAGGATATACAACGTTATAGACGTACATAAAGTCCCCATCGAGAAGCAGGCGACGACACGCCAGGAATGTTGTAAAATATTACACCCGAGATGTTAGGTTCCCTTAGGTTAGGATATATGACGTTATAGATGTATATAATGTCCCCATCCAGAAGTAGGCGACGACACGCCAGGAATGTTGTAAAATATAACATCCCAGATGTTAGGTTGCGTTAGGTTAGAATATACAACGTTATAGACGTATATAATGTTCCCATCGAGAAGCAGGCGACGACACGACAGGAACGTTGTAAAATATTACATTCGACATGTTAGGTAGCCTTAGGCTAGAATATATATCGCTATAGACGTATACAATGTTCCCACCGAGAAGTAGGGACCGACATGCCAGGAATGTTGTAAAATATTACATCCGAGATGTTAGGTTGCCTTAGGTTAGGATATATATCGTTATAGACGTATATAATGTTCCCACCGAGACGTGGGGACCGACATGCCAGGGATGTTGTAAAATATTACATCCCAGATTTAGGTTGCTTTAGGTTAGGATATTCAACGTTATAGACGTATATAACGTCCCCATCGAGAAGCGGGCGACGACCCACCAGGAATGTTGTAAAATATTACATCCCAGATGTTAGGTTGCGTTAGGTTAGTATATACAAGGTTATAGACGTATATAATGTCCCCATCGAGAAGCAGGCGACGACACGCCAGAATGTTGTAAAATATTACATCCGAGATGTTAGGTTGCCTTAGGTTAGGATATACAACGTTATAGATGTATATAATGTTCCCATCGAGAAGTAGGCGACGACACGCCAGGAATGTTGTAAAATATTACACCCGAGATGTTAGGTTCCCTTAGGTTAGGATATATGACGTTATAGATGTATATAATGTCCCCATCCAGAAGTAGGCGACGACACGCCAGGAATGTTGTAAAATATAACATCCCAAATGTTAGGTTGCGTTAGGTTAGAATATACAACGTTATAGACGTATATAATGTTCCCATCGAGAAGCAGGCGACGACACGCCAGGAATGTTGTAAAATATTACACCCGAGATGTTAGGTTCCCTTAGGTTAGGATATATGACGTTATAGATGTATATAATGTCCCCATCCAGAAGTAGACGACGACACGCCAGGAATGTTGTAAAATATTACATCCCAGATGTTAGGTTGCGTTAGGTTAGAATATACAACGTTATAGACGTATATAATGTCCCCATCGAGAAGCAGGCGACGACACGACAGGAATGTTGTAAAATATTACATTCGACATGTTAGGTTGCCTTAGGCTAGGATATATAACGTTACAGACGTATATGATGTTCCCACCGAGAAGTACGCGCTCACACGCCAGAAATGTTGTCAAATATTACATCCGAGATGTCAGGTTGCATTAGGCTAGCATGTATAACGTTGTAAGCGTATATAATGTTACCACCGTGAACTACGGGCCGACACGTCAGGAATGATGTAAAATATTACATTCGACATGTTAGGTCGCCTTAGGCTAGGATATATATCGCTATAAACGTATATGATGTTCCCACCGAGAAGTGCGGGTTAACACGCCAGGAATGTTATCAAATATTACATCCGAGATGTTAGGTCGCCTTAGGCTAGGATATATAACGTTATAGACGTATACAATATTCCCACCGAGGAATAGCGGCCGACGCGTCAGGAATGTTGTAAAATATTACACCCGAGATGTTAGGTTCCCTTAGGTTAGGATATATGACGTTATAGATGTATATAATGTCCCCATCCAGAAGTAGGCGGTGACACGTCAGGAATGTTGTAAAATATTACTTCCCAGATGTTAGGTTGCGTTAGGTTAGAATATACAACGTTATAGACGTATATAATGTCTCCATCGAGAAGCAGGCGACGACACGACAGGAATGTTGTAAAATATTACATTCGACATGTTAGGTTGCCTTAGGCTAGTATATATATCGTTATAGACGTATACAATGTTCCCACCGAGAAGTAGGGCCCGACATGCCAGGAATGTTGTAAAATATTACATCCGAGATGTTAGGTTGCCTTAGGTTAGGGTATATATCGCTACAGACGTATATAATGTTCCTACCGAGATGTAGTGACCGACATGCCAGGAATGTTGTAAAATATTACATCCCAGATGTTAGGTTGCGTTAGGTTAGAATATACAACGTTATAGATGTATATAATGTCCCCATCGAGAAGTAGGCGACGACACGCCAGGAATGTTGTAAAATATTACATTCTACATGTTGTGTTGCCTTAGGCTAGGATATATATCGTTATAGACGTATACATTGTTTCCACCGAGAAGTAGGGACCGACATGCCAGGAATGTTGTAAAATATTACATCCGAGTTGTTAGGTAGCTTTAGGTTAGGATATATATCGTTATAGACTTATATAATGTTCCCACCGAGACGTGGGGACCGACATGCCAGGAATGTTGTAAAATATTACATCCCAGAAGTTAGGTTGCTTTGGGTTAGGGTATACAACGTTATAGACGTATATAATGTCCCCATCGAGAAGCAGGCGACGACACGCCAGGAATGTTGTAAAATATTACATCCCAGAAGTTAGGTTGCTTTGGGTTAGGATATACAACGTTATAGACGTATATAATGTCCCCATCGAGAAGCAGGCGACGACACGCCAGGTATGTTATAAAATATTACACACGAGTTGTTAGGTTGCTTTAGGTTAGGATATATATCGTTATAGACTTATATAATGTTCCCACCCAGACGTGGGGACCGACATGCCAGGAATGTTGCAAAATATTACATCCCAGAAGTTAGGTTGCTTTGGGTTAGGATATATATCGTTATAGACTTATATAATGTTCCTACCGAGACGTGGGGACCGACATGCCAGGAATGTTGTAAAATATTACATCCCAGAAGTTAGGTTGCTTTGGGTTAGGATATACAACGTTATAGACGTATATAATGTCCCCATCGAGAAGCAGGCGACGACACGCCAGGAATGTTGTAAAATATTACATCCGATATGTTAGGTTGCCTTAGGTTAGGATATACAACGTTATAGACGTATATAATGTCCCCTTTGAGAAGCAGGCGACGACACGCCAGAATGTTATAAAATATTACATTCGACATGTTAGGTTGCCTTAGGCTAGGATATATAACGTTATAGACGTATAGAATGTCCGCACCGAGATGTAGGGAGCGACATGCCAGGAATGTTCTAAAATATTACATCCGAGTTGTTAGGTTGCTTTAGGTTAGGATATATATCGTTATAGACATATATCATGTTCCCACCGAGACGTGGGAACCGACATGCCAGGAATGTTGTAAAATATTACATCCCAGAAGTTAGGTTGCTTTGGGTTAGGATATACAACGTTATAGACGTATATAATGTCCCCATCGAGAAGCAGGCGACGACACGCCAGGAATGTTGTAAAATATTACATCCGAGATGTTAGGTTGCCTTAGGCTAGGATATATAACGTTATAGACGTATATAATATTCCCACCGAGAAATAGGGGCCGACGCGTCAGGAATGTTGTAAAATATTACATCCGATATGTTAGGTTGCCTTAGGTTAGGATGTACAACGTTATAGACGTATAGAATGTCCACACCGAGATGTAGGGACCGACATGCCAGGAATGTTCTAAAATATTACATCCGAGTTGTTAGGTTGCTTTAGGTTAGGATATATATCGTTATAGACTTATATAATGTTCCCACCGAGACGTGGGAACCGACATGCCAGGAATGTTGTAAAATATTACATCCCAGAAGTTAGGTTGCTTTGGGTTAGGATATACAACGTTATAGACGTATATAATGTCCCCATCGAGAAGCAGGCGACGACACGCCAGGAATGTTGTAAAATATTACATCCGAGATGTTAGGTTGCCTTAGGCTAGGATATATAACGTTATAGACGTATATAATATTCCCACCGAGAAATAGGGGCCGACGCGTCAGGAATGTTGTAAAATATTACATCCGATATGTTAGGTTGCCTTAGGTTAGGATGTACAACGTTATAGATGTATATAATGTCCCCATCCAGAAGTAGGTGACGACACCCCAGGAATGTTGTACAATATTACATGCGACATGTTAGGTTGCCTTAGGCTAGGATATCTAACCTTATAGACTTATATAATGCTACCACCGAGAACTACGGGCCGACACGTCAGGAATGATGTGAAATATTACACCCGAGATGTCAGGTTCCCTTAGGTTAGGATATACAACGTTATAGACGTATAGAATGTTCCCACCGAGAAGTAGGGACCGACATGCCAGGAATGTTGTAAAATATTACATCCGATATGTTAGGTTGCCTTAGGTTAGGATATACAACGTTATAGACGTATATAATGTCCCCTTTGAGAAGCAGGCGACGACACGCCAGAATGTTATAAAATATTACATTCGACATGTTAGGTTGCCTTAGGCTAGGATATATAACGTTATAGACGTATATAATATTCCCACCGAGAAATAGGGGCCGACGCGTCAGGAATGTTGTAAAATATTACATCAGATATGTTAGGTTGCCTTAGGCTAGGATATATAACGTTATAGACGTATATAATATTCCCACCGAGAAATAGGGGCCGACGCGTCAGGAATGTTGTAAAATATTACATCAGATATGTTAGGTTGCCTTAGGCTAGGATATATAACGTTATAGACGTATATAATATTCCCACCGAGAAATAGGGGCCGACGCGTCAGGAATGTTGCAAAATATTACACCCGAAATGTTAGGTTCCCTTAGGTTAGGATATACAACGTTATAGACGTATAGAATGTCCACACCGAGATGTAGGGACCGACATGCCAGGAATGTTCTAAAATATTACATCCGAGTTGTTAGGTTGCTTTAGGTTAGGATATATATCGTTATAGACTTATATAATGTTCCCACCGAGACGTGGGAACCGACATGCCAGGAATGTTGTAAAATATTACATCCCAGAAGTTAGGTTGCTTTGGGTTAGGATATACAACGTTATAGACGTATATAATGTCCCCATCGAGAAGCAGGCGACGACACGCCAGGTATGTTATAAAATATTACACACGAGTTGTTAGGTTGCTTTAGGTTAGGATATATATCGTTATAGACTTATATAATGTTCCCACCCAGACGTGGGGACCGACATGCCAGGAATGTTGCAAAATATTACATCCCAGAAGTTAGGTTGCTTTGGGTTAGGATATACAACGTTATAGACGTATAGAATGTACCCACCGAGATGTATGGACCGACATGCCAGGAATGTTGTAAAATATTACACACGAGTTGTTAGGTTGCTTTAGGTTAGGATATATATCGTTATAGACTTATATAATGTTCCTACCGAGACGTGGGAACCGACATGCCAGGAATGTTGTAAAATATTACATCCGAGATGTTAGGTTGCCTTAGGCTAGGATATATAACGTTATAGACGTATATAATATTCCCACCGAGAAATAGGGGCCGACGCGTCAGGAATGTTGTAAAATATTACATCCGATATGTTAGGTTGCCTTAGGTTAGGATGTACAACGTTATAGATGTATATAATGTCCACATCCAGAAGTAGGTGACAACACGCCAGGAATGTTGTACAATATTACATGCGACATGTTAGGTTGCCTTAGGCTAGGATATCTAACCTTATAGACTTATATAATGTTACCACCGAGAACTACGGGCCGGCACGTCAGGAATGATGTAAAATATTACACCCGAGATGTTAGGTTCCCTTAGGTTAGGATATACAACGTTATAGACGTATAGAATGTTCCCACCGAGAAGTAGGGACCGACATGCCAGGAATGTTGTAAAATATTACATCCGAAATGTTAGGATCCCTTAGGTTAGGATATACAACGTTATAGACGCATAGAATGTCCCCACCGAGATGTAGGGACCGACATGTCAGGAATGTTCTAAAATATTACATCCGAATTGTTAGGTTGCTTTAGGACAGGATATATATCGTTATAGACTTATATAATGTTCCCACCGAGACGTGGAGACCGACATGCCAGGAATGTTGTAAAATATTACATCCCAGAAGTTAGGTTGCTTTGGGTTAGGATATACAACGTTATAGACGTATATAATGTTCCCACCCAGACGTGGGGACCGACATGCCAGGAATGTTGCAAAATATTACATGCCAGAAGTTAGGTTGCTTTGGGTTAGGATATACAACGTTATAGACGTATAGAATGTTCCCACCGAGATGTATGGACCGACATGCCAGGAATGTTGTAAAATATTACACACGAGTTGTTAGGTTGCTTAAGGTTAGGATATATATCGTTATAGACTTATATAATGTTCCTACCGAGACGTGGGGACCGACATGCCAGGAATGTTGTAAAATATTACATCCCAGAAGTTAGGTTGCCTTAGGTTAGGATATACAACGTTATAGACGTATATAATGTCCCCTTTGAGAAGCAGGCGACGACACGCCAGAATGTTATAAAATATTACATTCGACATGTTAGGTTGCCTTAGGCTAGGATATATAACGTTATAGACGTATATAATATTCCCACCGAGAAATAGTGGCCGACGCGTCAGGAATGTTGCAAAATATTACACCCGAAATGTTAGGTTCCCTTAGGTTAGGATATACAACGTTATAGACGTATAGAATGTCCACACCGAGATGTAGGGACCGACATGCCAGGAATGTTCTAAAATATTACATCCGAGTTGTAAGGTTGCTTTAGGTTAGGATATATATCGTTATAGACTTATATAATGTTCCCACCGAGACGTGGGAACCGACATGCCAGGAATGTTGTAAAATATTACATCCCAGAAGTTAGGTTGCTTTGGGTTAGGATATACAACGTTATAGACGTATATAATGTCCCCATCGAGAAGCAGGCGACGACACGTCTGGAATGTTGTAAAATATCACATCCGAGATGTTAGGTTGCCTTAGGCTAGGATATATAACGTTATAGACGTATATAATATTCCCACCGAGAAATAGGGGCCGACGCGTCAGGAATGTTGTAAAATATTACATCCGATATGTTAGGTTGCCTTAGGTTAGGATGTACAACGTTATAGATGTATATAATGTCCCCATCCAGAAGTAGGTGACGACACGCCAGGAATGTTGTACAATATTACATGCGACATGTTAGGTTGCCTTAGGCTAGGATATCTAACCTTATAGACTTATATAATGTTAGCACCGAGAACTACGGGCCGACACGTCAGGAATAATGTAAAATATTACACCCGAGATGTTAGGTTCCCTTAGGTTAGGATATACAACGTTATAGACGTATAGAATGTTCCCACCGAGAAGTAGGGACCGACATGCCAGGAATGTTGTAAAATATTACATCCGAAATGTTAGGATCCCTTAGGTTAGGATATACAACGTTATAGACGTATAGAATGTCCCCACCGAGATGTAGGGACCGACATGCCAGGAATGTTCTAAAACATTACATCCGAGTTGTTAGGTTGCTTTAGGACAGGATATATATCGTTATAGACTTATATAATGTTCCCACCGAGACGTGGGGACCGACATGCCAGGAATGTTGTAAAATATTACATCCCAGAAGTTAGGTTGCTTTGGGTTAGGATATACAACGTTATAGACGTATATAATGTCCCCATCGAGAAGCAGGCGACGACACGCCAGGTATGTTATAAAATATTACACACGAGTTGTTAGGTTGCTTTAGGTTAGGATATATATCGTTATAGACTTATATAATGTTCCCACCCAGACGTGGGGACCGACATGCCAGGAATGTTGCAAAATATTACATCCCAGAAGTTAGGTTGCTTTGGGTTAGGATATACAACGTTATAGACGTATAGAATGTTCCCACCGAGATGTATGGACCGACATGCCAGGAATGTTGTAAAATATTACACACGAGTTGTTAGGTTGCTTTAGGTTAGGATATATATCGTTATAGACTTATATAATGTTCCTACCGAGACGTGGGGACCGACATGCCAGGAATGTTGTAAAATATTACATCCCAGAAGTTAGGTTGCTTTGGGTTAGGATATACAACGTTATAGACGTATATAATGTCCCCATCGAGAAGCAGGCGACGACACGCCAGGTATGTTATAAAATATTACACACGAGTTGTTAGGTTGCTTTAGGTTAGGATATATATCGTTATAGACTTATATAATGTTCCCACCCAGACGTGGGGACCGACATGCCAGGAATGTTGCAAAATATTACATCCCAGAAGTTAGGTTGCTTTGGGTTAGGATATACAACGTTATAGACGTATAGAATGTACCCACCGAGATGTATGGACCGACATGCCAGGAATGTTGTAAAATATTACACACGAGTTGTTAGGTTGCTTTAGGTTAGGATATATATCGTTATAGACTTATATAATGTTCCTACCGAGACGTGGGAACCGACATGCCAGGAATGTTGTAAAATATTACATCCGAGATGTTAGGTTGCCTTAGGCTAGGATATATAACGTTATAGACGTATATAATATTCCCACCGAGAAATAGGGGCCGACGCGTCAGGAATGTTGTAAAATATTACATCCGATATGTTAGGTTGCCTTAGGTTAGGATGTACAACGTTATAGATGTATATAATGTCCACATCCAGAAGTAGGTGACAACACGCCAGGAATGTTGTACAATATTACATGCGACATGTTAGGTTGCCTTAGGCTAGGATATCTAACCTTATAGACTTATATAATGTTACCACCGAGAACTACGGGCCGGCACGTCAGGAATGATGTAAAATATTACACCCGAGATGTTAGGTTCCCTTAGGTTAGGATATACAACGTTATAGACGTATAGAATGTTCCCACCGAGAAGTAGGGACCGACATGCCAGGAATGTTGTAAAATATTACATCCGAAATGTTAGGATCCCTTAGGTTAGGATATACAACGTTATAGACGCATAGAATGTCCCCACCGAGATGTAGGGACCGACATGTCAGGAATGTTCTAAAATATTACATCCGAATTGTTAGGTTGCTTTAGGACAGGATATATATCGTTATAGACTTATATAATGTTCCCACCGAGACGTGGAGACCGACATGCCAGGAATGTTGTAAAATATTACATCCCAGAAGTTAGGTTGCTTTGGGTTAGGATATACAACGTTATAGACGTATATAATGTTCCCACCCAGACGTGGGGACCGACATGCCAGGAATGTTGCAAAATATTACATGCCAGAAGTTAGGTTGCTTTGGGTTAGGATATACAACGTTATAGACGTATAGAATGTTCCCACCGAGATGTATGGACCGACATGCCAGGAATGTTGTAAAATATTACACACGAGTTGTTAGGTTGCTTAAGGTTAGGATATATATCGTTATAGACTTATATAATGTTCCTACCGAGACGTGGGGACCGACATGCCAGGAATGTTGTAAAATATTACATCCCAGAAGTTAGGTTGCCTTAGGTTAGGATATACAACGTTATAGACGTATATAATGTCCCCTTTGAGAAGCAGGCGACGACACGCCAGAATGTTATAAAATATTACATTCGACATGTTAGGTTGCCTTAGGCTAGGATATATAACGTTATAGACGTATATAATATTCCCACCGAGAAATAGTGGCCGACGCGTCAGGAATGTTGCAAAATATTACACCCGAAATGTTAGGTTCCCTTAGGTTAGGATATACAACGTTATAGACGTATAGAATGTCCACACCGAGATGTAGGGACCGACATGCCAGGAATGTTCTAAAATATTACATCCGAGTTGTAAGGTTGCTTTAGGTTAGGATATATATCGTTATAGACTTATATAATGTTCCCACCGAGACGTGGGAACCGACATGCCAGGAATGTTGTAAAATATTACATCCCAGAAGTTAGGTTGCTTTGGGTTAGGATATACAACGTTATAGACGTATATAATGTCCCCATCGAGAAGCAGGCGACGACACGTCTGGAATGTTGTAAAATATCACATCCGAGATGTTAGGTTGCCTTAGGCTAGGATATATAACGTTATAGACGTATATAATATTCCCACCGAGAAATAGGGGCCGACGCGTCAGGAATGTTGTAAAATATTACATCCGATATGTTAGGTTGCCTTAGGTTAGGATGTACAACGTTATAGATGTATATAATGTCCCCATCCAGAAGTAGGTGACGACACGCCAGGAATGTTGTACAATATTACATGCGACATGTTAGGTTGCCTTAGGCTAGGATATCTAACCTTATAGACTTATATAATGTTAGCACCGAGAACTACGGGCCGACACGTCAGGAATAATGTAAAATATTACACCCGAGATGTTAGGTTCCCTTAGGTTAGGATATACAACGTTATAGACGTATAGAATGTTCCCACCGAGAAGTAGGGACCGACATGCCAGGAATGTTGTAAAATATTACATCCGAAATGTTAGGATCCCTTAGGTTAGGATATACAACGTTATAGACGTATAGAATGTCCCCACCGAGATGTAGGGACCGACATGCCAGGAATGTTCTAAAACATTACATCCGAGTTGTTAGGTTGCTTTAGGACAGGATATATATCGTTATAGACTTATATAATGTTCCCACCGAGACGTGGGGACCGACATGCCAGGAATGTTGTAAAATATTACATCCCAGAAGTTAGGTTGCTTTGGGTTAGGATATACAACGTTATAGACGTATATAATGTCCCCATCGAGAAGCAGGCGACGACACGCCAGGTATGTTATAAAATATTACACACGAGTTGTTAGGTTGCTTTAGGTTAGGATATATATCGTTATAGACTTATATAATGTTCCCACCCAGACGTGGGGACCGACATGCCAGGAATGTTGCAAAATATTACATCCCAGAAGTTAGGTTGCTTTGGGTTAGGATATACAACGTTATAGACGTATAGAATGTTCCCACCGAGATGTATGGACCGACATGCCAGGAATGTTGTAAAATATTACACACGAGTTGTTAGGTTGCTTTAGGTTAGGATATATATCGTTATAGACTTATATAATGTTCCTACCGAGACGTGGGGACCGACATGCCAGGAATGTTGTAAAATATTACATCCCAGAAGTTAGGTTGCTTTGGGTTAGGATATACAACGTTATAGACGTATATAATGTCCCCATCGAGAAGCAGGCGACGACACGCCAGGTATGTTATAAAATATTACACACGAGTTGTTAGGTTGCTTTAGGTTAGGATATATATCGTTATAGACTTATATAATGTTCCCACCCAGACGTGGGGACCGACATGCCAGGAATGTTGCAAAATATTACATCCCAGAAGTTAGGTTGCTTTGGGTTAGGATATACAACGTTATAGACGTATAGAATGTTCCCACCGAGATGTATGGACCGACATGCCAGGAATGTTGTAAAATATTACACACGAGTTGTTAGGTTGCTTTAGGTTAGGATATATATCGTTATAGACTTATATAATGTTCCTACCGAGACGTGGGGACCGACATGCCAGGAATGTTGTAAAATATTACATCCCAGAAGTTTGGTTGAGTTCGGTTAGGATATACAACGTTATAGACGTATATAATGTCCCCATCAAGAAGAAGGCGACGACACGCCAGAATGTTGTAAAATATTACGTCCGAGATGTTAGGTTCCCTTAGGTTAGGATATACAAAGTTATAGACGTATCTAATGTCCCCATAGAGAAGCAGGCGACGACACGCCAGAATGTTGTAAAATATTACATTCGACATGTTAAGTTGCCTTAGGCTAGGATGTATAACGTTATAGACGTATATAATATTCCCACTGAGAAATAGGGGAAGACGCGTCAGGAATGTTGTAAAATATTACATCTGTGATGTTATGTTGCCTTACGTTAGGATATATAACGTTATAGAAGTATATAATATTCCCACCGAGAAATAGGGGCCGACGCGTCAGGAATGTTGTAAAATATTACACCCGAAATGTTAGGTTCCCTTAGGTTAGGATATACGACGTTATAGACGTATAGAATGTTCCCACCGAGATGTAGGGACCGACATGCCAGGAATATTCTAAAATATTACATTCGAGTTGTTAGGTTGCCTTAGGTTAGGATACATATCGTTATAGACTTATATAATGTTCCCACCGAGACGTGGGGACCGACATGCCAGGAATGTTGTAAAATATTACATCCCAGATGTTAGGTTGCGTTAGGTTAGGATATACAACGTTATAGACGTATATAATGTCCCCTTCGAGAAGCAGGCGACGACACGCCAGAATGTTGTAAATTATTACATTCGACATGTTGGGTTGCCTTAGGCTAGGGTATATAACGTTATAGACGTATATAATATTCCCACCGAGAAATAGGGGCCGACGCGTCAGGAATGTTGTAAAATATCACGCCCGAAATGTTAGGTTCCCTTAGATTAGGATATACAACGTTATAGACGTATAGAATGTCCCCACCGAGATGTAGGGACCGACATGCCAGGAATGTTCTAAAATATTACCTCCGAGTTGTTAGGTTGCTTTAGGTTAGGATATATATCGTTATAGACTTATATAATGTTCCCACCAAGACGTGGGGACCGACATGCCAGGAATGTTGTTAAATATAACATCCGAAATGTTAGGTTGCCTTAGTTTAGGATGTACAACGTTATAGACGTATATAATGTCCCCATCGAGAAGCAGGCGACGACACGCCAGGAATATTGTACAATATTACATGCGACATGTTAGGTTGCCTTAGGCTAGGATATATAACGTTATAGACGTATATAATATTCCCACCGAGAAATAGGGGCCGACGCGTCAGGAATGTTGTGAAATATTACATCCGATATGTTAGGTTGCCTTAGGCTAGGATATATAACGTTATAGACGTATATAATGTCCCCATCGAGAAGCAGGCGACGACACGCCAGGAATGTTATAAAATAGTACACACGAGTTGTTAGGTTGCTTTAGGTTAGGATATATATCGTTATAGACTTATATAATGTTCCCACCGAGACGTGGGGACCGACATGCCAGGAATGTTGTAAAATATTACATCCCAGATGTTAGGTTGCGTTAGGTTAGGATATACAACGTTATAGACGTATATAATGTCCCCTTCGAGAAGCAGGCGACGACACGCCAGAATGTTGTAAATTATTACATTCGACATGTTGGGTTGCCTTAGGCTAGGATATATAACGTTATAGACGTATATAATATTCCCACCGAGAAATAGGGGCCGACGCGTCAGGAATGTTGTAAACTATTACACCCGAGATGTTAGGTTCCCTTAGGTTAGTATATACAACGCTATAGACGTATAGAATGTCCCCACCGAGATGTAGGGACCGACATGCCAGGAATGTTCTAAAATATTACATCCGAGTTGTTAGGTAGCTTTAGGTTAGGATATATATCGTTATAGACTTATATAATGTTCCCACCGAGACGTGGGGACCGACATGCCAGGAATGTTGTAAAATATTACATCCCAGAAGTTATGTTGCTTTGGGTTAGGATATACAACGTTATAGACGTATATAATGTCCCCTTTGAGAAGCAGGCGACGACACGCCAGAATATTGTAAAATATTACATTCGACATGTTAGGTAGCCTTAGGCTAGAATATATATCGCTATAGACGTATACAATGTTCCCACCGAGAAGTAGGGACCGACATGCCAGGAATGTTGTAAAATATTACATCCGAGATGTTAGGTTGCCTTAGGTTAGGATATATATCGTTATAGACGTATATAATGTTCCCACCGAGACGTGGGGACCGACATGCCAGGGATGTTGTAAAATATTACATCCCAGATTTAGGTTGCTTTAGGTTAGGATATTCAACGTTATAGACGTATATAACGTCCCCATCGAGAAGCGGGCGACGACCCACCAGGAATGTTGTAAAATATTACATCCCAGATGTTAGGTTGCGTTAGGTTAGTATATACAAGGTTATAGACGTATATAATGTCCCCATCGAGAAGCAGGCGACGACACGCCAGAATGTTGTAAAATATTACATCCGAGATGTTAGGTTGCCTTAGGTTAGGATATACAACGTTATAGATGTATATAATGTCCCCATCGAGAAGTAGGCGACGACACGCCAGGAATGTTGTAAAATATTACACCCGAGATATTAGGTTCCCTTAGGTTAGGATATATGACGTTATAGATGTATATAATGTCCCCATCCAGAAGTAGGCGACGACACGCCAGGAATGTTGTAAAATATTACACCCGAGATGTTAGGTTCCCTTAGGTTAGGACATACGACGTTATAGATGTATATAACGTCCCCATCCAGAAGTAGGCGACGACACGCCAGGAATGTTGTAAAATATAACATCCCAGATGTTAGGTTGTGTTAGGTGAGAATATACAACGTTATAGACGTATATAATGTCCCCATCGAGAAGCAGGCGACGACACGACAGGAATGTTGTAAAATATTACATTCGACATGTTAGGTTGCCTTAGGCTAGAATATATATCGTTATAGACGTATACAATGATCCCACCGAGAAGTAGGGACCGACATGACAGGAATGTGGTAAAATATTACATCCGAGATGTTAGGTTGCCTTAGGTTAGGATATACAACGTTATAGATGTATATAATGTTCCCATAGAGAAGTAGGCGACGACACGCCATGAATGTTGTAAAATATTACATTCTACAAGTTAGGTTACCTTAGGCTAGGATATATAACGTTATAGACGTATATAATGTTCCCATCGAGAAGTAGGCGACGACACGCCAGGAATGTTGTAAAATATTACACCCGAGATGTTAGGTTCCCTTAGGTTAGGATATATGACGTTATAGATGTATATAATGTCCCCATCCAGAAGTAGGCGACGACACGCCAGGAATGTTGTAAAATATAACATCCCAGATGTTAGGTTGCGTTAGGTTAGAATATACAACGTTATAGACGTATATAATGTCCCCATCGAGAAGCAGGCGACGACACGACAGGAATGTTGTAAAATATTACATTCGACATGTTAGGTTGCTTTAGGCTAGAATATATATCGTTATAGACGTATACAATGTTCCCACCGAGAAGTAGGGACCGACATGCTAGGAATGTTGTAAAATATTACATCCGAGATGTTAGGTTGCCTTAGGTTAGGATATACAACGTTATAGACGTATATTATGTCCCCATCGAGAAGTAGGCGACGACACGCCAGGAATGTTGTAAAATATTACACCCGAGATGTTAGGTTCCCTTAGGTTAGGATATATGACGTTATAGATGTATATAATGTCCCCATCCAGAAGTAGGCGACGACACGCCAGGAATGTTGTAAAATATAACATCCCAGATGTTAGGTTGCGTTAGGTTAGAATATACAACGTTATAGACGTATATAATGTCCCCATCGAGAAGCAGGCGACGACACGAAAGGAACGTTGTAAAATATTACATTCGACATGTTAGGTAGCCTTAGGCTAGAATATATATCGTTATAGACGTATACAATGTTCCCACCGAGAAGTAGGGACCGACATGCCAGGAATGTTGTAAAATATTACATCCGAGAAGTTAGGTTGCCTTAGGTTAGGATATACAACGTTATAGATGTATATAATGTCCCCATCGAGAAGTAGGCGACGACACGCCAGGAATGTTGTAAAATATTACATTCTACATGTTGGGTTGCCTTAGGCTAGGATATATATCGTTATAGACGTATACATTGTTTCCACCGAGAAGTAGGGACCGACATGCCAGGAATGTTGTAAAATATTACATCCGAGATGTTAGGTTGCCTTAGGTTAGGATATATATCGTTATAGACGTATATAATGTTCCCACCGAGACGTGGGGACCGACATGCCAGGGATCTTGTAAAATATTACATCCCAGATTTAGGTTGCTTTAGGCTAGGATATTCAACGTTATAGACGTATATAATGTCCCCATCGAGAAGCGGGCGATGACCCACCAGGAATGTTGTAAAATATTACATCCCATATGTTAGGTTGCGTTAGGTTAGTATATACAAGGTTATAGACGTATATAATGTCCCCATCGAGAAGCAGGCGACGACACGCCAGAATGTTGTAAAATATTACATCCGAGATGTAAGGTTCCGTTAGGTTAGAATATACAACGTTATAGACGTATATAATGTCTCCATCGAGAAGCAGGCGACGACACGTCAGGAATGTTGTAAAATATTACATTCGACATGTTAGGTTGCCTTAGGCTAGTATATATATCGTTATAGACGTATACAATGTTCCCACCGAGAAGTAGGGCCCGACATGCCAGGAATGTTGTAAAATATTACATCCGAGATGTTAGGTTGCCTTAGGTTAGGGTATATATCGCTACAGACGTATATAATGTTCCTACCGAGATGTAGTGACCGACATGCCAGGAATGTTGTAAAATATTACATCCCAGATGTTAGGTTGCGTTAGGTTAGAATATACAACGTTATAGATGTATATAATGTCCCCATCGAGAAGTAGGCGACGACACGCCAGGAATGTTGTAAAATATTACATTCTACATGTTGTGTTGCCTTAGGCTAGGATATATATCGTTATAGACGTATACATTGTTTCCACCGAGAAGTAGGGACCGACATGCCAGGAATGTTGTAAAATATTACATCCGAGTTGTTAGGTAGCTTTAGGTTAGGATATATATCGTTATAGACTTATATAATGTTCCCACCGAGACGTGGGGACCGACATGCCAGGAATGTTGTAAAATATTACATCCCAGAAGTTAGGTTGCTTTGGGTTAGGATATACAACGTTATAGACGTATATAATGTCCCCATCGAGAAGCAGGCGACGACACGCCAGGAATGTTGTAAAATATTACATCCGATATGTTAGGTTGCCTTAGGTTAGGATATACAACGTTATAGACGTATATAATGTCCCCTTTGAGAAGCAGGCGACGACACGCCAGAATGTTATAAAATATTACATTCGACATGTTAGGTTGCCTTAGGCTAGGATATATAACGTTATAGACGTATAGAATGTCCGCACCGAGATGTAGGGAGCGACATGCCAGGAATGTTCTAAAATATTACATCCGAGTTGTTAGGTTGCTTTAGGTTAGGATATATATCGTTATAGACTTATATCATGTTCCCACCGAGACGTGGGAACCGACATGCCAGGAATGTTGTAAAATATTACATCCCAGAAGTTAGGTTGCTTTGGGTTAGGATATACAACGTTATAGACGTATATAATGTCCCCATCGAGAAGCAGGCGACGACACGCCAGGAATGTTGTAAAATATCACATCCGAGATGTTAGGTTGCCTTAGGCTAGGATATATAACGTTATAGACGTATATAATATTCCCACCGAGAAATAGGGGCCGACGCGTCAGGAATGTTGTAAAATATTACATCCGATATGTTAGGTTGCCTTAGGTTAGGATGTACAACGTTATAGATGTATATAATGTCCCCATCCAGAAGTAGGTGACGACACGCCAGGAATGTTGTACAATATTACATGCGACATGTTAGGTTGCCTTAGGCTAGGATATCTAACCTTATAGACTTATATAATGTTACCACCGAGAACTACGGGCCGACACGTCAGGAATAATGTAAAATATTACACCCGAGATGTTAGGTTCCCTTAGGTTAGGATATACAACGTTATAGACGTATAGAATGTTCCCACCGAGAAGTAGGGACCGACATGCCAGGAATGTTGTAAAATATTACATCCGAAATGTTAGGATCCCTTAGGTTAGGATATACAACGTTATAGACGTATAGAATGTCCCCACCGAGATGTAGGGACCGACATGCCAGGAATGTTCTAAAATATTACATCCGAGTTGTTAGGTTGCTTTAGGACAGGATATATATCGTTATAGACTTATATAATGTTCCCACCGAGACGTGGGGACCGACATGCCAGGAATGTTGTAAAATATTACATCCCAGAAGTTAGGTTGCTTTGGGTTAGGATATACAACGTTATAGACGTATATAATGTCCCCATCGAGAAGCAGGCGACGACACGCCAGGTATGTTATAAAATATTACACACGAGTTGTTAGGTTGCTTTAGGTTAGGATATATATCGTTATAGACTTATATAATGTTCCCACCCAGACGTGGGGACCGACATGCCAGGAATGTTGCAAAATATTACATCCCAGAAGTTTGGTTGCTTTCGGTTAGGATATACAACGTTATAGACGTATATAATGTCCCCATCAAGAGGAAGGCGACGACACGCCAGAATGTTGTAAAATATTACGTCCGAGATGTTAGGTTCCCTTAGGTTAGGATATACAAAGTTATAGACGTATCTAATGTCCCCATCGAGAAGCAGGCGACGACACGCCAGAATGTTGTAAAATATTACATTCGACATGTTAAGTTGCCTTAGGCTAGGATGTATAACGTTATAGACGTATATAATATTCCCACTGAGAAATAGGGGCAGACGCGTCAGGAATGTTGTAAAATATTACATCTGTGATGTTATGTTGCCTTACGTTAGGATATATAACGTTATAGAAGTATATAATATTCCCACCGAGAAATAGGGGCCGACGCGTCAGGAATGTTGTAAAATATTACACCCGAAATGTTAGGTTGCCTTAGGTTAGGATATACGACGTTATAGACGTATAGAATGTTCCCACCGAGATGTAGGGACCGACATGCCAGGAATATTCTAAAATATTACATTCGAGTTGTTAGGTTGCTTTAGGTTAGGATATATATCGTTATAGACTTATATAATGTTCCCACCGAGACGTGGGGACCGACATGCCAGGAATGTTGTAAAATATTACATCCCAGAAGTTAGGTTGCTCTGGGTTAGGATATACAATGTTATAGACGTATATAATGTCCCCTTTGAGAAGCAGGCGACGACACGCCAGAATGTTGTAGAATATTACATTCGACATGTTAGGTTGCCTTAGGCTAGGATATATAACGTTATAGACGTATATAATATTCCCACCGAGAAATAGGGGCCGACGCGTCAGTAATGACGCAAAATATTACACCCGAAATGTTAGGTTCCCTTAGGTTAGGATATACAACGTTATAGACGTATAGAATGTCCACACCGAGATGTAGGGACCGACATGCCAGGAATGTTCTAAAATATTACATCCGAGTTATTAGGTTGCTTTAGGTTAGGATATATATCGTTATAGACTTATATAATGTTCCCACCGAGACGTGGGGCCGACATGCCAGGAATGTTGTAAAATATTACATCCCAGAAGTTAGGTTGCTTTGGGTTAGGATATACAACGTTATAGACGTATATAATGTCCCCATCGAGAAGCAGGCGACGACACGCCTGGAATGTTGTAAAATATTACATCCGAGATGTTAGGTTGCCTTAGGCTAGGATATATAACGTTATAGACGTATATAATGTCCCCATCCAGAAGTAGGTGACGACACACCAGGAATGTTGTACAATATTACATCCGATATGTTAGGTTGCCTTAGGTTGGGATGTACAACGTTATAGATGTATATAATGTCCTCATCCAGAAGTAGGTGACGACACACCAGGAATGTTGTACAATATTACATGCGACGTGTTAGGTTGCCTTAGGCTAGGATATCTAACCTTATAGACGTATATAATGTTACCACCGAGAACTACGGGCCGACACGACAGGAATGATGTAAAATATTACATTCGACATGTTAGGTCGCCTTAGGCTAGGATATATAACGTTGTAGACGTATATAATATTCCCACCGAGAAATAGGGGCCGACGCGTCAGGAATGTTGTAAAATATTACATCCCAGATGTTAGGTTGCGTTAGGTTAGGATGTACAACGTTATAGACGTATATAATGTCCCCTTTGTGATGCAGGCGACGACAGGCCAGAATGTTGTAAAATATTACATTCGACATGTTAGGTTGCCTTAGGCTAGGATATATAACGTTATAGACGTATATAATATTCCCACCGAGAAATAGGCGCCGAAGCGTCAGGAATGTTGTAAAATATTACATCCGATATGCTAGGTTGCCTTAGGCTAGGATATATAACGTTATAGACGTATATAATATTCCTACCGAGAAGTAGGTGCCGACGCGTCAGGAATGTTGCAAAATATTACACCCGAAATGTTAGGATCCCTTAGGTTAGGATATACAACGTTATAGACGTATAGAATGTCCCCACCGAGATGTAGGGACCGACATGCCAGGAATGTTGTAAAATATTACATCCGAGGTGTTAGCTTGCTTTAGGTTAGGATATATATCGTTATAGACTTATATAATGTTCCCACCGAGACCTGGGGACCGACATGCCAGGAATGTTGTAAAATATTACATCCCAGATGTTAGGTTGCGTTAGGTTAGGATATACAACGTTATAGACGTATATAATGTCCCCTTCGAGAAGCAGGCGACGACACGCCAGAATGTTGTAAATTATTACATTCGACATGTTGGGTTGCCTTAGGCTAGGATATATAACGTTATAGACGTATATAATATTCCCACCGAGAAATAGGGGCCGACGCGTCAGGAATGTTGTAAAATATCACGCCCGAAATGTTAGGTTCCCTTAGGTTAGGATATACAACGTTATAGACGTATAGAATGTCCCCACCGAGATGTAGGGACCGACATGCCAGGAATGTTCTAAAATATTACCTCCGAGTTGTTAGGTTGCTTTAGGTTAGGATATATATCGTTATAGACTTATATAATGTTCCCACCAAGACGTGGGGACCGACATGCCAGGAATGTTGTTAAATATTACATCCGAAATGTTAGGTTGCCTTAGGTTAGGATGTACAACGTTATAGACGTATATAATGTCCCCATCGAGAAGCAGGCGACGACACGCCAGGAATATTGTACAATATTACATGCGACATGTTAGGTTGCCTTAGGCTAGGATATATAACGTTATAGACGTATATAATATTCCCACCGAGAAATAGGGGCCGACGCGTCAGGAATGTTGTAAAATATTACACCCGAGATGTTAGGTTCCCTTAGGTTAGTATATACAACGCTATAGACGTATAGAATGTCCCCACCGAGATGTAGGGACCGACATGCCAGGAATGTTCTAAAATATTACATCCGAGTTGTTAGGTAGCTTTAGGTTAGGATATATATCGTTATAGACTTATATAATGTTCCCACCGAGACGTGGGGACCGACATGCCAGGAATGTTGTAAAATATTACATCCCACAAGTTAGGTTGCTTTGGGTTAGGATATACAATGTTATAGACGTATATAATGTCCCCTTTGAGAAGCAGGCGACGACACGCCAGAATGTTGTAAAATATTACATTCGACATGTTAGGTTGCCTTAGGCTAGGATATATAACGTTATAGACGTATATAATATTCCCACCGAGAAATAGGGGCCGACGCGTCAGGAATGTTGTAAAATATTACACCCGAGATGTTAGGTTCCCTTAGGTTAGGATATACAACGTTATAGACGTATATAATATTCCCACCGAGAAATAGGGGCCGTCGCGTCAGGAATGTTGTAAAATATTACATCCCAGATGTTAGGTTGCGTTAGGTTAGGATATATATCATTATAGACTTATATAGTGTTCCCACCGAGACGTGGGGACCGACATGCCAGGAATGTTGTAAAATATTACATCCCAGAAGTTTGGTTGCTTTCGGTTAGGATATACAACGTTATAGACGTATATAATGTCCCCATCAAGAAGAAGGCGACGACACGCCAGAATGTTGTAAAATATTACGTCCGAGATGTTAGGTTCCTTTAGGTTAGGATATACAAAGTTATAGACGTATATAATGTCCCCATCGAGAAGCAGGCGACGACACGCCAGAATGTTGTAAAATATTACATTCGACATGTCAAGTTGCCTTAGGCTAGGATGTATAACGTTATAGACGTATATAATATTCCCACTGAGAAATAGGGGCCGACGCGTCAGGAATGTTGTAAAATATTACATCCGTGATGTTATGTTGCCTTACGTTAGGATATATAACGTTATAGAAGTATATAATATTCCAACCGCGAAATAGGGGCCGACACGCCAGGAATGTTGTAAAATATTACATCCGAGATGTTATGTTGCCTTACGTTAGGATATATAACGTTATAGACGTATATAATATTCCCACCGAGAAATAGGGGCCGACGCGTCAGGAATGTTGTAAAATATTACATCCGATATGTTAGGTTGCCTTAGGCTAGGATGTATAACGTGATAGACGTATATAATGTTCCCACAGAGAAATAGGGGCCGACGCGTCATGAGTGTTGTAAAATATTACATCCCAGTTGTTAGGTTGCGTTGGGTTAGGATATACAACGTTATAGATGTTTATTATGTCCCCATCGCGAAGTAGGCGACGACACGCCAGGAATGTTGTAAAATATTACTTTCGACATGTTAGGTTGCCTTAGGCTAGGATATCTAACGTTATAGACGTATATAATGTTCACACCGAGAAATAGGGGCCGACGCGTCAGGAATGTTGTAAAATATTACATCCCAGATGTTAGGTTGCGTTAGGTTAGGATATACAACGTTATAGACGTATATAATGTCCCCTTCGAGAAGCAGGCGACGACACGCCAGAATGTTGTAAAGTATTACATTCGACATGTTGGGTTGCCTTAGGCTAGGATATATAACGTTATAGACGTATATAATATTCCCACCGAGAAATAGGGGCCGACGCGTCAGGAATGTTGTAAAATATCACGCCCGAAATGTTAGGTTCCCTTAGGTTAGGATATACAACGTTATAGACGTATAGAATGTCCCCACCGAGATGTAGGGACCGACATGCCAGGAATGTTCTAAAATATTACCTCCGAGTTGTTAGGTTGCTTTAGGTTAGGATATATATCGTTATAGACTTATATAATGTTCCCACCAAGACGTGGGGACCGACATGCCAGGAATGTTGTTAAATATTACATCCGAAATGTTAGGTTGCGTTAGGTTAGGATATACAACGTTATAGACGTATATAATGTCCCCTTCGAGAAGCAGGCGACGACACGCCAGAATGTTGTAAATTATTACATTCGACATGTTGGGTTGCCTTAGGCTAGGATATATAACGTTATAGACGTATATAATATTCCCACCGAGAAATAGGGGCCGACGCGTCAGGAATGTTGTAAAATATCACGCCCGAAATGTTAGGCTCCCTTAGGTTAGGATATACAACGTTATAGACGTATAGAATGTCCCCACCGAGATGTAGGGACCGACATGCCAGGAATGTTCTAAAATATTACCTCCGAGTTGTTAGGTTGCTTTAGGTTAGGATATATATCGTTATAGACTTATATAATGTTCCCACCAAGACGTGGGGACCGACATGCCAGGAATGTTGTTAAATATTACATCCGAAATGTTAGGTTGCCTTAGGTTAGGATGTACAACGTTATAGACGTATATAATGTCCCCATCGAGAAGCAGGCGACGACACGCCAGGAATATTGTACAATATTACATGCGACATGTTAGGTTGCCTTAGGCTAGGATATATAACGTTATAGACGTATATAATATTCCCACCGAGAAATAGGGGCCGACGCGTCAGGAATGTTGTAAAATATTACACCCGAGATGTTAGGTTCCCTTAGGTTAGTATATACAACGCTATAGACGTATAGAATGTCCCCACCGAGATGTAGGGACCGACATGCCAGGAATGTTCTAAAATATTACATCCGAGTTGTTAGGTAGCTTTAGGTTAGGATATATATCGTTATAGACTTATATAATGTTCCCACCGAGACGTGGGGACCAACATGCCAGGAATGTTGTAAAATATTACATCCCAGAAGCTAGGTTGCTTTGGGTTAGGATATACAATGTTATAGACGTATATAATGTCCCCTTTGAGAAGCAGGCGACGACACGCCAGAATGTTGTAAAATATTACATTCGACATGTTAGGTTGCCTTAGGCTAGGATATATAACGTTATAGACGTATATAATATTCCCACCGAGAAATAGGGGCCGACGCGTCAGGAATGACGCAAAATATTACACCCAAAATGTTAGGTTCCCTTAGGTTAGGATATACAACGTTATAGACGTATAGAATGTCCACACCGAGATGTAGGGACCGACATGCCAGGAATGTTCTAAAATATTACATCCGAGTTATTAGGTTGCTTTAGGTTAGGATATATATCGTTATAGACTTATATAATGTTCCCACCGAGACGTGGGGCCGACATGCCAGGAATGTTGTAAAATATTACATCCCAGAAGTTAGGTTGCTTTGGGTTAGGATATACAACGTTATAGACGTATAGAATGTTCCCACCGAGATGTATGGACCGACATGCCAGGAATGTTGTAAAATATTACACACGAGTTGTTAGGTTGCTTTCGGTTAGGATATATATCGTTATAGACTTATATAATGTTCCTACCGAGACGTGGGGACCGACATGCCAGGAATGTTGTAAAATATTACATCCCAGAAGTTTGGTTGCTTTCGGTTAGGATATACTACGTTATAGACGTATATAATGTCCCCATCAAGAAGAAGGCGACGACACGCCAGAATGTTGTAAAATATTACGTCCGAGATGTTAGGTTCCCTTAGGTTAGGATATACAAAGTTATAGACGTATCTAATGTCCCCATAGAGAAGCAGGCGACGACACGCCAGAATGTTGTAAAATATTACATTCGACATGTTAAGTTGCCTTAGGCTAGGATGCATAACGTTATAGACGTATATAATATTCCCACTGAGAAATAGGGGCAGACGCGTCAGGAATGTTGTAAAATATTACATCTGTGATGTTATGTTGCCTTACGTTAGGATATATAACGTTATAGACGTATATAATATTCCCACCGAGAAATAGGGGCCGACGCGTCAGGAATGTTGTAAAATATCACGCCCGAAATGTTAGGTTCCCTTAGGTTAGGATATACAACGTTATAGACGTATAGAATGTCCCCACCGAGATGTAGGGACCGACATGCCAGGAATATTCTAAAATATTACATTCGAGTTGTTAGGTTGCCTTAGGTTAGGATACATATCGTTATAGACTTATATAATGTTCCCACCGAGACGTGGGGACCGACATGCCAGGAATGTTGTAAAATATTACATCCCAGATGTTAGGTTGCGTTAGGTTAGGATATACAACGTTATAGACGTATATAATGTCCCCTTCGAGAAGCAGGCGACGACACGCCAGAATGTTGTAAATTATTACATTCGACATGTTGGGTTGCCTTAGGCTAGGGTATATAACGTTATAGACGTATATAATATTCCCACCGAGAAATAGGGGCCGACGCGTCAGGAATGTTGTAAAATATCACGCCCGAAATGTTAGGTTCCCTTAGATTAGGATATACAACGTTATAGACGTATAGAATGTCCCCACCGAGATGTAGGGACCGACATGCCAGGAATGTTCTAAAATATTACCTCCGAGTTGTTAGGTTGCTTTAGGTTAGGATATATATCGTTATAGACATATATAATGTTCCCACCAAGACGTGGGGACCGACATGCC
Organism: Xylocopa violacea; assembly: GCA_963969225.1. NCBI lineage: Eukaryota > Metazoa > Arthropoda > Insecta > Hymenoptera > Apidae > Xylocopa > Xylocopa violacea. The sequence goes on from CAXAJV010000001.1 coordinate 29,680,732, forward strand.
AGGAATGTTGTTAAATATAACATCCGAAATGTTAGGTTGCCTTAGTTTAGGATGTACAACGTTATAGACGTATATAATGTCCCCATCGAGAAGCAGGCGACGACACGCCAGGAATATTGTACAATATTACATGCGACATGTTAGGTTGCCTTAGGCTAGGATATATAACGTTATAGACGTATATAATATTCCCACCGAGAAATAGGGGCCGACGCGTCAGGAATGTTGTAAAATATTACATCCGATATGTTAGGTTGCCTTAGGCTAGGATATATAACGTTATAGACGTATATAATGTCCCCATCGAGAAGCAGGCGACGACACGCCAGGAATGTTATAAAATAGTACACACGAGTTGTTAGGTTGCTTTAGGTTAGGATATATATCGTTATAGACTTATATAATGTTCCCACCGAGACGTGGGGACCGACATGCCAGGAATGTTGTAAAATATTACATCCCAGATGTTAGGTTGCGTTAGGTTAGGATATACAACGTTATAGACGTATATAATGTCCCCTTCGAGAAGCAGGCGACGACACGCCAAAATGTTGTAAATTATTACATTCGACATGTTGGGTTGCCTTAGGCTAGGATATATAACGTTATAGACGTATATAATATTCCCACCGAGAAATAGGGGCCGACGCGTCAGGAATGTTGCAAAATATTACACCCGAAATGTTAGGTCCCCTTAGGTTAGGATATCCAACGTTATAGACGTATAGAATGTTCCCACCGAGATGTATGGACCGACATGCCAGGAATGTTGTAAAATATTACACACGAGTTGTTAGGTTGCTTTAGGTTAGGATAAATATCGTTATAGACTTATATAATGTTCCTACCGAGACGTGGGGACCGACATGCCAGGAATGTTGTAAAATATTACATCCCAGAAGTTAGGTTGCTTTGGGTTAGGATATACAACGTTATAGACGTATATAATGTCCCCATCGAGAAGCAGGCAACGACACGCCAGGAATGTTGTAAAATATTACATCCGAGATGTTAGGTTGCCTTAGGCTAGGATATATAACGTTATAGACGTATATAATGTCCCCATCCAGAAGTAGGTGACGACACACCAGGAATGTTGTACAATATTACATCCGATATGTTAGGTTGCCTTAGGTTGGGATGTACAACGTTATAGATGTGTATAATGTCCCCATCCAGAAGTAGGTGACGACACGCCAGGAATGTTGTACAATATTACATGCGACATGTTAGGTTGCCTTAGGCTAGGATATCTAACCTTATAGACTTATATAATGTTACCACCGAGAACTACGGGCCGACACGTCAGGAATAATGTAAAATATTACACCCGAGATGTTAGGTTCCCTTAGGTTAGGATATACAACGTTATAGACGTATAGAATGTTCCCACCGAGAAGTAGGGACCGCCATGCCAGGAATGTTGTAAAATATTACATCCGAAATGTTAGGATCCCTTAGGTTAGGATATACAACGTTATAGACGTATAGAATGTCCCCACCGAGATGTAGGGACCGACATGCCAGGAATGTTCTAAAATATTACATCCGAGTTGTTAGGTTGCTTTAGGACAGGATATATATCGTTATAGACTTATATAATGTTCCCACCGAGACGTGGGGACCGACATGCCAGGAATGTTGTAAAATATTACATCCCAGAAGTTAGGTTGCTTTGGGTTAGGATATACAACGTTATAGACGTATATAATGTCCCCATCGAGAAGCAGGCGACGACACGCCAGGTATGTTATAAAATATTACACACGAGTTGTTAGGTTGCTTTAGGTTAGGATATATATCGTTATAGACTTATATAATGTTCCCACCCAGACGTGGGGACCGACATGCCAGGAATGTTGCAAAATATTACATCCCAAAAGTTAGGTTGCTTTGGGTTAGGATATACAACGTTATAGACGTATAGAATGTTCCCACCGAGATGTATGGACCGACATGCCAGGAATGTTGTAAAATATTACACACGAGTTGTTAGGTTGCTTTAGGTTAGGATAAATATCGTTATAGACTTATATAATGTTCCTACCGAGACGTGGGGACCGACATGCCAGGAATGTTGTAAAATATTACATCCCAGAAGTTAGGTTGCTTTGGGTTAGGATATACAACGTTATAGACGTATATAATGTCCCCATCGAGAAGCAGGCAACGACACGCCAGGAATGTTGTAAAATATTACATCCGAGATGTTAGGTTGCCTTAGGCTAGGATATATAACGTTATAGACGTATATAATGTCCCCATCCAGAAGTAGGTGACGACACACCAGGAATGTTGTACAATATTACATCCGATATGTTAGGTTGCCTTAGGTTGGGATGTACAACGTTATAGATGTATATAATGTCCCCATCCAGAAGTAGGTGACGACACGCCAGGAATGTTGTACAATATTACATGCGACATGTTAGGTTGCCTTAGGCTAGGATATCTAACCTTATAGACTTATATAATGTTACCACCGAGAACTACGGGCCGACACGTCAGGAATAATGTAAAATATTACACCCGAGATGTTAGGTTCCCTTAGGTTAGGATATACAACGTTATAGACGTATAGAATGTTCCCACCGAGAAGTAGGGACCGACATGCCAGGAATGTTGTAAAATATTACATCCGAAATGTTAGGATCCCTTAGGTTAGGATATACAACGTTATAGACGTATAGAATGTCCCCACCGAGATGTAGGGACCGACATGCCAGGAATGTTCTAAAATATTACATCCGAGTTGTTAGGTTGCTTTAGGACAGGATATATATCGTTATAGACTTATATAATGTTCCCACCGAGACGTGGGGACCGACATGCCAGGAATGTTGTAAAATATTACATCCCAGAAGTTAGGTTGCTTTGGGTTAGGATATACAACGTTATAGACGTATATAATGTCCCCATCGAGAAGCAGGCGACGACACGCCAGGTATGTTATAAAATATTACACACGAGTTGTTAGGTTGCTTTAGGTTAGGATATATATCGTTATAGACTTATATAATGTTCCCACCCAGACGTGGGGACCGACATGCCAGGAATGTTGCAAAATATTACATCCCAGAAGTTTGGTTGCTTTCGGTTAGGATATACAACGTTATAGACGTATATAATGTCCCCATCAAGAAGAAGGCGACGACACGCCAGAATGTTGTAAAATATTACGTCCGAGATGTTAGGTTCCCTTAGGTTAGGATATACAAAGTTATAGACGTATCTAATGTCCCCATCGAGAAGCAGGCGACGACACGCCAGAATGTTGTAAAATATTACATTCGACATGTTAAGTTGCCTTAGGCTAGGATGTATAACGTTATAGACGTATATAATATTCCCACTGAGAAATAGGGGCAGACGCGTCAGGAATGTTGTAAAATATTACATCTGTGATGTTATGTTGCCTTACGTTAGGATATATAACGTTATAGAAGTATATAATATTCCCACCGAGAAATAGGGGCCGACGCGTCAGGAATGTTGTAAAATATTACACCCGAAATGTTAGGTTGCCTTAGGTTAGGATATACGACGTTATAGACGTATAGAATGTTCCCACCGAGATGTAGGGACCGACATGCCAGGAATATTCTAAAATATTACATTCGAGTTGTTAGGTTGCTTTAGGTTAGGATATATATCGTTATAGACTTATATAATGTTCCCACCGAGACGTGGGGACCGACATGCCAGGAATGTTGTAAAATATTACATCCCAGAAGTTAGGTTGCTCTGGGTTAGGATATACAATGTTATAGACGTATATAATGTCCCCTTTGAGAAGCAGGCGACGACACGCCAGAATGTTGTAGAATATTACATTCGACATGTTAGGTTGCCTTAGGCTAGGATATATAACGTTATAGACGTATATAATATTCCCACCGAGAAATAGGGGCCGACGCGTCAGTAATGACGCAAAATATTACACCCGAAATGTTAGGTTCCCTTAGGTTAGGATATACAACGTTATAGACGTATAGAATGTCCACACCGAGATGTAGGGACCGACATGCCAGGAATGTTCTAAAATATTACATCCGAGTTATTAGGTTGCTTTAGGTTAGGATATATATCGTTATAGACTTATATAATGTTCCCACCGAGACGTGGGGCCGACATGCCAGGAATGTTGTAAAATATTACATCCCAGAAGTTAGGTTGCTTTGGGTTAGGATATACAACGTTATAGACGTATATAATGTCCCCATCGAGAAGCAGGCGACGACACGCCTGGAATGTTGTAAAATATTACATCCGAGATGTTAGGTTGCCTTAGGCTAGGATATATAACGTTATAGACGTATATAATGTCCCCATCCAGAAGTAGGTGACGACACACCAGGAATGTTGTACAATATTACATCCGATATGTTAGGTTGCCTTAGGTTGGGATGTACAACGTTATAGATGTATATAATGTCCCCATCCAGAAGTAGGTGACGACACACCAGGAATGTTGTACAATATTACATGCGACGTGTTAGGTTGCCTTAGGCTAGGATATCTAACCTTATAGACGTATATAATGTTACCACCGAGAACTACGGGCCGACACGACAGGAATGATGTAAAATATTACATTCGACATGTTAGGTCGCCTTAGGCTAGGATATATAACGTTGTAGACGTATATAATATTCCCACCGAGAAATAGGGGCCGACGCGTCAGGAATGTTGTAAAATATTACATCCCAGATGTTAGGTTGCGATAGGTTAGGATATATATCATTATAGACTTATATAGTGTTCCCACCGAGACGTGGGGACCGACATGCCAGGAATGTTGTAAAATATTACATCCCAGAAGTTTGGTTGCTTTCGGTTAGGATATACAACGTTATAGACGTATATAATGTCCCCATCAAGAAGAAGGCGACGACACGCCAGAATGTTGTAAAATATTACGTCCGAGATGTTAGGTTCCTTTAGGTTAGGATATACAAAGTTATAGACGTATATAATGTCCCCATCGAGAAGCAGGCGACGACACGCCAGAATGTTGTAAAATATTACATTCGACATGTCAAGTTGCCTTAGGCTAGGATGTATAACGTTATAGACGTATATAATATTCCCACTGAGAAATAGGGGCCGACGCGTCAGGAATGTTGTAAAATATTACATCCGTGATGTTATGTTGCCTTACGTTAGGATATATAACGTTATAGAAGTATATAATATTCCAACCGCGAAATAGGGGCCGACACGCCAGGAATGTTGTAAAATATTACATCCGAGATGTTATGTTGCCTTACGTTAGGATATATAACGTTATAGACGTATATAATATTCCCACCGAGAAATAGGGGCCGACGCGTCAGGAATGTTGTAAAATATTACATCCGATATGTTAGGTTGCCTTAGGCTAGGATGTATAACGTGATAGACGTATATAATGTTCCCACAGAGAAATAGGGGCCGACGCGTCATGAGTGTTGTAAAATATTACATCCCAGTTGTTAGGTTGCGTTGGGTTAGGATATACAACGTTATAGATGTTTATTATGTCCCCATCGCGAAGTAGGCGACGACACGCCAGGAATGTTGTAAAATATTACTTTCGACATGTTGGGTTGCCTTAGGCTAGGATATATAACGTTATAGACGTATATAATATTCCCACCGAGAAATAGGGGCCGACGCGTCAGGAATGTTGCAAAATATTACACCCGAAATGTTAGGTCCCCTTAGGTTAGGATATCCAACGTTATAGACGTATAGAATGTTCCCACCGAGATGTATGGACCGACATGCCAGGAATGTTGGAAAATATTACACACGAGTTGTTAGGTTGCTTTAGGTTAGGATAAATATCGTTATAGACTTATATAATGTTCCTACCGAGACGTGGGGACCGACATGCCAGGAATGTTGTAAAATATTACATCCCAGAAGTTAGGTTGCTTTGGGTTAGGATATACAACGTTATAGACGTATATAATGTCCCCATCGAGAAGCAGGCAACGACACGCCAGGAATGTTGTAAAATATTACATCCGAGATGTTAGGTTGCCTTAGGCTAGGATATATAACGTTATAGACGTATATAATGTCCCCATCCAGAAGTAGGTGACGACACACCAGGAATGTTGTACAATATTACATCCGATATGTTAGGTTGCCTTAGGTTGGGATGTACAACGTTATAGATGTATATAATGTCCCCATCCAGAAGTAGGTGACGACACGCCAGGAATGTTGTACAATATTACATGCGACATGTTAGGTTGCCTTAGGCTAGGATATCTAACCTTATAGACTTATATAATGTTACCACCGAGAACTACGGGCCGACACGTCAGGAATAATGTAAAATATTACACCCGAGATGTTAGGTTCCCTTAGGTTAGGATATATAACGTTATAGACGTATAGAATGTTCCCACCGAGAAGTAGGGACCGCCATGCCAGGAATGTTGTAAAATATTACATCCGAAATGTTAGGATCCCTTAGGTTAGGATATACAACGTTATAGACGTATAGAATGTCCCCACCGAGATGTAGGGACCGACATACCAGGAATGTTCTAAAATATTACATCCGAGTTGTTAGGTTGCTTTAGGACAGGATATATATCGTTATAGACTTATATAATGTTCCCACCGAGACGTGGGGACCGACATGCCAGGAATGTTGTAAAATATTACATCCCAGAAGTTAGGTTGCTTTGGGTTAGGATATACAACGTTATAGACGTATATAATGTCCCCATCGAGAAGCAGGCGACGACACGCCAGGTATGTTATAAAATATTACACACGAGTTGTTAGGTTGCTTTAGGTTAGGATATATATCGTTATAGACTTATATAATGTTCCCACCCAGACGTGGGGACCGACATGCCAGGAATGTTGCAAAATATTACATCCCAAAAGTTAGGTTGCTTTGGGTTAGGATATACAACGTTATAGACGTATAGAATGTTCCCACCGAGATGTATGGACCGACATGCCAGGAATGTTGTAAAATATTACACACGAGTTGTTAGGTTGCTTTAGGTTAGGATAAATATCGTTATAGACTTATATAATGTTCCTACCGAGACGTGGGGACCGACATGCCAGGAATGTTGTAAAATATTACATCCCAGAAGTTAGGTTGCTTTGGGTTAGGATATACAACGTTATAGACGTATATAATGTCCCCATCGAGAAGCAGGCAACGACACGCCAGGAATGTTGTAAAATATTACATCCGAGATGTTAGGTTGCCTTAGGCTAGGATATATAACGTTATAGACGTATATAATGTCCCCATCCAGAAGTAGGTGACGACACACCAGGAATGTTGTACAATATTACATCCGATATGTTAGGTTGCCTTAGGTTGGGATGTACAACGTTATAGATGTATATAATGTCCCCATCCAGAAGTAGGTGACGACACGCCAGGAATGTTGTACAATATTACATGCGACATGTTAGGTTGCCTTAGGCTAGGATATCTAACCTTATAGACTTATATAATGTTACCACCGAGAACTACGGGCCGACACGTCAGGAATAATGTAAAATATTACACCCGAGATGTTAGGTTCCCTTAGGTTAGGATATACAACGTTATAGACGTATAGAATGTTCCCACCGAGAAGTAGGGACCGACATGCCAGGAATGTTGTAAAATATTACATCCGAAATGTTAGGATCCCTTAGGTTAGGATATACAACGTTATAGACGTATAGAATGTCCCCACCGAGATGTAGGGACCGACATGCCAGGAATGTTCTAAAATATTACATCCGAGTTGTTAGGTTGCTTTAGGACAGGATATATATCGTTATAGACTTATATAATGTTCCCACCGAGACGTGGGGACCGACATGCCAGGAATGTTGTAAAATATTACATCCCAGAAGTTAGGTTGCTTTGGGTTAGGATATACAACGTTATAGACGTATATAATGTCCCCATCGAGAAGCAGGCGACGACACGCCAGGTATGTTATAAAATATTACACACGAGTTGTTAGGTTGCTTTAGGTTAGGATATATATCGTTATAGACTTATATAATGTTCCCACCCAGACGTGGGGACCGACATGCCAGGAATGTTGCAAAATATTACATCCCAGAAGTTTGGTTGCTTTCGGTTAGGATATACAACGTTATAGACGTATATAATGTCCCCATCAAGAAGAAGGCGACGACACGCCAGAATGTTGTAAAATATTACGTCCGAGATGTTAGGTTCCCTTAGGTTAGGATATACAAAGTTATAGACGTATCTAATGTCCCCATCGAGAAGCAGGCGACGACACGCCAGAATGTTGTAAAATATTACATTCGACATGTTAAGTTGCCTTAGGCTAGGATGTATAACGTTATAGACGTATATAATATTCCCACTGAGAAATAGGGGCAGACGCGTCAGGAATGTTGTAAAATATTACATCTGTGATGTTATGTTGCCTTACGTTAGGATATATAACGTTATAGAAGTATATAATATTCCCACCGAGAAATAGGGGCCGACGCGTCAGGAATGTTGTAAAATATTACACCCGAAATGTTAGGTTGCCTTAGGTTAGGATATACGACGTTATAGACGTATAGAATGTTCCCACCGAGATGTAGGGACCGACATGCCAGGAATATTCTAAAATATTACATTCGAGTTGTTAGGTTGCTTTAGGTTAGGATATATATCGTTATAGACTTATATAATGTTCCCACCGAGACGTGGGGACCGACATGCCAGGAATGTTGTAAAATATTACATCCCAGATGTTAGGTTGCTCTGGGTTAGGATATACAATGTTATAGACGTATATAATGTCCCCTTTGAGAAGCAGGCGACGACACGCCAGAATGTTGTAGAATATTACATTCGACATGTTAGGTTGCCTTAGGCTAGGATATATAACGTTATAGACGTATATAATATTCCCACCGAGAAATAGGGGCCGACGCGTCAGTAATGACGCAAAATATTACACCCGAAATGTTAGGTTCCCTTAGGTTAGGATATACAACGTTATAGACGTATAGAATGTCCACACCGAGATGTAGGGACCGACATGCCAGGAATGTTCTAAAATATTACATCCGAGTTGTTAGGTAGCTTTAGGTTAGGATATATATCGTTATAGACTTATATAATGTTCCCACCGAGACGTGGGGACCGACATGCCAGGAATGTTGTAAAATATTACATCCCAGAAGTTAGGTTGCTTTGGGTTAGGATATACAATGTTATAGACGTATATAATGTCCCCTTTGAGAAGCAGGCGACGACACGCCAGAATGTTGTAAAATATTACATTCGACATGTTAGGTTGCCTTAGGCTAGGATATATAACGTTATAGACGTATAGAATATTCCCACCGAGAAATAGGGGCCGACGCGTCAGGAATGTTGTAAAATATTACACCCGAGATGTTAGGTTCCCTTAGGTTAGGATATACAACGTTATAGACGTATATAATATTCCCACCGAGAAATAGGGGCCGTCGCGTCAGGAATGTTGTAAAATATTACATCCCAGATGTTAGGTTGCGTTAGGTTAGGATATATATCATTATAGACTTATATAGTGTTCCCACCGAGACGTGGGGACCGACATGCCAGGAATGTTGTAAAATATTACATCCCAGAAGTTTGGTTGCTTTCGGTTAGGATATACAACGTTATAGACGTATATAATGTCCCCATCAAGAAGAAGGCGACGACACGCCAGAATGTTGTAAAATATTACGTCCGAGATGTTAGGTTCCTTTAGGTTAGGATATACAAAGTTATAGACGTATATAATGTCCCCATCGAGAAGCAGGCGACGACACGCCAGAATGTTGTAAAATATTACATTCGACATGTCAAGTTGCCTTAGGCTAGGATGTATAACGTTATAGACGTATATAATATTCCCACTGAGAAATAGGGGCCGACGCGTCAGGAATGTTGTAAAATATTACATCCGTGATGTTATGTTGCCTTACGTTAGGATATATAACGTTATAGAAGTATATAATATTCCAACCGCGAAATAGGGGCCGACACGCCAGGAATGTTGTAAAATATTACATCCGAGATGTTATGTTGCCTTACGTTAGGATATATAACGTTATAGACGTATATAATATTCCCACCGAGAAATAGGGGCCGACGCGTCAGGAATGTTGTAAAATATTACATCCGATATGTTAGGTTGCCTTAGGCTAGGATGTATAACGTGATAGACGTATATAATGTTCCCACAGAGAAATAGGGGCCGACGCGTCATGAGTGTTGTAAAATATTACATCCCAGTTGTTAGGTTGCGTTGGGTTAGGATATACAACGTTATAGATGTTTATTATGTCCCCATCGCGAAGTAGGCGACGACACGCCAGGAATGTTGTAAAATATTACTTTCGACATGTTAGGTTGCCTTAGGCTAGGATATCTAACGTTATAGACGTATATAATGTTCACACCGAGAAATAGGGGCCGACGCGTCAGGAATGTTGTAAAATATTACATCCCAGATGTTAGGTTGCGTTAGGTTAGGATATACAACGTTATAGACGTATATAATGTCCCCTTCGAGAAGCAGGCGACGACACGCCAGAATGTTGTAAAGTATTACATTCGACATGTTGGGTTGCCTTAGGCTAGGATATATAACGTTATAGACGTATATAATATTCCCACCGAGAAATAGGGGCCGACGCGTCAGGAATGTTGTAAAATATCACGCCCGAAATGTTAGGTTCCCTTAGGTTAGGATATACAACGTTATAGACGTATAGAATGTCCCCACCGAGATGTAGGGACCGACATGCCAGGAATGTTCTAAAATATTACCTCCGAGTTGTTAGGTTGTTTTAGGTTAGGATATATATCGTTATAGACTTATATAATGTTCCCACCAAGACGTGGGGACCGACATGCCAGGAATGTTGTTAAATATTACATCCGAAATGTTAGGTTGCGTTAGGTTAGGATATACAACGTTATAGACGTATATAATGTCCCCTTCGAGAAGCAGGCGACGACACGCCAGAATGTTGTAAATTATTACATTCGACATGTTGGGTTGCCTTAGGCTAGGATATATAACGTTATAGACGTATATAATATTCCCACCGAGAAATAGGGGCCGACGCGTCAGGAATGTTGTAAAATATCACGCCCGAAATGTTAGGCTCCCTTAGGTTAGGATATACAACGTTATAGACGTATAGAATGTCCCCACCGAGATGTAGGGACCGACATGCCAGGAATGTTCTAAAATATTACCTCCGAGTTGTTAGGTTGCTTTAGGTTAGGATATATATCGTTATAGACTTATATAATGTTCCCACCAAGACGTGGGGACCGACATGCCAAGAATGTTGTTAAATATTACATCCGAAATGTTAGGTTGCCTTAGGTTAGGATGTACAACGTTATAGACGTATATAATGTCCCCTTTGAGAAGCAGGCGACGACACGCCAGAATGTTGTAGAATATTACATTCGACATGTTAGGTTGCCTTAGGCTAGGATATATAACGTTATAGACGTATATAATATTCCCACCGAGAAATAGGGGCCGACGCGTCAGTAATGACGCAAAATATTACACCCGAAATGTTAGGTTCCCTTAGGTTAGGATATACAACGTTATAGACGTATAGAATGTCCACACCGAGATGTAGGGACCGACATGCCAGGAATGTTCTAAAATATTACATCCGAGTTATTAGGTTGCTTTAGGTTAGGATATATATCGTTATAGACTTATATAATGTTCCCACCGAGACGTGGGGCCGACATGCCAGGAATGTTGTAAAATATTACATCCCAGAAGTTAGGTTGCTTTGGGTTAGGATATACAACGTTATAGACGTATATAATGTCCCCATCGAGAAGCAGGCGACGACACGCCTGGAATGTTGTAAAATATTACATCCGAGATGTTAGGTTGCCTTAGGCTAGGATATATAACGTTATAGACGTATATAATGTCCCCATCCAGAAGTAGGTGACGACACACCAGGAATGTTGTACAATATTACATCCGATATGTTAGGTTGCCTTAGGTTGGGATGTACAACGTTATAGATGTATATAATGTCCCCATCCAGAAGTAGGTGACGACACACCAGGAATGTTGTACAATATTACATGCGACGTGTTAGGTTGCCTTAGGCTAGGATATCTAACCTTATAGACGTATATAATGTTACCACCGAGAACTACGGGCCGACACGACAGGAATGATGTAAAATATTACATTCGACATGTTAGGTCGCCTTAGGCTAGGATATATAACGTTGTAGACATATATAATATTCCCACCGAGAAATAGGGGCCGACGCGTCAGGAATGTTGTAAAATATTACATCCCAGATGTTAGGTTGCGATAGGTTAGGATATATATCATTATAGACTTATATAGTGTTCCCACCGAGACGTGGGGACCGACATGCCAGGAATGTTGTAAAATATTACATCCCAGAAGTTTGGTTGCTTTCGGTTAGGATATACAACGTTATAGACGTATATAATGTCCCCATCAAGAAGAAGGCGACGACACGCCAGAATGTTGTAAAATATTACGTCCGAGATGTTAGGTTCCTTTAGGTTAGGATATACAAAGTTATAGACGTATATAATGTCCCCATCGAGAAGCAGGCGACGACACGCCAGAATGTTGTAAAATATTACATTCGACATGTCAAGTTGCCTTAGGCTAGGATGTATAACGTTATAGACGTATATAATATTCCCACTGAGAAATAGGGGCCGACGCGTCAGGAATGTTGTAAAATATTACATCCGTGATGTTATGTTGCCTTACGTTAGGATATATAACGTTATAGAAGTATATAATATTCCAACCGCGAAATAGGGGCCGACACGCCAGGAATGTTGTAAAATATTACATCCGAGATGTTATGTTGCCTTACGTTAGGATATATAACGTTATAGACGTATATAATATTCCCACCGAGAAATAGGGGCCGACGCGTCAGGAATGTTGTAAAATATTACATCCGATATGTTAGGTTGCCTTAGGCTAGGATGTATAACGTGATAGACGTATATAATGTTCCCACAGAGAAATAGGGGCCGACGCGTCATGAGTGTTGTAAAATATTACATCCCAGTTGTTAGGTTGCGTTGGGTTAGGATATACAACGTTATAGATGTTTATTATGTCCCCATCGCGAAGTAGGCGACGACACGCCAGGAATGTTGTAAAATATTACTTTCGACATGTTGGGTTGCCTTAGGCTAGGATATATAACGTTATAGACGTATATAATATTCCCACCGAGAAATAGGGGCCGACGCGTCAGGAATGTTGCAAAATATTACACCCGAAATGTTAGGTCCCCTTAGGTTAGGATATCCAACGTTATAGACGTATAGAATGTTCCCACCGAGATGTATGGACCGACATGCCAGGAATGTTGGAAAATATTACACACGAGTTGTTAGGTTGCTTTAGGTTAGGATAAATATCGTTATAGACTTATATAATGTTCCTACCGAGACGTGGGGACCGACATGCCAGGAATGTTGTAAAATATTACATCCCAGAAGTTAGGTTGCTTTGGGTTAGGATATACAACGTTATAGACGTATATAATGTCCCCATCGAGAAGCAGGCAACGACACGCCAGGAATGTTGTAAAATATTACATCCGAGATGTTAGGTTGCCTTAGGCTAGGATATATAACGTTATAGACGTATATAATGTCCCCATCCAGAAGTAGGTGACGACACACCAGGAATGTTGTACAATATTACATCCGATATGTTAGGTTGCCTTAGGTTGGGATGTACAACGTTATAGATGTATATAATGTCCCCATCCAGAAGTAGGTGACGACACGCCAGGAATGTTGTACAATATTACATGCGACATGTTAGGTTGCCTTAGGCTAGGTTATCTAACCTTATAGACTTATATAATGTTACCACCGAGAACTACGGGCCGACACGTCAGGAATAATGTAAAATATTACACCCGAGATGTTAGGTTCCCTTAGGTTAGGATATATAACGTTATAGACGTATAGAATGTTCCCACCGAGAAGTAGGGACCGCCATGCCAGGAATGTTGTAAAATATTACATCCGAAATGTTAGGATCCCTTAGGTTAGGATATACAACGTTATAGACGTATAGAATGTCCCCACCGAGATGTAGGGACCGACATGCCAGGAATGTTCTAAAATATTACATCCGAGTTGTTAGGTTGCTTTAGGACAGGATATATATCGTTATAGACTTATATAATGTTCCCACCGAGACGTGGGGACCGACATGCCAGGAATGTTGTAAAATATTACATCCTAGAAGTTAGGTTGCTTTGGGTTAGGATATACAACGTTATAGACGTATATAATGTCCCCATCGAGAAGCAGGCGACGACACGCCAGGTATGTTATAAAATATTACACACGAGTTGTTAGGTTGCTTTAGGTTAGGATATATATCGTTATAGACTTATATAATGTTCCCACCCAGACGTGGGGACCGACATGCCAGGAATGTTGCAAAATATTACATCCCAAAAGTTAGGTTGCTTTGGGTTAGGATATACAACGTTATAGACGTATAGAATGTTCCCACCGAGATGTATGGACCGACATGCCAGGAATGTTGTAAAATATTACACACGAGTTGTTAGGTTGCTTTAGGTTAGGATAAATATCGTTATAGACTTATATAATGTTCCTACCGAGACGTGGGGACCGACATGCCAGGAATGTTGTAAAATATTACATCCCAGAAGTTAGGTTGCTTTGGGTTAGGATATACAACGTTATAGACGTATATAATGTCCCCATCGAGAAGCAGGCAACGACACGCCAGGAATGTTGTAAAATATTACATCCGAGATGTTAGGTTGCCTTAGGCTAGGATATATAACGTTATAGACGTATATAATGTCCCCATCCAGAAGTAGGTGACGACACACCAGGAATGTTGTACAATATTACATCCGATATGTTAGGTTGCCTTAGGTTGGGATGTACAACGTTATAGATGTATATAATGTCCCCATCCAGAAGTAGGTGACGACACGCCAGGAATGTTGTACAATATTACATGCGACATGTTAGGTTGCCTTAGGCTAGGATATCTAACCTTATAGACTTATATAATGTTACCACCGAGAACTACGGGCCGACACGTCAGGAATAATGTAAAATATTACACCCGAGATGTTAGGTTCCCTTAGGTTAGGATATACAACGTTATAGACGTATAGAATGTTCCCACCGAGAAGTAGGGACCGACATGCCAGGAATGTTGTAAAATATTACATCCGAAATGTTAGGATCCCTTAGGTTAGGATATACAACGTTATAGACGTATAGAATGTCCCCACCGAGATGTAGGGACCGACATGCCAGGAATGTTCTAAAATATTACATCCGAGTTGTTAGGTTGCTTTAGGACAGGATATATATCGTTATAGACTTATATAATGTTCCCACCGAGACGTGGGGACCGACATGCCAGGAATGTTGTAAAATATTACATCCCAGAAGTTAGGTTGCTTTGGGTTAGGATATACAACGTTATAGACGTATATAATGTCCCCATCGAGAAGCAGGCGACGACACGCCAGGTATGTTATAAAATATTACACACGAGTTGTTAGGTTGCTTTAGGTTAGGATATATATCGTTATAGACTTATATAATGTTCCCACCCAGACGTGGGGACCGACATGCCAGGAATGTTGCAAAATATTACATCCCAGAAGTTTGGTTGCTTTCGGTTAGGATATACAACGTTATAGACGTATATAATGTCCCCATCAAGAAGAAGGCGACGACACGCCAGAATGTTGTAAAATATTACGTCCGAGATGTTAGGTTCCCTTAGGTTAGGATATACAAAGTTATAGACGTATCTAATGTCCCCATCGAGAAGCAGGCGACGACACGCCAGAATGTTGTAGAATATTACATTCGACATGTTAGGTTGCCTTAGGCTAGGATATATAACGTTATAGACGTATATAATATTCCCACCGAGAAATAGGGGCCGACGCGTCAGTAATGACGCAAAATATTACACCCGAAATGTTAGGTTCCCTTAGGTTAGGATATACAACGTTATAGACGTATAGAATGTCCACACCGAGATGTAGGGACCGACATGCCAGGAATGTTCTAAAATATTACATCCGAGTTGTTAGGTAGCTTTAGGTTAGGATATATATCGTTATAGACTTATATAATGTTCCCACCGAGACGTGGGGACCGACATGCCAGGAATGTTGTAAAATATTACATCCCAGAAGTTAGGTTGCTTTGGGTTAGGATATACAATGTTATAGACGTATATAATGTCCCCTTTGAGAAGCAGGCGACGACACGCCAGAATGTTGTAAAATATTACATTCGACATGTTAGGTTGCCTTAGGCTAGGATATATAACGTTATAGACGTATAGAATATTCCCACCGAGAAATAGGGGCCGACGCGTCAGGAATGTTGTAAAATATTACACCCGAGATGTTAGGTTCCCTTAGGTTAGGATATACAACGTTATAGACGTATATAATATTCCCACCGAGAAATAGGGGCCGTCGCGTCAGGAATGTTGTAAAATATTACATCCCAGATGTTAGGTTGCGTTAGGTTAGGATATATATCATTATAGACTTATATAGTGTTCCCACCGAGACGTGGGGACCGACATGCCAGGAATGTTGTAAAATATTACATCCCAGAAGTTTGGTTGCTTTCGGTTAGGATATACAACGTTATAGACGTATATAATGTCCCCATCAAGAAGAAGGCGACGACACGCCAGAATGTTGTAAAATATTACGTCCGAGATGTTAGGTTCCTTTAGGTTAGGATATACAAAGTTATAGACGTATATAATGTCCCCATCGAGAAGCAGGCGACGACACGCCAGAATGTTGTAAAATATTACATTCGACATGTCAAGTTGCCTTAGGCTAGGATGTATAACGTTATAGACGTATATAATATTCCCACTGAGAAATAGGGGCCGACGCGTCAGGAATGTTGTAAAATATTACATCCGTGATGTTATGTTGCCTTACGTTAGGATATATAACGTTATAGAAGTATATAATATTCCAACCGCGAAATAGGGGCCGACACGCCAGGAATGTTGTAAAATATTACATCCGAGATGTTATGTTGCCTTACGTTAGGATATATAACGTTATAGACGTATATAATATTCCCACCGAGAAATAGGGGCCGACGCGTCAGGAATGTTGTAAAATATTACATCCGATATGTTAGGTTGCCTTAGGCTAGGATGTATAACGTGATAGACGTATATAATGTTCCCACAGAGAAATAGGGGCCGACGCGTCATGAGTGTTGTAAAATATTACATCCCAGTTGTTAGGTTGCGTTGGGTTAGGATATACAACGTTATAGATGTTTATTATGTCCCCATCGCGAAGTAGGCGACGACACGCCAGGAATGTTGTAAAATATTACTTTCGACATGTTAGGTTGCCTTAGGCTAGGATATCTAACGTTATAGACGTATATAATGTTCACACCGAGAAATAGGGGCCGACGCGTCAGGAATGTTGTAAAATATTACATCCCAGATGTTAGGTTGCGTTAGGTTAGGATATACAACGTTATAGACGTATATAATGTCCCCTTCGAGAAGCAGGCGACGACACGCCAGAATGTTGTAAAGTATTACATTCGACATGTTGGGTTGCCTTAGGCTAGGATATATAACGTTATAGACGTATATAATATTCCCACCGAGAAATAGGGGCCGACGCGTCAGGAATGTTGTAAAATATCACGCCCGAAATGTTAGGTTCCCTTAGGTTAGGATATACAACGTTATAGACGTATAGAATGTCCCCACCGAGATGTAGGGACCGACATGCCAGGAATGTTCTAAAATATTACCTCCGAGTTGTTAGGTTGTTTTAGGTTAGGATATATATCGTTATAGACTTATATAATGTTCCCACCAAGACGTGGGGACCGACATGCCAGGAATGTTGTTAAATATTACATCCGAAATGTTAGGTTGCGTTAGGTTAGGATATACAACGTTATAGACGTATATAATGTCCCCTTCGAGAAGCAGGCGACGACACGCCAGAATGTTGTAAATTATTACATTCGACATGTTGGGTTGCCTTAGGCTAGGATATATAACGTTATAGACGTATATAATATTCCCACCGAGAAATAGGGGCCGACGCGTCAGGAATGTTGTAAAATATCACGCCCGAAATGTTAGGCTCCCTTAGGTTAGGATATACAACGTTATAGACGTATAGAATGTCCCCACCGAGATGTAGGGACCGACATGCCAGGAATGTTCTAAAATATTACCTCCGAGTTGTTAGGTTGCTTTAGGTTAGGATATATATCGTTATAGACTTATATAATGTTCCCACCAAGACGTGGGGACCGACATGCCAAGAATGTTGTTAAATATTACATCCGAAATGTTAGGTTGCCTTAGGTTAGGATGTACAACGTTATAGACGTATATAATGTCCCCTTTGAGAAGCAGGCGACGACACGCCAGAATGTTGTAGAATATTACATTCGACATGTTAGGTTGCCTTAGGCTAGGATATATAACGTTATAGACGTATATAATATTCCCACCGAGAAATAGGGGCCGACGCGTCAGTAATGACGCAAAATATTACACCCGAAATGTTAGGTTCCCTTAGGTTAGGATATACAACGTTATAGACGTATAGAATGTCCACACCGAGATGTAGGGACCGACATGCCAGGAATGTTCTAAAATATTACATCCGAGTTATTAGGTTGCTTTAGGTTAGGATATATATCGTTATAGACTTATATAATGTTCCCACCGAGACGTGGGGCCGACATGCCAGGAATGTTGTAAAATATTACATCCCAGAAGTTAGGTTGCTTTGGGTTAGGATATACAACGTTATAGACGTATATAATGTCCCCATCGAGAAGCAGGCGACGACACGCCTGGAATGTTGTAAAATATTACATCCGAGATGTTAGGTTGCCTTAGGCTAGGATATATAACGTTATAGACGTATATAATGTCCCCATCCAGAAGTAGGTGACGACACACCAGGAATGTTGTACAATATTACATCCGATATGTTAGGTTGCCTTAGGTTGGGATGTACAACGTTATAGATGTATATAATGTCCCCATCCAGAAGTAGGTGACGACACACCAGGAATGTTGTACAATATTACATGCGACGTGTTAGGTTGCCTTAGGCTAGGATATCTAACCTTATAGACGTATATAATGTTACCACCGAGAACTACGGGCCGACACGACAGGAATGATGTAAAATATTACATTCGACATGTTAGGTCGCCTTAGGCTAGGATATATAACGTTGTAGACATATATAATATTCCCACCGAGAAATAGGGGCCGACGCGTCAGGAATGTTGTAAAATATTACATCCCAGATGTTAGGTTGCGATAGGTTAGGATATATATCATTATAGACTTATATAGTGTTCCCACCGAGACGTGGGGACCGACATGCCAGGAATGTTGTAAAATATTACATCCCAGAAGTTTGGTTGCTTTCGGTTAGGATATACAACGTTATAGACGTATATAATGTCCCCATCAAGAAGAAGGCGACGACACGCCAGAATGTTGTAAAATATTACGTCCGAGATGTTAGGTTCCTTTAGGTTAGGATATACAAAGTTATAGACGTATATAATGTCCCCATCGAGAAGCAGGCGACGACACGCCAGAATGTTGTAAAATATTACATTCGACATGTCAAGTTGCCTTAGGCTAGGATGTATAACGTTATAGACGTATATAATATTCCCACTGAGAAATAGGGGCCGACGCGTCAGGAATGTTGTAAAATATTACATCCGTGATGTTATGTTGCCTTACGTTAGGATATATAACGTTATAGAAGTATATAATATTCCAACCGCGAAATAGGGGCCGACACGCCAGGAATGTTGTAAAATATTACATCCGAGATGTTATGTTGCCTTACGTTAGGATATATAACGTTATAGACGTATATAATATTCCCACCGAGAAATAGGGGCCGACGCGTCAGGAATGTTGTAAAATATTACATCCGATATGTTAGGTTGCCTTAGGCTAGGATGTATAACGTGATAGACGTATATAATGTTCCCACAGAGAAATAGGGGCCGACGCGTCATGAGTGTTGTAAAATATTACATCCCAGTTGTTAGGTTGCGTTGGGTTAGGATATACAACGTTATAGATGTTTATTATGTCCCCATCGCGAAGTAGGCGACGACACGCCAGGAATGTTGTAAAATATTACTTTCGACATGTTGGGTTGCCTTAGGCTAGGATATATAACGTTATAGACGTATATAATATTCCCACCGAGAAATAGGGGCCGACGCGTCAGGAATGTTGCAAAATATTACACCCGAAATGTTAGGTCCCCTTAGGTTAGGATATCCAACGTTATAGACGTATAGAATGTTCCCACCGAGATGTATGGACCGACATGCCAGGAATGTTGGAAAATATTACACACGAGTTGTTAGGTTGCTTTAGGTTAGGATAAATATCGTTATAGACTTATATAATGTTCCTACCGAGACGTGGGGACCGACATGCCAGGAATGTTGTAAAATATTACATCCCAGAAGTTAGGTTGCTTTGGGTTAGGATATACAACGTTATAGACGTATATAATGTCCCCATCGAGAAGCAGGCAACGACACGCCAGGAATGTTGTAAAATATTACATCCGAGATGTTAGGTTGCCTTAGGCTAGGATATATAACGTTATAGACGTATATAATGTCCCCATCCAGAAGTAGGTGACGACACACCAGGAATGTTGTACAATATTACATCCGATATGTTAGGTTGCCTTAGGTTGGGATGTACAACGTTATAGATGTATATAATGTCCCCATCCAGAAGTAGGTGACGACACGCCAGGAATGTTGTACAATATTACATGCGACATGTTAGGTTGCCTTAGGCTAGGTTATCTAACCTTATAGACTTATATAATGTTACCACCGAGAACTACGGGCCGACACGTCAGGAATAATGTAAAATATTACACCCGAGATGTTAGGTTCCCTTAGGTTAGGATATATAACGTTATAGACGTATAGAATGTTCCCACCGAGAAGTAGGGACCGCCATGCCAGGAATGTTGTAAAATATTACATCCGAAATGTTAGGATCCCTTAGGTTAGGATATACAACGTTATAGACGTATAGAATGTCCCCACCGAGATGTAGGGACCGACATGCCAGGAATGTTCTAAAATATTACATCCGAGTTGTTAGGTTGCTTTAGGACAGGATATATATCGTTATAGACTTATATAATGTTCCCACCGAGACGTGGGGACCGACATGCCAGGAATGTTGTAAAATATTACATCCCAGAAGTTAGGTTGCTTTGGGTTAGGATATACAACGTTATAGACGTATATAATGTCCCCATCGAGAAGCAGGCGACGACACGCCAGGTATGTTATAAAATATTACACACGAGTTGTTAGGTTGCTTTAGGTTAGGATATATATCGTTATAGACTTATATAATGTTCCCACCCAGACGTGGGGACCGACATGCCAGGAATGTTGCAAAATATTACATCCCAAAAGTTAGGTTGCTTTGGGTTAGGATATACAACGTTATAGACGTATAGAATGTTCCCACCGAGATGTATGGACCGACATGCCAGGAATGTTGTAAAATATTACACACGAGTTGTTAGGTTGCTTTAGGTTAGGATAAATATCGTTATAGACTTATATAATGTTCCTACCGAGACGTGGGGACCGACATGCCAGGAATGTTGTAAAATATTACATCCCAGAAGTTAGGTTGCTTTGGGTTAGGATATACAACGTTATAGACGTATATAATGTCCCCATCGAGAAGCAGGCAACGACACGCCAGGAATGTTGTAAAATATTACATCCGAGATGTTAGGTTGCCTTAGGCTAGGATATATAACGTTATAGACGTATATAATGTCCCCATCCAGAAGTAGGTGACGACACACCAGGAATGTTGTACAATATTACATCCGATATGTTAGGTTGCCTTAGGTTGGGATGTACAACGTTATAGATGTATATAATGTCCCCATCCAGAAGTAGGTGACGACACGCCAGGAATGTTGTACAATATTACATGCGACATGTTAGGTTGCCTTAGGCTAGGATATCTAACCTTATAGACTTATATAATGTTACCACCGAGAACTACGGGCCGACACGTCAGGAATAATGTAAAATATTACACCCGAGATGTTAGGTTCCCTTAGGTTAGGATATACAACGTTATAGACGTATAGAATGTTCCCACCGAGAAGTAGGGACCGACATGCCAGGAATGTTGTAAAATATTACATCCGAAATGTTAGGATCCCTTAGGTTAGGATATACAACGTTATAGACGTATAGAATGTCCCCACCGAGATGTAGGGACCGACATGCCAGGAATGTTCTAAAATATTACATCCGAGTTGTTAGGTTGCTTTAGGACAGGATATATATCGTTATAGACTTATATAATGTTCCCACCGAGACGTGGGGACCGACATGCCAGGAATGTTGTAAAATATTACATCCCAGAAGTTAGGTTGCTTTGGGTTAGGATATACAACGTTATAGACGTATATAATGTCCCCATCGAGAAGCAGGCGACGACACGCCAGGTATGTTATAAAATATTACACACGAGTTGTTAGGTTGCTTTAGGTTAGGATATATATCGTTATAGACTTATATAATGTTCCCACCCAGACGTGGGGACCGACATGCCAGGAATGTTGCAAAATATTACATCCCAGAAGTTTGGTTGCTTTCGGTTAGGATATACAACGTTATAGACGTATATAATGTCCCCATCAAGAAGAAGGCGACGACACGCCAGAATGTTGTAAAATATTACGTCCGAGATGTTAGGTTCCCTTAGGTTAGGATATACAAAGTTATAGACGTATCTAATGTCCCCATCGAGAAGCAGGCGACGACACGCCAGAATGTTGTAGAATATTACATTCGACATGTTAGGTTGCCTTAGGCTAGGATATATAACGTTATAGACGTATATAATATTCCCACCGAGAAATAGGGGCCGACGCGTCAGTAATGACGCAAAATATTACACCCGAAATGTTAGGTTCCCTTAGGTTAGGATATACAACGTTATAGACGTATAGAATGTCCACACCGAGATGTAGGGACCGACATGCCAGGAATGTTCTAAAATATTACATCCGAGTTGTTAGGTAGCTTTAGGTTAGGATATATATCGTTATAGACTTATATAATGTTCCCACCGAGACGTGGGGACCGACATGCCAGGAATGTTGTAAAATATTACATCCCAGAAGTTAGGTTGCTTTGGGTTAGGATATACAATGTTATAGACGTATATAATGTCCCCTTTGAGAAGCAGGCGACGACACGCCAGAATGTTGTAAAATATTACATTCGACATGTTAGGTTGCCTTAGGCTAGGATATATAACGTTATAGACGTATAGAATATTCCCACCGAGAAATAGGGGCCGACGCGTCAGGAATGTTGTAAAATATTACACCCGAGATGTTAGGTTCCCTTAGGTTAGGATATACAACGTTATAGACGTATATAATATTCCCACCGAGAAATAGGGGCCGTCGCGTCAGGAATGTTGTAAAATATTACATCCCAGATGTTAGGTTGCGTTAGGTTAGGATATATATCATTATAGACTTATATAGTGTTCCCACCGAGACGTGGGGACCGACATGCCAGGAATGTTGTAAAATATTACATCCCAGAAGTTTGGTTGCTTTCGGTTAGGATATACAACGTTATAGACGTATATAATGTCCCCATCAAGAAGAAGGCGACGACACGCCAGAATGTTGTAAAATATTACGTCCGAGATGTTAGGTTCCTTTAGGTTAGGATATACAAAGTTATAGACGTATATAATGTCCCCATCGAGAAGCAGGCGACGACACGCCAGAATGTTGTAAAATATTACATTCGACATGTCAAGTTGCCTTAGGCTAGGATGTATAACGTTATAGACGTATATAATATTCCCACTGAGAAATAGGGGCCGACGCGTCAGGAATGTTGTAAAATATTACATCCGTGATGTTATGTTGCCTTACGTTAGGATATATAACGTTATAGAAGTATATAATATTCCAACCGCGAAATAGGGGCCGACACGCCAGGAATGTTGTAAAATATTACATCCGAGATGTTATGTTGCCTTACGTTAGGATATATAACGTTATAGACGTATATAATATTCCCACCGAGAAATAGGGGCCGACGCGTCAGGAATGTTGTAAAATATTACATCCGATATGTTAGGTTGCCTTAGGCTAGGATGTATAACGTGATAGACGTATATAATGTTCCCACAGAGAAATAGGGGCCGACGCGTCATGAGTGTTGTAAAATATTACATCCCAGTTGTTAGGTTGCGTTGGGTTAGGATATACAACGTTATAGATGTTTATTATGTCCCCATCGCGAAGTAGGCGACGACACGCCAGGAATGTTGTAAAATATTACTTTCGACATGTTAGGTTGCCTTAGGCTAGGATATCTAACGTTATAGACGTATATAATGTTCACACCGAGAAATAGGGGCCGACGCGTCAGGAATGTTGTAAAATATTACATCCCAGATGTTAGGTTGCGTTAGGTTAGGATATACAACGTTATAGACGTATATAATGTCCCCTTCGAGAAGCAGGCGACGACACGCCAGAATGTTGTAAAGTATTACATTCGACATGTTGGGTTGCCTTAGGCTAGGATATATAACGTTATAGACGTATATAATATTCCCACCGAGAAATAGGGGCCGACGCGTCAGGAATGTTGTAAAATATCACGCCCGAAATGTTAGGTTCCCTTAGGTTAGGATATACAACGTTATAGACGTATAGAATGTCCCCACCGAGATGTAGGGACCGACATGCCAGGAATGTTCTAAAATATTACCTCCGAGTTGTTAGGTTGTTTTAGGTTAGGATATATATCGTTATAGACTTATATAATGTTCCCACCAAGACGTGGGGACCGACATGCCAGGAATGTTGTTAAATATTACATCCGAAATGTTAGGTTGCGTTAGGTTAGGATATACAACGTTATAGACGTATATAATGTCCCCTTCGAGAAGCAGGCGACGACACGCCAGAATGTTGTAAATTATTACATTCGACATGTTGGGTTGCCTTAGGCTAGGATATATAACGTTATAGACGTATATAATATTCCCACCGAGAAATAGGGGCCGACGCGTCAGGAATGTTGTAAAATATCACGCCCGAAATGTTAGGCTCCCTTAGGTTAGGATATACAACGTTATAGACGTATAGAATGTCCCCACCGAGATGTAGGGACCGACATGCCAGGAATGTTCTAAAATATTACCTCCGAGTTGTTAGGTTGCTTTAGGTTAGGATATATATCGTTATAGACTTATATAATGTTCCCACCAAGACGTGGGGACCGACATGCCAAGAATGTTGTTAAATATTACATCCGAAATGTTAGGTTGCCTTAGGTTAGGATGTACAACGTTATAGACGTATATAATGTCCCCATCGAGAAGCAGGCGACGACACGCCAGGAATATTGTACAATATTACATGCGACATGTTAGGTTGCCTTAGGCTAGGATATATAACGTTATAGACGTATATAATATTCCCACCGAGAAATAGGGGCCGACGCGTCAGGAATGTTGTAAAATATTACACCCGAGATGTTAGGTTCCCTTAGGTTAGTATATACAACGCTATAGACGTATAGAATGTCCCCACCGAGATGTAGGGACCGACATGCCAGGAATGTTCTAAAATATTACATCCGAGTTGTTAGGTAGCTTTAGGTTAGGATATATATCGTTATAGACTTATATAATGTTCCCACCGAGACGTGGGGACCGACATGCCAGGAATGTTGTAAAATATTACATCCCAGAAGCTAGGTTGCTTTGGGTTAGGATATACAATGTTATAGACGTATATAATGTCCCCTTTGAGAAGCAGGCGACGACACGCCAGAATGTTGTAAAATATTACATTCGACATGTTAGGTTGCCTTAGGCTAGGATATATAACGTTATAGACGTATATAATATTCCCACCGAGAAATAGGGGCCGACGCGTCAGGAATGACGCAAAATATTACACCCAAAATGTTAGGTTCCCTTAGGTTAGGATATACAACGTTACAGACGTATAGAATGTCCACACCGAGATGTAGGGACCGACATGCCAGGAATGTTCTAAAATATTACATCCGCGTTATTAGGTTGCTTTAGGTTAGGATATATATCGTTATAGACTTATATAATGTTCCCACCGAGACGTGGGGCCGACATGCCAGGAATGTTGTAAAATATTACATCCCAGAAGTTAGGTTGCTTTGGGTTAGGATATACAACGTTATAGACGTATATAATGTCCCCATCGAGAAGCAGGCGACGACACGCCAGGAATGTTGTAAAATATTACATCCGAGATGTTAGGTTGCCTTAGGCTAGGATATATAACGTTATAGACGTATATAATGTCCCCATCCAGAAGTAGGTGACGACGCACCAGGAATGTTGTACAATATTACATCCGATATGTTAGGTTGCGTTGGGTTAGGATATACAACGTTATAGATGTATATAATGTCCCCATCCAGAAGTAGGTGACGACACACCAGGAATGTTGTACAATATTACATGCGACATGTTAGGTTGCCTTAGGCTAGGATATCTAACCTTATAGACGTATATAATGTTACCACCGGGAACTACGGGCCGACACGACAGGAATGATGTAAAATATTACATTCGACATGTTAGGTTGCCTTAGGCTAGGATATGTCACGTTATAGACGTATATAATATTCCCCCCGAGAAATAGGGGCCGACGCGCCAGGAATGTTGCAAAATATTACACCCGAAATGTTAGGTTCCCTTAGGTTAGGATATACAACGTTATAGACGTATATAATATTCCCACCGAGAAATAGGGGCCGACGCGTCAGGAATGTTGTAAAATATTACACCCGAAATGTTAGGTTCCCTTAGGTTAGGATATATAACGTTATAGACGTATATAATATTCCCACCGAGAAATAGGGGCCGACGCGTCAGGAATGTTGCAAAATATTACACCCGAAATGTTAGGATCCCTTAGGTTAGGATATACAACGTTATAGACGTATAGAATGTCCCCACCGAGATGTAGGGACCGACATGCCAGGAATGTTGTAAAATATTACATCCGAGATGTTAGCTTGCTTTAGGTTAGGATATATATCGTTATAGACTTATATAATGTTCCCACCGAGACGTGGGGACCGACATGCCAGGAATGTTGTAAAATATTACATCCCAGATGTTAGGTTGCGTTAGGTTAGGATATACAACGTTATAGACGTATATAATGTCCCCTTCGAGAAGCAGGCGACGACACGCCAGAATGTTGTAAAATATTACATTCGACATGTTAAGTTGCCTTAGGCTAGGATGTATAACGTTATAGACGTATATAATATTCCCACTGAGAAATAGGGGCCGACGCGTCAGGAATGTTGTAAAATATTACACCCGAGATGTTAGGTTCCCTTAGGTTAGGATATACAACGTTATAGACGTATATAATATTCCCACCGAGAAATAGGGGCCGTCGCGTCAGGAATGTTGTAAAATATTACATCCCAGATGTTAGGTTGCGTTAGGTTAGGATATATATCATTATAGACTTATATAGTGTTCCCACCGAGACGTGGGGACCGACATGCCAGGAATGTTGTAAAATATTACATCCCAGAAGTTTGGTTGCTTTCTTTTAGGATATACAACGTTATAGACGTATATAATGTCCCCATCAAGAAGAAGGCGACGACACGCCAGAATGTTGTAAAATATTACGTCCGAGATGTTAGGTTCCTTTAGGTTAGGATATACAAAGTTATAGACGTATATAATGTCCCCATCGAGAAGCAGGCGACGACACGCCAGAATGTTGTAAAATATTACATTCGACATGTCAAGTTGCCTTAGGCTAGGATGTATAACGTTATAGACGTATATAATATTCCCACTGAGAAATAGGGGCCGACGCGTCAGGAATGTTGTAAAATATTACATCCGTGATGTTATGTTGCCTTACGTTAGGATATATAACGTTATAGAAGTATATAATATTCCAACCGCGAAATAGGGGCCGACACGCCAGGAATGTTGTAAAATATTACATCCGAGATGTTATGTTGCCTTACGTTAGGATATATAACGTTATAGACGTATATAATATTCCCACCGAGAAATAGGGGCCGACGCGTCAGGAATGTTGTAAAATATTACATCCGATATGTTAGGTTGCCTTAGGCTAGGATGTATAACGTGATAGACGTATATAATGTTCCCACAGAGAAATAGGGGCCGACGCGTCATGAGTGTTGTAAAATATTACATCCCAGTTGTTAGGTTGCGTTGGGTTAGGATATACAACGTTATAGATGTTTATTATGTCCCCATCGCGAAGTAGGCGACGACACGCCAGGAATGTTGTAAAATATTACTTTCGACATGTTAGGTTGCCTTAGGCTAGGATATCTAACGTTATAGACGTATATAATGTTCACACCGAGAAATAGGGGCCGACGCGTCAGGAATGTTGTAAAATATTACATCCCAGATGTTAGGTTGCGTTAGGTTAGGATATACAACGTTATAGACGTATATAATGTCCCCTTCGAGAAGCAGGCGACGACACGCCAGAATGTTGTAAAGTATTACATTCGACATGTTGGGTTGCCTTAGGCTAGGATATATAACGTTATAGACGTATATAATATTCCCACCGAGAAATAGGGGCCGACGCGTCAGGAATGTTGTAAAATATCACGCCCGAAATGTTAGGTTCCCTTAGGTTAGGATATACAACGTTATAGACGTATAGAATGTCCCCACCGAGATGTAGGGACCGACATGCCAGGAATGTTCTAAAATATTACCTCCGAGTTGTTAGGTTGCTTTAGGTTAGGATATATATCGTTATAGACTTATATAATGTTCCCACCAAGACGTGGGGACCGACATGCCAGGAATGTTGTTAAATATTACATCCGAAATGTTAGGTTGCGTTAGGTTAGGATATACAACGTTATAGACGTATATAATGTCCCCTTCGAGAAGCAGGCGACGACACGCCAGAATGTTGTAAATTATTACATTCGACATGTTGGGTTGCCTTAGGCTAGGATATATAACGTTATAGACGTATATAATATTCCCACCGAGAAATAGGGGCCGACGCGTCAGGAATGTTGTAAAATATCACGCCCGAAATGTTAGGCTCCCTTAGGTTAGGATATACAACGTTATAGACGTATAGAATGTCCCCACCGAGATGTAGGGACCGACATGCCAGGAATGTTCTAAAATATTACCTCCGAGTTGTTAGGTTGCTTTAGGTTAGGATATATATCGTTATAGACTTATATAATGTTCCCACCAAGACGTGGGGACCGACATGCCAGGAATGTTGTTAAATATTACATCCGAAATGTTAGGTTGCCTTAGGTTAGGATGTACAACGTTATAGACGTATATAATGTCCCCATCGAGAAGCAGGCGACGACACGCCAGGAATATTGTACAATATTACATGCGACATGTTAGGTTGCCTTAGGCTAGGATATATAACGTTATAGACGTATATAATATTCCCACCGAGAAATAGGGGCCGACGCGTCAGGAATGTTGTAAAATATTACACCCGAGATGTTAGGTTCCCTTAGGTTAGTATATACAACGCTATAGACGTATAGAATGTCCCCACCGAGATGTAGGGACCGACATGCCAGGAATGTTCTAAAATATTACATCCGAGTTGTTAGGTAGCTTTAGGTTAGGATATATATCGTTATAGACTTATATAATGTTCCCACCGAGACGTGGGGACCGACATGCCAGGAATGTTGTAAAATATTACATCCCAGAAGTTAGGTTGCTTTGGGTTAGGATATACAACGTTATAGACGTATATAATGTCCCCATCGAGAAGCAGGCGACGACACGCCTGGAATGTTGTAAAATATTACATCCGAGATGTTAGGTTGCCTTAGGCTAGGATATATAACGTTATAGACGTATATAATGTCCCCATCCAGAAGTAGGTGACGACACACCAGGAATGTTGTACAATATTACATCCGATATGTTAGGTTGCCTTAGGTTGGGATGTACAACGTTATAGATGTATATAATGTCCCCATCCAGAAGTAGGTGACGACACACCAGGAATGTTGTACAATATTACATGCGACGTGTTAGGTTGCCTTAGGCTAGGATATCTAACCTTATAGACGTATATAATGTTACCACCGAGAACTACGGGCCGACACGACAGGAATGATGTAAAATATTACATTCGACATGTTAGGTCGCCTTAGGCTAGGATATATAACGTTGTAGACGTATATAATATTCCCACCGAGAAATAGGGGCCGACGCGTCAGGAATGTTGTAAAATATTACATCCCAGATGTTAGGTTGCGATAGGTTAGGATGTACAACGTTATAGACGTATATAATGTCCCCTTTGTGATGCAGGCGACGACAGGCCAGAATGTTGTAAAATATTACATTCGACATGTTAGGTTGCCTTAGGCTAGGATATATAACGTTATAGACGTATATAATATTCCCACCGAGAAATAGGCGCCGAAGCGTCAGGAATGTTGTAAAATATTACATCCGATATGCTAGGTTGCCTTAGGCTAGGATATATAACGTTATAGACGTATATAATATTCCTACCGAGAAGTAGGGGCCGACGCGTCAGGAATGTTGCAAAATATTACACCCGAAATGTTAGGATCCCTTAGGTTAGGATATACAACGTTATAGACGTATAGAATGTCCCCACCGAGATGTAGGGACCGACATGCCAGGAATGTTGTAAAATATTACATCCGAGGTGTTAGCTTGCTTTAGGTTAGGATATATATCGTTATAGACTTATATAATGTTCCCACCGAGACCTGGGGACCGACATGCCAGGAATGTTGTAAAATATTACATCCCAGATGTTAGGTTGCGTTAGGTTAGGATATACAACGTTATAGACGTATATAATGTCCCCTTCGAGAAGCAGGCGACGACACGCCAGAATGTTGTAAATTATTACATTCGACATGTTGGGTTGCCTTAGGCTAGGATATATAACGTTATAGACGTATATAATATTCCCACCGAGAAATAGGGGCCGACGCGTCAGGAATGTTGTAAAATATCACGCCCGAAATGTTAGGTTCCCTTAGGTTAGGATATACAACGTTATAGACGTATAGAATGTCCCCACCGAGATGTAGGGACCGACATGCCAGGAATGTTCTAAAATATTACCTCCGAGTTGTTAGGTTGCTTTAGGTTAGGATATATATCGTTATAGACTTATATAATGTTCCCACCAAGACGTGGGGACCGACATGCCAGGAATGTTGTTAAATATTACATCCGAAATGTTAGGTTGCCTTAGGTTAGGATGTACAACGTTATAGACGTATATAATGTCCCCATCGAGAAGCAGGCGACGACACGCCAGGAATATTGTACAATATTACATGCGACATGTTAGGTTGCCTTAGGCTAGGATATATAACGTTATAGACGTATATAATATTCCCACCGAGAAATAGGGGCCGACGCGTCAGGAATGTTGTAAAATATTACACCCGAGATGTTAGGTTCCCTTAGGTTAGTATATACAACGCTATAGACGTATAGAATGTCCCCACCGAGATGTAGGGACCGACATGCCAGGAATGTTCTAAAATATTACATCCGAGTTGTTAGGTAGCTTTAGGTTAGGATATATATCGTTATAGACTTATATAATGTTCCCACCGAGACGTGGGGAGCGACATGCCAGGAATGTTGTAAAATATTACATCCCAGAAGTTAGGTTGCTTTGGGTTAGGATATACAACGTTATAGACGTATATAATGTCCCCATCAAGAAGAAGGCGACGACACGCCAGAATGTTGTAAAATATTACGTCCGAGATGTTAGGTTCCTTTAGGTTAGGATATACAAAGTTATAGACGTATATAATGTCCCCATCGAGAAGCAGGCGACGACACGCCAGAATGTTGTAAAATATTACATTCGACATGTCAAGTTGCCTTAGGCTAGGATGTATAACGTTATAGACGTATATAATATTCCCACTGAGAAATAGGGGCCGACGCGTCAGGAATGTTGTAAAATATTACATCCGTGATGTTATGTTGCCTTACGTTAGGATATATAACGTTATAGAAGTATATAATATTCCAACCGCGAAATAGGGGCCGACACGCCAGGAATGTTGTACAATATTACATCCGAGATGTTATGTTGCCTTACGTTAGGATATATAACGTTATAGACGTATATAATATTCCCACCGAGAAATAGGGGCCGACGCGTCAGGAATGTTGTAAAATATTACATCCGATATGTTAGGTTGCCTTAGGCTAGGATGTATAACGTGATAGACGTATATAATGTTCCCACAGAGAAATAGGGGCCGACGCGTCATGAGTGTTGTAAAATATTACATCCCAGTTGTTAGGTTGCGTTGGGTTAGGATATACAACGTTATAGATGTTTATTATGTCCCCATCGCGAAGTAGGCGACGACACGCCAGGAATGTTGTAAAATATTACTTTCGACATGTTAGGTTGCCTTAGGCTAGGATATCTAACGTTATAGACGTATATAATGTTCACACCGAGAAATAGGGGCCGACGCGTCAGGAATGTTGTAAAATATTACATCCCAGATGTTAGGTTGCGTTAGGTTAGGATATACAACGTTATAGACGTATATAATGTCCCCTTCGAGAAGCAGGCGACGACACGCCAGAATGTTGTAAAGTATTACATTCGACATGTTGGGTTGCCTTAGGCTAGGATATATAACGTTATAGACGTATATAATATTCCCACCGAGAAATAGGGGCCGACGCGTCAGGAATGTTGTAAAATATCACGCCCGAAATGTTAGGTTCCCTTAGGTTAGGATATACAACGTTATAGACGTATAGAATGTCCCCACCGAGATGTAGGGACCGACATGCCAGGAATGTTCTAAAATATTACCTCCGAGTTGTTAGGTTGCTTTAGGTTAGGATATATATCGTTATAGACTTATATAATGTTCCCACCAAGACGTGGGGACCGACATGCCAGGAATGTTGTTAAATATTACATCCGAAATGTTAGGTTGCGTTAGGTTAGGATATACAACGTTATAGACGTATATAATGTCCCCTTCGAGAAGCAGGCGACGACACGCCAGAATGTTGTAAATTATTACATTCGACATGTTGGGTTGCCTTAGGCTAGGATATATAACGTTATAGACGTATATCATATTCCCACCGAGAAATAGGGGCCGACGCGTCAGGAATGTTGTAAAATATCACGCCCGAAATGTTAGGCTCCCTTAGGTTAGGATATACAACGTTATAGACGTATAGAATGTCCCCACCGAGATGTAGGGACCGACATGCCAGGAATGTTCTAAAATATTACCTCCGAGTTGTTAGGTTGCTTTAGGTTAGGATATATATCGTTATAGACTTATATAATGTTCCCACCAAGACGTGGGGACCGACATGCCAGGAATGTTGTTAAATATTACATCCGAAATGTTAGGTTGCCTTAGGTTAGGATGTACAACGTTATAGACGTATATAATGTCCCCATCGAGAAGCAGGCGACGACACGCCAGGAATATTGTACAATATTACATGCGACATGTTAGGTTGCCTTAGGCTAGGATATATAACGTTATAGACGTATATAATATTCCCACCGAGAAATAGGGGCCGACGCGTCAGGAATGTTGTAAAATATTACACCCGAGATGTTAGGTTCCCTTAGGTTAGTATATACAACGCTATAGACGTATAGAATGTCCCCACCGAGATGTAGGGACCGACATGCCAGGAATGTTCTAAAATATTACATCCGAGTTGTTAGGTAGCTTTAGGTTAGGATATATATCGTTATAGACTTATATAATGTTCCCACCGAGACGTGGGGAGCGACATGCCAGGAATGTTGTAAAATATTACATCCCAGAAGTTAGGTTGCTTTGGGTTAGGATATACAATGTTATAGACGTATATAATGTCCCCTTTGAGAAGCAGGCGACGACACGCCAGAATGTTGTAAAATATTACATTCGACATGTTAGGTTGCCTTAGGCTAGGATATATAACGTTATAGACGTATAGAATATTCCCACCGAGAAATAGGGGCCGACGCGTCAGGAATGTTGTAAAATATTACACCCGAGATGTTAGGTTCCCTTAGGTTAGGATATACAACGTTATAGACGTATATAATATTCCCACTGAGAAATAGGGGCCGTCGCGTCAGGAATGTTGTAAAATATTACATCCCAGATGTTAGGTTGCGTTAGGTTAGGATATATATCATTATAGACTTATATAGTGTTCCCACCGAGACGTGGGGACCGACATGCCAGGAATGTTGTAAAATATTACATCCCAGAAGTTTGGTTGCTTTCGGTTAGGATATACAACGTTATAGACGTATATAATGTCCCCATCAAGAAGAAGGCGACGACACGCCAGAATGTTGTAAAATATTACGTCCGAGATGTTAGGTTCCTTTAGGTTAGGATATACAAAGTTATAGACGTATATAATGTCCCCATCGAGAAGCAGGCGACGACACGCCAGAATGTTGTAAAATATTACATTCGACATGTCAAGTTGCCTTAGGCTAGGATGTATAACGTTATAGACGTATATAATATTCCCACTGAGAAATAGGGGCCGACGCGTCAGGAATGTTGTAAAATATTACATCCGTGATGTTATGTTGCCTTACGTTAGGATATATAACGTTATAGAAGTATATAATATTCCAACCGCGAAATAGGGGCCGACACGCCAGGAATGTTGTACAATATTACATCCGAGATGTTATGTTGCCTTACGTTAGGATATATAACGTTATAGACGTATATAATATTCCCACCGAGAAATAGGGGCCGACGCGTCAGGAATGTTGTAAAATATTACATCCGATATGTTAGGTTGCCTTAGGCTAGGATGTATAACGTGATAGACGTATATAATGTTCCCACAGAGAAATAGGGGCCGACGCGTCATGAGTGTTGTAAAATATTACATCCCAGTTGTTAGGTTGCGTTGGGTTAGGATATACAACGTTATAGATGTTTATTATGTCCCCATCGCGAAGTAGGCGACGACACGCCAGGAATGTTGTAAAATATTACTTTCGACATGTTAGGTTGCCTTAGGCTAGGATATCTAACGTTATAGACGTATATAATGTTCACACCGAGAAATAGGGGCCGACGCGTCAGGAATGTTGTAAAATATTACATCCCAGATGTTAGGTTGCGTTAGGTTAGGATATACAACGTTATAGACGTATATAATGTCCCCTTCGAGAAGCAGGCGACGACACGCCAGAATGTTGTAAAGTATTACATTCGACATGTTGGGTTGCCTTAGGCTAGGATATATAACGTTATAGACGTATATAATATTCCCACCGAGAAATAGGGGCCGACGCGTCAGGAATGTTGTAAAATATCACGCCCGAAATGTTAGGTTCCCTTAGGTTAGGATATACAACGTTATAGACGTATAGAATGTCCCCACCGAGATGTAGGGACCGACATGCCAGGAATGTTCTAAAATATTACCTCCGAGTTGTTAGGTTGCTTTAGGTTAGGATATATATCGTTATAGACTTATATAATGTTCCCACCAAGACGTGGGGACCGACATGCCAGGAATGTTGTTAAATATTACATCCGAAATGTTAGGTTGCGTTAGGTTAGGATATACAACGTTATAGACGTATATAATGTCCCCTTCGAGAAGCAGGCGACGACACGCCAGAATGTTGTAAATTATTACATTCGACATGTTGGGTTGCCTTAGGCTAGGATATATAACGTTATAGACGTATATAATATTCCCACCGAGAAATAGGGGCCGACGCGTCAGGAATGTTGTAAAATATCACGCCCGAAATGTTAGGCTCCCTTAGGTTAGGATATACAACGTTATAGACGTATAGAATGTCCCCACCGAGATGTAGGGACCGACATGCCAGGAATGTTCTAAAATATTACCTCCGAGTTGTTAGGTTGCTTTAGGTTAGGATATATATCGTTATAGACTTATATAATGTTCCCACCAAGACGTGGGGACCGACATGCCAGGAATGTTGTTAAATATTACATCCGAAATGTTAGGTTGCCTTAGGTTAGGATGTACAACGTTATAGACGTATATAATGTCCCCATCGAGAAGCAGGCGACGACACGCCAGGAATATTGTACAATATTACATGCGACATGTTAGGTTGCCTTAGGCTAGGATATATAACGTTATAGACGTATATAATATTCCCACCGAGAAATAGGGGCCGACGCGTCAGGAATGTTGTAAAATATTACACCCGAGATGTTAGGTTCCCTTAGGTTAGTATATACAACGCTATAGACGTATAGAATGTCCCCACCGAGATGTAGGGACCGACATGCCAGGAATGTTCTAAAATATTACATCCGAGTTGTTAGGTAGCTTTAGGTTAGGATATATATCGTTATAGACTTATATAATGTTCCCACCGAGACGTGGGGACCGACATGCCAGGAATGTTGTAAAATATTACATCCCAGAAGTTAGGTTGCTTTGGGTTAGGATATACAACGTTATAGACGTATATAATGTCCCCATCGAGAAGCAGGCGACGACACGCCTGGAATGTTGTAAAATATTACATCCGAGATGTTAGGTTGCCTTAGGCTAGGATATATAACGTTATAGACGTATATAATGTCCCCATCCAGAAGTAGGTGACGACACACCAGGAATGTTGTACAATATTACATCCGATATGTTAGGTTGCCTTAGGTTGGGATGTACAACGTTATAGATGTATATAATGTCCCCATCCAGAAGTAGGTGACGACACACCAGGAATGTTGTACAATATTACATGCGACGTGTTAGGTTGCCTTAGGCTAGGATATCTAACCTTATAGACGTATATAATGTTACCACCGAGAACTACGGGCCGACACGACAGGAATGATGTAAAATATTACATTCGACATGTTAGGTCGCCTTAGGCTAGGATATATAACGTTGTAGACGTATATAATATTCCCACCGAGAAATAGGGGCCGACGCGTCAGGAATGTTGTAAAATATTACATCCCAGATGTTAGGTTGCGATAGGTTAGGATGTACAACGTTATAGACGTATATAATGTCCCCTTTGTGATGCAGGCGACGACAGGCCAGAATGTTGTAAAATATTACATTCGACATGTTAGGTTGCCTTAGGCTAGGATATATAACGTTATAGACGTATATAATATTCCCACCGAGAAATAGGCGCCGAAGCGTCAGGAATGTTGTAAAATATTACATCCGATATGCTAGGTTGCCTTAGGCTAGGATATATAACGTTATAGACGTATATAATATTCCTACCGAGAAGTAGGGGCCGACGCGTCAGGAATGTTGCAAAATATTACACCCGAAATGTTAGGATCCCTTAGGTTAGGATATACAACGTTATAGACGTATAGAATGTCCCCACCGAGATGTAGGGACCGACATGCCAGGAATGTTGTAAAATATTACATCCGAGGTGTTAGCTTGCTTTAGGTTAGGATATATATCGTTATAGACTTATATAATGTTCCCACCGAGACCTGGGGACCGACATGCCAGGAATGTTGTAAAATATTACATCCCAGATGTTAGGTTGCGTTAGGTTAGGATATACAACGTTATAGACGTATATAATGTCCCCTTCGAGAAGCAGGCGACGACACGCCAGAATGTTGTAAATTATTACATTCGACATGTTGGGTTGCCTTAGGCTAGGATATATAACGTTATAGACGTATATAATATTCCCACCGAGAAATAGGGGCCGACGCGTCAGGAATGTTGTAAAATATCACGCCCGAAATGTTAGGTTCCCTTAGGTTAGGATATACAACGTTATAGACGTATAGAATGTCCCCACCGAGATGTAGGGACCGACATGCCAGGAATGTTCTAAAATATTACCTCCGAGTTGTTAGGTTGCTTTAGGTTAGGATATATATCGTTATAGACTTATATAATGTTCCCACCAAGACGTGGGGACCGACATGCCAGGAATGTTGTTAAATATTACATCCGAAATGTTAGGTTGCCTTAGGTTAGGATGTACAACGTTATAGACGTATATAATGTCCCCATCGAGAAGCAGGCGACGACACGCCAGGAATATTGTACAATATTACATGCGACATGTTAGGTTGCCTTAGGCTAGGATATATAACGTTATAGACGTATATAATATTCCCACCGAGAAATAGGGGCCGACGCGTCAGGAATGTTGTAAAATATTACACCCGAGATGTTAGGTTCCCTTAGGTTAGTATATACAACGCTATAGACGTATAGAATGTCCCCACCGAGATGTAGGGACCGACATGCCAGGAATGTTCTAAAATATTACATCCGAGTTGTTAGGTAGCTTTAGGTTAGGATATATATCGTTATAGACTTATATAATGTTCCCACCGAGACGTGGGGAGCGACATGCCAGGAATGTTGTAAAATATTACATCCCAGAAGTTAGGTTGCTTTGGGTTAGGATATACAATGTTA
Organism: Xylocopa violacea; assembly: GCA_963969225.1. NCBI lineage: Eukaryota > Metazoa > Arthropoda > Insecta > Hymenoptera > Apidae > Xylocopa > Xylocopa violacea. The sequence continues at coordinate 29,719,434 of CAXAJV010000001.1, forward strand.
TAGACGTATATAATGTCCCCTTTGAGAAGCAGGCGACGACACGCCAGAATGTTGTAAAATATTACATTCGACATGTTAGGTTGCCTTAGGCTAGGATATATAACGTTATAGACGTATAGAATATTCCCACCGAGAAATAGGGGCCGACGCGTCAGGAATGTTGTAAAATATTACACCCGAGATGTTAGGTTCCCTTAGGTTAGGATATACAACGTTATAGACGTATATAATATTCCCACCGAGAAATAGGGGCCGTCGCGTCAGGAATGTTGTAAAATATTACATCCCAGATGTTAGGTTGCGTTAGGTTAGGATATATATCATTATAGACTTATATAGTGTTCCCACCGAGACGTGGGGACCGACATGCCAGGAATGTTGTAAAATATTACATCCCAGAAGTTTGGTTGCTTTCGGTTAGGATATACAACGTTATAGACGTATATAATGTCCCCATCAAGAAGAAGGCGACGACACGCCAGAATGTTGTAAAATATTACGTCCGAGATGTTAGGTTCCTTTAGGTTAGGATATACAAAGTTATAGACGTATATAATGTCCCCATCGAGAAGCAGGCGACGACACGCCAGAATGTTGTAAAATATTACATTCGACATGTCAAGTTGCCTTAGGCTAGGATGTATAACGTTATAGACGTATATAATATTCCCACTGAGAAATAGGGGCCGACGCGTCAGGAATGTTGTAAAATATTACATCCGTGATGTTATGTTGCCTTACGTTAGGATATATAACGTTATAGAAGTATATAATATTCCAACCGCGAAATAGGGGCCGACACGCCAGGAATGTTGTACAATATTACATCCGAGATGTTATGTTGCCTTACGTTAGGATATATAACGTTATAGACGTATATAATATTCCCACCGAGAAATAGGGGCCGACGCGTCAGGAATGTTGTAAAATATTACATCCGATATGTTAGGTTGCCTTAGGCTAGGATGTATAACGTGATAGACGTATATAATGTTCCCACAGAGAAATAGGGGCCGACGCGTCATGAGTGTTGTAAAATATTACATCCCAGTTGTTAGGTTGCGTTGGGTTAGGATATACAACGTTATAGATGTTTATTATGTCCCCATCGCGAAGTAGGCGACGACACGCCAGGAATGTTGTAAAATATTACTTTCGACATGTTAGGTTGCCTTAGGCTAGGATATCTAACGTTATAGACGTATATAATGTTCACACCGAGAAATAGGGGCCGACGCGTCAGGAATGTTGTAAAATATTACATCCCAGATGTTAGGTTGCGTTAGGTTAGGATATACAACGTTATAGACGTATATAATGTCCCCTTCGAGAAGCAGGCGACGACACGCCAGAATGTTGTAAAGTATTACATTCGACATGTTGGGTTGCCTTAGGCTAGGATATATAACGTTATAGACGTATATAATATTCCCACCGAGAAATAGGGGCCGACGCGTCAGGAATGTTGTAAAATATCACGCCCGAAATGTTAGGTTCCCTTAGGTTAGGATATACAACGTTATAGACGTATAGAATGTCCCCACCGAGATGTAGGGACCGACATGCCAGGAATGTTCTAAAATATTACCTCCGAGTTGTTAGGTTGCTTTAGGTTAGGATATATATCGTTATAGACTTATATAATGTTCCCACCAAGACGTGGGGACCGACATGCCAGGAATGTTGTTAAATATTACATCCGAAATGTTAGGTTGCGTTAGGTTAGGATATACAACGTTATAGACGTATATAATGTCCCCTTCGAGAAGCAGGCGACGACACGCCAGAATGTTGTAAATTATTACATTCGACATGTTGGGTTGCCTTAGGCTAGGATATATAACGTTATAGACGTATATCATATTCCCACCGAGAAATAGGGGCCGACGCGTCAGGAATGTTGTAAAATATCACGCCCGAAATGTTAGGCTCCCTTAGGTTAGGATATACAACGTTATAGACGTATAGAATGTCCCCACCGAGATGTAGGGACCGACATGCCAGGAATGTTCTAAAATATTACCTCCGAGTTGTTAGGTTGCTTTAGGTTAGGATATATATCGTTATAGACTTATATAATGTTCCCACCAAGACGTGGGGACCGACATGCCAGGAATGTTGTTAAATATTACATCCGAAATGTTAGGTTGCCTTAGGTTAGGATGTACAACGTTATAGACGTATATAATGTCCCCATCGAGAAGCAGGCGACGACACGCCAGGAATATTGTACAATATTACATGCGACATGTTAGGTTGCCTTAGGCTAGGATATATAACGTTATAGACGTATATAATATTCCCACCGAGAAATAGGGGCCGACGCGTCAGGAATGTTGTAAAATATTACACCCGAGATGTTAGGTTCCCTTAGGTTAGTATATACAACGCTATAGACGTATAGAATGTCCCCACCGAGATGTAGGGACCGACATGCCAGGAATGTTCTAAAATATTACATCCGAGTTGTTAGGTAGCTTTAGGTTAGGATATATATCGTTATAGACTTATATAATGTTCCCACCGAGACGTGGGGAGCGACATGCCAGGAATGTTGTAAAATATTACATCCCAGAAGTTAGGTTGCTTTGGGTTAGGATATACAATGTTATAGACGTATATAATGTCCCCTTTGAGAAGCAGGCGACGACACGCCAGAATGTTGTAAAATATTACATTCGACATGTTAGGTTGCCTTAGGCTAGGATATATAACGTTATAGACGTATAGAATATTCCCACCGAGAAATAGGGGCCGACGCGTCAGGAATGTTGTAAAATATTACACCCGAGATGTTAGGTTCCCTTAGGTTAGGATATACAACGTTATAGACGTATATAATATTCCCACCGAGAAATAGGGGCCGTCGCGTCAGGAATGTTGTAAAATATTACATCCCAGATGTTAGGTTGCGTTAGGTTAGGATATATATCATTATAGACTTATATAGTGTTCCCACCGAGACGTGGGGACCGACATGCCAGGAATGTTGTAAAATATTACATCCCAGAAGTTTGGTTGCTTTCGGTTAGGATATACAACGTTATAGACGTATATAATGTCCCCATCAAGAAGAAGGCGACGACACGCCAGAATGTTGTAAAATATTACGTCCGAGATGTTAGGTTCCTTTAGGTTAGGATATACAAAGTTATAGACGTATATAATGTCCCCATCGAGAAGCAGGCGACGACACGCCAGAATGTTGTAAAATATTACATTCGACATGTCAAGTTGCCTTAGGCTAGGATGTATAACGTTATAGACGTATATAATATTCCCACTGAGAAATAGGGGCCGACGCGTCAGGAATGTTGTAAAATATTACATCCGTGATGTTATGTTGCCTTACGTTAGGATATATAACGTTATAGAAGTATATAATATTCCAACCGCGAAATAGGGGCCGACACGCCAGGAATGTTGTACAATATTACATCCGAGATGTTATGTTGCCTTACGTTAGGATATATAACGTTATAGACGTATATAATATTCCCACCGAGAAATAGGGGCCGACGCGTCAGGAATGTTGTAAAATATTACATCCGATATGTTAGGTTGCCTTAGGCTAGGATGTATAACGTGATAGACGTATATAATGTTCCCACAGAGAAATAGGGGCCGACGCGTCATGAGTGTTGTAAAATATTACATCCCAGTTGTTAGGTTGCGTTGGGTTAGGATATACAACGTTATAGATGTTTATTATGTCCCCATCGCGAAGTAGGCGACGACACGCCAGGAATGTTGTAAAATATTACTTTCGACATGTTAGGTTGCCTTAGGCTAGGATATCTAACGTTATAGACGTATATAATGTTCACACCGAGAAATAGGGGCCGACGCGTCAGGAATGTTGTAAAATATTACATCCCAGATGTTAGGTTGCGTTAGGTTAGGATATACAACGTTATAGACGTATATAATGTCCCCTTCGAGAAGCAGGCGACGACACGCCAGAATGTTGTAAAGTATTACATTCGACATGTTGGGTTGCCTTAGGCTAGGATATATAACGTTATAGACGTATATAATATTCCCACCGAGAAATAGGGGCCGACGCGTCAGGAATGTTGTAAAATATCACGCCCGAAATGTTAGGTTCCCTTAGGTTAGGATATACAACGTTATAGACGTATAGAATGTCCCCACCGAGATGTAGGGACCGACATGCCAGGAATGTTCTAAAATATTACCTCCGAGTTGTTAGGTTGCTTTAGGTTAGGATATATATCGTTATAGACTTATATAATGTTCCCACCAAGACGTGGGGACCGACATGCCAGGAATGTTGTTAAATATTACATCCGAAATGTTAGGTTGCGTTAGGTTAGGATATACAACGTTATAGACGTATATAATGTCCCCTTCGAGAAGCAGGCGACGACACGCCAGAATGTTGTAAATTATTACATTCGACATGTTGGGTTGCCTTAGGCTAGGATATATAACGTTATAGACGTATATAATATTCCCACCGAGAAATAGGGGCCGACGCGTCAGGAATGTTGTAAAATATTACGCCCGAAATGTTAGGCTCCCTTAGGTTAGGATATACAACGTTATAGACGTATAGAATGTCCCCACCGAGATGTAGGGACCGACATGCCAGGAATGTTCTAAAATATTACCTCCGAGTTGTTAGGTTGCTTTAGGTTAGGATATATATCGTTATAGACTTATATAATGTTCCCACCAAGACGTGGGGACCGACATGCCAGGAATGTTGTTAAATATTACATCCGAAATGTTAGGTTGCCTTAGGTTAGGATGTACAACGTTATAGACGTATATAATGTCCCCATCGAGAAGCAGGCGACGACACGCCAGGAATATTGTACAATATTACATGCGACATGTTAGGTTGCCTTAGGCTAGGATATATAACGTTATAGACGTATATAATATTCCCACCGAGAAATAGGGGCCGACGCGTCAGGAATGTTGTAAAATATTACACCCGAGATGTTAGGTTCCCTTAGGTTAGTATATACAACGCTATAGACGTATAGAATGTCCCCACCGAGATGTAGGGACCGACATGCCAGGAATGTTCTAAAATATTACATCCGAGTTGTTAGGTAGCTTTAGGTTAGGATATATATCGTTATAGACTTATATAATGTTCCCACCGAGACGTGGGGACCGACATGCCAGGAATGTTGTAAAATATTACATCCCAGAAGCTAGGTTGCTTTGGGTTAGGATATACAATGTTATAGACGTATATAATGTCCCCTTTGAGAAGCAGGCGACGACACGCCAGAATGTTGTAAAATATTACATTCGACATGTTAGGTTGCCTTAGGCTAGGATATATAACGTTATAGACGTATATAATATTCCCACCGAGAAATAGGGGCCGACGCGTCAGGAATGACGCAAAATATTACACCCAAAATGTTAGGTTCCCTTAGGTTAGGATATACAACGTTACAGACGTATAGAATGTCCACACCGAGATGTAGGGACCGACATGCCAGGAATGTTCTAAAATATTACATCCGCGTTATTAGGTTGCTTTAGGTTAGGATATATATCGTTATAGACTTATATAATGTTCCCACCGAGACGTGGGGCCGACATGCCAGGAATGTTGTAAAATATTACATCCCAGAAGTTAGGTTGCTTTGGGTTAGGATATACAACGTTATAGACGTATATAATGTCCCCATCGAGAAGCAGGCGACGACACGCCAGGAATGTTGTAAAATATTACATCCGAGATGTTAGGTTGCCTTAGGCTAGGATATATAACGTTATAGACGTATATAATGTCCCCATCCAGAAGTAGGTGACGACGCACCAGGAATGTTGTACAATATTACATCCGATATGTTAGGTTGCGTTGGGTTAGGATATACAACGTTATAGATGTATATAATGTCCCCATCCAGAAGTAGGTGACGACACACCAGGAATGTTGTACAATATTACATGCGACATGTTAGGTTGCCTTAGGCTAGGATATCTAACCTTATAGACGTATATAATGTTACCACCGAGAACTACGGGCCGACACGACAGGAATGATGTAAAATATTACATTCGACATGTTAGGTTGCCTTAGGCTAGGATATGTCACGTTATAGACGTATATAATATTCCCCCCGAGAAATAGGGGCCGACGCGCCAGGAATGTTGCAAAATATTACACCCGAAATGTTAGGTTCCCTTAGGTTAGGATATACAACGTTATAGACGTATATAATATTCCCACCGAGAAATAGGGGCCGACGCGTCAGGAATGTTGTAAAATATTACACCCGAAATGTTAGGTTCCCTTAGGTTAGGATATATAACGTTATAGACGTATATAATATTCCCACCGAGAAATAGGGGCCGACGCGTCAGGAATGTTGCAAAATATTACACCCGAAATGTTAGGATCCCTTAGGTTAGGATATACAACGTTATAGACGTATAGAATGTCCCCACCGAGATGTAGGGACCGACATGCCAGGAATGTTGTAAAATATTACATCCGAGATGTTAGCTTGCTTTAGGTTAGGATATATATCGTTATAGACTTATATAATGTTCCCACCGAGACGTGGGGACCGACATGCCAGGAATGTTGTAAAATATTACATCCCAGATGTTAGGTTGCGTTAGGTTAGGATATACAACGTTATAGACGTATATAATGTCCCCTTCGAGAAGCAGGCGACGACACGCCAGAATGTTGTAAAATATTACATTCGACATGTTAAGTTGCCTTAGGCTAGGATGTATAACGTTATAGACGTATATAATATTCCCACTGAGAAATAGGGGCCGACGCGTCAGGAATGTTGTAAAATATTACACCCGTGATGTTATGTTGCCTTACGTTAGGATATATAACGTTATAGAAGTATAGAATGTCCCCACCGAGATGTAGGGACCGACATGCCAGGAATGTTCTAAAATATTACCTCCGAGTTGTTAGGTTGCTTTAGGTTAGGATATATATCGTTATAGACTTATATAATGTTCCCACCAAGACGTGGGGACCGACATGCCAGGAATGTTGTTAAATATTACATCCGAAATGTTAGGTTGCCTTAGGCTAGGATGTACAACGTTATAGACGTATATAATGTCCCCATCGAGAAGCAGGCGACGACACGCCAGGAATATTGTACAATATTACATGCGACATGTTAGGTTGCCTTAGGCTAGGATATATAACGTTATAGACGTATATAATATTCCCACCGAGAAATAGGGGCCGACGCGTCAGGAATGTTGTAAAATATTACACCCGAGATGTTAGGTTCCCTTAGGTTAGTATATACAACGCTATAGACGTATAGAATGTCCCCACCGGGATGTAGGGACCGACATGCCAGGAATGTTCTAAAATATTACATCCGAGTTGTTAGGTAGCTTTAGGTTAGGATATATATCGTTATAGACTTATATAATGTTCCCACCGAGACGTGGGGACCGACATGCCGGGAATGTTGTAAAATATTACATCCCAGAAGTTAGGTTGCTTTGGGTTAGGATATACAATGTTATAGACGTATATACTGTCCCCTTTGAGAAGCAGGCGACGACACGCCAGAATGTTGTAAAATATTACATTCGACATGTTAGGTTGCCTTAGGCTAGGATATATAACGTTATAGACGTATATAATATTCCCACCGAGAAATAGGGGCCGACGCGTCAGGAATGACGCAAAATATTACACCCGAAATGTTAGGTTCCCTTAGGTTAGGATATACAACGTTATAGACGTATAGAATGTCCACACCGAGATGTAGGGACCGACACGCCAGGAATGTTCTAAAATATTACATCCGAGTTATTAGGTTGCTTTAGGTTAGGATATATATCGTTATAGACTTATATAATGTTCCCACCGAGACGTGGGGCCGACATGCCAGGAATGTTGTAAAATATTACATCCCAGAAGTTAGGTTGCTTTGGGTTAGGATATACAACGTTATAGACGTATATAATGTCCCCATCCAGAAGTAGGTGACGACACACCAGGAATGTTGTACAATATTACATGCGACATGTTAGGTTGCCTTAGGCTAGGATATATAACGTTATAGACGTATATAATATTCCCACCGAGAAATAGGGGCCGACGCGTCAGGAATGACGCAAAATATTACACCCAAAATGTTAGGTTCCCTTAGGTTAGGATATACAACGTTACAGACGTATATAATATTCCCACCGAGAAATAGGGGCCGACGCGTCAGGAATGTTGTAAAATATTACACCCGAAATGTTAGGTTCCCTTAGGTTAGGATATACAACGTTATAGACGTACAGAATGTTCCCACCGAGATGTAGGGACCGACATGCCAGGAATGTTCTAAAATATTACATTCGAGTTGCTTGGTTGCTTTAGGTTAGGATATATATCATTATAGACTTATATAGTGTTCCCACCGAGACGTGGGGACCGACATGCCAGGAATGTTGTAAAATATTACATCCCAGAAGTTTGGTTGCTTTCGGTTAGGATATACAACGTTATAGACGTATATAATGTCCCCATCAAGAAGAAGGCGACGACACGCCAGAATGTTGTAAAATATTACGTCCGAGATGTTAGGTTCCTTTAGGTTAGGATATACAAAGTTATAGACGTATATAATGTCCCCATCGAGAAGCAGGCGACGACACGCCAGAATGTTGTAAAATATTACATTCGACATGTTAAGTTGCCTTAGGCTAGGATGTATAACGTTATAGACGTATATAATATTCCCACTGAGAAATAGGGGCCGACGCGTCAGGAATGTTGTAAAATATTACATCCGTGATGTTATGTTGCCTTACGTTAGGATATATAACGTTATAGAAGTATATAATATTCCAACCGCGAAATAGGGGCCGACACGCCAGGAATGTTGTAAAATATTACATCCGAGATGTTATGTTGCCTTACGTTAGGATATATAACGTTATAGACGTATATAATATTCCCACCGAGAAATAGGGGCCGACGCGTCAGGAATGTTGTAAAATATTACATCCGATATGTTAGGTTGCCTTAGGCTAGGATGTATAACGTGATAGACGTATATAATGTTCCCACAGAGAAATAGGGGCCGACGCGTCATGAGTGTTGTAAAATATTACATCCCAGATGTTAGGTTGCGTTGGGTTAGGATATACAACGTTATAGATGTTTAAAATGTCCCCATCGCGAAGTAGGCGACGACACGCCAGGAATGTTGTAAAATATTACATTCGACATGTTGGGTTGCCTTAGGCTAGGATATATAACGTTATAGACGTATATAATATTCCCACCGAGAAATAGGGGCCGACGCGTCAGGAATGTTGTAAAATATTACATCCGATATGTTAGGTTGCCTTAGGCTAGGATATATAACGTTATAGACGTATATAATATTCCCACCGTGAAATAGGGGCCGACGCGTCAGGAATGTTGCAAAATATTACACCCGAAATGTTAGGTTCCCTTAGGTTAGGATATACAACGCTATAGACGTATAGAATGTCCCCACCGAGATGTAGGGACCGACATGCCAGGAATGTTCTAAAATATTACCTCCGAGATGTTAGGTTGCTTTAGGTCAGGATATATATCGTTATAGACTTATATAATGTTCCCACCGAGACGTGGGGACCGACATGCCAGGAATGTTGTAAAATATTACATCCCAGAAGTTATGTTGCTTTGGGTTAGGATATACAACGTTATAGACGTATATAATGTCCCCTTCGAGAAGCAGGCGACGACACGCCAGAATGTTGTAAATTATTACATTCGACATGTTGGGTTGCCTTAGGCTAGGATATATAACGTTATAGACGTATATAATATTCCCTCCGAGAAATAGGGGCCGACGCGTAAGGAATGACGCAAAATATTACACCCGAAATGTTAGGTTCCCTTAGGTTAGGATATACAACGTTATAGACGTATAGAATGTCCACACCGAGATGTAGGGACCGACATGCCAGGAATGTTCTAAAATATTACATCCGAGTTATTAGGTTGCTTTAGGTTAGGATATATATCGTTATAGACTTATATAATGTTCCCACCGAGACGTGGGGCCGACATGCCAGGAATGTTGTAAAATATTACATCCCAGAAGTTAGGTTGCTTTGGTTTAGGATATACAACGTTATAGACGTATATAATGTCCCCATCGAGAAGCAGGCGACGACACGCCAGGAATGTTGTAAAATATTACATCCGAGATGTTAGGTTGCCTTAGGCTAGGATATATAACGTTATAGACGTATATAATGTCCCCATCCAGAAGTAGGTGACGACGCACCAGGAATGTTGTACAATATTACATCCGATATGTTAGGTTGCCTTAGGTTGGGATGTACAACGTTATAGATGTATATAATGTCCCCATCCAGAAGTAGGTGACGACACACCAGGAATGTTGTACAATATTACATGCGACATGTTAGGTTGCCTTAGGCTAGGATATCTAACCTTATAGACGTATATAATGTTACCACCGAGAACTACGGGCCGACACGACAGAAATGATGTAAAATATTACATTCGACATGTTAGGTTGCCTTAGGCTAGGATATGTCACGTTATAGACGTATATAATATTCCCCCCGAGAAATAGGGGCCGACGCGCCAGGAATGTTGCAAAATATTACACCCGAAATGTTAGGTTCCCTTAGGTTAGGATATACAACGTTATAGACGTATATAATATTCCCACCGAGAAATAGGGGCCGACGCGTCAGGAATGTTGTAAAATATTACACCCGAAATGTTAGGTTCCCTTAGGTTAGGATATACAACGTTATAGACGTACAGAATGTTCCCACCGAGATGTAGGGACCGACATGCCAGGAGTGTTCTAAAATATTACATTCGAGTTGCTTGGTTGCTTTAGGTTAGGATATATATCATTATAGACTTATATAGTGTTCCCACCGAGACGTGGGGACCGACATGCCAGGAATGTTGTAAAATATTACATCCCAGAAGTTTGGTTGCTTTCGGTTAGGATATACAACGTTATAGACGTATATAATGTCCCCATCAAGAAGAAGGCGACGACACGCCAGAATGTTGTAAAATATTACGTCCGAGATGTTAGGTTCCTTTAGGTTAGGATATACAAAGTTATAGACGTATATAATGTCCCCATCGAGAAGCAGGCGACGACACGCCAGAATGTTGTAAAATATTACATTCGACATGTTAAGTTGCCTTTGGCTAGGATGTATAACGTTATAGACGTATATAATATTCCCACTGAGAAATAGGGGCCGACGCGTCAGGAATGTTGTAAAATATTACACCCGTGATGTTATGTTGCCTTACGTTAGGATATATAACGTTATAGAAGTATATAATATTCCAACCGCGAAATAGGGGCCGACGCGTCAGGAATGTTGTAAAATATTACACCCGAAATGTTAGGTTCTCTTAGGTTAGGATATACGACGTTATAGACGTATAGAATGTTCCCACCGAGATGTAGGGACCGACATGCCAGGAATGTTTTAAAATATGTCATCCGAGATGTCAGGTTGCTTTAGGTTAGGATATATATCGTTATAGACTTATATAATGTTCCCACCGAGACGTGGGGACGGACATGCCAGGAATGTTGCAAAATATTACATCCCAGAAGTTAAGTTGCTTTGGGTTAGGATATACAACGATTTAGACGTATATAATGTCCCCAAGGAGAAGCAGGCGACGACACGCCAGGAATGTTGTAAAATATTACATCCGAGATGTTATGTTGCCTTACGTTAGGATATATAACGTTATAGACGTATATAATATTCCCACCGAGAAATAGGGGCCGACGCGTCAGGAATGTTGTAAAATATTACATCCGATATGTTAGGTTGCCTTAGGCTAGGATGTATAACGTGATAGACGTATATAATGTTCCCACAGAGAAATAGGGGCCGACGCGTCATGAGTGTTGTAAAATATTACATCCCAGTTGTTAGGTTGCGTTGGGTTAGGATATACAACGTTATAGATGTTTATAATGTCCCCATCGCGAAGTAGGCGACGACACGCCAGGAATGTTGTAAAATATTACTTTCGACATGTTAGGTTGCCTTAGGCTAGGATATCTAACGTTATAGACGTATATAATGTTCACACCGAGAAATAGGGGCCGACGCGTCAGGAATGTTGTAAAATATTACATCCCAGATGTTAGGTTGCATTAGGTTAGGATATAGAACGTTATAGACGTACATAATGTCCCCTTCGAGAAGCAGGCGACGACACGCCAGAATGTTGTAAAATATTACATTCGACATGTTGGGATGCCTTAGGCTAGGATATATAACGTTATAGACGTATATAATATTCCCACCGAGAAATAGGGGCCGACGCGTCAGGAATGTTGTAAAATATTACATCCGATATGTTAGGTTGCCTTAGGCTAGGATATATAACGTTATAGACGTATATAATATTCCCACCGTGAAATAGGGGCCGACGCGTCAGGAATGTTGCAAAATATTACACCCGAAATGTTAGGTTCCCTTAGGTTAGGATATACAACGCTATAGACGTATAGAGTGTCCCCACCGAGATGTAGGGACCGACATGCCAGGAATGTTCTAAAATATTACCTCCGGGATGTTAGGTTGCTTTAGGTCAGGATATATATCGTTATAGACTTATATAATGTTCCCACCGAGACGTGGGGACCGACATGCCAGGAATGTTGTAAAATATTACATCCCAGAAGTTATGTTGCTTTGGGTTAGGATATACAACGTTATAGACGTATATAATGTCCCCTTCGAGAAGCAGGCGACGACACGCCAGAATGTTGTAAATTATTACATTCGACATGTTGGGTTGCCTTAGGCTAGGATATATAACGTTATAGACGTATATAATATTCCCACCGAGAAATAGGGGCCGACGCGTCAGGAATGTTGTAAAATATTACACCCGAGATGTTAGGTTCCCTTAGGTTAGTATATACAACGCTATAGACGTATAGAATGTCCCCACCGAGATGTAGGGACCGACATGCCAGGAATGTTCTAAAATATTACATCCGAGTTGTTAGGTAGCTTTAGGTTAGGATATATATCGTTATAGACTTATATAATGTTCCCACCGAGACGTGGGGACCGACATGCCAGGAATGTTGTAAAATATTACATCCCAGAAGCTAGGTTGCTTTGGGTTAGGGTATACAATGTTATAGACGTATATAATGTCCCCTTTGAGAAGCAGGCGACGACACGCCAGAATGTTGTAAAATATTACGTCCGAGATGTTAGGTTCCTTTAGGTTAGGATATACAAAGTTATAGACGTATATAATGTCCCCATCGAGAAGCAGGCGACGACACGCCAGAATGTTGTAAAATATTACATTCGACATGTTAAGTTGCCTTAGGCTAGGATGTATAACGTTATAGACGTATATAATATTCCCACTGAGAAAATGGGGCCCGACGCGTCAGGAATGTTGTAAAATATTACACCCGTGATGTTATGTTGCCTTACGTTAGGATATATAACGTTATAGAAGTATATAATATTCCAACCGCGAAATAGGGGCCGACGCGTCAGGAATGTTGTAAAATATTACACCCGAAATGTTAGGTTCTCTTAGGTTAGGATATACGACGTTATAGACGTATAGAATGTTCCCACCGAGATGTAGGGACCGACATGCCAGGAATGTTTTAAAATATGTCATCCGAGATGTCAGGTTGCTTTAGGTTAGGATATATATCGTTATAGACTTATATAATGTTCCCACCGAGACGTGGGGACGGACATGCCAGGAATGTTGCAAAATATTACATCCCAGAAGTTAAGTTGCTTTGGGTTAGGATATACAACGATTTAGACGTATATAATGTCCCCATCGAGAAGCAGGCGACGACACGCCAGGAATGTTGTAAAATATTACATCCGAGATGTTATGTTGCCTTACGTTAGGATATATAACGTTATAGACGTATATAATATTCCCACCGAGAAATAGGGGCCGACGCGTCAGGAATGTTGTAAAATATTACATCCGATATGTTAGGTTGCCTTAGGCTAGGATGTATAACGTGATAGACGTATATAATGTTCCCACAGAGAAATAGGGGCCGACGCGTCATGAGTGTTGTAAAATATTACATCCCAGTTGTTAGGTTGCGTTGGGTTAGGATATACAACGTTATAGATGTTTATAATGTCCCCATCGCGAAGTAGGCGACGACACGCCAGGAATGTTGTAAAATATTACTTTCGACATGTTGGGTTGCCTTAGGCTAGGATATCTAACGTTATAGACGTATATAATGTTCACACCGAGAAATAGGGGCCGACGCGTCAGGAATGTTGTAAAATATTACATCCCAGATGTTAGGTTGCGTTAGGTTAGGATATAGAACGTTATAGACGTATATAATGTCCCCTTCGAGAAGCAGGCGACGACACGCCAGAATGTTGCGAAATATTACATTCGACATGTTAAGTTGCCTTAGGCTAGGATGTATAACGTTATAGACGTATATAATATTCCCACTGAGTAATAGGGGCCGACGCGTCCGGAATGTTGTAAAATATTACATCCGTGATGTTATGTTGCCTTACGTTAGGATATATAACGTTATAGAAGTATATAATATTCCCACCGCGAAATAGGGGCCGACGCGTCAGGAATGTTGTAAAATATTACATCCGAAATGTTAGGTTGCTTTAGGTTAGGATCTATATCGTTATAGACTAATATAATGTTCCCACCGAGACGTGGGGACAGACATGCCAGGAATGTTGCAAAATATTACATCCCAGAAGTTAAGTTGCTTCGGGTTAGGATATACAACGATTTAGACGTATATAATGTCCCCATCGAGAAGCAGGCGACGACACGCCAGGAATGTTGTAAAATATTACATCCGAGATGTTATGTTGCCTTACGTTACGATATATAACGTTATAGACGTATATAATATTCCCACCGAGAAATAGGGGCCGACGCGTCAGGAATGTTGTAAAATATTACATCCGATATGTTAGGTTGCCTTAGGCTAGGATGTATAACGTGATAGACGTATATAATGTTCCCACAGAGAAATAGGGGCCGACGCGTCATGAGTGTTGTAAAATATTACATCCCAGATGTTAGGTTGCGTTGGGTTAGGATATACAACGTTATAGATGTTTAAAATGTCCCCATCGCGAAGTAGGCGACGACACGCCAGGAATGTTGTAAAATATTACTTTCGACATGTTAGGTTGCCTTAGGCTAGGATATGTAACGTTATAGACGTATATAATGTTCACACCGAGAAATAGGGGCCGACGCGTCAGGAATGTTGTAAAATATTACATCCCAGATGTTAGGTTGCGTTAGGTTAGGATATAGAACGTTATAGACGTATATAATGTCCCCTTCGAGAAGCAGGCGACGACACGCCAGAATGTTGTAAAATATTACATCCGATATGTTAGGTTGCCTTAGGCTAGGATATATAACGTTATAGACGTATATAATATTCCCACCGTGAAATAGGGGCCGACGCGTCAGGAATGTTGCAAAATATTACACCCGAAATGTTAGGTTCCCTTAGGTTAGGATATACAACGCTATAGACGTATAGAATGTCCCCACCGAGATGTAGGGACCGACATGCCAGGAATGTTCTAAAATATTACCTCCGAGATGTTAGGTTGCTTTAGGTCAGGATATATATCGTTATAGACTTATATAATGTTCCCACCGAGACGTGGGGACCGACATGCCAGGAATGTTGTAAAATATTACATCCCAGAAGTTATGTTGCTTTGGGTTAGGATATACAACGTTATAGACGTATATAATGTCCCCTTTGAGAAGCAGGCGACGACACGCCAGAATATTGTAAAATATTACATTCGACATGTTAGGTTGCCTTAGGCTAGGATATGTAACGTTATAGACGTATATAATATTCCCACCGAGAAATAGGGGCCGACGCGTCAGGAATGTTGTAAAATATTACATCCCAGATGTTAGGTTGCGTTAGGTTAGGATATAGAACGTTATAGACGTATATAATGTCCCCTTCGAGAAGCAGGCGACGACACGCCAGAATGTTGTAAAATATTACATTCGACATGTTGGGTTGCCTTAGGCTAGGATATATAACGTTATAGACGTATATAATATTCCCACCGAGAAATAGGGGCCGACGCGTCAGGAATGTTGTAAAATATTACATCCGATATGTTAGGTTGCCTTAGGCTAGGATATATAACGTTATAGACGTATATAATATTCCCACCGTGAAATAGGGGCCGACGCGTCAGGAATGTTGCAAAATATTACACCCGAAATGTTAGGTTCCCTTAGGTTAGGATATACAACGTTATAGACGTATAGAATGTCCCCACCGAGATGTAGGGACCGACATGCCAGGAATGTTCTAAAATATTACCTCCGAGATGTTAGGTTGCTTTAGGTCAGGATATATATCGTTATAGACTTATATAATGTTCCCACCGAGACGTGGGGACCGACATGCCAGGAATGTTGTAAAATATGACATCCCAGAAGTTATGTTGCTTTGGGTTAGGATATACAACGTTATAGACGTATATAATGTCCCCTTTGAGAAGCAGGCGACGACACGCCAGAATATTGTAAAATATTACATTCGACATGTTAGGTTGCCTTAGGCTAGGATATGTAACGTTATAGACGTATATAATATTCCCACCGAGAAATAGGGGCCGACGCGTCAGGAATGTTGCAAAATATTACACTCGAAATGTTAGTGCCCCTTAGGTTAGGATATACAACGTTATAGATGTATAGAATGTTCCCACCGAGATGTATGGACCGACATGCCAGGAATGTTGTAAAATATTACACACGAGTTGTTAGGTTGCTTTAGGTTAGGATAAATATCGTTATAGACTTATATAATGTTCCTACCGAGACGTGGGGACCGACATGCCAGGAATGTTGTAAAATATTACATCCCAGAAGTTAGGTTGCTTTGGATTAGGCTATACAACGTTATAGACGTATATAATGTCCCCATCGAGAAGCAGGCGACGACACGCCAGGTATGTTATAAAATATTACACACGAGTTGTTAGGTTGCTTTAGGATAGGATATATATCGTTATAGACTTATATAATGTTCCCACCCAGACGTGGGGACCGACATGCCAGGAATGTTGCAAAATATTATATCCCAGAAGTTAGGTTGCTTTGGGTTAGGATATACAACGTTATAGACGTATAGAATGTTCCCACCGAGATGTATGGACCGACATGCCAGGAATGTTGTAAAATATTACACACGAGTTGTTAGGTTGCTTTAGGTTAGGATATATATCGTTATAGACTTATATAATGTTCCTACCGAGACGTGGAGACCGACATGCCAGGAATGTTGTAAAATATTACATCCCAGAAGTTAGGTTGCTTTGGGTTAGGATATACAACGTTATAGACATATATAATGTCCCCATCGAGAAGCAGGCGACGACACGCCAGGAATGTTGTAAAATATTACATCCGATATGTTAGGTTGCCTTAGGTTAGGATATACAACGTTATACACGTATATAATGTCCCCTTTGAGAAGCAGGCGACGACACGCCAGAATGTTATAAAATATTACATTCGACATGTTAGGTTGCCTTAGGCTAGGATATATAACGTTATAGACGTATATAATATTCCCACCGTGAAATAGGGGCCGACGCGTCAGGAATGTTGCAAAATATTACACCCGAAATGTTAGGTTCCCTTAGGTTAGGATATACAACGCTATAGACGTATAGAATGTCCCCACCGAGATGTAGGGACCGACATGCCAGGAATGTTCTAAAATATTACCTCCGAGATGTTAGGTTGCTTTAGGTCAGGATATATATCGTTATAGACTTATATAATGTTCCCACCGAGACGTGGGGACCGACATGCCAGGAGTGTTGTAAAATATTACATCCCAGAAGTTATGTTGCTTGGGGTTAGGATATACAACGTTATAGACGTATATAATGTCCCCTTTGAGAAGCAGGCGACGACACGCCAGAATGATGTAAAATATTACATTCGACATGTTAGGTTGCCTTAGGCTAGGATATGTCACGTTATAGACGTATATAATATTCCCCCCGAGAAATAGGGGCCGACGCGTCAGGAATGTTGTAAAATATTACATCCCAGATGTTAGGTTGCGTTAGGTTAGGATATAGAACGTTATAGACGTATATAATGTCCCCTTCGAGAAGCAGGCGACGACACGCCAGAATGTTGTAAAATATTACATTCGACATGTTAAGTTGCCTTAGGCTAGGATGTATAACGTTATAGACGTATATAATATTCCCACCGCGAAATAGGGGCCGACGCGTCAGGAATGTTGTAAAATATTACATCCGAAATGTTAGGTTGCTTTAGGTTAGGATCTATATCGTTATAGACTTATATAATGTTCCCACCGAGACGTGGGGACAGACATGCCAGGAATGTTGCAAAATATTACATCCCAGAAGTTAAGTTGCTTCGGGTTAGGATATACAACGATTTAGACGTATATAATGTCCCCATCGAGAAGCAGGCGACGACACGCCAGGAATGTTGTAAAATATTACTTTCGACATGTTAGGTTGCCTTAGGCTAGGATATGTAACGTTATAGACGTATATAATGTTCACACCGAGAAATAGGGGCCGACGCGTCAGGAATGTTGTAAAATATTACATCCCAGATGTTAGGTTGCGTTAGGTTAGGATATAGAACGTCATAGACGTATATAATGTCCCCTTCGAGAAGCAGGCGACGACACGCCAGAATGTTGTAAAATATTACATTCGACATGTTGGGTTGCCTTAGGCTAGGATATATAACGTTATAGACGTATATAATATTCCCACCGTGAAATAGGGGCCGACGCGTCAGGAATGTTGCAAAATATTACACCCGAAATGTTAGGTTCCCTTAGGTTAGGATATACAACGCTATAGACGTATAGAATGTCCCCACCGAAATGTAGGGACCGACATGCCAGGAATGTTCTAAAATATTACCTCCGAGATGTTAGGTTGCTTTAGGTCAGGATATATATCGTTATAGACTTATATAATGTTCCCACCGAGACGTGGGGACCGACATGCCAGGAATGTTGTAAAATATTACATCCCAGAAGTTATGTTGCTTTGGGTTAGGATATACAACGTTATAGACGTATATAATGTCCCCTTTGAGAAGCAGGCGACGACACGCCAGAATATTGTAAAATATTACATTCGACATGTTAGGTTGCCTTAGGCTAGGATATGTAACGTTATAGACGTATATAATATTCCCACCGAGAAATAGGGGCCGACGCGTCAGGCATGTTGCAAAATATTACACCCGAAATGTTAGTGCCCCTTAGGTTAGGATATACAACGTTATAGATGTATAGAATGTTCCCACCGAGATGTATGGACCGACATGCCAGGAATGTTGTAAAATATTACACACGAGTTGTTAGGTTGCTTTAGGTTAGGATAAATATCGTTATAGACGTATATAATGTTCCTACCGAGACGTGGGGACCGACATGCCAGGAATGTTGTAAAATATTACATCCCAGAAGTTAGGTTGCTTTGGATTAGGCTATACAACGTTATAGACGTATATAATGTCCCCATCGAGAAGCAGGCGACGACACGCCAGGTATGTTATAAAATATTACACACGAGTTGTTAGGTTGCTTTAGGTTAGGATATATATCGTTATAGACTTATATAATGTTCCCACCCAGACGTGGGGACCGACATGCCAGGAATGTTGCAAAATATTACATCCCAGAAGTTAGGTTGCTTTGGGTTAGGATATACAACGTTATAGACGTATAGAATGTTCCCACCGAGATGTATGGACCGACATGCCAGGAATGTTGTAAAATATTACACACGAGTTGTTAGGTTGCTTTAGGTTAGGATATATATCGTTATAGACTTATATAATGTTCCTACCGAGACGTGGAGACCGACATGCCAGGAATGTTGTAAAATATTACATCCCAGAAGTTAGATTGCTTTGGGTTAGGATATACAACGTTATAGACATATATAATGTCCCCATCGAGAAGCAGGCGACGACACGCCAGGAATGTTGTAAAATATTACATCCGATATGTTAGGTTGCCTTAGGTTAGGATATACAACGTTATACACGTATATAATGTCCCCTTTGAGAAGCAGGCGACGACACGCCAGAATGTTATAAAATATTACATTCGACATGTTAGGTTGCCTTAGGCTAGGATATATAACGTTATAGACGTGTATAATATTCCCACCGTGAAATAGGGGCCGACGCGTCAGGAATGTTGCAAAATATTACACCCGAAATGTTAGGTTCCCTTAGGTTAGGATATACAACGCTATAGACGTATAGAATGTCCCCACCGAGATGTAGGGACCGACATGCCAGGAATGTTCTAAAATATTACCTCCGAGATGTTAGGTTGCTTTAGGTCAGGATATATATCGTTATAGACTTATATAATGTTCCCACCGAGACGTGGGGACGGACATGCCAGGAATGTTGTAAAATATTACATCCCAGAAGTTATGTTGCTTGGGGTTAGGATATACAACGTTATAGACGTATATAATGTCCCCTTTGAGAAGCAGGCGACGACACGCCAGAATATTGTAAAATATTACATTCGACATGTTAGGTTGCCTTAGGCTAGGATATGTAACGTTATAGACGTATATAATATTCCCACCGAGAAATAGGGGCCGACGGGTCAGGAATGTTGCAAAATATTACACCCGAAATGTTAGGGCCCCTTAGGTTAGGATATACAACGTTATAGATGTATAGAATGTTCCCACCGAGATGTATGGACCGACATGCCAGGAATGTTGTAAAATATTACACACGGGTTGTTAGGTTGCTTTAGGTTAGGATAAATATCGTTATAGACTTATATAATGTTCCTACCGAGACGTGGGGACCGACATGCCAGGAATGTTGTAAAATATTACATCCCAGAAGTTAGGTTGCTTTGGATTAGGCTATACAACGTTATAGACGTATATAATGTCCCCATCGAGAAGCAGGCGACGACACGCCAGGTATGTTATAAAATATTACACACGAGTTGTTAGGTTGCTTTAGGTTAGGATATATATCGTTATAGACGTATATAATGTCCCCTTTGAGAAGCAGGCGACGACACGCCAGAATGTTATAAAATATTACATTCGACATGTTAGGTTGCCTTAGGCTAGGATATATAACGTTATAGACGTATATAATATTCCCAACGAGAAATAGGGGCCGGCGCGTCAGGAATGTTGTAAAATATTACATCAGATATGTTAGGTTGCCTTAGGCTAGGATATATAACGTTATAGACGTATATAATGTCCCCTTTGAGAAGCAGGCGACGACACGCCAGAATGTTGTAAAATATTACATTCGACATGTTAGGTTGCCTTAGGCTAGGATATGTCACGTTATAGACGTATATAATATTCCCCCCGAGAAATAGGGGCCGACGCGTCAGGAATGTTGCAAAATATTACACCCGAAATGTTAGGTTCCCTTAGGTTAGGATATACAACGTTATAGACGTATATAATATTCCCACCGAGAAATAGGGGCCGACGCATCAGGAATGTTGTAAAATATTACACCCGAAATGTTAGGTTCCCTTAGGTTAGGATATACAACGTTATAGACGTATAGAATGTTCTCACCGAGATGTAGGGACCGACAAGCCAGGAATGTTCTAAAATATTACATTCGAGTTGTTTGGTTGCTTTAGGTTAGGATATATATCGTTATAGACTTATATAATGTTCCCACCGAGACGTGGGGACCGACATGCCAGGAATGTTGTAAAATATTACATCCCAGAAGTTTGGTTGCTTTCGGTTAGGATATACAACGTTATAGACGTATATAATGTCCCCATCAAGAAGAAGGCGACGACACGCCAGAATGTTGTAAAATATTACGTCCGAGATGTTAGGTTCCCTTAGGTTAGGATATACAAAGTTATAGACGGATCTAATGTCCCCATCGAGAAGCAGGCGACGACACGCCAGAATGTTGTAAAATATTATATTTGACATGTTAAGTTGCCTTAGGCTAGGATGTATAACGTTATAGACGTATATAATATTCCCACTGAGAAATAGGGGCCGACGCGTCAGGAATGTTGTAAAATATTACATCCGTGATGTTATGTTGCCTTACGTTAGGATATATAACGTTATAGAAGTATATAATATTCCCACCGAGAAATAGGGGCCGACGCGTCAGGAATGTTGTAAAATATTACACCCGAAATGTTAGGTTCCCTTAGGTTAGGATATACGACGTTATAGACGTATAGAATGTTCCCACCGAGATGTAGGGACCGACATGCCAGGAATATTCTAAAATATTACATTCGAGTTGTTAGGTTGCTTTAGGTTAGGATATATATCGTTATAGACTTATATAATGTTCCCACCGAGACGTGGGGACCGACATGCCAGGAATGTTGTAAAATATTACATCCCAGAAGTTAGGTTGCTTTGGGTTAGGATATGCAATGTTATAGACGTATATAATGTCCCCTTTGAGAAGCAGGCGACGACGCGCCAGAATGTTGTAAAATATTACATTCGACATGTTAGGTTGCCTTAGGCTAGGATATATAACGTTATAGACGTATATAATATTCCCACCGAGAAATAGGGGGCGACGCGTCAGGAATGACGCAAAATGATACACCCGAAATGTTAGGTTCCCTTAGGTTAGGATATACAACGTTATAGACGTATAGAATGTCCACACCGAGATGTAGGGACCGACATGCCAGGAATGTTCTAAAATATTACATTCGAGTTGTTTGGTTGCCTTAGGTTAGGATATATATCGTTATAGACTTATATAATGTTCCCACCGAGACGTGGGGACCGACATGCCAGGAATGTTGTAAAATATTACATCCCAGAAGTTTGGTTGCTTTCGGTTAGGATATACAACGTTATAGACGTATATAATGTCCCCTTTGAGAAGCAGGCGACGACGCGCCAGAATGTTGTAAAATATTACATTCGACATGTTAGGTTGCCTTAGGCTAGGATGTATAACGTGATAGACGTATATAATGTTCCCACAGAGAAATAGGGGCCGACGCGTCATGAGTGTTGTAAAATATTACATCCCAGTTGTTAGGTTGCGTTGGGTTGGGATATACAACGTTATAGATGTTTATAATGTCCCCATCGCGAAGTAGGCGACGACACGCCAGGAATGTTGTAAAATATTACTTTCGACATGTTAGGTTGCCTTAGGCTAGGATATCTAACGTTATAGACGTATATAATGTTCACACCGAGAAATAGGGGCCGACGCGTCAGGAATGTTGTAAAATATTACATCCCAGATGTTAGGTTGCGTTAGGTTAGGATATAGAACGTTATAGACGTATATAATGTCCCCTTCGAGAAGCAGGCGACGACACGCCAGAATGTTGTAAAATATTACATTCGACATGTTGGGTTGCCTTAGGCTAGGATATATAACGTTATAGACGTATATAATATTCCCACCGAGAAATAGGGGCCGACGCGTCAGGAATGTTGTAAAATATTACATCCGATATGTTAGGTTGCCTTAGGCTAGGATATATAACGTTATAGACGTATATAATATTCCCACCGAGAAATAGGGGCCGACGCATCAGGAATGTTGCAAAATATTACACCCGAAATGTTAGGTTCCCTTAGGTTAGGATATACAACGCTATAGACGTATAGAATGTCCCCACCGAGATGTAGGGACCGACATGCCAGGAATGTTCTAAAATATTACATTCGTGTTGTTAGGTTGCTTTAGGTTAGGATATATATCGTTATAGACTTATATAATGTTCCCACCGAGACGTGGGGACCGACATGCCAGGAATGTTGTAAAATATTACATCCCAGAAGTTTGGTTGCTTTCGGTTAGGATATACAACGTTATAGACGTATATAATGTCCCCATCAAGAAAAAGGCGACGACACGCCAGATTGTTGTAAAATATTACGTCCGAGATGTTAGGTTCCCTTAGGTTAGGATATACAAAGTTATAGACGTATCTAATGTCCCCATCGAGAAGCAGGCGACGACACGCCAGAATGTTGTAAAATATTACATTCGACATGTTAAGTTGCCTTAGGCTAGGATGTATAACGTTATAGACGTATATAATATTCCCACTGAGTAATAGGGGCCGACGCGTCCGGAATGTTGTAAAATATTACATCCGTGATGTTATGTTGCCTTACGTTAGGATATATAACGTTATAGAAGTATATAATATTCCCACCGCGAAATAGGGGCCGACGCGTCAGGAATGTTCCCACCGAGACGTGGGGACAGACATGCCAGGAATGTTGCAAAATATTACATCCCAGAAGTTAAGTTGCTTTGGGTTAGGATATACAACGATTTAGACGTATATAATGTCCCCATCGAGAAGCAGGCGACGACACGCCAGGAATGTTGTAAAATATTACATCCGAGATGTTATGTTGTCTTACGTTACGATATATAACGTTATAGACGTATATAATATTCCCACCGAGAAATAGGGGCCGACGCGTCAGGAATGTTGTAAAATATTACATCCGATATGTTAGGTTGCCTTAGGCTAGGATGTATAACGTGATAGACGTATATAATGTTCCCACAGAGAAATAGGGGCCGAAGCGTCATGAGTGTTGTAAAATATTACATCCCAGATGTTAGGTTGCGTTGGGTTAGGATATACAACGTTATAGATGTTTAAAATGTCCCCATCGCGAAGTAGGCGACGACACGCCAGGAATGTTGTAAAATATTACTTTCGACATGTTAGGTTGCCTTAGGCTAGGATATGTAACGTTATAGACGTATATAATGTTCACACCGAGAAATAGGGGCCGACGCGTCAGGAATGTTGTAAAATATTACATCCCAGATGTTAGGTTGCGTTAGGTTAGGATATAGAACGTTATAGACGTATATAATGTCCCCTTCGAGAAGCAGGCGACGACACGCCAGAATGTTGTAAAATATTACATTCGACATGTTGGGTTGCCTTAGGCTAGGATATATAACGTTATAGACGTATATAATATTCCCACCGAGAAATAGGGGCCGACGCGTCAGGAATGTTGTAAAATATTACATCCGATATGTTAGGTTGCCTTAGGCTAGGATATATAACGTTATAGACGTATATAATATTCCCACCGTGAAATAGGGGCCGACGCGTCAGGAATGTTGCAAAATATTACACCCGAAATGTTAGGTTCCCTTAGGTTAGGATATACAACGCTATAGACGTATAGAATGTCCCCACCGAGATGTAGGGACCGACATGCCAGGAATGTTCTAAAATATTACCTCCGAGATGTTAGGTTGCTTTAGGTCAGGATATATATCGTTATAGACTTATATAATGTTCCCACCGAGACGTGGGGTCCGACATGCCAGGAATGTTGTAAAATATTACATCCCAGAAGTTATGTTGCTTTGGGTTAGGATATACAACGTTATAGACGTATATAATGTCCCCTTTGAGAAGCAGGCGACGACACGCCAGAATATTGTAAAATATTACATTCGACATGTTAGGTTGCCTTAGGCTAGGATATGTAACGTTATAGACGTATATAATATTCCCACCGAGAAATAGGGGCCGACGCGTCAGGAATGTTGCAAAATATTACACCCGAAATGTTAGGGCCCCTTAGGTTAGGATATACAACGTTATAGATGTATAGAATGTTCCCACCGAGATGTATGGACCGACATGCCAGGAATGTTGTAAAATATTACACACGACTTGTTAGGTTGCTTTAGGTTAGGATATATATCGTTATAGACTTATATAATGTTCCTACCGAGACGTGGAGACCGACATGCCAGGAATGTTGTAAAATATTACATGCCAGAAGTTAGGTTGCTTTGGGTTAGGATATACAACGTTATAGACATATATAATGTCCCCATCGAGAAGCAGGCGACGACACGCCAGGAATGTTGTAAAATATTACATCCGATATGTTAGGTTGCCTTAGGTTAGGATATACAACGTTATAGACGTATATAATGTCCCCTTTGAGAAGCAGGCGACGACACGCCAGAATGTTATAAAATATTACATTCGACATGTTAGGTTGCCTTAGGCTAGGATATATAACGTTATAGACGTATATAATATTCCCAACGAGAAATAGGGGCCGGCGCGTCAGGAATGTTGTAAAATATTACATCAGATATGTTAGGTTGCCTTAGGCTAGGATATATAACGTTATAGACGTATATAATATTCCCACCGAGAAATAGGGGCCGACGCGTCAGGAATGTTGTAAAATATTACATCAGATATGTTAGGTTGCCTTAGGCAAGGATATATAACGTTATAGACGTATATAATGTCCCCTTTGAGAAGCAGGCGACGACACGCCAGAATGATGTAAAATATTACATTCGACATGTTAGGTTGCCTTAGGCTAGGATATGTCACGTTATAGACGTATATAATATTCCCCCCGAGAAATAGGGGCCGACGCGTCAGGAATGTTGCAAAATATTACACCCGAAATGTTAGGTTCCCTTAGGTTAGGATATACAACGTTATAGACGTATAGAATGTCCACACCGAGATGTAGGGACCGACATGCCAGGAATGTTCTAAAATATTACATCCGAGTTGTTAGGTTGCTTTAGGTTAGGATATATATCGTTATAGACTTATATAATGTTCCCACCGAGACGTGGGAACCGACATGCCAGGAATGTTGTAAAATATTACATCCCAGAAGTTAGGTTGCTTTGGGTTAGGATATACAACGTTATAGACGTATATAATGTCCCCATCGAGAAGCAGGCGACGACACGCCAGGAATGTTGTAAAATATTACATCCGAGATGCTAGGTTGCCTTAGGCTAGGATATATAACGTTGTAGACGTATATAATATTCCCACCGAGAAATAGGGGCCGACGCG
The DNA here is from genome assembly GCA_963969225.1 of Xylocopa violacea. Lineage (NCBI taxonomy): Eukaryota > Metazoa > Arthropoda > Insecta > Hymenoptera > Apidae > Xylocopa > Xylocopa violacea. The sequence continues at coordinate 29,746,388 of CAXAJV010000001.1, forward strand.
TCAGGAATGTTGTAAAATATTACATCCCAGATGTTAGGTTGCGTTAGGTTAGGATATACAACGTTATAGACGTATATAATGTCCCCTTTGAGAAGCAGGCGACGACACGCCAGAATGTTGTAAAATAATACATTCGACATGTTAGGTTGCCTTAGGCTAGGATATGTCACGTTATAGACGTATATAATATTCCCCCCGAGAAATAGGGGCCGACGCGTCAGGAATGTTGCAAAATATTACACCCGAAATGTTAGGTTCCCTTAGGTTAGGATATACAACGTTATAGACGTATAGAATGTCCACACCGAGATGTAGGGACCGACATGCCAGGAATGTTCTAAAATATTACATTCGAGTTGTTTGGTTGCCTTAGGTTAGGATATATATCGTTATAGACTTATATAATGTTCCCACCGAGACGTGGGGACCGACATGCCAGGAATGTTGTAAAATATTACATCCCAGATGTTAGGTTGCGTTAGGTTAGGATATACAACGTTATAGACGTATATAATGTCCCCTTCGAGAAGCAGGCGACGACACGCCAGAATGTTGTAAATTATTACATTCGACATGTTGGGTTGCCTTAGGCTAGGATATATAACGTTATAGACGTATATAATATTCCCACCGAGAAATAGGGGCCGACGCGTCAGGAATGTTGTAAAATATTACACCCGAGATGCTAGGTTCCCTTAGGTTAGTATATACAACGCTATAGACGTATAGAATGTCCCCACCGAGATGTAGGGACCGACATGCCAGGAATGTTCTAAAATATTACATCCGAGTTGTTAGGTAGCTTTAGGTTAGGATATATATCGTTATAGACTTATATAATGTTCCCACCGAGACGTGGGGACCGACATGCCAGGAATGTTGTAAAATATTACACCCCAGAAGTTAGGTTGCTTTGGGTTAGGATATACAACGTTATAGACGTATATAATGTCCCCATCGAGAAGCAGGCGACGACACGCCAGGAATGTTGTAAAATATTACATCCGAGATGTTAGGTTGCCTTAGGTTAGGATATACAACGTTATAGATGTTTATAATGTCCCCATCGCGAAGTAGGCGACGACACGCCAGGAATGTTGTAAAATATTACTTTCGACATGTTAGGTTTCCTTAGGCTTACGATATGTAACGTTATAGACGTATATAATGTTCACACCGAGAAATAGGGGCCGACGCGTCAGGAATGTTGTAAAATATTACATCCCAGATGTTAGGTTGCGTTAGGTTAGGATATAGAACGTTATAGACGTATATAATGTCCCCTTCGAGAAGCAGGCGACGACACGCCAGAATGTTGTAAAATATTACATTCGACATGTTGGGTTGCCTTAGGCTAGGATATATAACGTTATAGACGTATATAATATTCCCACCGAGAAATAGGGGCCGACGCGTCAGGAATGTTGTAAAATATTACATCCGATATGTTAGGTTGCCTTAGGCTAGGATATATAACGTTATAGACGTATATAATATTCCCACCGAGAAATAGGGGCCGACGCGTCAGGAATGTTGCAAAATATTACACCCGAAATGTTAGGTTCCCTTAGGTTAGGATATACAACGCTATAGACGTATAGAATGTCCCCACCGAGATGCAGGGACCGACATGCCAGGAATGTTCTAAAATATTACCTCCGAGATGTTAGGTTGCTTTAGGTCAGGATATATATCGTTATAGACTTATATAATGTTCCCACCCAGACGTGGGGACCGACATGCCAGGAATGTTGTAAAATATTACATACCAGAAGTTATGTTGCTTTGGGTTAGGATATACAACGTTATAGACGTATATAATGTCCCCTTAGAGAAGCAGGCGACGACACGCCAGGAATGTTGTAAAATATTACATCCGAGATGTTAGGTTGCCTTAGGTTAGGATATACAACGTTATAGATGTTTATAATGTCCCCATCGCGAAGTAGGCGACGACACGCCAGGAATGTTGTAAAATATTACTTTCGACATGTTAGGTTGGCTTAGGCTTACGATATGTAACGTTATAGACGTATATAATGTTCACACCGAGAAATAGGGGCCGACGCGTCAGGAATGTTGTAAAATATTACATCCCAGATGTTAGGTTGCGTTAGGTTAGGATATAGAACGTTATAGACGTATATAATGTCCCCTTCGAGAAGCAGGCGACGACACGCCAGAATGTTGTAAAATATTACATTCGACATGTTGGGTTGCCTTAGGCTAGGATATATAACGTTATAGACGTATATAATATGCCCACCGAGAAATAGGGGCCGACGCGTCAGGAATGTTGTAAAATATTACATCCGATATGTTAGGTTGCCTTAGGCTAGGATATATAACGTTATAGACGTATATAATATTCCCACCGAGAAATAGGGGCCGACGCGTCAGGAATGTTGCAAAATATTACACCCGAAATGTTAGGTTCCCTTAGGTTAGGATATACAACGCTATAGACGTATAGAATGTCCCCACCGAGATGCAGGGACCGACATGCCAGGAATGTTCTAAAATATTACCTCCGAGATGTTAGGTTTCTTTAGGTTAGGATATATATCGTTATAGACTTATATAATGTTCCCACCGAGACGTGGGGACCGACATGCCAGGAATGTTGTAAAATATTACATCCCAGAAGTTATGTTGCTTTGGGTTAGGATATACAACGTTATAGACGTATATAATGTCCCCTTCGAGAAGCAGGCGACGACACGCCAGAATGTTGTAAATTATTACATTCGACATGTTGGGTTGCCTTAGGCTAGGATATATAACGTTATAGACGTATATAATATTCCCACCGAGAAATAGGGGCCGACGCGTCAGGAATGTTGTAAAATATTACACCCGAGATGTTAGGTTCCCTTAGGTTAGTATATACAACGCTATAGACGTATAGAATGTCCCCACCGAGATGTAGGGACCGACATGCCAGGAATGTTCTAAAATATTACATCCGAGTTGTTAGGTAGCTTTAGGTTAGGATATATATCGTTATAGACTTATATAATGTTCCCACCGAGACGTGGGGACCGACATGCCAGGAATGTTGTAAAATATTACACCCCAGAAGTTAGGTTGCTTTGGGTTAGGATATACAACGTTATAGACGTATATAATGTCCCCATCGAGAAGCAGGCGACGACACGCCAGGAATGTTGTAAAATATTACATCCGAGATGTTAGGTTGCCTTAGGTTAGGATATACAACGTTATAGATGTTTATAATGTCCCCATCGCGAAGTAGGCGACGACACGCCAGGAATGTTGTAAAATATTACTTTCGACATGTTAGGTTTCCTTAGGCTTACGATATGTAACGTTATAGACGTATATAATGTTCACACCGAGAAATAGGGGCCGACGCGTCAGGAATGTTGTAAAATATTACATCCCAGATGTTAGGTTGCGTTAGGTTAGGATATAGAACGTTATAGACGTATATAATGTCCCCTTCGAGAAGCAGGCGACGACACGCCAGAATGTTGTAAAATATTACATTCGACATGTTGGGTTGCCTTAGGCTAGGATATATAACGTTATAGACGTATATAATATTCCCACCGAGAAATAGGGGCCGACGCGTCAGGAATGTTGTAAAATATTACATCCGATATGTTAGGTTGCCTTAGGCTAGGATATATAACGTTATAGACGTATATAATATTCCCACCGAGAAATAGGGGCCGACGCGTCAGGAATGTTGCAAAATATTACACCCGAAATGTTAGGTTCCCTTAGGTTAGGATATACAACGCTATAGACGTATAGAATGTCCCCACCGAGATGCAGGGACCGACATGCCAGGAATGTTCTAAAATATTACCTCCGAGATGTTAGGTTGCTTTAGGTCAGGATATATATCGTTATAGACTTATATAATGTTCCCACCCAGACGTGGGGACCGACATGCCAGGAATGTTGTAAAATATTACATACCAGAAGTTATGTTGCTTTGGGTTAGGATATACAACGTTATAGACGTATATAATGTCCCCTTAGAGAAGCAGGCGACGACACGCCAGGAATGTTGTAAAATATTACATCCGAGATGTTAGGTTGCCTTAGGTTAGGATATACAACGTTATAGATGTTTATAATGTCCCCATCGCGAAGTAGGCGACGACACGCCAGGAATGTTGTAAAATATTACTTTCGACATGTTAGGTTGGCTTAGGCTTACGATATGTAACGTTATAGACGTATATAATGTTCACACCGAGAAATAGGGGCCGACGCGTCAGGAATGTTGTAAAATATTACATCCCAGATGTTAGGTTGCGTTAGGTTAGGATATAGAACGTTATAGACGTATATAATGTCCCCTTCGAGAAGCAGGCGACGACACGCCAGAATGTTGTAAAATATTACATTCGACATGTTGGGTTGCCTTAGGCTAGGATATATAACGTTATAGACGTATATAATATGCCCACCGAGAAATAGGGGCCGACGCGTCAGGAATGTTGTAAAATATTACATCCGATATGTTAGGTTGCCTTAGGCTAGGATATATAACGTTATAGACGTATATAATATTCCCACCGAGAAATAGGGGCCGACGCGTCAGGAATGTTGCAAAATATTACACCCGAAATGTTAGGTTCCCTTAGGTTAGGATATACAACGCTATAGACGTATAGAATGTCCCCACCGAGATGCAGGGACCGACATGCCAGGAATGTTCTAAAATATTACCTCCGAGATGTTAGGTTTCTTTAGGTTAGGATATATATCGTTATAGACTTATATAATGTTCCCACCGAGACGTGGGGACCGACATGCCAGGAATGTTGTAAAATATTACATCCCAGAAGTTATGTTGCTTTGGGTTAGGATATACAACGTTATAGACGTATATAATGTCCCCTTCGAGAAGCAGGCGACGACACGCCAGAATGTTGTAAATTATTACATTCGACATGTTGGGTTGCCTTAGGCTAGGATATATAACGTTATAGACGTATATAATATTCCCACCGAGAAATAGGGGCCGACGCGTCAGGAATGTTGTAAAATATTACACCCGAGATGTTAGGTTCCCTTAGGTTAGTATATACAACGCTATAGACGTATAGAATGTCCCCACCGAGATGTAGGGACCGACATGCCAGGAATGTTCTAAAATATTACATCCGAGTTGTTAGGTAGCTTTAGGTTAGGATATATATCGTTATAGACTTATATAATGTTCCCACCGAGACGTGGGGACCGACATGCCAGGAATGTTGTAAAATATTACACCCCAGAAGTTAGGTTGCTTTGGGTTAGGATATACAACGTTATAGACGTATATAATGTCCCCATCGAGAAGCAGGCGACGACACGCCAGGAATGTTGTAAAATATTACATCCGAGATGTTAGGTTGCCTTAGGTTAGGATATACAACGTTATAGATGTTTATAATGTCCCCATCGCGAAGTAGGCGACGACACGCCAGGAATGTTGTAAAATATTACTTTCGACATGTTAGGTTTCCTTAGGCTTACGATATGTAACGTTATAGACGTATATAATGTTCACACCGAGAAATAGGGGCCGACGCGTCAGGAATGTTGTAAAATATTACATCCCAGATGTTAGGTTGCGTTAGGTTAGGATATAGAACGTTATAGACGTATATAATGTCCCCTTCGAGAAGCAGGCGACGACACGCCAGAATGTTGTAAAATATTACATTCGACATGTTGGGTTGCCTTAGGCTAGGATATATAACGTTATAGACGTATATAATATTCCCACCGAGAAATAGGGGCCGACGCGTCAGGAATGTTGTAAAATATTACATCCGATATGTTAGGTTGCCTTAGGCTAGGATATATAACGTTATAGACGTATATAATATTCCCACCGAGAAATAGGGGCCGACGCGTCAGGAATGTTGCAAAATATTACACCCGAAATGTTAGGTTCCCTTAGGTTAGGATATACAACGCTATAGACGTATAGAATGTCCCCACCGAGATGCAGGGACCGACATGCCAGGAATGTTCTAAAATATTACCTCCGAGATGTTAGGTTGCTTTAGGTCAGGATATATATCGTTATAGACTTATATAATGTTCCCACCCAGACGTGGGGACCGACATGCCAGGAATGTTGTAAAATATTACATACCAGAAGTTATGTTGCTTTGGGTTAGGATATACAACGTTATAGACGTATATAATGTCCCCTTAGAGAAGCAGGCGACGACACGCCAGGAATGTTGTAAAATATTACATCCGAGATGTTAGGTTGCCTTAGGTTAGGATATACAACGTTATAGATGTTTATAATGTCCCCATCGCGAAGTAGGCGACGACACGCCAGGAATGTTGTAAAATATTACTTTCGACATGTTAGGTTGGCTTAGGCTTACGATATGTAACGTTATAGACGTATATAATGTTCACACCGAGAAATAGGGGCCGACGCGTCAGGAATGTTGTAAAATATTACATCCCAGATGTTAGGTTGCGTTAGGTTAGGATATAGAACGTTATAGACGTATATAATGTCCCCTTCGAGAAGCAGGCGACGACACGCCAGAATGTTGTAAAATATTACATTCGACATGTTGGGTTGCCTTAGGCTAGGATATATAACGTTATAGACGTATATAATATGCCCACCGAGAAATAGGGGCCGACGCGTCAGGAATGTTGTAAAATATTACATCCGATATGTTAGGTTGCCTTAGGCTAGGATATATAACGTTATAGACGTATATAATATTCCCACCGAGAAATAGGGGCCGACGCGTCAGGAATGTTGCAAAATATTACACCCGAAATGTTAGGTTCCCTTAGGTTAGGATATACAACGCTATAGACGTATAGAATGTCCCCACCGAGATGCAGGGACCGACATGCCAGGAATGTTCTAAAATATTACCTCCGAGATGTTAGGTTTCTTTAGGTTAGGATATATATCGTTATAGACTTATATAATGTTCCCACCGAGACGTGGGGACCGACATGCCAGGAATGTTGTAAAATATTACATCCCAGAAGTTATGTTGCTTTGGGTTAGGATATACAACGTTATAGACGTATATAATGTCCCCTTCGAGAAGCAGGCGACGACACGCCAGAATGTTGTAAATTATTACATTCGACATGTTGGGTTGCCTTAGGCTAGGATATATAACGTTATAGACGTATATAATATTCCCACCGAGAAATAGGGGCCGACGCGTCAGGAATGTTGTAAAATATTACACCCGAGATGTTAGGTTCCCTTAGGTTAGTATATACAACGCTATAGACGTATAGAATGTCCCCACCGAGATGTAGGGACCGACATGCCAGGAATGTTCTAAAATATTACATACGAGTTGTTAGGTAGCTTTAGGTTAGGATATATATCGTTATAGACTTATATAATGTTCCCACCGAGACGTGGGGACCGACATGCCAGGAATGTTGTAAAATATTACACCCCAGAAGTTAGGTTGCTTTGGGTTAGGATATACAACGTTATAGACGTATATAATGTCCCCATCGAGAAGCAGGCGACGACACGCCAGGAATGTTGTAAAATATTACATTCGAGATGTTAGGTTGCCATATCATCCCAGATGATAGGTTGCGTTAGGTTAGGATATACAACGTTATAGACGTATATAATGTCCCCTTCGAGAAGCAGGCGAAGACACGCCAGAATGTTGTAAATTATTACATTCGACATGTTGGGTTGCCTTAGGCTAGGATATATAACGTTATAGACGTATATAATATTCCCACCGAGAAATAGGGGTCGACGCGTCAGGAATGTTGTAAAATATCACGCCCGAAATGTTAGGTTCCCTTAGGTTAGGATATACAACGTTATAGACGTATAGAATGTCCCCACCGAGATGTAGGGACCGACATGCCAGGAATGTTCTAAAATATTACCTCCGAGTTGTTAGGTTGCTTTAGGTTAGGATATATATCGTTATGGACTTATATAATGTTCCCACCAAGACGTGGGGACCGACATGCCAGGAATGTTGTTAAATATTACATCCGAAATGTTAGGTTGCCTTAGGTTAGGATGTACAACGTTATAGACGTATATAATGTCCCCATCGAGAAGCAGGCGACGACACGCCAGGAATGTTGTACAATATTACATGCGACATGTTAGGTTGCCTTAGGCTAGGATATATAACGTTATAGACGTATATAATATTCCCACCGAGAAATAGGGGCCGACGCGTCAGGAATGTTGTAAAATATTACATCCGATATGTTAGGTTGCCTTAGGCTAGGATATATAACGTTATAGACGTATATAATGTCCCCATCGAGGAGCAGGCGACGACACGCCAGGAATGTTATAAAATAGTACACACGAGTTGTTAGGTTGCTTTAGGTTAGGATATATATCGTTATAGACTTATATAATGTTCCCACCGAGACGTGGGGACCGACATGCCAGGAATATTGTAAAATATTACACCCCAGATGTTAGGTTGCGTTAGGTTAGGATATATAACGTTATAGACGTATATAATGTCCCCTTCGAGAAGCAGGCGACGACACGCCAGAATGTTGTAAATTATTACATTCGACATGTTGGGTTGCCTTAGGCTAGGATATATAACGTTATAGACGTATATAATATTCCCACCGAGAAATAGGGGCCGACGCGTCAGGAATGTTGTAAAATATTACACCCGAGATGTTAGGTTCCCTTAGGTTAGTATATACAACGCTATAGACGTATAGAATGTCCCCACCGAGATGTAGGGACCGACATGCCAGGAATGTTCTAAAATATTGCATCCGAGTTGTTAGGTAGCTTTAGGTTAGGATATATATCGTTATAGACTTATATAATGTTCCCACCGAGACGTGGGGACCGACATGCCAGGAATGTTGTAAAATATTACATCCCAGAAGTTAGGTTGCTTTGGGTTAGGATATACAACGTTATAGACGTATATAATGTCCCCATCGAGAAGCAGGCGACGACACGCCAGGAATGTTGTAAAATATTACATCCGAGATGTTAGGTTGCCTTAGGTTAGGATATACAACATTATAGATGTTTATAATGTCCCCATCGCGAAGTAGGCGACGACACACCAGGAATGTTGTACAATATTACTTTCGACATGTTAGGTTGCCTTAGGCTAGGATATGTAACGTTATAGACGTATATAATGTTCACACCGAGAAATAGGGGCCGACACGCCAGAATATTGCAAAATATTACATTCGACATGTTAGGTTGCCTTAGGCTAGGATATGTAACGTTATAGACGTATATAATATTCCCACCGAGAAATAGGGGCCGACGCGTCAGGAATGTTGCAAAATATTACACCCGAAATGTTAGGTCCCCTTAGGTTAGGATATCCAACGTTATAGACGTATAGAATGTTCCCACCGAGATGTATGGACCGACATGCCAGGAATGTTGTAAAATATTACACACGAGTTGTTAGGTTGCTTTAGGTTAGGATAAGTATCGTTATAGACTTATATAATATTCCTACCGAGACGTGGGGACCGACATGCCAGGAATGTTGTAAAATATTACATCCCAGAAGTTATGTTGCTTTGGGTTAGGATATACAACGTTATAGACGTATATAATGTCCCCATCAAGAAGAAGGCGACGACACGCCAGAATGTTGTAAAATATTACGTCCGAGATGTTAGGTTCCCTTAGGTTAGGATATACAAAGTTATAGACGTATCTAATGTCCCCATCGAGAAGCAGGCGACGACACGCCAGAATGTTGTAAAATATTACATTCGACATGTTAGGTTGCCTTAGGCTAGGATGTATAACGTTATAGACGTATATAATATTCCCACCGCGAAATAGGGGCCGACGCGTCAGGAATGTTGTAAAATATTACACCCGAAATGTTAGGTTCTCTTAGGTTAGGGTATACGACGTTATAGACGTATAGAATGTTCCCACCGAGATGTAGGGACCGACATGCCAGGAATGTTGTAAAATATGACATCCGAGATGTTAGGTTGCTTTAGGTTAGGATATATATCGTTATAGACTTATATAATGTTCTCACCGAGACGTGGGGACCGACATGCCAGGAATGTTGTAAAATATTACATCCCAGAAGTTAAGTTGCTTTGTGTTAGGATATACAACGATTTAGACGTATATAATGTCCCCATCGAGAAGCAGGCGACGACACGCCAGGAATGTTGTAAAATATTACTTTCGACATGTTAGGTTGCCTTAGGCTAGGATATGTAACGTTATAGACGTATATAATGTTCACACCGAGAAATAGGGGCCGACGCGTCAGGAATGTTGTAAAATATTACATCCCAGATGTTAGGTTGCGTTAGGTTAGGATATAGAACTTTATAGACGTATATAATGTCCCCTTCGAGAAGCAGGCGACGACACGCCAGAATGTTGTAAAATATTACATTCGACATGTTGGGTTGCCTTAGGCTAGGATATATAACGTTATAGACTTATATAATATTCCCACCGGGAAATAGGGGCCGACGCGTCAGGAATGTTGTAAAATATTACATCCGATATGTTAGGTTGCCTTAGGCTAGGATATATAACGTTATAGACGTATATAATATTCCCACCGAGAAATAGGGGCCGACGCGTCAGGAATGTTGCAAAATATTACACCCGAAATGTTAGGTTCCCTTAGGTTAGGATATACAACGCTATAGACGTATAGAATGTCCCCACCGAGATGTAGGGACCGACATGCCAGGAATGTTCTAAAATATTACCTCCGAGATGTTAGGTTGCTTTAGGTTAGGATATATAACGTTATAGACGTATATAATGTCCCCTTTGAGAAGCAGGCGACGACACGCCAGAATATTGTAAAATATTACATTCGACATGTTACGTTGCCTTAGGCTAGGATATGTAACGTTATAGACGTATATAATATTCCCACCGAGAAATAGGGGCCGACGCGTCAGGAATGTTGCAAAATATTACACCCGAAATGTTAGGTCCCCTTAGGTTAGGATATCCAACGTTATAGACGTATAAAATGTTCCCACCGAGATGTATGGACCGACATGCCAGGAATGTTGTAAAATATTACACACGAGTTGTTAGGTTGCTTTAGGTTAGGATAAGTATCGTTATAGACTTATATAATGTTCCTACCGAGACGTGGGGACCGACATGCCAGGAATGTTGTAAAATATTTCATCCCAGAAGTTAGGTTGCTTTGGGTTAGGATATATATCGTTATAGACTTATATAATGTTCCCACCGAGACGTGGGGACCGACATGCCAGGAATGTTGTAAAATATTACATCCCAGAAGTTATGTTGCTTTGGGTTAGGATATACAACGTTATAGACGTATATAATGTCCCCTTTGAGAAGCAGGCGACGACACGCCAGAATATTGTCAAATATTACATTCGACATGTTAGGTTGCCTTAGGCTAGGATATGTAACGTTATAGACGTATATAATATTCCCACCGAGAAATAGGGGCCGACGCGTCAGGAATGTTGCAAAATATTACACCCGAAATGTTAGGTTCCCTTAGGTTAGGATATACAACGTTATAGACGTATAGAATGTCCACACCGAGATGTAGGGACCGACATGCCAGGAATGTTCTAAAATATTACATCCGAGTTGTTGGGTTGCTTTAGGTTAGGATATATATCGTTATAGACTTATATAATGTTCCCACCGAGACGTGGGGACCGACATGCCAGGAATGTTGTAAAATATTACATCCCAGAAGTTAGGTTGCTTTGGGTTAGGATATACAACGTTATAGACGTATATAATGTCCCCATCGAGAAGCAGGCGACGACACGCCAGGAATGTTATAAAATATTACACACGAGTTGTTAGTTTGCTTTGGGTTAGGATATATATCGTTATAGACTTATATAATGTTCCCACCGAGACGTGGGGACCGACGTGCCAGGAATGTTGTAAAATATTACATCCCAGATGTTAGGTTGCGGTAGGTTAGGATATACAACGTTATAGACGTATATAATGTCCCCTTCGAGTAGCAGGCGACGACACGCCATAATGTTGTAAAATATTACATTCGACATGTTAGGTTCCCATAGGTTAGCATATACAACGTTATAGACGTATATAATGTTCCCACCGAGAAGTAGGGACCGACATGCCAGGAATGTTGTAAAATATTACATCCGAGATGTTAGCTTGCTTTAGGTTAGGATATATATCGTTATAGACTTATATAATGTTCCCACCGAGACGTGGGGACCGACATGCCAGGAATGTTGTAAAATATTACATCCCAGAAGTTAGGTTGCTTTGGGTTAGGATATACAACGTTATAGACGTATATAATGTCCCCATCGAGAAGCAGGCGACGACACGCCAGGAATGTTATAAAATATTACACACGAGTTGTTAGTTTGCTTTAGGTTAGGATATATATCGTTATAGACTTATATAATGTTCCCACCGAGACGTGGGGACCGACGTGCCAGGAATGTTGTAAAATATTACATCCCAGATGTTAGGTTGCGGTAGGTTAGGATATACAACGTTATAGACGTATATAATGTCCCCTTCGAGTAGCAGGCGACGACACGCCAGAATGTTCTAAAATATTACACCCGAGATGTTAGGTTCCCATAGGTTAGCATATACAACGTTATAGACGTATATAATGTTCCCACCGAGAAGTAGGGACCGACATGCCAGGAATGTTGTAAAATATTACATCCGAGATGTTATCTTGCCTTACGTTAGGATATATAACGTTATAGACGTATATAATATTCCCAGCGAGAAATAGGGGCCGACGCGTCAGGAATGTTGTAAAATATCACACCCGAAATGTTAGGTTCCCTTAGGTTAGGATATACAACGTTATAGACGTATAGAATGTCCCCACCGAGATGTAGGGACCGACATGCCAGGAATGTTGTAAAATATTACATCCGAGATGTTAGCTTGCTTTGGGTTAGGATATATATCGTTATAGACTTATATAATGTTCCCACCGAGACGTGGGGACCGACATGCCAGGAATGTTGCAAAATATTACATCCCAGAAGTTAGGTTGCTTTGGGTTAGGATATACAACGTTATAGACGTATATAATGTCCCCATCGAGAAGCAGGCGACGACGCGCCAGAATGTTGTAAAATATTACATTCGACATGTTAAGTTGCCTTAGGCTAGGATGTATAACGTTATAGACGTATATAATATTCCCACTGAGAAATAGGGGCCGATGCGTCACGCATGTTGTAAAATATTACATCCGTGATGTTATGTTGCCTTACGTTAGGATATATATCGTTATAGACGCATATAATGTCCAGATCGAAACGTGGGGACCGACACGCCAGAATGTTGTAAAATATTACACCCGAAATGTTAGGTTCCCTTAGGTTAGGATATACGACGTTATAGACGTATAGAATGTTTCCACCGAGATGTAGGGACCGACATGCCAGGAATGTTGTAAAATATGACATCCGAGATGTTAGGTTGCTTTAGGTTAGGATATATATCGTTATAGACTTATATAATGTTCCCACCGAGACGTGGGGACCGACATGCCAGGAATGTTGCAAAATATTACATCCCAGAAGTTAAGTTGCTTTGGGTTAGGATATACAACGATATAGACGTATACAATGTCCCCATCGAGAAGCAGGCGACGACACGCCAGGAATGTTGTAAAATATTACATCCGAGATGTTAGGTTGCCTTAGGCTAGGATATATAACGTTATGGACGTATATAATATTCCCACCGAGAAATAAGGGCGGACGCGTCAGGAATGTTGTAAAATATTACATCCGATATGTTAGGTTGCCTTAGGTTAGGATATACAACGTTATAGACGTATATAATGTCCCCTTTGAGAAGCAGGCGACGACACTCCAGAATGTTGTAAAATATTACATTCGACATGTTAGGTTGCCTTAGGCTAGGATATATAACGTTGTAGACGTATATAATATTCCCACCGAGAAATAGGGGCCGACGCGTCAGGACTGTTGTAAAATATTACACCCGAGATGTTAGGTTGCTTTAGGTTAGGATATATATCGTTATAGACGTATATAATGTCCAGATAGAGACGTGGGGACCGACACGCCAGAATGTTGTAAAATATTACATCCGAGATGTTAGGTTGCCTTAGGCTAGTATATATATCGTTATAGACGTATACAATTTTGCCACCGCGAAGTAGGGACCGACATGCCAGGAATGTTGTTAAATATTACATCCGAAATGTTAGGTTGCCTTAGGTTAGGATGTACAACGTTATAGATGTATATAATGTCCCCATCCAGAAGTAGGTGACGACACGCCAGGAATGTTGTACAATATTACATGCGACATTATAGGTTGCCTTAGGCTAGGATATCTATCCTTATAGACGTATATAATGTTATCACCGAGAACTACGGGTCGACACGTCAGGAATGATGTAAAATATTATATTCGACATGTTAGGTCGCCTTAGGCTAGGATATATAACGTTATAGACGTATATAATGTTCCCACAGAGAAATAGGGGCCGACGCGTCAGGAATGTTGTAAAATATTACAGCCGAGATGTTAGGTTCCCTTAGGTTAGGATATACAACGTTATAGACGTATAGAATGTTCCCACCGAGAAGTAGGGACCGACATGCCAGGAATGTTGTAAAATATTACACCCGAGATGTTAGGTTGCCTTAGGTTAGGATATACAACGTTATAGATGTATATAATGTCCCCATCGCGAAGTAGGCGACGACACGCCAGGCATGTTGTAAAATATTACTTTCGACATGTTAGGTTGCCTTAGGCTAGGATATGTAACGTTATAGACGTATATAATGTTCACACCGAGAAATAGGGGCCGACGCGTCAGGAATGTTGTAAAATATTACATCCCAGATGTTAGGTTCCCTTAGGTTAGCATATACAACGATATAGACGTATATAATGTCCCCATCGAGAAGCAGGCGACGACACGCCAGGAATGTTGTAAAATATTACATCCGAGATGTTATGTTGCCTTACGTTAGGATATATAACGTTATAGACGTATATAATATTCCCACCGAGAAATAGGGGCCGACGCGTCAGGAATGTTGTAAAATATTACACCCGAAATGTTAGGTTCCCTTAGGTTAGGATATACGACGTTATAGACGTATAGAATGTTCCCACCGAGACGTGGGGACCGACATGCCAGGAATGTTGTAAAATATTACATCCCAGATGTTAGGTTGCGGTAGGTTAGGATATACAACGTTATAGACGTATATAATGTCCCCTTCGAGTAGCAGGCGACGACACGCCAGAATGTTGTAAAATATTACATTCGACATGTTAGGTTGCCTTAGGCTAGGATATATAACGTTATAGACGTTTATAATATTCCCACCAAGACATAGGGGCCGACGCGTCAGGAATGTTGTAAGATATTACACCCGAGATGTTAGGTTCCCATAGGTTAGCATATACAACGTTATAGACGTATATAATGTTCCCACCGAGAAGTAGGGACCGACATGCCAGGAATGTTGTAAAATATTACATCCGAGATGTTAGCTTGCTTTAGGTTAGGATATATATCGTTATAGACTTATATAATGTTCCCACCGAGACGTGGGGACCGACATGCCAGGAATGTTGCAAAATATTACATCCCAGAAGTTAGGTTGCTTTGGGTTAGGATATACAACGTTATAGACGTATATAATGTCCCCATCGAGAAGCAGGCGACGACACGCCAGAATGTTGTAAAATATTACATTCGACATGTTAAGTTGCCTTAGGCTAGGATGTATAACGTTATAGACGTATATAATATTCCCACTGAGAAATAGGGGCCGATGCGTCACGAATGTTGTAAAATATTACATCCGTGATGTTATGTTGCCTTACGTTAGGATATATATCGTTATAGACGCATATAATGTCCAGATCGAGACGTGGGGACCGACACGCCAGAATGTTGTAAAATATTACACCCGAAATGTTAGGTTCCCTTAGGTTAGGATATACGACTTTATAGACGTATAGAATGTTCCCACCGAGATGTAGGGACCGACATGCCAGGAATGTTGTAAAATATGACATCCGAGATGTTAGGTTGCTTTAGGTTAGGATATATATCGTTATAGACTTATATAATGTTCCCACCGAGACGTGGGGACCGACATGCCAGGAATGTTGCAAAATATTACATCCCAGAAGTTAAGTTGCTTTGGGTTAGGATATACAACGATATAGACGTATACAATGTCCCCATCGAGAAGCAGGCGACGACACGCCAGGAATGTTGTAAAATATTACATCCGAGATGTTAGGTTGCCTTAGGCTAGGATATATAACGTTATGGACGTATATAATATTCCCACCGAGAAATAAGGGCGGACGCGTCAGGAATGTTGTAAAATATTACATCCGATATGTTAGGTTGCCTTAGGTTAGGATATACAACGTTATAGACGTATATAATGTCCCCTTTGAGAAGCAGGCGACGACACTCCAGAATGTTGTAAAATATTACATCCGAGATGTTAGGTTGCCTTAGGCTAGTATATATATCGTTATAGACGTATACAATTTTGCCACCGCGAAGTAGGGACCGACATGCCAGGAATGTTGTTAAATATTACATCCGAAATGTTAGGTTGCCTTAGGTTAGGATGTACAACGTTATAGATGTATATAATGTCCCCATCCAGAAGTAGGTGACGACACGCCAGGAATGTTGTACAATATTACATGCGACATTATAGGTTGCCTTAGGCTAGGATATCTCTCCTTATAGACGTATATAATGTTATCACCGAGAACTACGGGTCGACACGTCAGGAATGATGTAAAATATTATATTCGACATGTTAGGTCGCCTTAGGCTAGGATATATAACGTTATAGACGTATATAATGTTCCCACAGAGAAATAGGGGCCGACGCGTCAGGAATGTTGTAAAATATTACACCCGAGATGTTAGGTTCCCTTAGGTTAGGATATACAACGTTATAGACGTATAGAATGTTCCCACCGAGAAGTAGGGACCGACATGCCAGGAATGTTGTAAAATATTACATCCGAGATGTTAGGTTGCCTTAGGTTAGGATATACAACGTTATAGATGTATATAATGTCCCCATCGCGAAGTAGGCGACGACACGCCAGGAATGTTGTAAAATATTACTTTCGACATGTTAGGTTGCCTTAGGCTAGGATATGTAACGTTATAGACGTATATAATGTTCACACCGAGAAATAGGGGCCGACGCGTCAGGAATGTTGTAAAATATTACATCCCAGATATTAGGTTGCGTTAGGTTAGGATATACAACGTTATAGACGTATATAATGTCCCCTTTGAGAAGCAGGCGACGACACTCCAGAATGTTGTAAAATATTACATTCGACATGTTAGGTTGCCTTAGGCTAGGATATATAACGTTATAGACGTGTATAATATTCCCACCGAGAAATAGGGGCCGACGCGTTAGGACTGTTGTAAAATATTACACCCGAGATGTTAGGTTGCTTTAGGTTAGGATATATATCGTTATAGACGTATATAATGTCCAGATCGAGACGTGGGGACCGACACGCCAGAATGTTGTAAAATATTACATCCGAGATGTTAGGTTGCCTTAGGCTAGTATATATATCGTTATAGACGTATATAATGTTATCACCGAGAACTACGGGCCGACACGTCAGGAATGATGTAAAACATTACATTCGACACGTTAGGTCGCCTTAGGCTAGGATATATAACGTTATAGACGTTTATAATATTCCCACCAAGAAATAGGGGCCGACGCGTCAGGAATGTTGTAAGATATTACACCCGAGATGTTAGGTTCCCATAGGTTAGCATATACAACGTTATAGACGTATATAATGTCCCCACCGAGAAGTAGGGACCGACATGCCAGGAATGTTGTAAAATATTACATCCGAGATGTTATCTTGCCTTACGTTAGGATATATAACGTTATAGACGTATATAATATTCCCAGCGAGAAATAGGGGCCGACGCGTCAGGAATGTTGTAAAATATCACACCCGAAATGTTAGGTTCCCTTAGGTTAGGATATACAACGTTATAGACGTATAGAATGTCCCCACCGAGATGTAGGGACCGACATGCCAGGAATGTTGTAAAATATTACATCCGAGATGTTAGCTTGCTTTAGGTTAGGATATATATCGTTATAGACTTATATAATGTTCCCACCGAGACGTGGGGACCGACATGCCAGGAATGTTGCAAAATATTACATCCCAGAAGTTAGGTTGCTTTGGGTTAGGATATACAACGTTATAGACGTATATAATGTCCTCATCGAGAAGCAGGCGACGACGCGCCAGAATGTTGTAAAATATTACATTCGACATGTTAAGTTGCCTTAGGCTAGGATGTATAACGTTATAGACGTATATAATATTCCCACTGAGAAATAGGGGCCGATGCGTCACGAATGTTGTAAAATATTACATCCGTGATGTTATGTTGCCTTACGTTAGGATATATATCGTTATAGACGCATATAATGTCCAGATCGAGACGTGGGGACCGACACGCCAGAATGTTGTAAAATATTACACCCGAAATGTTAGGTTCCCTTAGGTTAGGATATACGACGTTATAGACGTATAGAATGTTTCCACCGAGATGTAGGGACCGACATGCCAGGAATGTTGTAAAATATGACATCCGAGATGTTAGGTTGCTTTAGGTTAGGATATATATCGTTATAGACTTATATAATGTTCCCACCGAGACGTGGGGACCGACATGCCAGGAATGTTGCAAAATATTACATCCCAGAAGTTAAGTTGCTTTGGGTTAGGATATACAACGATATAGACGTATACAATGTCCCCATCGAGAAGCAGGCGACGACACGCCAGGAATGTTGTAAAATATTACTTTCGACATGTTAGGTTGCCTTAGGCTAGGATATATAACGTTATAGACGTATATAATATTCCCAGCGAGAAATAGGGGCCGACGCGTCAGGAATGTTGTAAAATATCACACCCGAAATGTTAGGTTCCCTTAGGTTAGGATATACAACGTTATAGACGTATAGAATGTCCCCACCGAGATGTAGGGACCGACAAGCTAGGAATGTTCTAAAATATTACCTCCGAGTTGTTAGGTTGCTTTAGGTTGGGATATATATCGTTATAGACTTATATAATGTTCCCACCAAGACGTGGGGGCCGACGCGTCAGGAATGTTGTAAAATATTACATCCCAGAAGTTAGGTTGCTTTGGGTTAGGATATACAACGTTATAGACGTATATAATGTCCCCATCGAGAAGCAGGCGACGACACGCCAGGAATGTTGTAAAATATTACATCCGAGATGTTAGGTTGCCTTAGGCTAGGATATATAACGTTATGGACGTATATAATATTCCCACCGAGAAATAAGGGCGGACGCGTCAGGAATGTTGTAAAATATTACATCCGATATGTTAGGTTGCCTTAGGTTAGGATATACAACGTTATAGACGTATATAATGTCCCCTTTGAGAAGCAGGCGACGACACTCCAGAATGTTGTAAAATATTACATTCGACATGTTAGGTTGCCTTAGGCTAGGATATATAACGTTGTAGACGTATATAATATTCCCACCGAGAAATAGGGGCCGACGCGTCAGGACTGTTGTAAAATATTACACCCGAGATGTTAGGTTGCTTTAGGTTAGGATATATATCGTTATAGACGTATATAATGTCCAGATAGAGACGTGGGGACAGACACGCCAGAATGTTGTAAAATATTACATCCGAGATGTTAGGTTGCCTTAGGCTAGTATATATATCGTTATAGACGTATACAATTTTGCCACCGAGAAGTAGGGACCGACATGCCAGGAATGTTGTTAAATATTACATCCGAAATGTTAGGTTGCCTTAGGTTAGGATGTACAACGTTATAGGTGTATATAATGTCCCCATCCAGATGTAGGTGACGACACGCCAGGAATGTTGTACAATATTACATGCGACATTATAGGTTGCCTTAGGCTAGGACATCTATCCTTATAGACGTATATAATGTTATCACCGAGAACTACGGGCCGACACGTCAGGAATGATGTAAAATATTACATTCGACATGTTAGGTCGCCTTAGGCTAGGATATATAACGTTATAGACGTATATAATGTTCCCACAGAGAAATAGGGGCCGACGCGTCAGGAATGTTGTAAAATATTACACCCGAGATGTTAGGTTCCCTTAGGTTAGGATATACAACGTTATAGACGTATATAATATTCCCACCGAGAAATAGGGGCCGTCGCGTCAGGAATGTTGTAAAATATTACATCCCAGATGTTAGGTTGCGTTAGGTTAGGATATACAACGTTATAGACGAATATAATGTCCCCTTTGAGAAGCAGGCGACGACACTCCAGAATGTTGTAAAATATTACATTCGACATGTTAGGTTGCCTTAGACTAGGATATATAACGTTATAGACGTATATAATATTCCCACCGAGAAATAGGGGCCGACGCGTCAGGACTGTTGTAAAATATTACACCCGAGATGTTAGGTTGCTTTAGGTTAGGATATATATCGTTGTAGACGTATATAATGTCCAGATCGAGACGTGGGGACAAACACGCCAGAATGTTGTAAAATATTACATCCGAGATGTTAGGTTGCCTTAGGCTAGTATATATATCGTTATAGACGTACACAATCTTGCCACCGAGAAGTAGGGACCGACATGCCAGGAATGTTGTTAAATATTACATCCGAAATGTTAGGTTGCCTTAGGTTAGGATGTACAACGTTATAGATGTATATAATGTCCCCATCCAGAAGTAGGTGACGACACGCCAGGAATGTTGTACAATATTACATGCGACATTATAGGTTGCCTTAGGCTAGGATATCTATCCTTATAGACGTATATAATGTTATCACCGAGAACTACGGGCCGACACGTCAGGAATGATGTAAAATATTACATTCGACATGTTAGGTCACCTTAGGCTAGGATATATAACTTTATAGACGTATATAATGTTCCCACAGAGAAATAGGGGCCGACGCGTGAGGAATGTTGTAAAATATTACATTCGACATGTTGGGTTGCCTTACGTTAGGATATATAACGTTATAGACGTATATAATATTCCCACCGAGAAATAGGGGCCGACGCGTCAGGAATGTTGTAAAATATTACATCCCAGATGTTAGGTTGCGTTAGGTAAGGATATACAACGTTATAGACGTATATAATGTCCCCATCGAGAAGCAGGCGACGACACGCCAGGAATGTTGTAAAATATTACATCCGAGATGTTATGTTGCCTTAGGCTAGGATATATAACGTTATAGACGTATATAATATTCCCACCGAGAAATAGGGGCCGACGCGTCAGGAATGTTGTAAAATATTACATCCCAGATGTTAGGTTGCGTTAGGTAAGGATATACAACGTTATAGACGTATATAATGTCCCCATCGAGAAGCAGGCGACGACACGCCAGGAATGTTGTAAAATATTACATCCGAGATGTTATGTTGCCTTACGTTAGGATATATAACGTTATAGACGTATATAATATTCCCAGCGAGAAATAGGGGCCGACGCGTCAGGAATGTTGTAAAATATCACACCCGAAATGTTAGGTTCCCGTAGGTTAGGATATACAACGTTATAGACGTATAGAATGTCCCCACCGAGATGTAGGGACCGACAAGCCAGGAATGTTCTAAAATATTACCTCCGAGTTGTTAGGTTGCTTTAGGTTGGGATATATATCGTTATAGACTTATATAATGTTCCCACCAAGACGTGGGGGCCGACGCGTCAGGAATGTTGTAAAATATTACATCCCAGAAGTTAGGTTGCTTTGGGTTAGGATATACAACGTTATAGACGTATAGAATGTTCCCACCGAGAAGTAGGGACCGACATGCCAGGAATGTTGTAAAATATTACACCCGAAATGTTAGGTTGCCGTAGGTTAGGATATACAACGTTATAGATGTATATAATGTCCCCATCGCGAAGTAGGCGACGACACGCCAGGAATGTTGTAAAATATTACATTGACATGTTGGGTTGCCTTAGGCTAGGATATATAACGTTATAGACATATATAATATTCCCACCGAGAAATAGGGGCCGACGCGTCAGGAATGTTGTAAAATATTACATCCCAGATGTTAGGTTGCGTTAGGTTAGGATATACAACGTTATAGACGTATATAATGTCCCCTTTGAGAAGCAGGCGACGACAATCCAGAATGTTGTAAAATATTACATTCGACATGTTAGGTTGCCTTAGGCTAGGATATATAACGTTATAGACGTATATAATATTCCCACCGAGAAATAGGGGCCGACGCGTCAGGACTGTTGTAAAATATTACACCCGAGATGTTAGGTTGCTTTAGGTTAGGATATATATCGTTATAGACGTATATAATGTCCAGATCGAGACGTGGGGACCGACACGCCAGAATGTTGTAAAATATTACATCCGAGATGTTAGGTTGCCTTAGGCTAGTATATATATCGTTATAGACGTATACAATTTTGCCACCGAGAAGTAGGGACCGACATGCCAGGAATGTTGTTAAATATTACATGCGACATTATAGGTTGCCTTAGGCTAGGATATCTATCCTTATAGACGTATATAATGTTATCACCGAGAACTACGGGCCGACACGTCAGGAATGATGTAAAATATTACATTCGACATGTTAGGTCACCTTAGGCTAGGATATATAACTTTATAGACGTATATAATGTTCCCACAGAGAAATAGGGGCCGACGCGTCAGGAATGTTGTAAAATATTACATTCGACATGTTGGGTTGCCTTACGTTAGGATATATAACGTTATAGACGTATATAATATTCCCACCGAGAAATAGGGGCCGACGCGTCAGGAAAGTTGTAAAATATTACATCCCAGATGTTAGGTTGCGTTAGGTTAGGATATACAACGTTATAGACGTATATAATGTCCCCTTCGAGAAGCAGGCGACGACACGCCAGAATGTTGTAAAATATTACATTCGACATGTTGGGTTGCCTTAGGCTAGGATATATAACGTTATAGACGTATATAATATTCCCACCGAGAAATAGGGGCCGACGCGTCAGGAATGTTGTAAAATATTACATCCCAGATGTTAGGTTGCGTTAGGTAAGGATATACAACGTTATAGACGTATATAATGTCCCCATCGAGAAGCAGGCGACGACACGCCAGGAATGTTGTAAAATATTACATCCGAGATGTTATGTTGCCTTAGGCTAGGATATATAACGTTATAGACGTATATAATATTCCCACCGAGAAATAGGGGCCGACGCGTCAGGAATGTTGTAAAATATTACATCCCAGATGTTAGGTTGCGTTAGGTAAGGATATACAACGTTATAGACGTATATAATGTCCCCATCGAGATGTAGGGACCGACAAGCCAGGAATGTTCTAAAATATTACCTCCGAGTTGTTAGGTTGCTTTAGGTTGGGATATATATCGTTATAGACTTATATAATGTTCCCACCAAGACGTGGGGGCCGACGCGTCAGGAATGTTGTAAAATATTACATCCCAGAAGTTAGGTTGCTTTGGGTTAGGATATACAACGTTATAGACGTATAGAATGTTCCCACCGAGAAGTAGGGACCGACATGCCAGGAATGTTGTAAAATATTACACCCGAAATGTTAGGTTGCCGTAGGTTAGGATATACAACGTTATAGATGTATATAATGTCCCCATCGCGAAGTAGGCGACGACACGCCAGGAATGTTGTAAAATATTACATTGACATGTTGGGTTGCCTTAGGCTAGGATATATAACGTTATAGACGTATATAATATTCCCACCGAGAAATAGGGGCCGACGCGTCAGGAATGTTGTAAAATATTACATCCCAGATGTTAGGTTGCGTTAGGTAAGGATATACAACGTTATAGACGTATATAATGTCCCCATCGAGAAGCAGGCGACGACACGCCAGGAATGTTGTAAAATATTACATCCGAGATGTTATGTTGCCTTAGGCTAGGATATATAACGTTATAGACGTATATAATATTCCCACCGAGAAATAGGGGCCGACGCGTCAGGAATGTTGTAAAATATTACATCCCAGATGTTAGGTTGCGTTAGGTAAGGATATACAACGTTATAGACGTATATAATGTCCCCATCGAGAAGCAGGCGACGACACGCCAGGAATGTTGTAAAATATTACATCCGAGATGTTATGTTGCCTTACGTTAGGATATATAACGTTATAGACGTATATAATATTCCCAGCGAGAAATAGGGGCCGACGCGTCAGGAATGTTGTAAAATATCACACCCGAAATGTTAGGTTCCCTTAGGTTAGGATATACAACGTTATAGACGTATAGAATGTCCCCACCGAGGTGTAGGGACCGACAAGCCAGGAATGTTCTAAAATATTACCTCCGAGTTGTTAGGTTGCTTTAGGTTGGGATATATATCGTTATAGACTTATATAATGTTCCCACCAAGACGTGGGGGCCGACGCGTCAGGAATGTTGTAAAATATTACATCCCAGAAGTTAGGTTGCTTTGGGTTAGGATATACAACGTTATAGACGTTTATAATATTCCCACCAAGAAATAGGGGCCGACGCGTCAGGAATGTTGTAAGATATTACACCCGAGATGTTAGGTTCCCATAGGTTAGCATATACAACGTTATAGACGTATATAATGTTCCCACCGAGAAGTAGGGACCGACATGCCAGGAATGTTGTAAAATATTACATCCGAGATGTTATCTTGCCTTACGTTAGGATATATAACGTTATAGACGTATATAATATTCCCAGCGAGAAGCAGGCGACGACACGCCAGGAATGTTGTAAAATATTACATCCGAGATGTTATGTTGCCTTAGGCTAGGATATATAACGTTATAGACGTATATAATATTCCCACCGAGAAATAGGGGCCGACGCGTCAGGAATGTTGTAAAATATTACATCCCAGATGTTAGGTTGCGTTAGGTAAGGATATACAACGTTATAGACGTATATAATGTCCCCATCGAGAAGCAGGCGACGACACGCCAGGAATGTTGTAAAATATTACATCCGAGATGTTATGTTGCCTTACGTTAGGATATATAACGTTATAGACGTATATAATATTCCCAGCGAGAAATAGGGGCCGACGCGTCAGGAATGTTGTAAAATATCACACCCGAAATGTTAGGTTCCCTTAGGTTAGGATATACAACGTTATAGACGTATAGAATGTCCCCACCGAGATGTAGGGACCGACAAGCCAGGAATGTTCTAAAATATTACCTCCGAGTTGTTAGGTTGCTTTAGGTTGGGATATATATCGTTATAGACTTATATAATGTTCCCACCAAGACGTGGGGGCCGACGCGTCAGGACTGTTGTAAAATATTACACCCGAGATGTTAGGTTGCTTTAGGTTAGGATATATATCGTTATAGACGTATATAATGTCCAGATCGAGTCGTGGGGACCGACACGCCAGAATGTTGTAAAATATTACATCCGAGATGTTAGGTTGCCTTAGGCTAGTATATATATCGTTATAGACGTATACAATTTTGCCACCGAGAAGTAGGGACCGACATGCCAGGAATGTTGTTAAATATTACATGCGACATTATAGGTTGCCTTAGGCTAGGATATCTATCCTTATAGACGTATATAATGTTATCACCGAGAACTACGGGCCGACACGTCAGGAATGATGTAAAATATTACATTCGACATGTTAGGTCACCTTAGGCTAGGATATATAACTTTATAGACGTATATAATGTTCCCACAGAGAAATAGGGGCCGACGCGTCAGGAATGTTGTAAAATATTACATTCGACATGTTGGGTTGCCTTACGTTAGGATATATAACGTTATAGACGTATATAATATTCCCACCGAGAAATAGGGGCCGACGCGTCAGGAAAGTTGTAAAATATTACATCCCAGATGTTAGGTTGCGTTAGGTTAGGATATACAACGTTATAGACGTATATAATGTCCCCTTCGAGAAGCAGGCGACGACACGCCAGAATGTTGTAAAATATTACATTCGACATGTTGGGTTGCCTTAGGCTAGGATATATAACGTTATAGACGTATATAATATTCCCACCGAGAAATAGGGGCCGACGCGTCAGGAATGTTGTAAAATATTACATCCCAGATGTTAGGTTGCGTTAGGTAAGGATATACAACGTTATAGACGTATATAATGTCCCCATCGAGAAGCAGGCGACGACACGCCAGGAATGTTGTAAAATATTACATCCGAGATGTTATGTTGCCTTAGGCTAGGATATATAACGTTATAGACGTATATAATATTCCCACCGAGAAATAGGGGCCGACGCGTCAGGAATGTTGTAAAATATTACATCCCAGATGTTAGGTTGCGTTAGGTAAGGATATACAACGTTATAGACGTATATAATGTCCCCATCGAGAAGCAGGCGACGACACGCCAGGAATGTTGTAAAATATTACATCCGAGATGTTATGTTGCCTTACGTTAGGATATATAACGTTATAGACGTATATAATATTCCCAGCGAGAAATAGGGGCCGACGCGTCAGGAATGTTGTAAAATATCACACCCGAAATGTTAGGTTCCCTTAGGTTAGGATATACAACGTTATAGACGTATAGAATGTCCCCACCGAGATGTAGGGACCGACAAGCCAGGAATGTTCTAAAATATTACCTCCGAGTTGTTAGGTTGCTTTAGGTTGGGATATATATCGTTATAGACTTATATAATGTTCCCACCAAGACGTGGGGGCCGACGCGTCAGGAATGTTGTAAAATATTACATCCCAGAAGTTAGGTTGCTTTGGGTTAGGATATACAACGTTATAGACGTATAGAATGTTCCCACCGAGAAGTAGGGACCGACATGCCAGGAATGTTGTAAAATATTACACCCGAAATGTTAGGTTGCCGTAGGTTAGGATATACAACGTTATAGATGTATATAATGTCCCCATCGCGAAGTAGGCGACGACACGCCAGGAATGTTGTAAAATATTACATTGACATGTTGGGTTGCCTTAGGCTAGGATATATAACGTTATAGACGTATATAATATTCCCACCGAGAAATAGGGGCCGACGCGTCAGGAATGTTGTAAAATATTACATCCCAGATGTTAGGTTGCGTTAGGTAAGGATATACAACGTTATAGACGTATATAATGTCCCCATCGAGAAGCAGGCGACGACACGCCAGGAATGTTGTAAAATATTACATCCGAGATGTTATGTTGCCTTAGGCTAGGATATATAACGTTATAGACGTATATAATATTCCCACCGAGAAATAGGGGCCGACGCGTCAGGAATGTTGTAAAATATTACATCCCAGATGTTAGGTTGCGTTAGGTAAGGATATACAACGTTATAGACGTATATAATGTCCCCATCGAGAAGCAGGCGACGACACGCCAGGAATGTTGTAAAATATTACATCCGAGATGTTATGTTGCCTTACGTTAGGATATATAACGTTATAGACGTATATAATATTCCCAGCGAGAAATAGGGGCCGACGCGTCAGGAATGTTGTAAAATATCACACCCGAAATGTTAGGTTCCCTTAGGTTAGGATATACAACGTTATAGACGTATAGAATGTCCCCACCGAGGTGTAGGGACCGACAAGCCAGGAATGTTCTAAAATATTACCTCCGAGTTGTTAGGTTGCTTTAGGTTGGGATATATATCGTTATAGACTTATATAATGTTCCCACCAAGACGTGGGGGCCGACGCGTCAGGAATGTTGTAAAATATTACATCCCAGAAGTTAGGTTGCTTTGGGTTAGGATATACAACGTTATAGACGTTTATAATATTCCCACCAAGAAATAGGGGCCGACGCGTCAGGAATGTTGTAAGATATTACACCCGAGATGTTAGGTTCCCATAGGTTAGCATATACAACGTTATAGACGTATATAATGTTCCCACCGAGAAGTAGGGACCGACATGCCAGGAATGTTGTAAAATATTACATCCGAGATGTTATCTTGCCTTACGTTAGGATATATAACGTTATAGACGTATATAATATTCCCAGCGAGAAGCAGGCGACGACACGCCAGGAATGTTGTAAAATATTACATCCGAGATGTTATGTTGCCTTAGGCTAGGATATATAACGTTATAGACGTATATAATATTCCCACCGAGAAATAGGGGCCGACGCGTCAGGAATGTTGTAAAATATTACATCCCATATGTTAGGTTGCGTTAGGTAAGGATATACAACGTTATAGACGTATATAATGTCCCCATCGAGAAGCAGGCGACGACACGCCAGGAATGTTGTAAAATATTACATCCGAGATGTTATGTTGCCTTACGTTAGGATATATAACGTTATAGACGTATATAATATTCCCAGCGAGAAATAGGGGCCGACGCGTCAGGAATGTTGTAAAATATCACACCCGAAATGTTAGGTTCCCTTAGGTTAGGATATACAACGTTATAGACGTATAGAATGTCCCCACCGAGATGTAGGGACCGACAAGCCAGGAATGTTCTAAAATATTACCTCCGAGTTGTTAGGTTGCTTTAGGTTGGGATATATATCGTTATAGACTTATATAATGTTCCCACCAAGACGTGGGGGCCGACGCGTCAGGACTGTTGTAAAATATTACACCCGAGATGTTAGGTTGCTTTAGGTTAGGATATATATCGTTATAGACGTATATAATGTCCAGATCGAGACGTGGGGACCGACACGCCAGAATGTTGTAAAATATTACATCCGAGATGTTAGGTTGCCTTAGGCTAGTATATATATCGTTATAGACGTATACAATTTTGCCACCGAGAAGTAGGGACCGACATGCCAGGAATGTTGTTAAATATTACATGCGACATTATAGGTTGCCTTAGGCTAGGATATCTATCCTTATAGACGTATATAATGTTATCACCGACAACTACGGGCCGACACGTCAGGAATGATGTAAAATATTACATTCGACATGTTAGGTCACCTTAGGCTAGGATATATAACTTTATAGACGTATATAATGTTCCCACAGAGAAATAGGGGCCGACGCGTCAGGAATGTTGTAAAATATTACATTCGACATGTTGGGTTGCCTTACGTTAGGATATATAACGTTATAGACGTATATAATATTCCCACCGAGAAATAGGGGCCGACGCGTCAGGAAAGTTGTAAAATATTACATCCCAGATGTTAGGTTGCGTTAGGTTAGGATATACAACGTTATAGACGTATATAATGTCCCCTTCGAGAAGCAGGCGACGACACGCCAGAATGTTGTAAAATATTACATTCGACATGTTGGGTTGCCTTAGGCTAGGATATATAACGTTATAGACGTATATAATATTCCCACCGAGAAATAGGGGCCGACGCGTCAGGAATGTTGTAAAATATTACATCCCAGGTGTTAGGTTGCGTTAGGTAAGGATATACAACGTTATAGACGTATATAATGTCCCCATCGAGAAGCAGGCGACGACACGCCAGGAATGTTGTAAAATATTACATCCGAGATGTTATGTTGCCTTAGGCTAGGATATATAACGTTATAGACGTATATAATATTCCCACCGAGAAATAGGGGCCGACGCGTCAGGAATGTTGTAAAATATTACATCCCAGATGTTAGGTTGCGTTAGGTAAGGATATACAACGTTATAGACGTATATAATGTCCCCATCGAGAAGCAGGCGACGACACGCCAGGAATGTTGTAAAATATTACATCCGAGATGTTATGTTGCCTTACGTTAGGATATATAACGTTATAGACGTATATAATATTCCCAGCGAGAAATAGGGGCCGACGCGTCAGGAATGTTGTAAAATATCACACCCGAAATGTTAGGTTCCCTTAGGTTAGGATATACAACGTTATAGACGTATAGAATGTCCCCACCGAGATGTAGGGACCGACAAGCCAGGAATGTTCTAAAATATTACCTCCGAGTTGTTAGGTTGCTTTAGGTTGGGATATATATCGTTATAGACTTATATAATGTTCCCACCAAGACGTGGGGGCCGACGCGTCAGGAATGTTGTAAAATATTACATCCCAGAAGTTAGGTTGCTTTGGGTTAGGATATACAACGTTATAGACGTATAGAATGTTCCCACCGAGAAGTAGGGACCGACATGCCAGGAATGTTGTAAAATATTACACCCGAAATGTTAGGTTGCCGTAGGTTAGGATATACAACGTTATAGATGTATATAATGTCCCCATCGCGAAGTAGGCGACGACACGCCAGGAATGTTGTAAAATATTACATTGACATGTTGGGTTGCCTTAGGCTAGGATATATAATGTTATAGACATATATAATATTCCCACCGAGAAATAGGGGCCGACGCGTCAGGAATGTTGTAAAATATTACATCCCAGATGTTAGGTTGCGTTAGGTTAGGATATACAACGTTATAGACGTATATAATGTCCCCTTTGAGAAGCAGGCGACGACAATCCAGAATGTTGTAAAATATTACATTCGACATGTTAGGTTGCCTTAGGCTAGGATATATAACGTTATAGACGTATATAATATTCCCACCGAGAAATAGGGGCCGACGCGTCAGGACTGTTGTAAAATATTACACCCGAGATGTTAGGTTGCTTTAGGTTAGGATATATATCGTTATAGACGTATATAATGTCCAGATCGAGACGTGGGGACCGACACGCCAGAATGTTGTAAAATATTACATCCGAGATGTTAGGTTGCCTTAGGCTAGTATATATATCGTTATAGACGTATACAATTTTGCCACCGAGAAGTAGGGACCGACATGCCAGGAATGTTGTTAAATATTACATGCGACATTATAGGTTGCCTTAGGCTAGGATATCTATCCTTATAGACGTATATAATGTTATCACCGAGAACTACGGGCCGACACGTCAGGAATGATGTAAAATATTACATTCGACATGTTAGGTCACCTTAGGCTAGGATATATAACTTTATAGACGTATATAATGTTCCCACAGAGAAATAGGGGCCGACGCGTCAGGAATGTTGTAAAATATTACATTCGACATGTTGGGTTGCCTTACGTTAGGATATATAACGTTATAGACGTATATAATATTCCCACCGAGAAATAGGGGCCGACGCGTCAGGAAAGTTGTAAAATATTACATCCCAGATGTTAGGTTGCGTTAGGTTAGGATATACAACGTTATAGACGTATATAATGTCCCCTTCGAGAAGCAGGCGACGACACGCCAGAATGTTGTAAAATATTACATTCGACATGTTGGGTTGCCTTAGGCTAGGATATATAACGTTATAGACGTATATAATATTCCCACCGAGAAATAGGGGCCGACGCGTCAGGAATGTTGTAAAATATTACATCCCAGATGTTAGGTTGCGTTAGGTAAGGATATACAACGTTATAGACGTATATAATGTCCCCATCGAGAAGCAGGCGACGACACGCCAGGAATGTTGTAAAATATTACATCCGAGATGTTATGTTGCCTTAGGCTAGGATATATAACGTTATAGACGTATATAATATTCCCACCGAGAAATAGGGGCCGACGCGTCAGGAATGTTGTAAAATATTACATCCCAGATGTTAGGTTGCGTTAGGTAAGGATATACAACGTTATAGACGTATATAATGTCCCCATCGAGAAGCAGGCGACGACACGCCAGGAATGTTGTAAAATATTACATCCGAGATGTTATGTTGCCTTAGGCTAGGATATATAACGTTATAGACGTATATAATATTCCCACCGAGAAATAGGGGCCGACGCGTCAGGAATGTTGTAAAATATTACATCCCAGATGTTAGGTTGCGTTAGGTAAGGATATACAACGTTATAGACGTATATAATGTCCCCATCGAGAAGCAGGCGACGACACGCCAGGAATGTTGTAAAATATTACATCCGAGATGTTATGTTGCCTTACGTTAGGATATATAACGTTATAGACGTATATAATATTCCCAGCGAGAAATAGGGGCCGACGCGTCAGGAATGTTGTAAAATATCACACCCGAAATGTTAGGTTCCCTTAGGTTAGGATATACAACGTTATAGACGTATAGAATGTCCCCACCGAGGTGTAGGGACCGACAAGCCAGGAATGTTCTAAAATATTACCTCCGAGTTGTTAGGTTGCTTTAGGTTGGGATATATATCGTTATAGACTTATATAATGTTCCCACCAAGACGTGGGGGCCGACGCGTCAGGAATGTTGTAAAATATTACATCCCAGAAGTTAGGTTGCTTTGGGTTAGGATATACAACGTTATAGACGTTTATAATATTCCCACCAAGAAATAGGGGCCGACGCGTCAGGAATGTTGTAAGATATTACACCCGAGATGTTAGGTTCCCATAGGTTAGCATATACAACGTTATAGACGTATATAATGTTCCCACCGAGAAGTAGGGACCGACATGCCAGGAATGTTGTAAAATATTACATCCGAGATGTTATCTTGCCTTACGTTAGGATATATAACGTTATAGACGTATATAATATTCCCAGCGAGAAGCAGGCGACGACACGCCAGGAATGTTGTAAAATATTACATCCGAGATGTTATGTTGCCTTAGGCTAGGATATATAACGTTATAGACGTATATAATATTCCCACCGAGAAATAGGGGCCGACGCGTCAGGAATGTTGTAAAATATTACATCCCAGATGTTAGGTTGCGTTAGGTAAGGATATACAACGTTATAGACGTATATAATGTCCCCATCGAGAAGCAGGCGACGACACGCCAGGAATGTTGTAAAATATTACATCCGAGATGTTATGTTGCCTTACGTTAGGATATATAACGTTATAGACGTATATAATATTCCCAGCGAGAAATAGGGGCCGACGCGTCAGGAATGTTGTAAAATATCACACCCGAAATGTTAGGTTCCCTTAGGTTAGGATATACAACGTTATAGACGTATAGAATGTCCCCACCGAGATGTAGGGACCGACAAGCCAGGAATGTTCTAAAATATTACCTCCGAGTTGTTAGGTTGCTTTAGGTTGGGATATATATCGTTATAGACTTATATAATGTTCCCACCAAGACGTGGGGGCCGACGCGTCAGGAATGTTGTAAAATATTACATCCCAGAAGTTAGGTTGCTTTGGGTTAGGATATACAACGTTATAGACGTATAGAAAGTTCCCACCGAGAAGTAGGGACCGACATGCCAGGAATGTTGTAAAATATTACACCCGAAATGTTAGGTTGCCGTAGGTTAGGATATACAACGTTATAGATGTATATAATGTCCCCATCGCGAAGTAGGCGACGACACGCCAGGAATGTTGTAAAATATTACATTGACATGTTGGGTTGCCTTAGGCTAGGATATATAACGTTATAGACATATATAATATTCCCACCGAGAAATAGGGGCCGACGCGTCAGGAATGTTGTAAAATATTACATCCCAGATGTTAGGTTGCGTTAGGTTAGGATATACAACGTTATAGACGTATATAATGTCCCCTTTGAGAAGCAGGCGACGACAATCCAGAATGTTGTAAAATATTACATTCGACATGTTAGGTTGCCTTAGGCTAGGATATATAACGTTATAGACGTATATAATATTCCCACCGAGAAATAGGGGCCGACGCGTCAGGACTGTTGTAAAATATTACACCCGAGATGTTAGGTTGCTTTAGGTTAGGATATATATCGTTATAGACGTATATAATGTCCAGATCGAGACGTGGGGACCGACACGCCAGAATGTTGTAAAATATTACATCCGAGATGTTAGGTTGCCTTAGGCTAGTATATATATCGTTATAGACGTATACAATTTTGCCACCGAGAAGTAGGGACCGACATGCCAGGAATGTTGTTAAATATTACATGCGACATTATAGGTTGCCTTAGGCTAGGATATCTATCCTTATAGACGTATATAATGTTATCACCGAGAACTACGGGCCGACACGTCAGGAATGATGTAAAATATTACATTCGACATGTTAGGTCACCTTAGGCTAGGATATATAACTTTATAGACGTATATAATGTTCCCACAGAGAAATAGGGGCCGACGCGTCAGGAATGTTGTAAAATATTACATTCGACATGTTGGGTTGCCTTACGTTAGGATATATAACGTTATAGACGTATATAATATTCCCACCGAGAAATAGGGGCCGACGCGTCAGGAAAGTTGTAAAATATTACATCCCAGATGTTAGGTTGCGTTAGGTTAGGATATACAACGTTATAGACGTATATAATGTCCCCTTCGAGAAGCAGGCGACGACACGCCAGAATGTTGTAAAATATTACATTCGACATGTTGGGTTGCCTTAGGCTAGGATATATAACGTTATAGACGTATATAATATTCCCACCGAGAAATAGGGGCCGACGCGTCAGGAATGTTGTAAAATATTACATCCCAGGTGTTAGGTTGCGTTAGGTAAGGATATACAACGTTATAGACGTATATAATGTCCCCATCGAGAAGCAGGCGACGACACGCCAGGAATGTTGTAAAATATTACATCCGAGATGTTATGTTGCCTTAGGCTAGGATATATAACGTTATAGACGTATATAATATTCCCACCGAGAAATAGGGGCCGACGCGTCAGGAATGTTGTAAAATATTACATCCCAGATGTTAGGTTGCGTTAGGTAAGGATATACAACGTTATAGACGTATATAATGTCCCCATCGAGAAGCAGGCGACGACACGCCAGGAATGTTGTAAAATATTACATCCGAGATGTTATGTTGCCTTACGTTAGGATATATAACGTTATAGACGTATATAATATTCCCAGCGAGAAATAGGGGCCGACGCGTCAGGAATGTTGTAAAATATCACACCCGAAATGTTAGGTTCCCTTAGGTTAGGATATACAACGTTATAGACGTATAGAATGTCCCCACCGAGATGTAGGGACCGACAAGCCAGGAATGTTCTAAAATATTACCTCCGAGTTGTTAGGTTGCTTTAGGTTGGGATATATATCGTTATAGACTTATATAATGTTCCCACCAAGACGTGGGGGCCGACGCGTCAGGAATGTTGTAAAATATTACATCCCAGAAGTTAGGTTGCTTTGGGTTAGGATATACAACGTTATAGACGTATAGAATGTTCCCACCGAGAAGTAGGGACCGACATGCCAGGAATGTTGTAAAATATTACACCCGAAATGTTAGGTTGCCGTAGGTTAGGATATACAACGTTATAGATGTATATAATGTCCCCATCGCGAAGTAGGCGACGACACGCCAGGAATGTTGTAAAATATTACATTGACATGTTGGGTTGCCTTAGGCTAGGATATATAACGTTATAGACATATATAATATTCCCACCGAGAAATAGGGGCCGACGCGTCAGGAATGTTGTAAAATATTACATCCCAGATGTTAGGTTGCGTTAGGTTAGGATATACAACGTTATAGACGTATATAATGTCCCCTTTGAGAAGCAGGCGACGACAATCCAGAATGTTGTAAAATATTACATTCGACATGTTAGGTTGCCTTAGGCTAGGATATATAACGTTATAGACGTATATAATATTCCCACCGAGAAATAGGGGCCGACGCGTCAGGACTGTTGTAAAATATTACACCCGAGATGTTAGGTTGCTTTAGGTTAGGATATATATCGTTATAGACGTATATAATGTCCAGATCGAGACGTGGGGACCGACACGCCAGAATGTTGTAAAATATTACATCCGAGATGTTAGGTTGCCTTAGGCTAGTATATATATCGTTATAGACGAATACAATTTTGCCACCGAGAAGTAGGGACCGACATGCCAGGAATGTTGTTAAATATTACATGCGACATTATAGGTTGCCTTAGGCTAGGATATCTATCCTTATAGACGTATATAATGTTATCACCGAGAACTACGGGCCGACACGTCAGGAATGATGTAAAATATTACATTCGACATGTTAGGTCACCTTAGGCTAGG
Organism: Xylocopa violacea; assembly: GCA_963969225.1. Lineage (NCBI taxonomy): Eukaryota > Metazoa > Arthropoda > Insecta > Hymenoptera > Apidae > Xylocopa > Xylocopa violacea. The sequence continues at coordinate 29,782,384 of CAXAJV010000001.1, forward strand.
ATATATAACTTTATAGACGTATATAATGTTCCCACAGAGAAATAGGGGCCGACGCGTCAGGAATGTTGTAAAATATTACATTCGACATGTTGGGTTGCCTTACGTTAGGATATATAACGTTATAGACGTATATAATATTCCCACCGAGAAATAGGGGCCGACGCGTCAGGAAAGTTGTAAAATATTACATCCCAGATGTTAGGTTGCGTTAGGTTAGGATATACAACGTTATAGACGTATATAATGTCCCCTTCGAGAAGCAGGCGACGACACGCCAGAATGTTGTAAAATATTACATTCGACATGTTGGGTTGCCTTAGGCTAGGATATATAACGTTATAGACGTATATAATATTCCCACCGAGAAATAGGGGCCGACGCGTCAGGAATGTTGTAAAATATTACATCCCAGATGTTAGGTTGCGTTAGGTAAGGATATACAACGTTATAGACGTATATAATGTCCCCATCGAGAAGCAGGCGACGACACGCCAGGAATGTTGTAAAATATTACATCCGAGATGTTATGTTGCCTTAGGCTAGGATATATAACGTTATAGACGTATATAATATTCCCACCGAGAAATAGGGGCCGACGCGTCAGGAATGTTGTAAAATATTACATCCCAGATGTTAGGTTGCGTTAGGTAAGGATATACAACGTTATAGACGTATATAATGTCCCCATCGAGAAGCAGGCGACGACACGCCAGGAATGTTGTAAAATATTACATCCGAGATGTTATGTTGCCTTACGTTAGGATATATAACGTTATAGACGTATATAATATTCCCAGCGAGAAATAGGGGCCGACGCGTCAGGAATGTTGTAAAATATCACACCCGAAATGTTAGGTTCCCTTAGGTTAGGATATACAACGTTATAGACGTATAGAATGTCCCCACCGAGATGTAGGGACCGACAAGCCAGGAATGTTCTAAAATATTACCTCCGAGTTGTTAGGTTGCTTTAGGTTGGGATATATATCGTTATAGACTTATATAATGTTCCCACCAAGACGTGGGGGCCGACGCGTCAGGAATGTTGTAAAATATTACATCCCAGAAGTTAGGTTGCTTTGGGTTAGGATATACAACGTTATAGACGTATAGAATGTTCCCACCGAGAAGTAGGGACCGACATGCCAGGAATGTTGTAAAATATTACACCCGAAATGTTAGGTTGCCGTAGGTTAGGATATACAACGTTATAGATGTATATAATGTCCCCATCGCGAAGTAGGCGACGACACGCCAGGAATGTTGTAAAATATTACATTGACATGTTGGGTTGCCTTAGGCTAGGATATATAACGTTATAGACATATATAATATTCCCACCGAGAAATAGGGGCCGACGCGTCAGGAATGTTGTAAAATATTACATCCCAGATGTTAGGTTGCGTTAGGTTAGGATATACAACGTTATAGACGTATATAATGTCCCCTTTGAGAAGCAGGCGACGACAATCCAGAATGTTGTAAAATATTACATTCGACATGTTAGGTTGCCTTAGGCTAGGATATATAACGTTATAGACGTATATAATATTCCCACCGAGAAATAGGGGCCGACGCGTCAGGACTGTTGTAAAATATTACACCCGAGATGTTAGGTTGCTTTAGGTTAGGATATATATCGTTATAGACGTATATAATGTCCAGATCGAGACGTGGGGACCGACACGCCAGAATGTTGTAAAATATTACATCCGAGATGTTAGGTTGCCTTAGGCTAGTATATATATCGTTATAGACGAATACAATTTTGCCACCGAGAAGTAGGGACCGACATGCCAGGAATGTTGTTAAATATTACATGCGACATTATAGGTTGCCTTAGGCTAGGATATCTATCCTTATAGACGTATATAATGTTATCACCGAGAACTACGGGCCGACACGTCAGGAATGATGTAAAATATTACATTCGACATGTTAGGTCACCTTAGGCTAGGATATATAACTTTATAGACGTATATAATGTTCCCACAGAGAAATAGGGGCCGACGCGTCAGGAATGTTGTAAAATATTACATTCGACATGTTGGGTTGCCTTACGTTAGGATATATAACGTTATAGACGTATATAATATTCCCACCGAGAAATAGGGGCCGACGCGTCAGGAAAGTTGTAAAATATTACATCCCAGATGTTAGGTTGCGTTAGGTTAGGATATACAACGTTATAGACGTATATAATGTCCCCTTCGAGAAGCAGGCGACGACACGCCAGAATGTTGTAAAATATTACATTCGACATGTTGGGTTGCCTTAGGCTAGGATATATAACGTTATAGACGTATATAATATTCCCACCGAGAAATAGGGGCCGACGCGTCAGGAATGTTGTAAAATATTACATCCCAGATGTTAGGTTGCGTTAGGTAAGGATATACAACGTTATAGACGTATATAATGTCCCCATCGAGAAGCAGGCGACGACACGCCAGGAATGTTGTAAAATATTACATCCGAGATGTTATGTTGCCTTAGGCTAGGATATATAACGTTATAGACGTATATAATATTCCCACCGAGAAATAGGGGCCGACGCGTCAGGAATGTTGTAAAATATTACATCCCAGATGTTAGGTTGCGTTAGGTAAGGATATACAACGTTATAGACGTATATAATGTCCCCATCGAGAAGCAGGCGACGACACGCCAGGAATGTTGTAAAATATTACATCCGAGATGTTATGTTGCCTTACGTTAGGATATATAACGTTATAGACGTATATAATATTCCCAGCGAGAAATAGGGGCCGACGCGTCAGGAATGTTGTAAAATATCACACCCGAAATGTTAGGTTCCCTTAGGTTAGGATATACAACGTTATAGACGTATAGAATGTCCCCACCGAGGTGTAGGGACCGACAAGCCAGGAATGTTCTAAAATATTACCTCCGAGTTGTTAGGTTGCTTTAGGTTGGGATATATATCGTTATAGACTTATATAATGTTCCCACCAAGACGTGGGGGCCGACGCGTCAGGAATGTTGTAAAATATTACATCCCAGAAGTTAGGTTGCTTTGGGTTAGGATATACAACGTTATAGACGTATAGAATGTTCCCACCGAGAAGTAGGGACCGACATGCCAGGAATGTTGTAAAATATTACACCCGAAATGTTAGGTTGCCGTAGGTTAGGATATACAACGTTATAGATGTATATAATGTCCCCATCGCGAAGTAGGCGACGACACGCCAGGAATGTTGTAAAATATTACATTGACATGTTGGGTTGCCTTAGGCTAGGATATATAACGTTATAGACATATATAATATTCCCACCGAGAAATAGGGGCCGACGCGTCAGGAATGTTGTAAAATATTACATCCCAGATGTTAGGTTGCGTTAGGTTAGGATATACAACGTTATAGACGTATATAATGTCCCCTTTGAGAAGCAGGCGACGACAATCCAGAATGTTGTAAAATATTACATTCGACATGTTAGGTTGCCTTAGGCTAGGATATATAACGTTATAGACGTATATAATATTCCCACCGAGAAATAGGGGCCGACGCGTCAGGACTGTTGTAAAATATTACACCCGAGATGTTAGGTTGCTTTAGGTTAGGATATATATCGTTATAGACGTATATAATGTCCAGATCGAGACGTGGGGACCGACACGCCAGAATGTTGTAAAATATTACATCCGAGATGTTAGGTTGCCTTAGGCTAGTATATATATCGTTATAGACGTATACAATTTTGCCACCGAGAAGTAGGGACCGACATGCCAGGAATGTTGTTAAATATTACATGCGACATTATAGGTTGCCTTAGGCTAGGATATCTATCCTTATAGACGTATATAATGTTACCACCGAGAACTACGGGCCGACACGTCAGGAATGATGTAAAATATTACATTCGACATGTTAGGTCACCTTAGGCTAGGATATATAACTTTATAGACGTATATAATGTTCCCACAGAGAAATAGGGGCCGACGCGTCAGGAATGTTGTAAAATATTACATTCGACATGTTGGGTTGCCTTACGTTAGGATATATAACGTTATAGACGTATATAATATTCCCACCGAGAAATAGGGGCCGACGCGTCAGGAAAGTTGTAAAATATTACATCCCAGATGTTAGGTTGCGTTAGGTTAGGATATACAACGTTATAGACGTATATAATGTCCCCTTCGAGAAGCAGGCGACGACACGCCAGAATGTTGTAAAATATTACATTCGACATGTTGGGTTGCCTTAGGCTAGGATATATAACGTTATAGACGTATATAATATTCCCACCGAGAAATAGGGGCCGACGCGTCAGGAATGTTGTAAAATATTACATCCCAGATGTTAGGTTGCGTTAGGTAAGGATATACAACGTTATAGACGTATATAATGTCCCCATCGAGAAGCAGGCGACGACACGCCAGGAATGTTGTAAAATATTACATCCGAGATGTTATGTTGCCTTAGGCTAGGATATATAACGTTATAGACGTATATAATATTCCCACCGAGAAATAGGGGCCGACGCGTCAGGAATGTTGTAAAATATTACATCCCAGATGTTAGGTTGCGTTAGGTAAGGATATACAACGTTATAGACGTATATAATGTCCCCATCGAGAAGCAGGCGACGACACGCCAGGAATGTTGTAAAATATTACATCCGAGATGTTATGTTGCCTTACGTTAGGATATATAACGTTATAGACGTATATAATATTCCCAGCGAGAAATAGGGGCCGACGCGTCAGGAATGTTGTAAAATATCACACCCGAAATGTTAGGTTCCCTTAGGTTAGGATATACAACGTTATAGACGTATAGAATGTCCCCACCGAGATGTAGGGACCGACAAGCCAGGAATGTTCTAAAATATTACCTCCGAGTTGTTAGGTTGCTTTAGGTTGGGATATACAACGTTATAGACGTATAGAATGTTCCCACCGAGAAGTACGGACCGACATGCCAGGAATGTTGTAAAATATTACATCCGAGATGTTAGGTTGCCTTAAGTTAGGATATACAACGTTATAGATGTATATAATGTCCCCATCGCGAAGTAGGCGACGACACGCCAGGAATGTTGTAAAATATTACTTTCGACATGTTAGGTTGCCTTAGGCTAGGATATGTAACGTTATAGACGTATATAATGTTCACACCGAGAAATAGGGGCCGACGCGTCAGGAATGTTGTAAAATATTACACCCGAGATGTTAGGTTCCCTTAGGTTAGGATATACAACGTTATAGACGTATATAATATTCCCACCGAGAAATAGGGGCCGTCGCGTCAGGAATGTTGTAAAATATTACATCCCAGATGTTAGGTTGCGTTAGGTTAGGATATACAACGTTATAGACGTATATAATGTCCCCTTTGAGAAGCAGGCGAGGACACTCCAGAATGTTGTAAAATATTACATTCGACATGTTAGGTTGCCTTAGGCTAGGATATATAACGTTATAGACGTATATAATATTCCCACCGAGAAATAGGGGCCGACGCGTCAGGACTGTTGTAAAATATTACACCCGAGATGTTAGGTTGCTTTAGGTTAGGATATATATCCTTGTAGACGTATATAATGTCCAGATCGAGACGTGGGGACAAACACGCCAGAATGTTGTAAAATATTACATCCGAGATGTTAGGTTGCCTTAGGCTAGTATATATATCGTTATAGACGTATACAATCTTGCCACCGAGAAGTAGGGACCGACATGCCAGGAATGTTGTTAAATATTACATCCGAAATGTTAGGTTGCCTTAGGTTAGGATGTACAACGTTATAGATGTATATAATGTCCCCATCCAGAAGTAGGTGACGACACGCCAGGAATGTTGTACAATATTACATGCGACATTATAGGTTGCCTTAGGCTAGGATATCTATCCTTATAGACGTATATAATGTTATCACCGAGAACTACGGGCCGACACGTCAGGAATCATGTCAAATATTACATTCGACATGTTAGGTCGCCTTAGGCTAGGATATATAACTTTATAGACGTATATAATGTTCCCACAGAGAAATAGGGGCCGACGCGTCAGGAATGTTGTAAAATATTACATTCGACATGTTGGGTTGCCTTACGTTAGGATATATAACGTTATAGACGTATATAATATTCCCACCGAGAAATAGGGGCCGACGCGTCAGGAATGTTGTAAAATATTACATCCCAGATGTTAGGTTGCGTTAGGTTAGGATATACAACGTTATAGACGTATATAATGTCCCCTTCGAGAAGCAGGCGACGACACGCCAGAATGTTGTAAAATATTACATTCGACATGTTGGGTTGCCTTAGGCTAGGATATATAACGTTATAGACGTATATAATATTCCCACCGAGAAATAGGGGCCGACGCGTCAGGAATGTTGTAAAATATTACATCCCAGATGTTAGGTTGCGTTAGGTAAGGATATACAACGTTATAGACGTATATAATGTCCCCATCGAGAAGCAGGCGACGACACGCCAGGAATGTTGTAAAATATTACATCCGAGATGTTATGTTGCCTTAGGCTAGGATATATAACGTTATAGACGTATATAATATTCCCACCGAGAAATAGGGGCCGACGCGTCAGGAATGTTGTAAAATATTACATCCCAGATGTTAGGTTGCGTTAGGTTAGGATATACAACGTTATAGACGTATATAATGTCCCCTTTGAGAAGCAGGCGACGACACTCCAGAATGTTGTAAAATATTACATTCGACATGTTAGGTTGCCTTAGGCTAGGATATATAACGTTATAGACGTATATAATATTCCCACCGAGAAATAGGGGCCGACGCGTCAGGACTGTTGTAAAATATTACACCCGAGATGTTAGGTTGCTTTAGGTTAGGATATATATCCTTGTAGACGTATATAATGTCCAGATCGAGACGTGGGGACAAACACGCCAGAATGTTGTAAAATATTACATCCGAGATGTTAGGTTGCCTTAGGCTAGTATATATATCGTTATAGACGTATACAATCTTGCCACCGAGAAGTAGGGACCGACATGCCAGGAATGTTGTTAAATATTACATCCGAAATGTTAGGTTGCCTTAGGTTAGGATGTACAACGTTATAGATGTATATAATGTCCCCATCCAGAAGTAGGTGACGACACGCCAGGAATGTTGTACAATATTACATGCGACATTATAGGTTGCCTTAGGCTAGGATATCTATCCTTATAGACGTATATAATGTTATCACCGAGAACTACGGGCCGACACGTCAGGAATGATGTAAAATATTACATTCGACATGTTAGGTCACCTTAGGCTAGGATATATAACTTTATAGACGTATATAATGTTCCCACAGAGAAATAGGGGCCGACGCGTCAGGAATGTTGTAAAATATTACATTCGACATGTTGGGTTGCCTTACGTTAGGATATATAACGTTATAGACGTATATAATATTCCCACCGAGAAATAGGGGCCGACGCGTCAGGAAAGTTGTAAAATATTACATCCCAGATGTTAGGTTGCGTTAGGTTAGGATATACAACGTTATAGACGTATATAATGTCCCCTTCGAGAAGCAGGCGACGACACGCCAGAATGTTGTAAAATATTACATTCGACATGTTGGGTTGCCTTAGGCTAGGATATATAACGTTATAGACGTATATAATATTCCCACCGAGAAATAGGGGCCGACGCGTCAGGAATGTTGTAAAATATTACATCCCAGATGTTAGGTTGCGTTAGGTAAGGATATACAACGTTATAGACGTATATAATGTCCCCATCGAGAAGCAGGCGACGACACGCCAGGAATGTTGTAAAATATTACATCCGAGATGTTATGTTGCCTTAGGCTAGGATATATAACGTTATAGACGTATATAATATTCCCACCGAGAAATAGGGGCCGACGCGTCAGGAATGTTGTAAAATATTACATCCCAGATGTTAGGTTGCGTTAGGTAAGGATATACAACGTTATAGACGTATATAATGTCCCCATCGAGAAGCAGGCGACGACACGCCAGGAATGTTGTAAAATATTACATCCGAGATGTTATGTTGCCTTACGTTAGGATATATAACGTTATAGACGTATATAATATTCCCAGCGAGAAATAGGGGCCGACGCGTCAGGACTGTTGTAAAATATTACACCCGAGATGTTAGGTTGCTTTAGGTTAGGATATATATCGTTATAGACGTATATAATGTCCAGATCGAGACGTGGGGACCGACACGCCAGAATGTTGTAAAATATTACATCCGAGATGTTAGGTTGCCTTAGGCTAGTATATATATCGTTATAGACGTATACAATTTTGCCACCGAGAAGTAGGGACCGACATGCCAGGAATGTTGTTAAATATTACATGCGACATTATAGGTTGCCTTAGGCTAGGATATCTATCCTTATAGACGTATATAATGTTATCACCGAGAACTACGGGCCGACACGTCAGGAATGATGTAAAATATTACATTCGACATGTTAGGTCACCTTAGGCTAGGATATATAACTTTATAGACGTATATAATGTTCCCACAGAGAAATAGGGGCCGACGCGTCAGGAATGTTGTAAAATATTACATTCGACATGTTGGGTTGCCTTACGTTAGGATATATAACGTTATAGACGTATATAATATTCCCACCGAGAAATAGGGGCCGACGCGTCAGGAAAGTTGTAAAATATTACATCCCAGATGTTAGGTTGCGTTAGGTTAGGATATACAACGTTATAGACGTATATGATGTCCCCTTCGAGAAGCAGGCGACGACACGCCAGAATGTTGTAAAATATTACATTCGACATGTTGGGTTGCCTTAGGCTAGGATATATAACGTTATAGACGTATATAATATTCCCACCGAGAAATAGGGGCCGACGCGTCAGGAATGTTGTAAAATATTACATCCCAGATGTTAGGTTGCGTTAGGTAAGGATATACAACGTTATAGACGTATATAATGTCCCCATCGAGAAGCAGGCGACGACACGCCAGGAATGTTGTAAAATATTACATCCGAGATGTTATGTTGCCTTAGGCTAGGATATATAACGTTATAGACGTATATAATATTCCCACCGAGAAATAGGGGCCGACGCGTCAGGAATGTTGTAAAATATTACATCCCAGATGTTAGGTTGCGTTAGGTAAGGATATACAACGTTATAGACGTATATAATGTCCCCATCGAGAAGCAGGCGACGACACGCCAGGAATGTTGTAAAATATTACATCCGAGATGTTATGTTGCCTTACGTTAGGATATATAACGTTATAGACGTATATAATATTCCCAGCGAGAAATAGGGGCCGACGCGTCAGGAATGTTGTAAAATATCACACCCGAAATGTTAGGTTCCCTTAGGTTAGGATATACAACGTTATAGACGTATAGAATGTCCCCACCGAGATGTAGGGACCGACAAGCCAGGAATGTTCTAAAATATTACCTCCGAGTTGTTAGGTTGCTTTAGGTTGGGATATACAACGTTATAGACGTATAGAATGTTCCCACCGAGAAGTACGGACCGACATGCCAGGAATGTTGTAAAATATTACATCCGAGATGTTAGGTTGCCTTAAGTTAGGATATACAACGTTATAGATGTATATAATGTCCCCATCGCGAAGTAGGCGACGACACGCCAGGAATGTTGTAAAATATTACTTTCGACATGTTAGGTTGCCTTAGGCTAGGATATGTAACGTTATAGACGTATATAATGTTCACACCGAGAAATAGGGGCCGACGCGTCAGGAATGTTGTAAAATATTACACCCGAGATGTTAGGTTCCCTTAGGTTAGGATATACAACGTTATAGACGTATATAATATTCCCACCGAGAAATAGGGGCCGTCGCGTCAGGAATGTTGTAAAATATTACATCCCAGATGTTAGGTTGCGTTAGGTTAGGATATACAACGTTATAGACGTATATAATGTCCCCTTTGAGAAGCAGGCGAGGACACTCCAGAATGTTGTAAAATATTACATTCGACATGTTAGGTTGCCTTAGGCTAGGATATATAACGTTATAGACGTATATAATATTCCCACCGAGAAATAGGGGCCGACGCGTCAGGACTGTTGTAAAATATTACACCCGAGATGTTAGGTTGCTTTAGGTTAGGATATATATCCTTGTAGACGTATATAATGTCCAGATCGAGACGTGGGGACAAACACGCCAGAATGTTGTAAAATATTACATCCGAGATGTTAGGTTGCCTTAGGCTAGTATATATATCGTTATAGACGTATACAATCTTGCCACCGAGAAGTAGGGACCGACATGCCAGGAATGTTGTTAAATATTACATCCGAAATGTTAGGTTGCCTTAGGTTAGGATGTACAACTTTATAGATGTATATAATGTCCCCATCCAGAAGTAGGTGACGACACGCCAGGAATGTTGTACAATATTACATGCGACATTATAGGTTGCCTTAGGCTAGGATATCTATCCTTATAGACGTATATAATGTTATCACCGAGAACTACGGGCCGACACGTCAGGAATCATGTCAAATATTACATTCGACATGTTAGGTCGCCTTAGGCTAGGATATATAACTTTATAGACGTATATAATGTTCCCACAGAGAAATAGGGGCCGACGCGTCAGGAATGTTGTAAAATATTACATTCGACATGTTGGGTTGCCTTACGTTAGGATATATAACGTTATAGACGTATATAATATTCCCACCGAGAAATAGGGGCCGACGCGTCAGGAATGTTGTAAAATATTACATCCCAGATGTTAGGTTGCGTTAGGTTAGGATATACAACGTTATAGACGTATATAATGTCCCCTTCGAGAAGCAGGCGACGACACGCCAGAATGTTGTAAAATATTACATTCGACATGTTGGGTTGCCTTAGGCTAGGATATATAACGTTATAGACGTATATAATATTCCCACCGAGAAATAGGGGCCGACGCGTCAGGAATGTTGTAAAATATTACATCCCAGATGTTAGGTTGCGTTAGGTAAGGATATACAACGTTATAGACGTATATAATGTCCCCATCGAGAAGCAGGCGACGACACGCCAGGAATGTTGTAAAATATTACATCCGAGATGTTATGTTGCCTTAGGCTAGGATATATAACGTTATAGACGTATATAATATTCCCACCGAGAAATAGGGGCCGACGCGTCAGGAATGTTGTAAAATATTACATCCCAGATGTTAGGTTGCGTTAGGTTAGGATATACAACGTTATAGACGTATATAATGTCCCCTTTGAGAAGCAGGCGACGACACTCCAGAATGTTGTAAAATATTACATTCGACATGTTAGGTTGCCTTAGGCTAGGATATATAACGTTATAGACGTATATAATATTCCCACCGAGAAATAGGGGCCGACGCGTCAGGAATGTTGTAAAATATTACCTCCCAGATGTTAGGTTGCGTTAGGTAAGGATATACAACGTTATAGACGTATATAATGTCCCCATCGAGAAGCAGGCGACGACACGCCAGGAATGTTGTAAAATATTACATCCGAGATGTTATGTTGCCTTAGGCTAGGATATATAACGTTATAGACGTATATAATATTCCCACCGAGAAATAGGGGCCGACGCGTCAGGAATGTTGTAAAATATTACATCCCAGATGTTAGGTTGCGTTAGGTAAGGATATACAACGTTATAGACGTATAGAATGTCCCCACCGAGATGTAGGGACCGACAAGCCAGGAATGTTCTAAAATATTACCTCCGAGTTGTTAGGTTGCTTTAGGTTGGGATATATATCGTTATAGACTTATATAATGTTCCCACCAAGACGTGGGGGCCGACGCGTCAGGAATGTTGTAAAATATTACATCCCAGAAGTTAGGTTGCTTTGGGTTAGGATATACAACGTTATAGACGTATAGAATGTTCCCACCGAGAAGTAGGGACCGACATGCCAGGAATGTTGTAAAATATTACACCCGAAATGTTAGGTTGCCGTAGGTTAGGATATACAACGTTATAGATGTATATAATGTCCCCATCGCGAAGTAGGCGACGACACGCCAGGAATGTTGTAAAATATTACATTGACATGTTGGGTTGCCTTAGGCTAGGATATATAACGTTATAGACATATATAATATTCCCACCGAGAAATAGGGGCCGACGCGTCAGGAATGTTGTAAAATATTACATCCCAGATGTTAGGTTGCGTTAGGTTAGGATATACAACGTTATAGACGTATATAATGTCCCCTTTGAGAAGCAGGCGACGACACGCCAGAATGTTGTAAAATATTACATTCGACATGTTGGGTTGCCTTAGGCTAGGATATATAACGTTATAGACGTATATAATATTCCCACCGAGAAATAGGGGCCGACGCGTCAGGAATGTTGTAAAATATTACATCCCAGATGTTAGGTTGCGTTAGGTAAGGATATACAACGTTATAGACGTATATAATGTCCCCATCGAGAAGCAGGCGACGACACGCCAGGAATGTTGTAAAATATTACATCCGAGATGTTATGTTGCCTTAGGCTAGGATATATAACGTTATAGACGTATATAATATTCCCACCGAGAAATAGGGGCCGACGCGTCAGGAATGTTGTAAAATATTACATCCCAGATGTTAGGTTGCGTTAGGTAAGGATATACAACGTTATAGACGTATATAATGTCCCCATCGAGAAGCAGGCGACGACACGCCAGGAATGTTGTAAAATATTACATCCGAGATGTTATGTTGCCTTACGTTAGGATATATAACGTTATAGACGTATATAATATTCCCAGCGAGAAATAGGGGCCGACGCGTCAGGAATGTTGTAAAATATCACACCCGAAATGTTAGGTTCCCTTAGGTTAGGATATACAACGTTATAGACGTATAGAATGTCCCCACCGAGATGTAGGGACCGACAAGCCAGGAATGTTCTAAAATATTACCTCCGAGTTGTTAGGTTGCTTTAGGTTGGGATATACAACGTTATAGACGTATAGAATGTTCCCACCGAGAAGTACGGACCGACATGCCAGGAATGTTGTAAAATATTACATCCGAGATGTTAGGTTGCCTTAAGTTAGGATATACAACGTTATAGATGTATATAATGTCCCCATCGCGAAGTAGGCGACGACACGCCAGGAATGTTGTAAAATATTACTTTCGACATGTTAGGTTGCCTTAGGCTAGGATATGTAACGTTATAGACGTATATAATTTTCACACCGAGAAATAGGGGCCGACGCGTCAGGAATGTTGTAAAATATTACACCCGAGATGTTAGGTTCCCTTAGGTTAGGATATACAACGTTATAGACGTATATAATATTCCCACCGAGAAATAGGGGCCGTCGCGTCAGGAATGTTGTAAAATATTACATCCCAGATGTTAGGTTGCGTTAGGTTAGGATATACAACGTTATAGACGTATATAATGTCCCCTTTGAGAAGCAGGCGACGACACTCCAGAATGTTGTAAAATATTACATTCGACATGTTAGGTTGCCTTAGGCTAGGATATATAACGTTATAGACGTATATAATATTCCCACCGAGAAATAGGGGCCGACGCGTCAGGACTGTTGTAAAATATTACACCCGAGATGTTAGGTTGCTTTAGGTTAGGATATATATCCTTGTAGACGTATATAATGTCCAGATCGAGACGTGGGGACAAACACGCCAGAATGTTGTAAAATATTACATCCGAGATGTTAGGTTGCCTTAGGCTAGTATATATATCGTTATAGACGTATACAATCTTGCCACCGAGAAGTAGGGACCGACATGCCAGGAATGTTGTTAAATATTACATCCGAAATGTTAGGTTGCCTTAGGTTAGGATGTACAACGTTATAGATGTATATAATGTCCCCATCCAGAAGTAGGTGACGACACGCCAGGAATGTTGTACAATATTACATGCGACATTATAGGTTGCCTTAGGCTAGGATATATAACTTTATAGACGTATATAATGTTCCCACAGAGAAATAGGGGCCGACGCGTCAGGAATGTTGTAAAATATTACATTCGACATGTTGGGTTGCCTTACGTTAGGATATATAACGTTATAGACGTATATAATATTCCCACCGAGAAATAGGGGCCGACGCGTCAGGAATGTTGTAAAATATTACATCCCAGATGTTAGGTTGCGTTAGGTTAGGATATACAACGTTATAGACGTATATAATGTCCCCTTCGAGAAGCAGGCGACGACACGCCAGAATGTTGTAAAATATTACATTCGACATGTTGGGTTGCCTTAGGCTAGGATATATAACGTTATAGACGTATATAATATTCCCACCGAGAAATAGGGGCCGACGCGTCAGGAATGTTGTAAAATATTACATCCCAGATGTTAGGTTGCGTTAGGTAAGGATATACAACGTTATAGACGTATATAATGTCCCCATCGAGAAGCAGGCGACGACACGCCAGGAATGTTGTAAAATATTACATCCGAGATGTTATGTTGCCTTACGTTAGGATATATAACGTTATAGACGTATAGAATGTCCCCACCGAGATGTAGGGACCGACATGCCAGGAATGTTGTAAAATATTACCTCCGAGTTGTTAGGTTGCTTTAGGTTGGGATATATATCGTTATAGACTTATATAATGTTCCCACCAAGACGTGGGGGCCGACGCGTCAGGAATGTTGTAAAATATTACATCCCAGAAGTTAGGTTGCTTTGGGTTAGGATATACAACGTTATAGACGTATAGAATGTTCCCACCGAGAAGTAGGGACCGACATGCCAGGAATGTTGTAAAATATTACATCCGAAATGTTAGGTTGCCGTAGGTTAGGATATACAACGTTATAGATGTATATAATGTCCCCATTGCGAAGTAGGCGACGACACGCCAGGAATGTTGTAAAATATTACATTGACATGTTGGGTTGCCTTAGGCTAGGATATATAACGTTATAGACGTATATAATATTCCCACCGAGAAATAGGGGCCGACGCGTCAGGAATGTTGTAAAATATTACATCCCAGATGTTAGGTTGCGTTAGGTTAGGATATACAACGTTATAGACGTATATAATGTCCCCTTTGAGAAGCAGGCGACGACACTCCAGAATGTTGTAAAATATTACATTCGACATGTTAGGTTGCCTTAGGCTAGGATATATAACGTTATAGACGTATATAATATTCCCACCGAGAAATAGGGGCCGACGCGTCAGGACTGTTGTAAAATATTACACCCGAGATGTTAGGTTGCTTTAGGTTAGGATATATATCCTTGTAGACGTATATAATGTCCAGATCGAGACGTGGGGACAAACACGCCAGAATGTTGTAAAATATTACATCCGAGATGTTAGGTTGCCTTAGGCTAGTATATATATCGTTATAGACGTATACAATCTTGCCACCGAGAAGTAGGGACCGACATGCCAGGAATGTTGTTAAATATTACATCCGAAATGTTAGGTTGCCTTAGGTTAGGATGTACAACGTTATAGATGTATATAATGTCCCCATCCAGAAGTAGGTGACGACACGCCAGGAATGTTGTACAATATTACATGCGACATTATAGGTTGCCTTAGGCTAGGATATATAACTTTATAGACGTATATAATGTTCCCACAGAGAAATAGGGGCCGACGCGTCAGGAATGTTGTAAAATATTACATTCGACATGTTGGGTTGCCTTACGTTAGGATATATAACGTTATAGACGTATATAATATTCCCACCGAGAAATAGGGGCCGACGCGTCAGGAATGTTGTAAAATATTACATCCCAGATGTTAGGTTGCGTTAGGTTAGGATATACAACGTTATAGACGTATATAATGTCCCCTTCGAGAAGCAGGCGACGACACGCCAGAATGTTGTAAAATATTACATTCGACATGTTGGGTTGCCTTAGGCTAGGATATATAACGTTATAGACGTATATAATATTCCCACCGAGAAATAGGGGCCGACGCGTCAGGAATGTTGTAAAATATTACATCCCAGATGTTAGGTTGCGTTAGGTAAGGATATACAACGTTATAGACGTATATAATGTCCCCATCGAGAAGCAGGCGACGACACGCCAGGAATGTTATAAAATATTACATCCGAGATGTTATGTTGCCTTACCTTAGGATATATAACGTTATAGACGTATAGAATGTCCCCACCGAGATGTAGGGACCGACATGCCAGGAATGTTGTAAAATATTACCTCCGAGTTGTTAGGTTGCTTTAGGTTGGGATATATATCGTTATAGACTTATATAATGTTCCCACCAAGACGTGGGGGCCGACGCGTCAGGAATGTTGTAAAATATTACATCCCAGAAGTTAGGTTGCTTTGGGTTAGGATATACAACGTTATAGACGTATAGAATGTTCCCACCGAGAAGTAGGGACCGACATGCCAGGAATGTTGTAAAATATTACATCCGAAATGTTAGGTTGCCGTAGGTTAGGATATACAACGTTATAGATGTATATAATGTCCCCATTGCGAAGTAGGCGACGACACGCCAGGAATGTTGTAAAATATTACATTGACATGTTGGGTTGCCTTAGGCTAGGATATATAACGTTATAGACGTATATAATATTCCCACCGAGAAATAGGGGCCGACGCGTCAGGAATGTTGTAAAATATTACATCCCAGATGTTAGGTTGCGTTAGGTTAGGATATACAACGTTATAGACGTATATAATGTCCCCTTTGAGAAGCAGGCGACGACACTCCAGAATGTTGTAAAATATTACATTCGACATGTTAGGTTGCCTTAGGCTAGGATATATAACGTTATAGACGTATATAATATTCCCACCGAGAAATAGGGGCCGACGCGTCAGGACTGTTGTAAAATATTACACCCGAGATGTTAGGTTGCTTTAGGTTAGGATATATATCGTTATAGACGTATATAATGTCCAGATCGAGACGTGGGGACCGACACGCCAGAATGTTGTAAAATATTACATCCGAGATGTTAGGTTGCCTTAGGCTAGTATATATATCGTTATAGACGTATACAATTTTGCCACCGAGAAGTAGGGACCGACATGCCAGGAACGTTGTTAAATATTACATCCGAAATGTTAGGTTGCCTTAGGTTAGGATGTACAACGTTATAGATGTATATAATGTCCCCATCCAGAAGTAGGTGACGACACGCCAGGAATGTTGTACAATATTACATGCGACATTATAGGTTGCCTTAGGCTAGGACATCTATCCTTATAGACGTATATAATGTTATCACCGAGCACTACGGGCCGACACGTCAGGAATGATGTAAAATATTACATTCGACATGTTAGGTCGCCTTAGGCTAGGATATATAACGTTATAGACGTATATAATGTTCCCACAGAGAAATAGGGGCCGACGCGTCAGGAATGTTGTAAAATATTACACCCGAGATGTTAGGTTCCCTTAGGTTAGGATATACAACGTTATAGACGTATAGAATGTTCCCACCGAGAAGTAGGCGACGACACGCCAGGAATGTTGTAAAATATTACATTCGACATGTTGGGTTGCCTTAGGCTAGGATATATAACGTTATAGACGTATATAATATTCCCACCGAGAAATAGGGGCCGACGCGTCAGGACTGTTGTAAAATATTACACCCGAGATGTTAGGTTGCTTTAGGTTAGGATATATATCGTTATAGACGTATATAATGTCCAGATCGAGACGTGGGGACCGACACGCCAGAATGTTGTAAAATATTACATCCGAGATGTTAGGTTGCCTTAGGCTAGTATATATATCGTTATAGACGTATACAATTTTGCCACCGAGAAGTAGGGACCGACATGCCAGGAATGTTGTTAAATATTACATCCGAAATGTTAGGTTGCCTTAGGTTAGGATGTACAACGTTATAGATGTATATAATGTCCCCATCCAGAAGTAGGTGACGACACGCCAGGAATGTTGTACAATATTACATGCGACATTATAGGTTGCCTTAGGCTAGGATATCTATCCTTATAGACGTATATAATGTTATCACCGAGAACTACGGGCCGACACGTCAGGAATGATGTAAAATATTACATTCGACATGTTAGGTCGCCTTAGGCTAGGATATATAACGTTATAGACGTATATAATGTTCACACCGAGAAATAGGGGCCGACGCGTCAGGAATGTTGTAAAATATTACATCCCAGATGTTAGGTTCCCTTAGGTTAGCATATACAACGTTATAGACGTATATAATGTCCCCATCGAGAAGCAGGCGACGACACGCCAGGAATGTTGTAAAATATTACATCCGAGATGTTATGTTGCCTTACATTAGGATATATAACGTTATAGACGTATAGAATGTCCCCACCGAGATGTAGGGACCGACATGCCAGGAATGTTGTAAAATATTACCTCCGAGTTGTTAGGTTGCTTTAGGTTGGGATATATATCGTTATAGACTTATATAATGTTCCCACCAAGACGTGGGGGCCGACGCGTCAGGAATGTTGTAAAATATTACATCCCAGAAGTTAGGTTGCTTTGGGTTAGGATATACAACGTTATAGACGTATAGAATGTTCCCACCGAGAAGTAGGGACCGACATGCCAGGAATGTTGTAAAATATTACATCCGAAATGTTAGGTTGCCGTAGGTTAGGATATACAACGTTATAGATGTATATAATGTCCCCATTGCGAAGTAGGCGACGACACGCCAGGAATGTTGTAAAATATTACATTGACATGTTGGGTTGCCTTAGGCTAGGATATATAACGTTATAGACGTATATAATATTCCCACCGAGAAATAGGGGCCGACGCGTCAGGAATGTTGTAAAATATTACATCCCAGATGTTAGGTTGCGTTAGGTTAGGATATACAACGTTATAGACGTATATAATGTCCCCTTTGAGAAGCAGGCGACGACACTCCAGAATGTTGTAAAATATTACATTCGACATGTTAGGTTGCCTTAGGCTAGGATATATAACGTTATAGACGTATATAATATTCCCACCGAGAAATAGGGGCCGACGCGTCAGGACTGTTGTAAAATATTACACCCGAGATGTTAGGTTGCTTTAGGTTAGGATATATATCGTTATAGACGTATATAATGTCCAGATCGAGACGTGGGGACCGACACGCCAGAATGTTGTAAAATATTACATCCGAGATGTTAGGTTGCCTTAGGCTAGTATATATATCGTTATAGACGTATACAATTTTGCCACCGAGAAGTAGGGACCGACATGCCAGGAACGTTGTTAAATATTACATCCGAAATGTTAGGTTGCCTTAGGTTAGGATGTACAACGTTATAGATGTATATAATGTCCCCATCCAGAAGTAGGTGACGACACGCCAGGAATGTTGTACAATATTACATGCGACATTATAGGTTGCCTTAGGCTAGGACATCTATCCTTATAGACGTATATAATGTTATCACCGAGCACTACGGGCGACACGTCAGGAATGATGTAAAATATTACATTCGACATGTTAGGTCGCCTTAGGCTAGGATATATAACGTTATAGACGTATATAATGTTCCCACAGAGAAATAGGGGCCGACGCGTCAGGAATGTTGTAAAATATTACACCCGAGATGTTAGGTTCCCTTAGGTTAGGATATACAACGTTATAGACGTATAGAATGTTCCCACCGAGAAGTAGGCGACGACACGCCAGGAATGTTGTAAAATATTGCATTCGACATGTTGGGTTGCCTTAGGCTAGGATATATAACGTTATAGACGTATATAATATTCCCACCGAGAAATAGGGGCCGACGCGTCAGGACTGTTGTAAAATATTACACCCGAGATGTTAGGTTGCTTTAGGTTAGGATATATATCGTTATAGACGTATATAATGTCCAGATCGAGACGTGGGGACCGACACGCCAGAATGTTCTAAAATATTACATCCGAGATGTCAGGTTGCCTTAGGCTAGTATATATATCGTTATAGACGTATACAATTTTGCCACCGAGAAGTAGGGACCGACATGCCAGGAATGTTGTTAAATATTACATCCGAAATGTTAGGTTGCCTTAGGTTAGGATGTACAACGTTATGGGTGTATATAATGTCCCCATCCAGAAGTAGGTGACGACACGCCAGGAATGTTGTACAATATTACATGCGACATTATAGGTTGCCTTAGGCTAGGACATCTATCCTTATAGACGTATATAATGTTATCACCGAGAACTACGGGCCGACACGTCAGGAATGATGTAAAATATTACATTCGACATGTTAGGTCGCCTTAGGCTAGGATATATAACGTTATAGACGTATATAATGTTCCCACAGAGAAATAGGGGCCGACGCGTCAGGAATGTTGTAAAATATTACATTCGACATGTTGGGTTGCCTTACGTTAGGATATATAACGTTATAGACGTATATAATATTCCCACCGAGAAATAGGGGCCGACGCGTCAGGAATGTTGTAAAATATTACATCCCAGATGTTAGGTTGCGTTAGGTTAGGATATACAACGTTATAGACGTATATAATGTCCCCTTCGAGAAGCAGGCGACGACACGCCAGGAATGTTGTAAAATATTACTTTCGACATGTTAGGTTGCCTTAGGCTAGGATATGTAACGTTATAGACGTATATAATGTTCACACCGAGAAATAGGGGCCGACGCGTCAGGAATGTTGTAAAATATTACATCCCAGATGTTAGGTTAACTTAGGTTAGCATATACAACGTTATAGACGTATATAATGTTCCCACCGAGAAGTAGGGACCGACATGCCAGGAATGTCGTAAAATATTACATCCGAGATGTTAGCTTGCTTTAGGTTAGGATATACATCGTTATAGACTTATATAATGTTCCCACCGAGACGTGGGGACCGACATGCCAGGAATGTTGCAAAATATTACATCCCAGAAGTTAGGTTGCTTTGGGTTAGGATATACAACGTTATAGACGTATTTAATGTCCCCATCGAGAAGCAGGCGACGACAAGCCAGGAATGTTGTCAAATATTACATCCGAGATGTTATGTTGTCTTCGGTTAGGATATACAAAGTTATAGATGTATATAATGTCCTCATCCAGAAGTAGGCGACGACACGCCAGGAGTGTTGTAAAATATTACATTTGACATGTTATGTTTCCTTAGGCTAGGATATATAATGTTAAACACGCATATAATGTTATCACCGAGAACTACGGGCCGACACGCCATGAATGATGTGAAATATTACATTCGACATAGTAGGTCGCCTTAGCCTAGGATATATAACGTTATAGACATATATTATGTTCCCACCGAGAAATAGGGGCAGACGTGTCAGGAATGTTGTAAAATATTACAACCGAGATGTTAGGTTGCTTTAGGTTAGGATATATATCGTTATAGACGTAGATAATGTCCAGATCGAGACGTGGGGACCGACACGCCAGAATGTTGTAAAATATTACATACGAGATGTTAGGTTGCCTTAGGCTAGTATATATATCGTTATAGACGTATACAATTTTGCCACCGAGAAGTAGGGACCGACATGCCAGGAATGTTGTTAAATATTACATCCGAAATGTTAGGTTGCCTTAGGTTAGGATGTACAACGTTATAGATGTATATAATGTCCCCATCCAGAAGTAGGTGACGACACGCCAGGAATGTTGTACAATATTACATGCGACATGATAGGTTGCCTTAGGCTAGGATATCTATCCTTATAGACGTATATAATGTTACCACCGAGAACTACGGGCCGACACGTCAGGAATGATGTAAAATATTACACCCGAGATGTTAGTTTCCCTTAGGTTAGGATATACAACGTTATAGACGTATAGAATGTTCCCACCGAGAAGTAGGGACCGACATGCCAGGAATGATGCAAAATATTACATCCCAAATGTTAGGTTGCGTTAGGTAAGGATATACAACGTTATAGACGTATATAATGTCCCCATCGAGAAGCAGGCGACGACACGCCAGGAATGTTGTAAAATATTACATTCGACATGTTAGGTTGCCTTAGGCTAGGATATATAACGTTATAGACGTATATAATATTCCCACCAAGAAATAGGGGCCGACGCGTCAGGACTGTTGTAAAATATTACATCCGATATGTTAGGTTGCCTTATGCTAGGATATATAACGTTATAGACGTATAGAATGTCCCCACCGAGATGTTGGGACCGACAAGCCAGGAATGTTCTAAAATATTACCTCCGAGTTGTTAGGTTGCTTTAGGTTGGGATATATATCGTTATAGACTTATATAATGTTCCCACCAAGACGCGGGGGCCGACGCGTCAGGAATGTTGTAAAATATTACATCCCAGAAGTTAGGTTGCATTGGGTTAGGATATACAACGTTATAGACATATATAATGTCCCCATCGAGAAGCAGGCGACGACACGCCAGCAATGCTGTAAAATATTACATCCGACATGTTAGGTTGCCTTATGCTAGGATATATAACGTGATAGACGTATATAATGTTCCCACCGAGAAGTAGCGACCGACGCGTCAGGAATGTTGTAAAATAAAACGACCCAGATGTTAGGTTGCGTTAGGTTAGGATATACAACGTTATAGACGTATATAATGTCCCCTTTGAGAAGCAGGCGACGACACGCCAGAATGTTATAAAATATTACATTCGACATGTTAGGTTGCCTTAGGCTAGGATATATAACGTTATAGACGTATATAATATTCACACCGAGAAATAGGGGCCGACGCGTCAGGAATGTTGTAAAATATTACATCAGATATGTTAGGTTGCCTTAGGCTAGGGTATATAACGTTATAGACGCATATAATATTCCCACCGAGAAATAGGGGCCGACGCGTCAGGAATGTTGCAAAATATTACACCCGAAATGTTAGGTTCCCTTAGGTTAGGATATACAACGTTATAGACGTATAGAATGTCCACACCGAGATGTAGGGACCGACATGCCAGGAATGTTCTAAAATATTACCTTCGAGTTGTTAGGTTGCTTTAGGTTGGGATATATATCGTTATAGACTTATATAATGTTCCCACCAAGACGTGGGGGCCGACGCGTCAGGAATGTTGTAAAATATTACATCCCAGAAGTTAGGTTGCTTTGGGTTAGGATATACAACGTTATAGACGTATATAATGTCCCCATCGAGAAGCAGGCGACGACACGCCAGAATGTTGTAAAATATTACATTCGACATGTTGGGTTGCCTTAGGCTAGGATATATAACGTTATAGACGTATATAATGTTCCCACAGAGAAATAGGGGCCGACGCGTCAGGAATGTTGTAAAACATTACACCCGAGATGTTAGGTTCCCTTAGGTTAGGATATACAACGTTATAGATGTATATAATGTCCCCATCGCGAAGTAGGCGACGACACGCCAGGAATGTTGTAAAATATTACTATCGACATGTTAGGTTGCCTTATGCTAGGATATATAACGTGATAGACGTACATAATGTTCCCACCGAGAAGTAGGGACCGACGCGTCAGGAATGTTGTAAAATAAAACGACCCAGATGTTAGGTTGCGTTAGGTTAGGATATACAACGTTATAGACGTATATAATGTCCCCTTTGAGAAGCAGGCGACGACACGCCAGAATGTTATAAAATATTACATTCGACATGTTAGGTTGCCTTAGGCTAGGATATATAACGTTATAGACGTATATAATATTCACACCGAGAAATAGGGGCCGACGCGTCAGGAATGTTGTAAAATATTACATGAGATATGTTAGGTTGCCTTAGGCTAGGGTATATAACGTTATAGACGCATATAATATTCCCACCGAGAAATAGGGGCCGACGCGTCAGGAATGTTGTAAAATATTACATCAGATATGTTAGGTTGCCTTAGGCTAGGGTATATAACGTTATAGACGCATATAATATTCCCACCGAGAAATAGGGGCCGACGCGTCAGGAATGTTGCAAAATATTACACCCGAAATGTTAGGTTCCCTTAGGTTAGGATATACAACGTTATAGACGTATAGAATGTCCACACCGAGATGTAGGGACCGACATGCCAGGAATGTTCTAAAATATTACCTCCGAGTTGTTAGTTTGCTTTAGGTTGGGATATATATCGTTATAGACTTATATAATGTTCCCACCAAGACGTGGGGGCCGACGCGTCAGGAATGTTGTAAAATATTACATCCCAGAAGTTAGGTTGCTTTGGGTTAGGATATACAACGTTATAGACGTATATAATGTCCCCATCGAGAAGCAGGCGACGACACGCCAGAATGTTGTAAAATATTACATTCGACATGTTGGGTTGCCTTAGGCTAGGATATATAACGTTATAGACGTATATAATATTCCCACCGAGAAATAAGGGCCGACGCGTCAGGAATGTTGTAAAATATTACATCCGATATGTTAGGTTGCCTTAGGTTAGGATGTACAACGTTATAGATGTATATAATGTCCCCATCCAGAAGTAGGTGACGACACACCAGGAATGTTGTACAATATTACATGCGACATGTTAGGTTGCCTTAGGCTAGGATATCTAACCTTATAGACGTATATAATGTTACCACCGAGAACTACGGGCCGACACGTCAGGAATGATGTAAAATATTACACCCGAGATGTTAGTTTCCCTTAGGTTAGGATATACAACGTTATAGACGTATAGAATGTTCCCACCGAGAAGTAGGGACCGATATGCCAGGAATGATGCAAAATATTACATCCCAGAAGTTAAGTTGCTTTGGGTTAGGATATACAACGGTATAGACGTATATAATGTCCCCATCGAGAAGCAGGCGACGACACGCCAGGAATGTTGTAAAATATTACATCCGAGATGTTATGTTGCCTTACGTTAGGATATATAACGTTATAGACGTATATAATATTCCCACCGAGAAATAGGGGCCGACGCGTCAGGAATGTTGTAAAATATTACATCCGATATGTTTGGTTCCCTTAGGTTAGGATATACAACGTTATAGATGTATATAATGTCCCCATCGCGAAGTAGGCGACGACACGCCAGGAATGTTGTAAAATATTACTTTCGACATGTTAGGTTGCCTTAGGCTAGGATATATAACGTTATAGACGTATATAATGTTCACACCGAGAAATAGGGGCCGACGCGTCAGGAATGTTGTAAAATATTACATCCCAGATGTTAGGTTGCGTTAGGTTAGGATATACAACGTTATAGACGTATATAATGTCCCCTTCGAGAAGCAGGCGACGACACGCCAGAATGTTGTAAAATATTACATTCGACATGTTGAGTTGCCTTAGGCTAGGATATATAACGTTATAGAAGTATATAATATTCCCAGCGAGAAATAGGGGCCGACGCGTCAGGAATGTTGTAAAATATCACACCCGAAATGTTAGGTTCCCTTAGGTTAGGATATACAACGTTATAGACGTATAGAATGTCCCCACCGAGATGTAGGGACCGACAAGCCAGGAATGTTCTAAAATATTACCTCCGAGTTGTTAGGTTGCTTTAGGTTGGGATATATATCGTTATAGACTTATATAATGTTCCCACCAAGACGTGGGGGCCGACGCGTCAGGAATGTTGTAAAATATTACATTCGACATGTTAGGTCGCCTTAGGCTAGGATATATAACGTTATAGACGTATATAATGTTCCCACAGAGAAATAGGGGCCGACGCGTCAGGAATGTTGTAAAATATTACACCCGAGATGTTAGGTTCCCTTAGGTTAGGATATACAACGTTATAGATGTATATAATGTCCCCATCGCGAATTAGGCGACGACACGCCAGGAATGTTGTAAAATATTACTTTCGACATGTTAGGTTGCCTTAGGCTAGGATATATAACGTTATAGACGTATATAATGTTCACACCGAGAAATAGGGGCCGACGCGTCAGGAATGTTGTAAAATATCACACCCGAAATGTTAGGTTCCCTTAGGTTAGGATATACAACGTTATAGACGTATGGAATGTCCCCACCGAGATGTAGGGACCGACAAGCCAGGAATGTTCTAAAATATTACCTCCGAGTTGTTAGGTTGCTTTAGGTTGGGATATATATCGTTATAGACTTATATAATGTTCCCACCAAGACGCGGGGGCCGACGCGTCAGGAATGTTGTAAAATATTACATCCCAGATGTTAGGTTGCGTTGGCTTAGGATATACAACGTTATAGACGTATATAATGTCCCCTTTGAGAAGCAGGCGACGACAAGCCAGAATGTTGTAAAATATTACATTCGACATGTTAGGTCGCCTTAGGCTAGGATATATAACGTTATAGACGTATATAATGTTCCCACAGAGAAATAGGGGCCGACGCGTCAGGAATGTTGTAAAATATTACACCCGAGATGTTAGGTTCCCTTAGGTTAGGATCTACAACGTTATAGATGTATATAATGTCCCCATCGCGAATTAGGCGACGACACGCCAGGAATGTTGTAAAATATTACTTTCGACATGTTAGGTTGCCTTAGGCTAGGATATATAACGTTATAGACGTATATAATGTTCACACCGAGAAATAGGGGCCGACGCGTCAGGAATGTTGTAAAATATCACACCCGAAATGTTAGGTTCCCTTAGGTTAGGATATACAACGTTATAGACGTATGGAATGTCCCCACCGAGATGTAGGGACCGACAAGCCAGGAATGTTCTAAAATATTACCTCCGAGTTGTTAGGTTGCTTTAGGTTGGGATATATATCGTTATAGACTTATATAATGTTCCCACCAAGACGCGGGGGCCGACGCGTCATGAATGTTGTAAAATATTACATCCCAGATGTTAGGTTGCGTTGGCTTAGGATATACAACGTTATAGACGTATATAATGTCCCCTTTGAGAAGCAGGCGACGACAAGCCAGAATGTTGTAAAATATTACATTCGACATGTTAGGTTGCCTTAGGCTAGGATATGTAACGTTATAGACGTATATAATATTCCCCCCGAGAAATAGGGGCCGACGCGTCAGGAATGTTGCAAAATATTACACCCGAAATGTTAGGTTCCCTTAGGTTAGGATATACAACGTTATAGACGTATATAATATTCCCACCGAGAAATAGGGGCCGACGCGTCAGGAATGTTGTAAAATATTACACCCGAGATGTTAGGTTCCCTTAGGTTAGCATATACAACGATATAGACGTATATAATGTTCCCACCGAGAAGTAGGGACCGACACGCCAGGAATGTTGTAAAATATTACATCCGAGATGTTAGCTTGCTTTAGGTTAGGATATATATCGTTATAGACTTATATAATGTTCCCAACGAGACGTGGGGACCGACATGTCAGGAATGTTGCAGAATATTACATCCCAGAAGTTAGGTTGCTTTGGGTTAGGATATACAACTTTATAGACGTATATAATGTCCCCATCGAGAAGCAGGCGACGACAAGCCAGGAATGTTGTCAAATATTACATCCGAGATGTTATGTTGTCTTAGGTTAGGATATACAAAGTTATAGATGTATATAATGTCCTCATTCAGAAGTAGGCGACGACACGCCAGGAGTGTTGTAAAATATTACATTTGACATGTTAGGTTTCCTTACGCTAGGATACATAATGTTATACACGCATATAATGTTATCACCGAGAACTACGGGCCGACACGCCAGGAATGTTGTTAAATATTACATCCGAAATGTTAGGTTGCATTAGGTTAGGATGTACAACGTTATAGATGTATATAATGTCCCCATCCAGAAGTAGGTGACGACACGCCAGGAATGTTGTACAATATTACATGCGACATGATAGGTTGCCTTAGGCTAGGATATCTATCCTTATAGACGTATATAATGTTACCACCGAGAACTACGGGCCGACACGTCAGGAATGATGTAAAATATTACATTCGACATGTTAGGTCGCCTTAGGCTAGGGTATATAACGTTATAGACATATATAATGTTCCCACAGAGAAATAGGGGCCGACGCGTCAGGAATGTTGTAAAACATTACACCCGAGATGTTAGGTTCCCTTAGGTTAGTAATACAACGTTATAGATGTATATAATGTCCCCATCGCGAAGTAGGCGACGACACGCCAGGAATGTTGTAAAATATTACTATCGACATGTTAGGTTGCCTTATGCTAGGATATATAACGTGATAGACGTATATAATGTTCCCACCGAGAAGTAGGGACCGACGCGTCAGGAATGTTGTAAAATAAAACGACCCAGATGTTAGGTTGCGTTAGGTTATGATATACAACGTTATAGACGTATATAATGTCCCCTTTGAGAAGCAGGCGACGACACGCCAGAATGTTATAAAATATTACATTCGACATGTTAGGTTGCCTTAGGCTAGGATATGTAACGTTATAGACGTATATAATATTCCCCCCCGAGAAATAGGGGCCGACGCGTCAGGAATGTTGCAAAATATTACACCCGAAATGTTAGGTTCCCTTAGGTTAGGATATACAACGTTATAGACGTATATAATATTCCCACCGAGAAATAGGGGCCGACGCGTCAGGAATGTTGTAAAATATTACATCCCAGATGTTAGGTTGCGTTAGGTTAGGATATACAACGTTATAGACGTATATAATGTCCCCTTTGAGATGTAGGCGACGACACGCCAGGAATGTTGTAAAATATTACATTTGACATGTTGGGTTGCCTTAGGCTAGGATACATAACGTTATAGACGTATATAATATTCCCACCGAGAAATAGGGGCCGACGCGTCAGGAATGTTGTAAAATATTACATCCCAGATGTTAGGTTGCGTTAGGTTAGGACATACAACGTTATAGACGTATATAATGTCCCCTTTGAGAAGCAGGCGACGACACGCCAGAATGTTGTAAAATATTACATTCGACATGTTAGGTTGCCTTAGGCTAGGATATGTAACGTTATAGACGTATATAATATTCCCCCCGAGAAATAGGGGCCGACGCGTCAGGAATGTTGCAAAATATTACACCCGAAATGTTAGGTTCCCTTAGGTTAGGATATACAACGTTATAGACGTATAGAATGTTCCCACCGAGATGTATGGACCGACATGCCAGGAATGTTCTAAAATATTACATCCGAGTTGTTAGGTTGCTTTAGGTTAGGATATATATCGCTATAGACTTATGTAATGTTCCCACCGAGACGTGGGGACCGACATGCCAGGAATGTTGTAAAATATTACATCCCAGAAGTTAAGTTGCTTTGGGTTAGGATATACAACGATATAGACGTATATAATGTCCCCTTTGAGAAGCAGGCGACGACACGCCAGAATGTTGTAAAATATTACATTCGACATGTTAGGTTGCCTTAGGCTAGGATATATAACGTTATAGACGTATATAATATTCCCACCGAGAAGTAGGGACCGACGCGTCAGGAATGTTGCAAAATATTACACCCGAAATGTTAGGTTCCCTTTGGTTAGGATATACAACGTTATAGACGTATATAATATTCCCACCGAGAAATAAGGGCCGACGCGTCAGAAATGTTGTAAAATATTACACCCGAAATGTTAGGTTCCCTTAGGTTAGGATATACAACGTTATAGACGTATAGAATGTTCCCACCGAGATGTAGGGACCGACATGCCAGGAATGTTCTAAAATATTACATTCGAGTTGTTTGGTTTCTTTAGGTTAGGATATATATCGTTATAGACTTATATAATGTTCCCACCGAGACGTGGGGACCGACATGCCAGGAATGTTGTAAAATATTACATCCCAGAAGTTTGGTTGCTTTGGGTTAGGATATACAACGTTATAGACGTATATAATGTCCCCATCAAGAAGAAGGCGACGACACGCCAGAATGTTGTAAAATATTACGTCCGAGATGTTAGGTTCCCTTAGATTAGGATATACAACGTTATAGACGTATCTAATGTCCCCATCGAGAAGCAGGCGACGACACGCCAGAATGTTGTAAAATATTACATTCGACATGTTAGGTTGCCTTAGGCTAGGATATATAACGTTATAGACGTATAAAATGTCCCCATCGAGAAGCAGGCGACGACACGCCAGGAATGTTGTAAAATATTACATCCGAGATGTTAGGTTACCTTAGGCTAGGACAAATATCGTTATAGACGTATACAATGTTCCCACCGAGAAGTAGGGACCGACGCGTCAGGAATGTTGTAAAATAAAACAACCCAGATGTTAGGTTGCGTTAGGTTAGGATATACAACGTTATAGACGTATATAATGTCCCCTTCGAGAAGCAGGCGACGACACGCCAGAATGTTGTAAAATATTACTTTCGACATGTTAGGTTGCATTTGGCTAGGATATATAACGTTATAGACGTATATAATATTCCCACCGAGAAATAGGGGCCGACGCGTCAGGAATGTTGTAAAATATTACACCCGAGATGTTAGGTTGCCTTATGCTAGGATATATAAAGTGATAGACGTATATAATGTTTCCACCGAGAAATGGGGGCGACGCGTCAGGAATGTTGTAAAATATTACATCCCAGATGTTAGGTTGCGTTAGGTTAGGATATACAACGTAATAGACGTATATAATGTCCCCTTCGAGAAGAAGGCGACGACACGCCAGAATGTTGTAAAATATTACATTCGACATGTTAGGTTGCCTTAGTCTAGGATATGTAACGTTATAGACGTATATAATATTCCCACCGAGAAATAGGGGCCGACGCGTCAGGAATGTTGTAAAATATTACACCCGAAATGTTAGTTTCCCTTAGGATAGGATATACAACGTTATAGACGTATAGAATGTTCCCACCGAGATATAGGGACCGCCAGGAATGTGGTAAACTATTACATCCGAGTTGTTAGGTTGCTTTAGGTTAGGATATATATCGTTATAGACTTATATAATGTTCCCACCGAGACGTGGGTACCGACATGCCAGAAAGGTTGTAAAATATTACATCCCAGAAGATAGGTTGCTTTGGGTTAGGATATACAACGTTATAGACGTATATAATGTCCCCATTGAGAAGCAGGCGACGACACGCCAGAATGTTGTAAAATATTACATCCGAGATGTTAGGTTCCCTTAGGTTAGGATATACAACGTTATAGACGTATCTAATGTGCCCATCGAGAAGCAGGCGACGACACGCCAGAATGTTGTAAAATATTACATCCGATATGTTAGGTTGCCTTAGGCTAGGATATGTAACGTGATAGACGTATATAATGTTCCCACCGAGAAATAGGGGCCGACGCGTCAGGAATGTTGTAAAATATTACATCCCAGATGTTAGGTTACGTCAGGTTGGGATATACAACGTTATAGACGTATATAATTTCCCCATCGAGAAGCAGGCGACGACACGCCAGAATGTTGTAAAATATTACATTCGACATGTTAGGTTTCCTTAGGCTAGGATATGTAACGTTATAGACGTATATAATATTCCCACCGAGAAATAGGGGCCGACGCGTCAGGAATGTTGTAAAATATTACACCCGAAATGTTAGGTTCCCTTAGGTTAGGATATACAACGTTATAGACGTATAGAAAGTTCCCACCGAGATGTAGGGACCGACATGCCAGGAATGTTGTAAAATACTACATTCGAGATGTTAGTTTGCCTTAGGTGAGGATATAAAACGTTATAGACGTATACAATGTTCCCACCGAAAAGTAGAGGCCGACCCGCCAGGAATGTTGTAAAATACAACATCCCAGATGTTAGGTTGCCTTAGGTTAGGATATATAACGTTATAGACGCATACAATGTCCCTACCGAGACGAACGAGACGACACGTACTGGATTCTGTAAAACATTACCAGCGAGCGGCTAGATGGGTTAGGGTAGGTTATATTATGTTATAGACGTATATAATGTTCCCACCGAGAAGTTGGGCCGACACGACGGGGATTCTGTAAAGCATTACCAGCGAGAGTCTAGATGGGTTAGGTTGTGTTATATTACGTTATGGACGTATATAATGTTCCCACCGAGAAGTGGGGCCGACCTGCTCGGAATGTTGGCAAATACTACATCCGAGAAGTTAGGTTGCCTTAGGTTGCGATATATAAAGTTACAGACGTATACAATGTTCCCACTGAGAAGTAGGGGCCGACCCGTCTGGAATTTTTAAAATACTACAATCGAGATGTTAGGTTGCCTTAGGTTAGGATATATAACGTTATAGACCTACATAATGACCGCACAGTGATGTACGGGACGACACGAACGAGATTCTGTAAAACATTACCAGCGAGAGTCTAAATGCGTTAGGTTAGGTTATATTAGGTTATAGACGTATATAATGTTCCCACCGAAAAGTAGAGGCCGACCCGCCAGGCATGTCGTAAAATGCAACATCCCAGATGTTAGGTTGCCTTAGGTTAGGATATATAACGTTATAGACGCATACAATGTCCCTACCGAGACGAACGAGACGACACGTACTGGATTCTGTAAAACATTACGAGCGAGCGGCTAGATGGGTTAGGGTAGGTTATATTATGTTATAGACGTATATAATGTTCCCACCGAGAAGTTGGGCCGACACGACGGGGATTCTGTAAAGCATTACCAGCGAGAGTCTAGATGCGTTAGGTTAGGTTATATTAGGTTATAGACGTATATAATGTTCCTCCCGAGAAGTAGGGGCCGACCCGCCAGGAATGGTGGAAAATACTACATTCGAGATGTTAGGCGGCCTTAGGTTGGGATGTATAAGGTTATAGACGTATATAATGTTCCCACCGAGAAATAGGGGCCGACAAGCCAGGAATGTTGCCACCTATTACATCCGAGATGTTAGGTTGCCTTAGGCTACGATATATACCGTTATAGTCATATGTAATGTTACCACCGAGAACTACGGGCCGACACGGAGGGAATGATGTAAAATATTACATTCGACATGTTAGGTCGCCATAGGGTAGGGTATATAACGTTATAGACATATATAATGTTCCCACAGAGAAATAGGGGCCGACGCGTCAGGAATGTTGTAAAACATTACACCCGAGATGTTAGGTTCCCTTAGGTTAGTAATACAACGTTATAGATGTATATAATGTCCCCATCGCGAAGTAGGCGACGACACGCCAGGAATGTTGTAAAATATTACTATCGACATGTTAGGTTGCCTTATGCTAGGATATATAACGTGATAGACGTATATAATGTTCCCACCGAGAAGTAGGGACCGACGCGTCAGGAATGTTGTAAAATAAAACGACCCAGATGTTAGGTTGCGTTAGGTTAGGATATACAACGTTATAGACGTATATAATGTCCCCTTTGAGAAGCAGGCGACGACACGCCAGAATGTTATAAAATATTACATTCGACATGTTAGGTTGCCTTAGGCTAGGATATGTAACGTTATAGACGTATATAATATTCCCCCCGAGAAATAGGGGCCGACGCGTCAGGAATGTTGCAAAATATTACACCCGAAATGTTAGGTTCCCTTAGGTTAGGATATACAACGTTATAGACGTATAGAATGTTCCCACCGAGATGTATGGACCGACATGCCAGGAATGTTCTAAAATATTACATCCGAGTTGTTAGGTTGCTTTAGGTTAGGATATATATCGCTATAGACTTATGTAATGTTCCCACCGAGACGTGGGGACCGACATGCCAGGAATGTTGTAAAATATTACATCCCAGAAGTTAAGTTGCTTTGGGTTAGGATATACAACGATATAGACGTATATAATGTCCCCTTTGAGAAGCAGGCGACGACACGCCAGAATGTTGTAAAATATTACATTCGACATGTTAGGTTGCCTTAGGCTAGGATATATAACGTTATAGACGTATATAATATTCCCACCGAGAAGTAGGGACCGACGCGTCAGGAATGTTGCAAAATATTACACCCGAAATGTTAGGTTCCCTTTGGTTAGGATATACAACGTTATAGACGTATATAATATTCCCACCGAGAAATAGGGGCCGACGCGTCAGGAATGTTGTAAAATATTACACCCGAAATGTTAGGTTCCCTTAGGTTAGGATATACAACGTTATAGACGTATAGATTGTTCCCACCGAGATGTAGGGACCGCCAGGAATGTGGTAAACTATTACATCCGAGTTGATAGGTTGCTTTAGGTTAGGATATATATCGTCATAGACTTATAGAATGTTCCCACCGAGACGTGGGGACCGACATGCCAGGAATGTTGTAAACTATTACATCCCAGAAGTTAGGTTGCTTTGGGTTAGGATATACAACGTTATAGACGTATATAATGTCCCCATCGAGAAGCAGGCGACGACACGCCAGGAATGTTGTACAATATTACATCCGAGATGTTAGGTTACCTTAGGCTAGGACATATTCCGTTATAGACGTATACAATGTTCCCACCGAGAAATAGGGACCGACGCGTCAGGAATGTTGTAAGATGTTACATCCCAGATGTTAGGTTGCGTTAGGTTAGGATATACAACGTTATAGACGTATATAATGTCCCCTTCGAGAAGCAGGCGACGACACGCCAGAATGTTGTAAAATATTACTTTCGACATGTTAGGTTGCCTTAGGCTAGGATATATAACGTTATAGACGTATATAATATTCCCACCGAGAAGTAGGGTCCGACGCGTCAGGAATGTTGTAAAATATTACACCCGAGATGCTAGGTTGCCTTATGCTAGGATATATAACGTGATAGACGTATATAATGTTCCCACCGAGAAATAGGGGCCGACGCGTCATGAATGTTGTAAAATATTACATCCCAGATGTTAGGTTGCGTTGGGTTAGGATATACAACGTTATAGACGTATATAATATTCCCACCGAGAAATAAGGGCCGACGCGTCAGAAATGTTGTAAAATATTACACCCGAAATGTTAGGTTCCCTTAGGTTAGGATATACAACGTTATAGACGTATAGAATGTTCCCACCGAGATGTAGGGACCGACATGCCAGGAATGTTCTAAAATATTACATTCGAGTTGTTTGGTTTCTTTAGGTTAGGATATATATCGTTATAGACTTATATAATGTTCCCACCGAGACGTGGGGACCGACATGCCAGGAATGTTGTAAAATATTACATCCCAGAAGTTTGGTTGCTTTGGGTTAGGATATACAACGTTATAGACGTATATAATGTCCCCATCAAGAAGAAGGCGACGACACGCCAGAATGTTGTAAAATATTACGTCCGAGATGTTAGGTTCCCTTAGATTAGGATATACAACGTTATAGACGTATCTAATGTCCCCATCGAGAAGCAGGCGACGACACGCCAGAATGTTGTAAAATATTACATTCGACATGTTAGGTTGCCTTAGGCTAGGATATATAACGTTATAGACGTATAAAATGTCCCCATCGAGAAGCAGGCGACGACACGCCAGGAATGTTGTAAAATATTACATCCGAGATGTTAGGTTACCTTAGGCTAGGACAAATATCGTTATAGACGTATACAATGTTCCCACCGAGAAGTAGGGACCGACGCGTCAGGAATGTTGTAAAATAAAACAACCCAGATGTTAGGTTGCGTTAGGTTAGGATATACAACGTTATAGACGTATATAATGTCCCCTTCGAGAAGCAGGCGACGACACGCCAGAATGTTGTAAAATATTACTTTCGACATGTTAGGTTGCATTTGGCTAGGATATATAACGTTATAGACGTATATAATATTCCCACCGAGAAATAGGGGCCGACGCGTCAGGAATGTTGTAAAATATTACACCCGAGATGTTAGGTTGCCTTATGCTAGGATATATAAAGTGATAGACGTATATAATGTTTCCACCGAGAAATGGGGGCGACGCGTCAGGAATGTTGTAAAATATTACATCCCAGATGTTAGGTTGCGTTAGGTTAGGATATACAACGTAATAGACGTATATAATGTCCCCTTCGAGAAGAAGGCGACGACACGCCAGAATGTTGTAAAATATTACATTCGACATGTTAGGTTTCCTTAGGCTAGGATATGTAACGTTATAGACGTATATAATATTCCCACCGAGAAATAGGGGCCGACGCGTCAGGAATGTTGTAAAATATTACACCCGAAATGTTAGGTTCCCTTAGGTTAGGATATACAACGTTATAGACGTATAGAAAGTTCCCACCGAGATGTAGGGACCGACATGCCAGGAATGTTGTAAAATACTACATTCGAGATGTTAGTTTGCCTTAGGTGAGGATATAAAACGTTATAGACGTATACAATGTTCCCACCGAAAAGTAGAGGCCGACCCGCCAGGAATGTTGTAAAATACAACATCCCAGATGTTAGGTTGCCTTAGGTTAGGATATATAACGTTATAGACGCATACAATGTCCCTACCGAGACGAACGAGACGACACGTACTGGATTCTGTAAAACATTACCAGCGAGCGGCTAGATGGGTTAGGGTAGGTTATATTATGTTATAGACGTATATAATGTTCCCACCGAGAAGTTGGGCCGACACGACGGGGATTCTGTAAAGCATTACCAGCGAGAGTCTAGATGGGTTAGGTTGTGTTATATTACGTTATGGACGTATATAATGTTCCCACCGAGAAGTGGGGCCGACCTGCTCGGAATGTTGGCAAATACTACATCCGAGAAGTTAGGTTGCCTTAGGTTGCGATATATAAAGTTACAGACGTATACAATGTTCCCACTGAGAAGTAGGGGCCGACCCGTCTGGAATTTTTAAAATACTACAATCGAGATGTTAGGTTGCCTTAGGTTAGGATATATAACGTTATAGACCTACATAATGACCGCACAGTGATGTACGGGACGACACGAACGAGATTCTGTAAAACATTACCAGCGAGAGTCTAAATGCGTTAGGTTAGGTTATATTAGGTTATAGACGTATATAATGTTCCCACCGAAAAGTAGAGGCCGACCCGCCAGGCATGTCGTAAAATGCAACATCCCAGATGTTAGGTTGCCTTAGGTTAGGATATATAACGTTATAGACGCATACAATGTCCCTACCGAGACGAACGAGACGACACGTACTGGATTCTGTAAAACATTACGAGCGAGCGGCTAGATGGGTTAGGGTAGGTTATATTATGTTATAGACGTATATAATGTTCCCACCGAGAAGTTGGGCCGACACGACGGGGATTCTGTAAAGCATTACCAGCGAGAGTCTAGATGCGTTAGGTTAGGTTATATTAGGTTATAGACGTATATAATGTTCCTCCCGAGAAGTAGGGGCCGACCCGCCAGGAATGGTGGAAAATACTACATTCGAGATGTTAGGCGGCCTTAGGTTGGGATGTATAAGGTTATAGACGTATATAATGTTCCCACCGAGAAATAGGGGCCGACAAGCCAGGAATGTTGCCACCTATTACATCCGAGATGTTAGGTTGCCTTAGGCTACGATATATACCGTTATAGTCATATGTAATGTTACCACCGAGAACTACGGGCCGACACGGAGGGAATGATGTAAAATATTACATTCGACATGTTAGGTCGCCATAGGGTAGGATATATAACGCTATAGACGTATATAATGTTCCCACCGAGAAATAGGGACCGACACGCCAGGAATGTTGCCAACTATTACGTCCGAGATGTTAGGTTGCCTTAGGTTAGGATATATATCGTTATAGACGTATATAATGTCCCCACCGAGACGTAGGGACCGAAATGCCAGCAATGTTGTAAAATATTACACCCGAGATGTTAGGTTCCCTTAGGTTAGGATATACAACGTTATAGACGTATAGAATGTTCCGACCGCGACGTACGGTCCGACACGCCAGGAATGTTGTCAAATATTACATCCGAGATGTTGGGATACCTTAGGTTAGGATATACAACGTTATAGACGTATATAACGTTCCCACCGAGTCGTAGTGACCGACATGCCAGGAATGTTATAAAATATTACATCCAAGATGTTATGTTGCCTTACGTTAGGATATATAACGTTATAGACGTATATAATGTTCCCACCGAAAAGTAGGAGCCGACGCGCCAGGAATGATGTAAAATATTACATCCGTGATGTTAGGTTGCTGCAGGTTAGGATATATATCGTTATAGACGTATATAATGTTCCTACCGAGACGTGGGGACCGACATGCCAGGAATCTTGTAAAATATTACATCCCAGATGTTAGGTTGCTTAGGTTAGGATATACAACGTTATAGACGTATATAATGTCCCCATCGAGAAGCAGGCGACGACGTGTCAGGAATGTTGTAAAACATTACACCCGAGATGTTAGGTTCCCTTAGGTTAGGATATATATCGTTATAGACGTATATAGTGTCCCCATCGAGAAACAGGAGACGACACGACAGGAATGTTGTAAAATATTACATCCGAGATGTTATATTGCCTTACGTTAGGATATACAACGTTATAGACGTATATAATGTCCCTATCGTGAAGTACGTGCCGTAGCGCCAGGATCGTTCTAAAATATTACGGTAGAGAGGTAAGGTTGCCTTAGGTTATGATATATAACGTTACAGACGTATATAATGTTCCCACCGAGAAGTACGGGCCGACACGCAAGGAATGTTATCAACTATTACATCCTAGATGTTAGCTTGCCTTAGGTTAGGATATACAACGTTATAGACGTATATAATGTCCCTATCGGGAAGTAGGTGCCGTAGCGCCAGGATTGTTCTAAAATATTACGGTACAGAGGTAAGGTTGCCTTAGGTTATGATATATAACGTTACAGACGTATATAATGTTCCCACCGAGAAGTAGGGAACGACATGCCAGGAATGTTGTAAAATATTACATCCGAGATGTTAGGTTGCTTTAGGTTAGGATATGTATCGTTATAGACGTATATAATGTCCAGATCGAGACGTGGGGACCGACAAGCCAGAATGGTGTAAAATATTATATCCGATATGTTAGGTTGCCTTAGGCTAGGGTATATACCGTTATAGACGTATACAATGTCCCCATCGAGAAGTAGGCGGCGACACGCCATGAATGATGTAAAATATTACACACGACATGTTAGGTCGCGTTAGTCTAGGATACATAACGTTATAGACGTATATAATGTTTCAACAGAGAAGTACGGGCCTACACGCCAGGAATGTTGTCAACTATTACATCCGAGATGTTAGGTTGCCTTAGGTTAGGATATATATCGTTATAGACGTATATAATGTTCCTACCGAGAAGTACGGGCCTACACGCCAGGAATGTTGTCAACTATTACATCCGAGATGTTAGGTTGCCTTAGGCTAGGACATATATCGTTATAGACGTATACAATGTTCCCACCGAGAAGTAGGGACCGACATGCCAGGAATGTTGTAAAATATTACATTCGACATGTTAGGTTGCCTTAGGCTAGGATATATAACGTTATAGACGTATATAATGTTCCGACCGAGAAGTACGGGCGGACACGCCAGGAATGTTGTCAAATATTACTTCCGAGATGTTAGGTTGCCTTAGGTTAGGATATACAACGTTATAGACGTATATAATGTTCCCACCGAGAAATAGGGGCCGACACGCCAGGAATGTTGCCAACTATTACGTCCGAGATGTTCGGTTCCCTTTGGTTAGGCTATACAACGTTATAGACGTATATAATGTTCCCACCGAGACGTAGTGACCGACATGCCAGGAATGTTGTAAAATATTACATCCGAGATGTTAGGTTGCCTTAGGTTAGGATATACAAGGTTATAGATGTATATAATGTCCCCATCGAGAAGTAGGCGACGACACGCC
Organism: Xylocopa violacea; assembly: GCA_963969225.1. Lineage (NCBI taxonomy): Eukaryota > Metazoa > Arthropoda > Insecta > Hymenoptera > Apidae > Xylocopa > Xylocopa violacea. The sequence continues at coordinate 29,822,021 of CAXAJV010000001.1, forward strand.
AGGAATGTTGTAAAATATTACATTCGACATGTTTAGTTACCTTAGGCTAGGATATACAACGTTATAGATGTATATAATGTCCCCATCGAGAAGTAGGCGACGACACGCCAGGAATGTTGTAAAATATTACATCCGAGACGTTATGTTGCCTTACGTTAGGATATATAACGTTATAGACGTATATAATGTTCCCACCGAAAAGTAGGAGCCGACGCGCCAGGAATGATGTAAAATATTACATCCGAGATGTTAGGTTGCTGCAGGTTAGGATATATATCGTCATAGACGTATATAATGTTCCTACCGAGACGTGGGGACCGACATGCCAGGAATCTTGTAAAATATTACATCCCAGATGTTAGGTTGCTTAGGTTAGGATATACAACGTTATAGATGTACATAATGTCCCCATCTAGAAGTAGGAGACGACACGCCAGGATTGTTGTAAAATATTACATCCCAGATGTTAGGTTGCGTTAGGTTAGGATATCCAACGTTATAGACGTATATAATGTCCCCAGCGAGAAGCAGGCGACGACACGCCAGGAATGATGTAAAATATTACATTCGACATGTTAGGTCGCCTTAGGCTAGGATATGTAACGTTATAGACGCATATAATGTTACCACCGAGAACTACGGGCCAACGCGCCAGGAATGTTGTAAAATATTACATTCGACATGTTAGGTCCCCTTAGGCTAGGATATATATCGCTATAGACGTGTATAATGTTCCCACCGGGAAATAGGGGCGACGCGTCAGGAATGTTGTAAAATATTACACCCGAGATGTTAGGTTCCCTTAGGTTAGGATATACGACGTTATAGACGTATAGAATGTTCCCACTGAGAAGTAGGGACCGACATGCCAGGAATGATGTAAAATATTCCATCCCAGATGATAGGTTGCGTTAGGTTAGGATATACAACGTTATAGACATATATAATGTCCACATCGAGAAGCAGGCGACGACACGCCAGAATGTTGTAAAATATTACATTCGACATGTTACGCTGCCTTAGGCTAGAATATATAACGTTATAGACGTATATAATGTTCCCACCGAGACGTAGTGACCGACATGCCAGGAATGTTGTAAAATATTACACCCGAGATGTTAGGTTGCCTTCGGATAGGATATATATCGCTATAGACGTATATGATGTTCCCACCGAGAAGTACGGGCCGGCACAACACCAATGTTGTCAGATATTACATTCGAGATGTTAGGTTGCCTTAGGTTAGGATATACAACGTTATAGATGTACATAATGTCCCCATCTAGAAGTAGGAGACGACACGCCAGGATTGTTGTAAAATAATACATCCCAGATGTTAGGTTGCCTTAGGTTAGGATATACAACGTTATAGACGTATATAATGTCCCCATCCAGAAGTAGGCTATGACACGCCAGGAATGTTGTAAAATATTACATCCCAGATGTTAGGTTGCGTTAGGTTAGAATATACAACGTTATAGACGTATATAATGTCCCCATCGAGAAGCAGGCGACGACACGATAGGAATGTTGTAAAATATTACATTCGACATGTTAGGTTGCCTTAGGCTAGCATATATATCGTTATAGACGTATACAATGTTCCCACCGAGAAGTAGGGACCGACATGCCAGGAATGTTGTAAAATATTACACCCGAGATGTTAGGTCCCCTTAGGTTAGGATATATAACGTTATAGACGTATAGAATGATCCCACCAAGAAATAGGGGCTGACGCGTCAGCAATGTTGTAAAATATTACATCCCAAATGTTAGGTTGCGTTAGCTTAGTATATACAACGTTACAGACGTATATAATGTCCCCATCGAGAAGCAGGCGACGACACGCCAGAATGTTGTAAAATGTTACATCCGAGATGTTAGGTTGCCTTAGGTTAGGATATACAACGTTATAGATGTATATAATGTCCCCATCGAGAAGTAGGCGATCACACGACAGGAATGTTGTAAAATATTACATTCGACAAGTTAGGTTGCCGTAGGCTAGGATATATAACGTTATAGACGTATATAATGTTCCCACCGAGAAATAGGGACCGACGCGTCAGGAATGTTGTAAAGTATTACATCCGAGATGTTAGGTTGCCTTAGAGTAGTATATACATCGTTATAGACGTATACAATGTTTCCACCGAGAAGTAGGGACCGACATGCCAGGAATGTTGTAAAATATTACATCCGAGATGTTAGGTTCCCTTAGGTTAAGATATATAACGTTATAGATGTATATAATGTCCTCATCCAGAAGTAGGCGACGATACGCCAGGAATGTTGTAAAATATTACATCCCAGATGATAGGTTGCGTTAGGTTAGAATATACAACGTTATAGACGTATATAATGTCCCCATCGAGAAGCGGGCGACGACACGCTAGGAATGTTGTAAAAGATTACATTCGACATGTTAGGTTGCCTTAGGCTAGGATATATATCGTTATAGACGTATACAATGTTCCCACCGAGAAGTAGAGACCGACATGCCAGGAATGTTGTAAAATATTACATCCGATATGTAAGGTTCCCCTAGGTTAGGATATATATCGTTATAGACGTATATAATGTTCCCACCGAGACGTAGGGACCGACATGCCAGGAATGTTTTAAAATATTGCATCCCAGATGTTAGGTTGCGTTAGGTTAGGATATACAACGTTACAGACGTATATAATGTACCCACGGAGACGTAGGGACCGACATCCCAGGAATGTTGTAAAATATTACATCCCAGATGTTAGGTTGCGTTAGGTTAGAATATACAACGTTATAGACGTATATAATGTCCCCATCGAGAAGCAGGCGACGACACGACAGGAATGTTGTAAAATATTACATTCGACATGTTAGGTTGCCTTAGGCTAGCATATATATCGTTATAGACGTATACAATGTTCCCACCGAGAAGTAGGAACCGACATGCCAGGAATGTTGTAAAATATTACACCCGAGAAGTTAGGTTCCCTTAGGTTAGGATATACAACGCTATAGACGTATACAATGATCCCACCAAGAAATAGGGGCTGACGCGTCAGCAATGTTGTAAAATATTACATCCCAAATGTTAGGTTGCGTTAGGTTAGTATATACAACGTTATAGACGCATATAATGTCCCCATCCAGAAGTTGGCGACGACACGCCAGGAATGTAGTAAAATGTTACATCCCAGGTGTTAGGTTGCGTTAGGTTGCAATATACAACGTTATAGACATATATAATGTCCCCATCGTGAAGCAGGCGACGACACGACAGGAATGTTGTAAAATATTACATTCGACATGTTAGGTTGCCTTAGGCTAGGATATATATCGTTATAGACGTATACAATGTTCCCACCGAGAAGTAGGGCCCGACATGCCAGGAATGTTGTAAAATATTACATCCGAGATGTAAAGTTCCCTTAGGTTAGGATATATATCGTTATAGACGTATATAACGTTCCCACCGACACGTAGGGACCGACTTGCCAGGAATGTTGTAAAATATTACACCCCAGATGTTTGGTTGCGTTAGGTTAGGATATACAACGTTATAGACGTATATAAAGTCCCCATCGAGAAGCAGGCGACGACACGCCAGGAATGTTGTAAAATGTAACATCCGAGATGTTTTGTTGCCATACGTTAGGATATGTAACGTTATAGACGTATATAATGTTCCCACCGAAAAGTAGCAGCCGAAGCGCCAGGAATGTTGTAAAATATTACATCCGAGATGTTAGGTTGCCTTAGAGTAGTATATACAGCGTTATAGACGTGTACAATGTTTCCACCGAGAAGTAGGGACCGACATGCCAGGAATGTTGTAAAATATTACATCCGAGATGTTAGGTTCCCTTAGGTTAAGATATATAACGTTATAGATGTATATAATGTCCCCATCCAGAAGTTGGCGACGACACGCCAGGAATGTAGTAAAATGTTACATCCCAGATGTTAGGTTGCGTTAGGTTAGAATATACAACGTTATAGACGTATATAATGTCCCCATCGTGAAGCAGGCGACGACACGACAGGAATGTTGTAAAATATTACATTCGACATGTTAGGTTGCCTTAGGCTAGGATATATATCGTTATCGACGTATACAATATTCCCACCGAGAAGTAGGGACCGACATGCCAGGAATGTTGTAAAATATTACACCCCAGATGTTTGGTTGCGTTAGGTTAGGATATACAACGTTATAGACGTATATAGAGTCCCCATCGAGAAGCAGGCGACGACACGCCAGGAATGTTGTAAAATATAACATCCGAGATGTTTTGTTGCCATACGTTAGGATATGTACCGTTATAGACGTATATAATGTTCCCACCGAAAAGTAGCAGCCGAAGCGCCAGGAATGTTGTAAAATATTACATCCGAGAAGTTAGGTTGCCTTAGGTTAGGATATGTACCGTTATAGACGTATATAATGTTCCCACCGAAAAGTAGCAGCCGAAGCGCCAGGAATGTTGTAAAATATTACATCCGAGAAGTTAGGTTGCCTTAGGTTAGGATATATATCGTTATAGACGTATATAATGTCCCCACCGAGACGTAGGGACCGACATGCCAGGAATGTTTTAAAATATTACATCCCAGATGTTAGGTTGCGTTAGGTTAGTATATACAAGGTTATAGACGTATATAATGTCCCCATGGAGAAGCAGGCGACGACACGCCAGAATGCTGTAAAATATTACATCCGATATGTTAGGTTGCCTTAGGTTAGGATATACAACGTTATAGATGTATATAAAGTCCCCATCGAGAAGCAGGCGCGGAAGCGGCAGGAATGTTGTAAAATATAACATCCGAGATGTTATGTTGCCATACGTTAGGATATGTAACGTTATAGACGTATATAATGTTCCCACCGAGAAGTAGGGCCCGACATACCAGGAATGTTGTAAAATATTACATCCGAGATGTTAGGTTGCCTTAGGTTATGATAAACAACGTTATAGATGTATATAATGTCCCCATCGAGAAGTAGGCAACGACACGCCAGGAAAGTTGTAAGATATTACACCCGAGATGTTAGGTTCCCTTAGGTTAGGATATATGACGTTATAGATGTATATAATGTCCCCATCCAGAAGTAGACGACGACACGCCAGGACTGTTGTAAAATATTACATCCCTGATGTTAGGTTGCGATAGGTTAGAATATACAACGTTATAGACGTATATAATGTCCCCATCGAGAAGCAGGCGACGACACGACAGGAATGTAGTAAAATATTACATTCGACATGTCAGGTTGCCTTAGGCTAGGATATATATCGTTATAGACGTACACAATGTTCCCACCGAGAAGTAGGGACCGAAATGCCAGGAATGTTGTAAAATACCACATCCGAGATGTTAGGTTGCCTTAGGTTAGGATATACAACGTTATAGATGTATATATTGTCCCCATCGAGAAGTAGGCGACGACACGCCAGGAATGTTGTAAAATATTACATTCTACAAGTTGGGTTGCCTTAGGCTAGGATATATAACGTTATAGACGTATATAATGTTCCCACCGAGAAATAGGGACTGACGCGTCAGGAATGTTCTAAAATATTACACCTGAGATGTTAGGTTCCCTTTGGTTAGGATATACAACGTTATAGACGTATAGAATGTCCCCATCGAGAAGCAGGCGACGACACGACAGGAATGTTGTAAAATATTACACACGAGATGTTAGGTTCCCTTAGGTTAGGATATATGACGTTATAGATGTATATAATGTCCCCATCCAGAAGTAGGCGACGACACGCCAGGAATGTTGTAAAATATTACATCCCAGATGTTAGGTTGCGTTAGGTTAGTATATGCAAGGTTATAGACGTATATAATGTCCCCATGGAGAAGCAGGCGACGACACGCCAGAATGTTGTAAAATATTACATCCGATATGTTAGGTTGCCTTAGGTTAGGATGTACAACGTTATAGATGTATATAATGTCCCCATCGAGAAGCAGGCTCGGAATCGGCAGGAATGTTGTAAAATATAACATCCGAGATGTTATGTTGCCATACGTTAGGATATGTAACGTTATAGACGTATATAATGTTCCCACCGAAAAGTAGGAGCCGACGCGCCAGGAATGATGTAAAATATTACATCCGAGATGTTAGGTTGCTGCAGGTTAGGATATATATCGTCATAGACGTATATAATGTTCCTACCGAGACGTGGGGACCGACATGCCAGGAATCTTGTAAAATATTACATCCCAGATGTTAGGTTGCTTAGGTTAGGATATACAACGTTATAGATGTACATAATGTCCCCATCTAGAAGTAGGAGACGACACGCCAGGATTGTTGTAAAATATTACATCCCAGATGTTAGGTTGCGTTAGGTTAGGATATCCAACGTTATAGACGTATATAATGTCCCCAGCGAGAAGCAGGCGACGACACGCCAGGAATGATGTAAAATATTACATTCGACATGTTAGGTCGCCTTAGGCTAGGATATGTAACGTTATAGACGCATATAATGTTACCACCGAGAACTACGGGCCAACGCGCCAGGAATGTTGTAAAATATTACATTCGACATGTTAGGTCCCCTTAGGCTAGGATATATATCGCTATAGACGTGTATAATGTTCCCACCGGGAAATAGGGGCGACGCGTCAGGAATGTTGTAAAATATTACACCCGAGATGTTAGGTTCCCTTAGGTTAGGATATACGACGTTATAGACGTATAGAATGTTCCCACTGAGAAGTAGGGACCGACATGCCAGGAATGATGTAAAATATTCCATCCCAGATGATAGGTTGCGTTAGGTTAGGATATACAACGTTATAGACATATATAATGTCCACATCGAGAAGCAGGCGACGACACGCCAGAATGTTGTAAAATATTACATTCGACATGTTACGCTGCCTTAGGCTAGAATATATAACGTTATAGACGTATATAATGTTCCCACCGAGACGTAGTGACCGACATGCCAGGAATGTTGTAAAATATTACACCCGAGATGTTAGGTTGCCTTCGGATAGGATATATATCGCTATAGACGTATATGATGTTCCCACCGAGAAGTACGGGCCGGCACAACACCAATGTTGTCAGATATTACATTCGAGATTTTAGGTTGCCTTAGGTTAGGATATACAACGTTATAGATGTACATAATGTCCCCATCTAGAAGTAGGAGACGACACGCCAGGATTGTTGTAAAATAATACATCCCAGATGTTAGGTTGCCTTAGGTTAGGATATACAACGTTATAGACGTATATAATGTCCCCATCCAGAAGTAGGCTATGACACGCCAGGAATGTTGTAAAATATTACATCCCAGATGTTAGGTTGCGTTAGGTTAGAATATACAACGTTATAGACGTATATAATGTCCCCATCGAGAAGCAGGCGACGACACGATAGGAATGTTGTAAAATATTACATTCGACATGTTAGGTTGCCTTAGGCTAGCATATATATCGTTATAGACGTATACAATGTTCCCACCGAGAAGTAGGGACCGACATGCCAGGAATGTTGTAAAATATTACACCCGAGATGTTAGGTCCCCTTAGGTTAGGATATACAACGTTATAGACGTATAGAATGATCCCACCAAGAAATAGGGGCTGACGCGTCAGCAATGTTGTAAAATATTACATCCCAAATGTTAGGTTGCGTTAGCTTAGTATATACAACGTTACAGACGTATATAATGTCCCCATCGAGAAGCAGGCGACGACACGCCAGAATGTTGTAAAATATTACACCCGAAATGTTAGGTTCCCTTAGGTTAGGATATACAACGTTATAGACGTATAGAAAGTTCCCACCGAGATGTAGGGACCGACATGCCAGGAATGTTGTAAAATACTACATTCGAGATGTTAGTTTGCCTTAGGTGAGGATATAAAACGTTATAGACGTATACAATGTTCCCACCGAAAAGTAGAGGCCGACCCGCCAGGAATGTTGTAAAATACAACATCCCAGATGTTAGGTTGCCTTAGGTTAGGATATATAACGTTATAGACGCATACAATGTCCCTACCGAGACGAACGAGACGACACGTACTGGATTCTGTAAAACATTACCAGCGAGCGGCTAGATGGGTTAGGGTAGGTTATATTATGTTATAGACGTATATAATGTTCCCACCGAGAAGTTGGGCCGACACGACGGGGATTCTGTAAAGCATTACCAGCGAGAGTCTAGATGGGTTAGGTTGTGTTATATTACGTTATGGACGTATATAATGTTCCCACCGAGAAGTGGGGCCGACCTGCTCGGAATGTTGGCAAATACTACATCCGAGAAGTTAGGTTGCCTTAGGTTGCGATATATAAAGTTACAGACGTATACAATGTTCCCACTGAGAAGTAGGGGCCGACCCGTCTGGAATTTTTAAAATACTACAATCGAGATGTTAGGTTGCCTTAGGTTAGGATATATAACGTTATAGACCTACATAATGACCGCACAGTGATGTACGGGACGACACGAACGAGATTCTGTAAAACATTACCAGCGAGAGTCTAAATGCGTTAGGTTAGGTTATATTAGGTTATAGACGTATATAATGTTCCCACCGAAAAGTAGAGGCCGACCCGCCAGGCATGTCGTAAAATGCAACATCCCAGATGTTAGGTTGCCTTAGGTTAGGATATATAACGTTATAGACGCATACAATGTCCCTACCGAGACGAACGAGACGACACGTACTGGATTCTGTAAAACATTACGAGCGAGCGGCTAGATGGGTTAGGGTAGGTTATATTATGTTATAGACGTATATAATGTTCCCACCGAGAAGTTGGGCCGACACGACGGGGATTCTGTAAAGCATTACCAGCGAGAGTCTAGATGCGTTAGGTTAGGTTATATTAGGTTATAGACGTATATAATGTTCCTCCCGAGAAGTAGGGGCCGACCCGCCAGGAATGGTGGAAAATACTACATTCGAGATGTTAGGCGGCCTTAGGTTGGGATGTATAAGGTTATAGACGTATATAATGTTCCCACCGAGAAATAGGGGCCGACAAGCCAGGAATGTTGCCACCTATTACATCCGAGATGTTAGGTTGCCTTAGGCTACGATATATACCGTTATAGTCATATGTAATGTTACCACCGAGAACTACGGGCCGACACGGAGGGAATGATGTAAAATATTACATTCGACATGTTAGGTCGCCATAGGGTAGGGTATATAACGTTATAGACATATATAATGTTCCCACAGAGAAATAGGGGCCGACGCGTCAGGAATGTTGTAAAACATTACACCCGAGATGTTAGGTTCCCTTAGGTTAGTAATACAACGTTATAGATGTATATAATGTCCCCATCGCGAAGTAGGCGACGACACGCCAGGAATGTTGTAAAATATTACTATCGACATGTTAGGTTGCCTTATGCTAGGATATATAACGTGATAGACGTATATAATGTTCCCACCGAGAAGTAGGGACCGACGCGTCAGGAATGTTGTAAAATAAAACGACCCAGATGTTAGGTTGCGTTAGGTTAGGATATACAACGTTATAGACGTATATAATGTCCCCTTTGAGAAGCAGGCGACGACACGCCAGAATGTTATAAAATATTACATTCGACATGTTAGGTTGCCTTAGGCTAGGATATGTAACGTTATAGACGTATATAATATTCCCCCCGAGAAATAGGGGCCGACGCGTCAGGAATGTTGCAAAATATTACACCCGAAATGTTAGGTTCCCTTAGGTTAGGATATACAACGTTATAGACGTATAGAATGTTCCCACCGAGATGTATGGACCGACATGCCAGGAATGTTCTAAAATATTACATCCGAGTTGTTAGGTTGCTTTAGGTTAGGATATATATCGCTATAGACTTATGTAATGTTCCCACCGAGACGTGGGGACCGACATGCCAGGAATGTTGTAAAATATTACATCCCAGAAGTTAAGTTGCTTTGGGTTAGGATATACAACGATATAGACGTATATAATGTCCCCTTTGAGAAGCAGGCGACGACACGCCAGAATGTTGTAAAATATTACATTCGACATGTTAGGTTGCCTTAGGCTAGGATATATAACGTTATAGACGTATATAATATTCCCACCGAGAAGTAGGGACCGACGCGTCAGGAATGTTGCAAAATATTACACCCGAAATGTTAGGTTCCCTTTGGTTAGGATATACAACGTTATAGACGTATATAATATTCCCACCGAGAAATAGGGGCCGACGCGTCAGGAATGTTGTAAAATATTACACCCGAAATGTTAGGTTCCCTTAGGTTAGGATATACAACGTTATAGACGTATAGATTGTTCCCACCGAGATGTAGGGACCGCCAGGAATGTGGTAAACTATTACATCCGAGTTGATAGGTTGCTTTAGGTTAGGATATATATCGTCATAGACTTATAGAATGTTCCCACCGAGACGTGGGGACCGACATGCCAGGAATGTTGTAAACTATTACATCCCAGAAGTTAGGTTGCTTTGGGTTAGGATATACAACGTTATAGACGTATATAATGTCCCCATCGAGAAGCAGGCGACGACACGCCAGGAATGTTGTACAATATTACATCCGAGATGTTAGGTTACCTTAGGCTAGGACATATTCCGTTATAGACGTATACAATGTTCCCACCGAGAAATAGGGACCGACGCGTCAGGAATGTTGTAAGATGTTACATCCCAGATGTTAGGTTGCGTTAGGTTAGGATATACAACGTTATAGACGTATATAATGTCCCCTTCGAGAAGCAGGCGACGACACGCCAGAATGTTGTAAAATATTACTTTCGACATGTTAGGTTGCCTTAGGCTAGGATATATAACGTTATAGACGTATATAATATTCCCACCGAGAAGTAGGGTCCGACGCGTCAGGAATGTTGTAAAATATTACACCCGAGATGCTAGGTTGCCTTATGCTAGGATATATAACGTGATAGACGTATATAATGTTCCCACCGAGAAATAGGGGCCGACGCGTCATGAATGTTGTAAAATATTACATCCCAGATGTTAGGTTGCGTTGGGTTAGGATATACAACGTTATAGACGTATATAATATTCCCACCGAGAAATAAGGGCCGACGCGTCAGAAATGTTGTAAAATATTACACCCGAAATGTTAGGTTCCCTTAGGTTAGGATATACAACGTTATAGACGTATAGAATGTTCCCACCGAGATGTAGGGACCGACATGCCAGGAATGTTCTAAAATATTACATTCGAGTTGTTTGGTTTCTTTAGGTTAGGATATATATCGTTATAGACTTATATAATGTTCCCACCGAGACGTGGGGACCGACATGCCAGGAATGTTGTAAAATATTACATCCCAGAAGTTTGGTTGCTTTGGGTTAGGATATACAACGTTATAGACGTATATAATGTCCCCATCAAGAAGAAGGCGACGACACGCCAGAATGTTGTAAAATATTACGTCCGAGATGTTAGGTTCCCTTAGATTAGGATATACAACGTTATAGACGTATCTAATGTCCCCATCGAGAAGCAGGCGACGACACGCCAGAATGTTGTAAAATATTACATTCGACATGTTAGGTTGCCTTAGGCTAGGATATATAACGTTATAGACGTATAAAATGTCCCCATCGAGAAGCAGGCGACGACACGCCAGGAATGTTGTAAAATATTACATCCGAGATGTTAGGTTACCTTAGGCTAGGACAAATATCGTTATAGACGTATACAATGTTCCCACCGAGAAGTAGGGACCGACGCGTCAGGAATGTTGTAAAATAAAACAACCCAGATGTTAGGTTGCGTTAGGTTAGGATATACAACGTTATAGACGTATATAATGTCCCCTTCGAGAAGCAGGCGACGACACGCCAGAATGTTGTAAAATATTACTTTCGACATGTTAGGTTGCATTTGGCTAGGATATATAACGTTATAGACGTATATAATATTCCCACCGAGAAATAGGGGCCGACGCGTCAGGAATGTTGTAAAATATTACACCCGAGATGTTAGGTTGCCTTATGCTAGGATATATAAAGTGATAGACGTATATAATGTTTCCACCGAGAAATGGGGGCGACGCGTCAGGAATGTTGTAAAATATTACATCCCAGATGTTAGGTTGCGTTAGGTTAGGATATACAACGTAATAGACGTATATAATGTCCCCTTCGAGAAGAAGGCGACGACACGCCAGAATGTTGTAAAATATTACATTCGACATGTTAGGTTTCCTTAGGCTAGGATATGTAACGTTATAGACGTATATAATATTCCCACCGAGAAATAGGGGCCGACGCGTCAGGAATGTTGTAAAATATTACACCCGAAATGTTAGGTTCCCTTAGGTTAGGATATACAACGTTATAGACGTATAGAAAGTTCCCACCGAGATGTAGGGACCGACATGCCAGGAATGTTGTAAAATACTACATTCGAGATGTTAGTTTGCCTTAGGTGAGGATATAAAACGTTATAGACGTATACAATGTTCCCACCGAAAAGTAGAGGCCGACCCGCCAGGAATGTTGTAAAATACAACATCCCAGATGTTAGGTTGCCTTAGGTTAGGATATATAACGTTATAGACGCATACAATGTCCCTACCGAGACGAACGAGACGACACGTACTGGATTCTGTAAAACATTACCAGCGAGCGGCTAGATGGGTTAGGGTAGGTTATATTATGTTATAGACGTATATAATGTTCCCACCGAGAAGTTGGGCCGACACGACGGGGATTCTGTAAAGCATTACCAGCGAGAGTCTAGATGGGTTAGGTTGTGTTATATTACGTTATGGACGTATATAATGTTCCCACCGAGAAGTGGGGCCGACCTGCTCGGAATGTTGGCAAATACTACATCCGAGAAGTTAGGTTGCCTTAGGTTGCGATATATAAAGTTACAGACGTATACAATGTTCCCACTGAGAAGTAGGGGCCGACCCGTCTGGAATTTTTAAAATACTACAATCGAGATGTTAGGTTGCCTTAGGTTAGGATATATAACGTTATAGACCTACATAATGACCGCACAGTGATGTACGGGACGACACGAACGAGATTCTGTAAAACATTACCAGCGAGAGTCTAAATGCGTTAGGTTAGGTTATATTAGGTTATAGACGTATATAATGTTCCCACCGAAAAGTAGAGGCCGACCCGCCAGGCATGTCGTAAAATGCAACATCCCAGATGTTAGGTTGCCTTAGGTTAGGATATATAACGTTATAGACGCATACAATGTCCCTACCGAGACGAACGAGACGACACGTACTGGATTCTGTAAAACATTACGAGCGAGCGGCTAGATGGGTTAGGGTAGGTTATATTATGTTATAGACGTATATAATGTTCCCACCGAGAAGTTGGGCCGACACGACGGGGATTCTGTAAAGCATTACCAGCGAGAGTCTAGATGCGTTAGGTTAGGTTATATTAGGTTATAGACGTATATAATGTTCCTCCCGAGAAGTAGGGGCCGACCCGCCAGGAATGGTGGAAAATACTACATTCGAGATGTTAGGCGGCCTTAGGTTGGGATGTATAAGGTTATAGACGTATATAATGTTCCCACCGAGAAATAGGGGCCGACAAGCCAGGAATGTTGCCACCTATTACATCCGAGATGTTAGGTTGCCTTAGGCTACGATATATACCGTTATAGTCATATGTAATGTTACCACCGAGAACTACGGGCCGACACGGAGGGAATGATGTAAAATATTACATTCGACATGTTAGGTCGCCATAGGGTAGGATATATAACGCTATAGACGTATATAATGTTCCCACCGAGAAATAGGGACCGACACGCCAGGAATGTTGCCAACTATTACGTCCGAGATGTTAGGTTGCCTTAGGTTAGGATATATATCGTTATAGACGTATATAATGTCCCCACCGAGACGTAGGGACCGAAATGCCAGCAATGTTGTAAAATATTACACCCGAGATGTTAGGTTCCCTTAGGTTAGGATATACAACGTTATAGACGTATAGAATGTTCCGACCGCGACGTACGGTCCGACACGCCAGGAATGTTGTCAAATATTACATCCGAGATGTTGGGATACCTTAGGTTAGGATATACAACGTTATAGACGTATATAACGTTCCCACCGAGTCGTAGTGACCGACATGCCAGGAATGTTATAAAATATTACATCCAAGATGTTATGTTGCCTTACGTTAGGATATATAACGTTATAGACGTATATAATGTTCCCACCGAAAAGTAGGAGCCGACGCGCCAGGAATGATGTAAAATATTACATCCGTGATGTTAGGTTGCTGCAGGTTAGGATATATATCGTTATAGACGTATATAATGTTCCTACCGAGACGTGGGGACCGACATGCCAGGAATCTTGTAAAATATTACATCCCAGATGTTAGGTTGCTTAGGTTAGGATATACAACGTTATAGACGTATATAATGTCCCCATCGAGAAGCAGGCGACGACGTGTCAGGAATGTTGTAAAACATTACACCCGAGATGTTAGGTTCCCTTAGGTTAGGATATATATCGTTATAGACGTATATAGTGTCCCCATCGAGAAACAGGAGACGACACGACAGGAATGTTGTAAAATATTACATCCGAGATGTTATATTGCCTTACGTTAGGATATACAACGTTATAGACGTATATAATGTCCCTATCGTGAAGTACGTGCCGTAGCGCCAGGATCGTTCTAAAATATTACGGTAGAGAGGTAAGGTTGCCTTAGGTTATGATATATAACGTTACAGACGTATATAATGTTCCCACCGAGAAGTACGGGCCGACACGCAAGGAATGTTATCAACTATTACATCCTAGATGTTAGCTTGCCTTAGGTTAGGATATACAACGTTATAGACGTATATAATGTCCCTATCGGGAAGTAGGTGCCGTAGCGCCAGGATTGTTCTAAAATATTACGGTACAGAGGTAAGGTTGCCTTAGGTTATGATATATAACGTTACAGACGTATATAATGTTCCCACCGAGAAGTAGGGAACGACATGCCAGGAATGTTGTAAAATATTACATCCGAGATGTTAGGTTGCTTTAGGTTAGGATATGTATCGTTATAGACGTATATAATGTCCAGATCGAGACGTGGGGACCGACAAGCCAGAATGGTGTAAAATATTATATCCGATATGTTAGGTTGCCTTAGGCTAGGGTATATACCGTTATAGACGTATACAATGTCCCCATCGAGAAGTAGGCGGCGACACGCCATGAATGATGTAAAATATTACACACGACATGTTAGGTCGCGTTAGTCTAGGATACATAACGTTATAGACGTATATAATGTTTCAACAGAGAAGTACGGGCCTACACGCCAGGAATGTTGTCAACTATTACATCCGAGATGTTAGGTTGCCTTAGGTTAGGATATATATCGTTATAGACGTATATAATGTTCCTACCGAGAAGTACGGGCCTACACGCCAGGAATGTTGTCAACTATTACATCCGAGATGTTAGGTTGCCTTAGGCTAGGACATATATCGTTATAGACGTATACAATGTTCCCACCGAGAAGTAGGGACCGACATGCCAGGAATGTTGTAAAATATTACATTCGACATGTTAGGTTGCCTTAGGCTAGGATATATAACGTTATAGACGTATATAATGTTCCGACCGAGAAGTACGGGCGGACACGCCAGGAATGTTGTCAAATATTACTTCCGAGATGTTAGGTTGCCTTAGGTTAGGATATACAACGTTATAGACGTATATAATGTTCCCACCGAGAAATAGGGGCCGACACGCCAGGAATGTTGCCAACTATTACGTCCGAGATGTTCGGTTCCCTTTGGTTAGGCTATACAACGTTATAGACGTATATAATGTTCCCACCGAGACGTAGTGACCGACATGCCAGGAATGTTGTAAAATATTACATCCGAGATGTTAGGTTGCCTTAGGTTAGGATATACAAGGTTATAGATGTATATAATGTCCCCATCGAGAAGTAGGCGACGACACGCCAGGAATGTTGTAAAATATTACATTCGACATGTTTAGTTACCTTAGGCTAGGATATACAACGTTATAGATGTATATAATGTCCCCATCGAGAAGTAGGCGACGACACGCCAGGAATGTTGTAAAATATTACATCCGAGACGTTATGTTGCCTTACGTTAGGATATATAACGTTATAGACGTATATAATGTTCCCACCGAAAAGTAGGAGCCGACGCGCCAGGAATGATGTAAAATATTACATCCGAGATGTTAGGTTGCTGCAGGTTAGGATATATATCGTCATAGACGTATATAATGTTCCTACCGAGACGTGGGGACCGACATGCCAGGAATCTTGTAAAATATTACATCCCAGATGTTAGGTTGCTTAGGTTAGGATATACAACGTTATAGATGTACATAATGTCCCCATCTAGAAGTAGGAGACGACACGCCAGGATTGTTGTAAAATATTACATCCCAGATGTTAGGTTGCGTTAGGTTAGGATATCCAACGTTATAGACGTATATAATGTCCCCAGCGAGAAGCAGGCGACGACACGCCAGGAATGATGTAAAATATTACATTCGACATGTTAGGTCGCCTTAGGCTAGGATATGTAACGTTATAGACGCATATAATGTTACCACCGAGAACTACGGGCCAACGCGCCAGGAATGTTGTAAAATATTACATTCGACATGTTAGGTCCCCTTAGGCTAGGATATATATCGCTATAGACGTGTATAATGTTCCCACCGGGAAATAGGGGCGACGCGTCAGGAATGTTGTAAAATATTACACCCGAGATGTTAGGTTCCCTTAGGTTAGGATATACGACGTTATAGACGTATAGAATGTTCCCACTGAGAAGTAGGGACCGACATGCCAGGAATGATGTAAAATATTCCATCCCAGATGATAGGTTGCGTTAGGTTAGGATATACAACGTTATAGACATATATAATGTCCACATCGAGAAGCAGGCGACGACACGCCAGAATGTTGTAAAATATTACATTCGACATGTTACGCTGCCTTAGGCTAGAATATATAACGTTATAGACGTATATAATGTTCCCACCGAGACGTAGTGACCGACATGCCAGGAATGTTGTAAAATATTACACCCGAGATGTTAGGTTGCCTTCGGATAGGATATATATCGCTATAGACGTATATGATGTTCCCACCGAGAAGTACGGGCCGGCACAACACCAATGTTGTCAGATATTACATTCGAGATGTTAGGTTGCCTTAGGTTAGGATATACAACGTTATAGATGTACATAATGTCCCCATCTAGAAGTAGGAGACGACACGCCAGGATTGTTGTAAAATAATACATCCCAGATGTTAGGTTGCCTTAGGTTAGGATATACAACGTTATAGACGTATATAATGTCCCCATCCAGAAGTAGGCTATGACACGCCAGGAATGTTGTAAAATATTACATCCCAGATGTTAGGTTGCGTTAGGTTAGAATATACAACGTTATAGACGTATATAATGTCCCCATCGAGAAGCAGGCGACGACACGATAGGAATGTTGTAAAATATTACATTCGACATGTTAGGTTGCCTTAGGCTAGCATATATATCGTTATAGACGTATACAATGTTCCCACCGAGAAGTAGGGACCGACATGCCAGGAATGTTGTAAAATATTACACCCGAGATGTTAGGTCCCCTTAGGTTAGGATATATAACGTTATAGACGTATAGAATGATCCCACCAAGAAATAGGGGCTGACGCGTCAGCAATGTTGTAAAATATTACATCCCAAATGTTAGGTTGCGTTAGCTTAGTATATACAACGTTACAGACGTATATAATGTCCCCATCGAGAAGCAGGCGACGACACGCCAGAATGTTGTAAAATGTTACATCCGAGATGTTAGGTTGCCTTAGGTTAGGATATACAACGTTATAGATGTATATAATGTCCCCATCGAGAAGTAGGCGATCACACGACAGGAATGTTGTAAAATATTACATTCGACAAGTTAGGTTGCCGTAGGCTAGGATATATAACGTTATAGACGTATATAATGTTCCCACCGAGAAATAGGGACCGACGCGTCAGGAATGTTGTAAAGTATTACATCCGAGATGTTAGGTTGCCTTAGAGTAGTATATACATCGTTATAGACGTATACAATGTTTCCACCGAGAAGTAGGGACCGACATGCCAGGAATGTTGTAAAATATTACATCCGAGATGTTAGGTTCCCTTAGGTTAAGATATATAACGTTATAGATGTATATAATGTCCTCATCCAGAAGTAGGCGACGATACGCCAGGAATGTTGTAAAATATTACATCCCAGATGATAGGTTGCGTTAGGTTAGAATATACAACGTTATAGACGTATATAATGTCCCCATCGAGAAGCGGGCGACGACACGCTAGGAATGTTGTAAAAGATTACATTCGACATGTTAGGTTGCCTTAGGCTAGGATATATATCGTTATAGACGTATACAATGTTCCCACCGAGAAGTAGAGACCGACATGCCAGGAATGTTGTAAAATATTACATCCGATATGTAAGGTTCCCCTAGGTTAGGATATATATCGTTATAGACGTATATAATGTTCCCACCGAGACGTAGGGACCGACATGCCAGGAATGTTTTAAAATATTGCATCCCAGATGTTAGGTTGCGTTAGGTTAGGATATACAACGTTACAGACGTATATAATGTACCCACGGAGACGTAGGGACCGACATCCCAGGAATGTTGTAAAATATTACATCCCAGATGTTAGGTTGCGTTAGGTTAGAATATACAACGTTATAGACGTATATAATGTCCCCATCGAGAAGCAGGCGACGACACGACAGGAATGTTGTAAAATATTACATTCGACATGTTAGGTTGCCTTAGGCTAGCATATATATCGTTATAGACGTATACAATGTTCCCACCGAGAAGTAGGAACCGACATGCCAGGAATGTTGTAAAATATTACACCCGAGAAGTTAGGTTCCCTTAGGTTAGGATATACAACGCTATAGACGTATACAATGATCCCACCAAGAAATAGGGGCTGACGCGTCAGCAATGTTGTAAAATATTACATCCCAAATGTTAGGTTGCGTTAGGTTAGTATATACAACGTTATAGACGCATATAATGTCCCCATCCAGAAGTTGGCGACGACACGCCAGGAATGTAGTAAAATGTTACATCCCAGGTGTTAGGTTGCGTTAGGTTGCAATATACAACGTTATAGACATATATAATGTCCCCATCGTGAAGCAGGCGACGACACGACAGGAATGTTGTAAAATATTACATTCGACATGTTAGGTTGCCTTAGGCTAGGATATATATCGTTATAGACGTATACAATGTTCCCACCGAGAAGTAGGGCCCGACATGCCAGGAATGTTGTAAAATATTACATCCGAGATGTAAAGTTCCCTTAGGTTAGGATATATATCGTTATAGACGTATATAACGTTCCCACCGACACGTAGGGACCGACTTGCCAGGAATGTTGTAAAATATTACACCCCAGATGTTTGGTTGCGTTAGGTTAGGATATACAACGTTATAGACGTATATAAAGTCCCCATCGAGAAGCAGGCGACGACACGCCAGGAATGTTGTAAAATGTAACATCCGAGATGTTTTGTTGCCATACGTTAGGATATGTAACGTTATAGACGTATATAATGTTCCCACCGAAAAGTAGCAGCCGAAGCGCCAGGAATGTTGTAAAATATTACATCCGAGATGTTAGGTTGCCTTAGAGTAGTATATACAGCGTTATAGACGTGTACAATGTTTCCACCGAGAAGTAGGGACCGACATGCCAGGAATGTTGTAAAATATTACATCCGAGATGTTAGGTTCCCTTAGGTTAAGATATATAACGTTATAGATGTATATAATGTCCCCATCCAGAAGTTGGCGACGACACGCCAGGAATGTAGTAAAATGTTACATCCCAGATGTTAGGTTGCGTTAGGTTAGAATATACAACGTTATAGACGTATATAATGTCCCCATCGTGAAGCAGGCGACGACACGACAGGAATGTTGTAAAATATTACATTCGACATGTTAGGTTGCCTTAGGCTAGGATATATATCGTTATCGACGTATACAATATTCCCACCGAGAAGTAGGGACCGACATGCCAGGAATGTTGTAAAATATTACACCCCAGATGTTTGGTTGCGTTAGGTTAGGATATACAACGTTATAGACGTATATAGAGTCCCCATCGAGAAGCAGGCGACGACACGCCAGGAATGTTGTAAAATATAACATCCGAGATGTTTTGTTGCCATACGTTAGGATATGTACCGTTATAGACGTATATAATGTTCCCACCGAAAAGTAGCAGCCGAAGCGCCAGGAATGTTGTAAAATATTACATCCGAGAAGTTAGGTTGCCTTAGGTTAGGATATGTACCGTTATAGACGTATATAATGTTCCCACCGAAAAGTAGCAGCCGAAGCGCCAGGAATGTTGTAAAATATTACATCCGAGAAGTTAGGTTGCCTTAGGTTAGGATATATATCGTTATAGACGTATATAATGTCCCCACCGAGACGTAGGGACCGACATGCCAGGAATGTTTTAAAATATTACATCCCAGATGTTAGGTTGCGTTAGGTTAGTATATACAAGGTTATAGACGTATATAATGTCCCCATGGAGAAGCAGGCGACGACACGCCAGAATGCTGTAAAATATTACATCCGATATGTTAGGTTGCCTTAGGTTAGGATATACAACGTTATAGATGTATATAAAGTCCCCATCGAGAAGCAGGCGCGGAAGCGGCAGGAATGTTGTAAAATATAACATCCGAGATGTTATGTTGCCATACGTTAGGATATGTAACGTTATAGACGTATATAATGTTCCCACCGAGAAGTAGGGCCCGACATACCAGGAATGTTGTAAAATATTACATCCGAGATGTTAGGTTGCCTTAGGTTATGATAAACAACGTTATAGATGTATATAATGTCCCCATCGAGAAGTAGGCAACGACACGCCAGGAAAGTTGTAAGATATTACACCCGAGATGTTAGGTTCCCTTAGGTTAGGATATATGACGTTATAGATGTATATAATGTCCCCATCCAGAAGTAGACGACGACACGCCAGGACTGTTGTAAAATATTACATCCCTGATGTTAGGTTGCGATAGGTTAGAATATACAACGTTATAGACGTATATAATGTCCCCATCGAGAAGCAGGCGACGACACGACAGGAATGTAGTAAAATATTACATTCGACATGTCAGGTTGCCTTAGGCTAGGATATATATCGTTATAGACGTACACAATGTTCCCACCGAGAAGTAGGGACCGAAATGCCAGGAATGTTGTAAAATACCACATCCGAGATGTTAGGTTGCCTTAGGTTAGGATATACAACGTTATAGATGTATATATTGTCCCCATCGAGAAGTAGGCGACGACACGCCAGGAATGTTGTAAAATATTACATTCTACAAGTTGGGTTGCCTTAGGCTAGGATATATAACGTTATAGACGTATATAATGTTCCCACCGAGAAATAGGGACTGACGCGTCAGGAATGTTCTAAAATATTACACCTGAGATGTTAGGTTCCCTTTGGTTAGGATATACAACGTTATAGACGTATAGAATGTCCCCATCGAGAAGCAGGCGACGACACGACAGGAATGTTGTAAAATATTACACACGAGATGTTAGGTTCCCTTAGGTTAGGATATATGACGTTATAGATGTATATAATGTCCCCATCCAGAAGTAGGCGACGACACGCCAGGAATGTTGTAAAATATTACATCCCAGATGTTAGGTTGCGTTAGGTTAGTATATGCAAGGTTATAGACGTATATAATGTCCCCATGGAGAAGCAGGCGACGACACGCCAGAATGTTGTAAAATATTACATCCGATATGTTAGGTTGCCTTAGGTTAGGATGTACAACGTTATAGATGTATATAATGTCCCCATCGAGAAGCAGGCTCGGAATCGGCAGGAATGTTGTAAAATATAACATCCGAGATGTTATGTTGCCATACGTTAGGATATGTAACGTTATAGACGTATATAATGTTCCCACCGAAAAGTAGGAGCCGACGCGCCAGGAATGATGTAAAATATTACATCCGAGATGTTAGGTTGCTGCAGGTTAGGATATATATCGTCATAGACGTATATAATGTTCCTACCGAGACGTGGGGACCGACATGCCAGGAATCTTGTAAAATATTACATCCCAGATGTTAGGTTGCTTAGGTTAGGATATACAACGTTATAGATGTACATAATGTCCCCATCTAGAAGTAGGAGACGACACGCCAGGATTGTTGTAAAATATTACATCCCAGATGTTAGGTTGCGTTAGGTTAGGATATCCAACGTTATAGACGTATATAATGTCCCCAGCGAGAAGCAGGCGACGACACGCCAGGAATGATGTAAAATATTACATTCGACATGTTAGGTCGCCTTAGGCTAGGATATGTAACGTTATAGACGCATATAATGTTACCACCGAGAACTACGGGCCAACGCGCCAGGAATGTTGTAAAATATTACATTCGACATGTTAGGTCCCCTTAGGCTAGGATATATATCGCTATAGACGTGTATAATGTTCCCACCGGGAAATAGGGGCGACGCGTCAGGAATGTTGTAAAATATTACACCCGAGATGTTAGGTTCCCTTAGGTTAGGATATACGACGTTATAGACGTATAGAATGTTCCCACTGAGAAGTAGGGACCGACATGCCAGGAATGATGTAAAATATTCCATCCCAGATGATAGGTTGCGTTAGGTTAGGATATACAACGTTATAGACATATATAATGTCCACATCGAGAAGCAGGCGACGACACGCCAGAATGTTGTAAAATATTACATTCGACATGTTACGCTGCCTTAGGCTAGAATATATAACGTTATAGACGTATATAATGTTCCCACCGAGACGTAGTGACCGACATGCCAGGAATGTTGTAAAATATTACACCCGAGATGTTAGGTTGCCTTCGGATAGGATATATATCGCTATAGACGTATATGATGTTCCCACCGAGAAGTACGGGCCGGCACAACACCAATGTTGTCAGATATTACATTCGAGATTTTAGGTTGCCTTAGGTTAGGATATACAACGTTATAGATGTACATAATGTCCCCATCTAGAAGTAGGAGACGACACGCCAGGATTGTTGTAAAATAATACATCCCAGATGTTAGGTTGCCTTAGGTTAGGATATACAACGTTATAGACGTATATAATGTCCCCATCCAGAAGTAGGCTATGACACGCCAGGAATGTTGTAAAATATTACATCCCAGATGTTAGGTTGCGTTAGGTTAGAATATACAACGTTATAGACGTATATAATGTCCCCATCGAGAAGCAGGCGACGACACGATAGGAATGTTGTAAAATATTACATTCGACATGTTAGGTTGCCTTAGGCTAGCATATATATCGTTATAGACGTATACAATGTTCCCACCGAGAAGTAGGGACCGACATGCCAGGAATGTTGTAAAATATTACACCCGAGATGTTAGGTCCCCTTAGGTTAGGATATACAACGTTATAGACGTATAGAATGATCCCACCAAGAAATAGGGGCTGACGCGTCAGCAATGTTGTAAAATATTACATCCCAAATGTTAGGTTGCGTTAGCTTAGTATATACAACGTTACAGACGTATATAATGTCCCCATCGAGAAGCAGGCGACGACACGCCAGAATGTTGTAAAATATTACATCCGAGATGTTAGGTTGCCTTAGGTTAGGATATACAACGTTATAGATGTATATAATGTCCCCATCGAGAAGTAGGCGATCACACGACAGGAATGTTGTAAAATATTACATTCGACAAGTTAGGTTGCCGTAGGCTAGGATATATAACGTTATAGACGTATATAATGTTCCCACCGAGAAATAGGGACCGACGCGTCAGGAATGTTGTAAAGTATTACATCCGAGATGTTAGGTTGCCTTAGAGTAGTATATACATCGTTATAGACGTATACAATGTTTCCACCGAGAAGTAGGGACCGACATGCCAGGAATGTTGTAAAATATTACATCCGAGATGTTAGGTTCCCTTAGGTTAAGATATATAACGTTATAGATGTATATAATGTCCTCATCCAGAAGTAGGCGACGATACGCCAGGAATGTTGTAAAATATTACATCCCAGATGATAGGTTGCGTTAGGTTAGAATATACAACGTTATAGACGTATATAATGTCCCCATCGAGAAGCGGGCGACGACACGCTAGGAATGTTGTAAAAGATTACATTCGACATGTTAGGTTGCCTTAGGCTAGGATATATATCGTTATAGACGTATACAATGTTCCCACCGAGAAGTAGAGACCGACATGCCAGGAATGTTGTAAAATATTACATCCGATATGTAAGGTTCCCCTAGGTTAGGATATATATCGTTATAGACGTATATAATGTTCCCACCGAGACGTAGGGACCGACATGCCAGGAATGTTTTAAAATATTGCATCCCAGATGTTAGGTTGCGTTAGGTTAGGATATACAACGTTACAGACGTATATAATGTACCCACGGAGACGTAGGGACCGACATGCCAGGAATGTTGTAAAATATTACATCCCAGATGTTAGGTTGCGTTAGGTTAGAATATACAACGTTATAGACGTATATAATGTCCCCATCGAGAAGCAGGCGACGACACGACAGGAATGTTGTAAAATATTACATTCGACATGTTAGGTTGCCTTAGGCTAGCATATATATCGTTATAGACGTATACAATGTTCCCACCGAGAAGTAGGAACCGACATGCCAGGAATGTTGTAAAATATTACACCCGAGAAGTTAGGTTCCCTTAGGTTAGGATATACAACGTTATAGACGTATACAATGATCCCACCAAGAAATAGGGGCTGACGCGTCAGCAATGTTGTAAAATATTACATCCCAAATGTTAGGTTGCGTTAGGTTAGTATATACAACGTTATAGACGCATATAATGTCCCCATCCAGAAGTTGGCGACGACACGCCAGGAATGTAGTAAAATGTTACATCCCAGGTGTTAGGTTGCGTTAGGTTACAATATACAACGTTATAGACATATATAATGTCCCCATCGTGAAGCAGGCGACGACACGACAGGAATGTTGTAAAATATTACATTCGACATGTTAGGTTGCCTTAGGCTAGGATATATATCGTTATAGACGTATACAATGTTCCCACCGAGAAGTAGGGCCCGACATGCCAGGAATGTTGTAAAATATTACATCCGAGATGTAAAGTTCCCTTAGGTTAGGATATATATCGTTATAGACGTATATAACGTTCCCACCGACACGTAGGGACCGACTTGCCAGGAATGTTGTAAAATATTACACCCCAGATGTTTGGTTGCGTTAGGTTAGGATATACAACGTTATAGACGTATATAAAGTCCCCATCGAGAAGCAGGCGACGACACGCCAGGAATGTTGTAAAATATAACATCCGAGATGTTTTGTTGCCATACGTTAGGATATGTACCGTTATAGACGTATATAATGTTCCCACCGAAAAGTAGCAGCCGAAGCGCCAGGAATGTTGTAAAATATTACATCCGAGAAGTTAGGTTGCCTTAGGTTAGGATATATATCGTTATAGACGTATATAATGTCCCCACCGAGACGTAGGGACCGACATGCCAGGAATGTTTTAAAATATTACATCCCAGATGTTGGGGTGCGTTAGGTTATGATATACAACGTTATAGACGTATATAATGTAACCACGGAGACGTAGGGACCGACATGCCACGAATGTTGTAAAATAAGACATCCCAGATGTTAAGTTGCGTTAGGTTAGTATATACAAGGTTATAGACGTATATAATGTCCCCATCGAGAAGCAGGCGACGAGACGCCAGAATGTTGTAAAATATTACATCCGATATGTTAGGTTGCCTTAGGTTAGGATATACAACGTTATAGATGTATATAATGTCCCCATCGAGAAGCAGGCTCGGAATCGGCAGGAATGTTGTAAAATATAACATCCGAGATGTTATGTTGCCATACGTTAGGATATATAACGTTATAGACGTATATAATGTTCCCACCGAAAAGTAGCAGCCGAAGCGCCAGGAATGTTGTAAAATATTACATCCGAGATGTAAGGTACCCTTAGGTTAGGATATATATCGTTATAGACGTATATAACGTTCCCACCGAGACGTAGGGACCGACATGCCAGGAATGTTGTAAAATATTACATCCCAGATGTTAGGTTCCCTTAGGTTAGGATATACAACGTTATAGACGTATAGAATGTCCCCATCGAGAAGCAGGCGACAACACGACAGGAATGTTGTGAAATATAACACCCGAGATGTTAGGTTCCCTTAGGTTAGGATATACAACGTTATAGACGTATATAATGTCCCCATCGAGAAGCAGGCGACGACACGGCAGGAATGTTGTAAAATATAACATCCGAGCTGTTATGTTGCCATACGTTAGGATATGTAACGTTATAGACGTATATAATGTTCCCACCGAAAATTAGCAGCCGAAGCGCCAGGAATGTTGTAAAATATTACATCCGAGATGTTAGGTTGCCTTAGGTTAGGATATATATCGTTATAGACGTATATAATGTTCCCACCGAGACGTAGGGACCGACACGCCAGAATGTTGTAAAATATTACATCCGATATGTTAGGTTGCCTTAGGTTAGGATATACAACGTTATAGATGTATATAATGTCCCCATCGAGAAGTAGGCGACGACACGCCAGGAATGTTGTAAAATATTACACCCGAGATGTTAGGTTCCCTTAGGCTAGGATATATGACGTTATAGATGTATATAATGTCCCCATCCAGAAGTAGGCGACGACACGCCAGGAATGTTGTAAAATATTACATCCCAGATGTTAGGTTGCGTTAGGTTAGAATATACAACGTTATAGACGTATATAATGTACCCATCGAGAAGCAGGCGACGACACGAAAGGAATGTTGTAAAATATTACATTCGACATGTTAGGTTCCCTTAGGCTAGGATATATATCGTTATAGACGTATACAATGTTCCCACCGAGAAGTAGGCGACGACACGCCAGGAATGTTGTAAAATATTACATCCCAGATGTTAGGTTGCGTTAGGTTAGTATATACAAGGTTATAGACGTATATAATGTCCCCATGGAGAAGCAGGCGACGACACGCCAGAATGCTGTAAAATATTACATCCGATATGTTAGGTTGCCTTAGGTTAGGATATACAACGTTATAGATGTATATAAAGTCCCCATCGAGAAGCAGGCGCGGAAGCGGCAGGAATGTTGTAAAATATAACATCCGATATGTTAGGTTGCCTTAGGTTAGGATATACAACGTTATAGATGTATATAATGTCCCCATCGAGAAGCAGGCTCGGAATCGGCAGGAATGTTGTAAAATATAACATCCGAGATGTTATGTTGCCATACGTTAGGATATATAACGTTATAGACGTATATAATGTTCCCACCGAAAAGTAGCAGCCGAAGCGCCAGGAATGTTGTAAAATATTACATCCGAGATGTAAGGTACCCTTAGGTTAGGATATATATCGTTATAGACGTATATAACGTTCCCACCGAGACGTAGGGACCGACATGCCAGGAATGTTGTAAAATATTACATCCCAGATGTTAGGTTCCCTTAGGTTAGGATATACAACGTTATAGACGTATAGAATGTCCCCATCGAGAAGCAGGCGACAACACGACAGGAATGTTGTGAAATATAACACCCGAGATGTTAGGTTCCCTTAGGTTAGGATATACAACGTTATAGACGTATATAATGTCCCCATCGAGAAGCAGGCGACGACACGGCAGGAATGTTGTAAAATATAACATCCGAGCTGTTATGTTGCCATACGTTAGGATATGTAACGTTATAGACGTATATAATGTTCCCACCGAAAATTAGCAGCCGAAGCGCCAGGAATGTTGTAAAATATTACATCCGAGATGTTAGGTTGCCTTAGGTTAGGATATATATCGTTATAGACGTATATAATGTTCCCACCGAGACGTAGGGACCGACACGCCAGAATGTTGTAAAATATTACATCCGATATGTTAGGTTGCCTTAGGTTAGGATATACAACGTTATAGATGTATATAATGTCCCCATCGAGAAGTAGGCGACGACACGCCAGGAATGTTGTAAAATATTACACCCGAGATGTTAGGTTCCCTTAGGCTAGGATATATGACGTTATAGATGTATATAATGTCCCCATCCAGAAGTAGGCGACGACACGCCAGGAATGTTGTAAAATATTACATCCCAGATGTTAGGTTGCGTTAGGTTAGAATATACAACGTTATAGACGTATATAATGTACCCATCGAGAAGCAGGCGACGACACGAAAGGAATGTTGTAAAATATTACATTCGACATGTTAGGTTCCCTTAGGCTAGGATATATATCGTTATAGACGTATACAATGTTCCCACCGAGAAGTAGGCGACGACACGCCAGGAATGTTGTAAAATATTACATCCCAGATGTTAGGTTGCGTTAGGTTAGTATATACAAGGTTATAGACGTATATAATGTCCCCATGGAGAAGCAGGCGACGACACGCCAGAATGCTGTAAAATATTACATCCGATATGTTAGGTTGCCTTAGGTTAGGATATACAACGTTATAGATGTATATAAAGTCCCCATCGAGAAGCAGGCGCGGAAGCGGCAGGAATGTTGTAAAATATAACATCCGAGATGTTATGTTGCCATACGTTAGGATATGTAACGTTATAGACGTATATAATGTTCCCACCGAGAAGTAGGGCCCGACATACCAGGAATGTTGTAAAATATTACATCCGAGATGTTAGGTTGCCTTAGGTTATGATAAACAACGTTATAGATGTATATAATGTCCCCATCGAGAAGTAGGCAACGACACGCCAGGAAAGTTGTAAGATATTACACCCGAGATGTTAGGTTCCCTTAGGTTAGGATATATGACGTTATAGATGTATATAATGTCCCCATCCAGAAGTAGACGACGACACGCCAGGACTGTTGTAAAATATTACATCCCTGATGTTAGGTTGCGATAGGTTAGAATATACAACGTTATAGACGTATATAATGTCCCCATCGAGAAGCAGGCGACGACACGACAGGAATGTAGTAAAATATTACATTCGACATGTCAGGTTGCCTTAGGCTAGGATATATATCGTTATAGACGTACACAATGTTCCCACCGAGAAGTAGGGACCGAAATGCCAGGAATGTTGTAAAATACCACATCCGAGATGTTAGGTTGCCTTAGGTTAGGATATACAACGTTATAGATGTATATATTGTCCCCATCGAGAAGTAGGCGACGACACGCCAGGAATGTTGTAAAATATTACATTCTACAAGTTGGGTTGCCTTAGGCTAGGATATATAACGTTATAGACGTATATAATGTTCCCACCGAGAAATAGGGACTGACGCGTCAGGAATGTTCTAAAATATTACACCTGAGATGTTAGGTTCCCTTTGGTTAGGATATACAACGTTATAGACGTATAGAATGTCCCCATCGAGAAGCAGGCGACGACACGACAGGAATGTTGTAAAATATTACACACGAGATGTTAGGTTCCCTTAGGTTAGGATATATGACGTTATAGATGTATATAATGTCCCCATCCAGAAGTAGGCGACGACACGCCAGGAATGTTGTAAAATATTACATCCCAGATGTTAGGTTGCGTTAGGTTAGTATATGCAAGGTTATAGACGTATATAATGTCCCCATGGAGAAGCAGGCGACGACACGCCAGAATGTTGTAAAATATTACATCCGATATGTTAGGTTGCCTTAGGTTAGGATGTACAACGTTATAGATGTATATAATGTCCCCATCGAGAAGCAGGCTCGGAATCGGCAGGAATGTTGTAAAATATAACATCCGAGATGTTATGTTGCCATACGTTAGGATATGTCACGTTATAGACGTATATAATGTTCCCACCGAAAAGTAGCAGCCGAAGCGCCAGGAATGTTGTAAAATATTACATCCGAGATGTAAGGTACCCTTAGGTTAGGATATATATCGTTATAGACGTATATAACGTTCCCACCGAGACGTAGGGACCGACATGCCAGGAATGTTGTAAAATATTACATGCCAGATGTTAGGTTCCCTTAGGTTAGGATATACAACGTTATAGACGTATAGAATGTCCCCATCGAGAAGCAGGCGACGACACGACAGGAATGTTGTGAAATATTACACCCGAGATGTTATGTTCCCTTAGGTTAGGATATATGACGTTATAGATGTATATAATGTCCCCATCCAGAAGTAGGCGACGACACGCCAGGACTGTTGTAAAATATTACATCCCAGATGTTAGGTTGCGTTAGGATAGAATATACAACGTTATACACGTATATAATGTCCCCATCGAGAAGCAGGCGACGACACGACAGAAATGTAGTAAAATATTACATTCGACATGTTAGGTTGCCTTAGGCTAGGATATATATCGTTATAGACGTACACAATGTTCCCACCGAGAAGTAGGGACCGACATGCCAGGAATGTTGTAAAATACTACATCCGAGATGTTAGGTTGCCTTAGGTTAGGATATACAACGTTATAGATGTATATATTGTCCCCATCGAGAAGTAGGCGACGACACGCCAGGAATGTTGTAAAATATTACATACCAGATGTTAGGTTGCATTAGGTTAGGATATACAATGCTTTAGACGTATATAAAGTCCCCATCGAGAAGCAGGCGAGGACACGCCCGGACTGTTGTAAAATATTACATCCCAGATGTTAGGTTGCGTTACGTTAGAATATACAACGTTATAGACGTATATAATGTCCCCATCGAGCAGCAGGCGACGACACGACAGGAATGTAGTAAAATATTACATTCGACATGTTAGGTTGCCTTAGGCTAGGATATATATCGTTATAGACGTACACAATGTTCCCACCGAGAAGTAGGGACCGACATGACAGGAATGTTGTAAAATACTAAATCCGAGATGTTAGGTTGCCTTAGGTTAGGATATACAACGTTATAGATGTATATAGTGTCCCCATCGAGAAGTAGGCGACGACACGCCAGGAATGTTGTAAAATATTACATTCTACAAGTTAGGTTGCCTTAGGCTAGGATATATAACGTTATAGACGTATATAATGTTCCCACCGAGAAATAGGGACTGACGCGTCAGGAATGTTCTAAAATATTACACCCGAGATGTTAGGTTCCCTTAGGTTAGGATATACAACGTTATAGACGTATAGAATGTCCCCATCGAGAAGCAGGCGACGACACGACAGGAATGTTGTAAAATATTACATCCCAGATGTTAGGTTGCGTTAGGTTAGGATATACAACGTTATAGACGTATACAATGTTCCCACCGAGAAGTAGGGCCCGACACACCAGGAATGTTGTAAAATATTACATCCGAGATGTTAGGTTGCCTTAGGTTATGATATACAACGTTATAGATGTATATAATGTCCCCATCGAGAAGTAGGCGACGACACGCCAGGAATGTTGTAAAATATTACATTCGACATGTTAGGTTGCCTTAGGCTAGCATATTTAACGTTATAGACGTATATAATGTTCCCACCGAGAAATAGGGGCCGACACGTCAGGAATGATGTAAAATATTACATTCGACATGTTAGGTCGCCTTAGGCTAGGATATATATCGCTATAGACGTAAATGATGTTCCCACCGAGAAGTGCGGGTTAACACGCCAGGAATGTTGTCAAATATTACATCCGAGATGTTAGGTTGCCTTAGGTTAGGATATATATCGTTATAGACGTATATAATGTTCCCACCGAGACGTAGGGACCGACATGCCAGGAATGTTTTAAAATATTACATCCCAGACGTTAGGTTGCGATAGGTTAGGATATACAACGTTACCGACGTATATAATGTACCCACGGAGACGTAGGGACCGACATGCCCGGAATGTTGTAAAATATTACATCCGAGGTGTTAGGTTGCCTTAGGTTAGGATATATATCGTTATAGACTTATATAATGTTCCCACCGAGACGTAGGGACCGACATACCAGGATTGTTTTAAAATATTACATCCCAGACGTTAGGTTGCGTTAGGTTAGGATATACAACGTTACAGATGTATATAATGTACCCACGGAGACGTAGGGACCGACATGCCAGGAATGTTGTAAAATATTACATCCCAGATGTTAGGTTGCGTTAGGTTAGTATATACAACGTTATAGACGTATATAATGTCCCCATCGAGAAGCAGGCGGCGACACGCCAGAATGTTGTAAAATATTACATCCGAGATGTTAGGTTGCCTTAGGTTAGGATATACAACGTTATAGATGTATATAATGTCCCCATCGAGAAGTAGGCGACGACACGCCAGGAATGTTGTAAAATATTACATTCGACAAGTTAGGTTGCCGTAGGCTAGGATATATAACGTTATAGACGTATATAATGTTCCCACCGAGAAGTAGGGACCTACATGCCAGGAATGTTGTAAAATATTAAATGCGAGGTGTTAGGTTGCCTTAGGTTAGGGTATATATCGTTACAGACGTATATAATGTTCCCACCGAGACCTAGTGACCGACATGCCAGGAATGTTGTATAATATTACATCCGAGATGTTAGGTTGCCTTAGGTTAGGATATATATCGTTATAGACGTATATAATGATCCCACCGAGACGTAGGGACCGACATGCCAGGAAAGTTTTAAAATATTACATCCGAGATGTTAGGTTCCCTTAGGTTAGGATATACAACGTTATAGACATATAGTATGCTCCCACCGAGAAGTAGGGACCGACATGCCAGGAATGTTTTAAAATATTACATGCCAGATGTTAGGTTGCGTTAGGTTAGGATATACAACGTTATAGACGTATATAATGTACCCACGGAGACGTAGGGACCGACATGCCGGGAATATTGTAAAATATTACATCCCAGATGTTAGGTTGCGTTAGGTTAGTATATACAAGGTTATAGATGTATATAATGTCCCCATCCAGAAGTAGGCGACGACACGCCAGGACTGTTGTAAAATATTACATTCTACAAGTTAGGTTGCCTTAGGCTAGGATATATAACGTTATAGACGTATATAATGTTCCCACCGAGAAATAGGGACTGACGCGTCAGGAATGTTGTACAATATTACACCCGAGATGTTAGGTTCCCTTAGGTTAGGATATACAACGTTATAGACGTATAGAATGTCCCCATCGAGAAGCAGGCGACGACACGACAGGAATGTTGTAAAATATTACACCCGAGATGTTAGGTTCCCTTAGGTTAGGATATATGACGTTATAGATGTATATAATGTCCCCATCCAGAAGTAGGCGACGACACGCCAGGAATGTTGTAAAATATTACATCCCAGGTGTTAGGTTGCGTTAGGTTAGTATATACAAGGTTATAGACGTATATAATGTCCCCATGGAGAAGCAGGCGACGACACGCCAGAATGTCGTAAAATATTACATCCGATATGTTAGGTTGCCTTAGGTTAGGATATACAACGTTATAGATGTATATAATGTCCCCATCGAGAAGTAGGCGACGACACGCCAGGAATGTTGTAAAATATTACACCCGAGATGTTAGGTTCCCTTAGGTTAGGATATATGACGTTATAGATGTATATAATGTCCCCATCCAGAAGTAGGCGACGACACGCCAGGAATGTTGTAAAATATAACATCCCAGATGTTAGGTTGCGTTAGGTTAGAATATACAACGTTATAGACGTATATAATGTCCCCATCGAGAAGCAGGCGACGACACGACAGGAATGTAGTAAAATATTACATTCGACATGTTAGGTTGCCTTAGGCTAGGATATATATCGTTATAGACGTACACAATGTTCCCACCGAGAAGTAGGGACCGACATGACAGGAATGTTGTAAAATACTAAATCCGAGATGTTAGGTTGCCTTAGGTTAGGATATACAACGTTATAGATGTATATAGTGTCCCCATCGAGAAGTAGGCGACGACACGCCAGGAATGTTGTAAAATATTACATTCTACAAGTTAGGTTGCCTTAGGCTAGGATATATAACGTTATAGACGTATATAATGTTCCCACCGAGACGTAGGGACCGACATGCCAGGAATGTTTTAAAATATTACATCCCAGACGTTAGGTTGCGATAGGTTAGGATATACAACGTTACCGACGTATATAATGTACCCACGGAGACGTAGGGACCGACATGCCCGGAATGTTGTAAAATATTACATCCGAGGTGTTAGGTTGCCTTAGGTTAGGATATATATCGTTATAGACTTATATAATGTTCCCACCGAGACGTAGGGACCGACATACCAGGATTGTTTTAAAATATTACATCCCAGACGTTAGGTTGCGTTAGGTTAGGATATACAACGTTACAGATGTATATAATGTACCCACGGAGACGTAGGGACCGACATGCCAGGAATGTTGTAAAATATTACATCCCAGATGTTAGGTTGCGTTAGGTTAGTATATACAACGTTATAGACGTATATAATGTCCCCATCGAGAAGCAGGCGGCGACACGCCAGAATGTTGTAAAATATTACATCCGAGATGTTAGGTTGCCTTAGGTTAGGATATACAACGTTATAGATGTATATAATGTCCCCATCGAGAAGTAGGCGACGACACGCCAGGAATGTTGTAAAATATTACATCCGAGATGTTAGGTTGCCTTAGGTTAGGATATACAACGTTATAGATGTATATAATGTCCCCATCGAGAAGTAGGCAACGACACGCCAGGAATGTTGTAAAATATTACACCCGAGATGTTAGGTTCCTTTAGGTTAGGATATATGACGTTATAGATGTATATAATGTCCCCATCCAGAAGTAGGCGACGACACGCCAGGAATGTTGTAAAATATTACATCCCAGATGTTAGGTTGAGTTAGGTTAGAATATACAACGATACAGACGTATATAATGTCCCCATCGAGAAGCAGGCGACGACACGACAGGAATGTTGTAAAATATTACATTCGACATGTTAGGTTGCCTTAGGCTAGAATATATATCGTTATAGACGTATACAATGTTCCCACCGAGAAGTAGGGACCGACATGCCAGGAATGTTGTAAAATACTACATCCGAGATGTTAGGTTGCCTTAGGTTAGGATATACAACGTTATAGATGTATATATTGTCCCCATCTAGAAGTAGGCGACGACACGCCAGGAATGTTGTAAAATATTACATTCTACAAGTTAGGTTGCCTTAGGCTAGGATATATAACGTTATAGACGTATATAATGTTCCCACCGAGAAATAGGGACTGACGCGTCAGGAATGTTCTAAAATATTACACCCGAGATGTTAGGTTCCCTTAGGTTAGGATATACAACGTTATAGACGTATAGAATGTCCCCATCGAGAAGCAGGCGACGACACGACAGGAATGTTGTAAAATATTACATCCCAGATGTTAGGTTGCGTTAGGTTAGGATATACAACGTTATAGACGTATACAATGTTCCCACCGAGAAGTAGGGCCCGACATACCAGGAATGTTGTAAAATATTACATCCGAGATGTTAGGTTGCCTTAGGTTATGATATACAACGTTATAGATGTATATAATGTCCCCATCGAGAAGTAGGCGACGACACGCCAGGAATGTTGTAAAATATTACATTCGACATGTTAGGTTGCCTTAGGCTAGCATATTTAACGTTATAGACGTATATAATGTTCCCACCGAGAAATAGGGGCCGACACGTCAGGAATGATGTAAAATATTACATTCGACATGTTAGGTCGCCTTAGGCTAGGAAATATATCGCTATAGACGTATATGATGTTCCCACCGAGAAGTGCGGGTTAACACGCAAGGAATGTTGTCAAATATTACATCCGAGATGTTAGGTTGCCTTAGGTTAGGATATATATCGTTATAGACGTATATAATGTTCCCACCGAGACGGAGGGACCGACATGCCAGGAATGTTTTAAAATATTACATCCCAGACGTTAGGTTGCGATAGGTTAGGATATACAACGTTACCGACGTATATAATGTACCCACGGAGACGTAGGGACCGACATGCCCGGAATGTTGTAAAATATTACATCCGAGGTGTTAGGTTGCCTTAGGTTAGGATATATATCGTTATAGACTTATATAATGTTCCCACCGAGACGTAGGGACCGACATACCAGGATTGTTTTAAAATATTACATCCCAGACGTTAGGTTGCGTTAGGTTAGGATATACAACGTTACAGATGTATATAATGTACCCACGGAGACGTAGGGACCGACATGCCAGGAATGTTGTAAAATATTACATCCCAGATGTTAGGTTGCGTTAGGTTAGTATATACAACGTTATAGACGTATATAATGTCCCCATCGAGAAGCAGGCGGCGACACGCCAGAATGTTGTAAAATATTACATCCGAGATGTTAGGTTGCCTTAGGTTAGGATATACAACGTTATAGATGTATATAATGTCCCCATCGAGAAGTAGGCGACGACACGCCAGGAATGTTGTAAAATATTACATCCGAGATGTTAGGTTGCCTTAGGTTAGGATATACAACGTTATAGATGTATATAATGTCCCCATCGAGAAGTAGGCAACGACACGCCAGGAATGTTGTAAAATATTACACCCGAGATGTTAGGTTCCTTTAGGTTAGGATATATGACGTTATAGATGTATATAATGTCCCCATCCAGAAGTAGGCGACGACACGCCAGGAATGTTGTAAAATATTACATCCCAGATGTTAGGTTGAGTTAGGTTAGAATATACAACGATACAGACGTATATAATGTCCCCATCGAGAAGCAGGCGACGACACGACAGGAATGTTGTAAAATATTACATTCGACATGTTAGGTTGCCTTAGGCTAGAATATATATCGTTATAGACGTATACAATGTTCCCACCGAGAAGTAGGGACCGACATGCCAGGAATGTTGTAAAATACTACATCCGAGATGTTAGGTTGCCTTAGGTTAGGATATACAACGTTATAGATGTATATATTGTCCCCATCTAGAAGTAGGCGACGACACGCCAGGAATGTTGTAAAATATTACATTCTACAAGTTAGGTTGCCTTAGGCTAGGATATATAACGTTATAGACGTATATAATGTTCCCACCGAGAAATAGGGACTGACGCGTCAGGAATGTTCTAAAATATTACACCCGAGATGTTAGGTTCCCTTAGGTTAGGATATACAACGTTATAGACGTATAGAATGTCCCCATCGAGAAGCAGGCGACGACACGACAGGAATGTTGTAAAGTATTACACCCGAGATGTTAGGTTCCCTTAGGTTAGGATATATGACGTTATAGATGTACATAATGTCCCCATCCAGAAGTAGGCGACGACACGACAGGAATGTTGTAAAATATTACATTCCAGATGTTAGGTTGCGTTAGGTTAGTATATACAAGGTTATAGATGTATATAATGTCCCCATCGAGAAGTAGGCGACGACACGCCAGGGATGTTGTAAAATATTACATTCTACATGTTGGGTTGCCTTAGGCTAGGATATATGTCGTTATAGACGTATACATTGTTTCCACCGAGAAGTAGGGACCGACATGCCAGGAATGTTGTAAAATATTACATCATAGATTTTAGGTTGCTTTAGGTTAGGATATTCAACGTTATAGACGTATATAATGTCCCCATCGAGATGCAGGAGACGATATGACAGGAATGTTGTAAAATATTACATCCCAGATGTTAGGTTGCGTTAGGTTAGAATATACAACGTTATAGACGTATATAATATCCCCATCGAGAAGCAGGCGACGACACGACAGGAATGTTGTAAAATATTACATTCGACATGTTAGGTTGCCTTAGGCTAGGATATATATAGTTATAGACGTATACAATGTTCCCACCGAGAAGTAGGCGACGACACGCCAGGAATGTTGTAAAATATTACACCCGAGATGTTAGGTTCCCTTAGGTTAGGATATATAACGTTATAGATGTATATAATGTCCCCATCCAGAAGTAGGCGACGACACGCCAGGAATGTTGTAAAATATTACATTCTACATGTTGGGTTGCCTTAGGCTAGGATATATGTCGTTATAAACGTATACATTGTTTCCACCGAGAAGTAGGGACCGACATGCCAGGAATGTTGTAAAATATTACATCCCAGATGTTAGGTTGCTTTAGGTTAGGATATTCAACGTTATAGACGTATATAATGTCCCCATCGAGATGCAGGAGTCGACACGACAGGAATGTTGTAAAATATTACATTCGACATGTTAGGTTGCCTTAGGCTAGGATATATATAGTTATAGACGTATACAATGTTCCCACCGAGAAGTAGGCGACGACACGCCAGGAATGTTGTAAAATATTACACCCGAGATGTTAGGTTCCCTTAGGTTAGGATATATAACGTTATAGATGTATATAATGTCCCCATCCAGAAGTAGGCGACGACACGCCAGGAATGTTGTAAAATATTACACCCGAGATGTTAGGTTCCCTTAGGTTAGGATATATAACGTTATAGATGTATATAATGTCCCCATCGAGAAGCAGGCGACGACAAGACAGGAATGTTGTAAAATATTACATTCGACATGTTAGGTTGCCTTAGGCTAGAATATATATCGTTATAGACGTATACAATGTTCCCACCGAGAAGTAGGGCCCAACATGCCAGGAATGTTGTAAAATATTACATCCGAGATGTAAGGTTCCCTTAGGTTAGGATATATATCGTTATAGACGTATATAACGTTCCCACCGAGACGTAGGAACCGACATGCCAGAAATGTTGTAAAATATTACATCCCATATGTTAGGTTGCCTTATGTTAGGATATACAACGTTATAGATGTATATAATGTCCCCATCGAGAAGTAGGCGACGACACGCCAGGAATGTTGTAAAATATTACATTCGACAAGTTAGGTTGCCGTAGGCTAGGATATATAACGTTATAGACGTATATAATGTTCCCACCGAGAAATAGGGACCGACGCGTCAGGAATGTTCTAATATATTACACCCGAGATTTTAGGTTTCCTTAGGTTAGGATATACAACGTTATAGACGTATAGAATGTTCCCACCGAGAAATAGGGGCCGACGCGTCAGCAATGTTGTAGAATATTACACCCGAGATGTTAGGTTCCCTTAGGTTAGGATATACAACGTTATAGACGTATAGAATGTTCCCACCGAGAAGTAGGGACCTACATGCCAGGAATGTTCTAAAATATTAAATCCCAGATGTTAGGTTGCGTTAGGTTAGAATATACAACGTTATAGATGTATATAATGTCCCCATCGAGAAGTAGGCGACGACACGCCAGGAATGTTGTAAAATATTACACCCGAGATGTTAGGTTCCCTTAGGTTAGGATATATGACGTTATAGATGTATATAATGTCCCCATCCAGAAGTAGGCGACGACACGCCAGGAATGTTCTAAAATAATACATCCCAGATGTTAGGTTGCGTTAGGTTAGAATATACAACGTTATAGACGTATATAATATCCCCATCGAGAAGCAGGCGACGACACGACAGGAATGTTGTAAAATATTACATT
This sequence comes from Xylocopa violacea, assembly GCA_963969225.1. Classification (NCBI taxonomy): domain Eukaryota; kingdom Metazoa; phylum Arthropoda; class Insecta; order Hymenoptera; family Apidae; genus Xylocopa; species Xylocopa violacea. The sequence continues at coordinate 29,861,657 of CAXAJV010000001.1, forward strand.
CGACATGTTAGGTTGCCTTAGGCTAGGATATATATAGTTATAGACGTATACAATGTTCCCACCGAGAAGTAGGCGACGACACGCCAGGAATGTTGTAAAATATTACACCCGAGATGTTAGGTTCCCTTAGGTTAGGATATATAACGTTATAGATGTATATAATGTCCCCATCCAGAAGTAGGCGACGACACGCCAGGAATGTTGTAAAATATTACATTCTACATGTTGGGTTGCCTTCGGCTAGGATATATATCGTTATAGACGTATACATTGTTTCCACCGAGAAGTAGGGACCGACATGCCAGGAATGTTGTGAAATATTACATCCGAGATGTTAGGCTGCTTTAGGTTAGGATATACAAGGTTATAGATTTATATAATGTCCCCATCGAGAAGTAGGCGACGACACGCCAGGAATGTTGTAAAATATTACATTTGACATATTAGGTTGCCTTAGACTAGGATATATATCGTTATAGACGTATACAATGTTTCCGCCGAGGAGTAGGGACCGACATGCCAGGAATGTTCTAAAATATTACATCCGAGATGTTAGGTTGCCTTAGGTTAGGATATACAATGTTATAGATGTATATAATGTCCCCATCGAGAAGTAGGCGACGACACGCCAGGAATGTTGTAAAATATTACATCCGAGATGTTAGGTTGCCTTAGGCTAGGATATATATCGTTATAGACGTATACAATGTTTCCACCGAGAAGTAGGGACCCATATGCCAGGAATGTTGTAAAATATTACATCCGAGATGTTAGGTTGCCTTAGGTTATGATATATAACGTTATAGACGTATATAATATTCCCACCGAGAAGTAGGGACCGACATGCCAGGAATGTTGTAAAATATTACATCCGAGATGTTAGGTTCCCTTAGGTTTGGACATATATCGTTATAGACGTATATAATGTTCCTACCGAGACTTGGGGACCGACATGCCAGGAATCTTGTAAAATATTACATCCCAGATGTTAGGTTGCTTTAGGTTAGGATATACAACGTTATAGACGTATATAATGTCCCTATCGAGGAGCAGGAGACGACAGGCCAGGAATGTTGTAAAATATTACATTCGACATGTTAGGTCGCCTTTGGCTAGGATATATAACGTTATAGACGTATATAATGTTCCCACCGAGATGTACTGGCGGATACGCCAGGAATGTTGTCAACTATTACATCCGAGATGTTAGGTTGCCTTAGGTTAGGATATATATCGTTATAGACGTATACAATGTCCCCATCCAGAAGTAAGCGACGACACGACAGAAATATTACATCCCAGATGTTAGGTTGCGTTAGGTTAGGATATACAACGTTATAGACTTATATAATGTCCCCATCGAGAAGCAGGCGACGACGTGTCATGAATGTTGTAAAATATTACACCCGAGATGTTAGTTTCCCTTAGGTTAGGATATATAACGTTATAGACGTATATAATGTTCCCACCGAAAAATAGGAGCCGACGCGCCAGGAATGTTGTAAAATATTACATCCGAGATGTTAGGTTGCCTTAGGCTATGATATATATCGCTATAGACGTATATGATGTTCCCACCGAGAAGTACGGGCTAACACGCCGGGAATGTTTTCAAATATTACACCCGAGATGTTAGGTTCCCTTAGGTTAGGATATATAACGTTATAGACGTATATAATGTCCCTATCCAGAAGTAGGCGACGACACGCCAGGAATATTACACCCCAGATGTTAGGTTGCGTTAGGTTAGGATATACAACGTTATAGACGTATATAATGTTCCCATTGAGAAGCAGGCGATGAGACGCCAGGAACGATGTAAAATATTACATTCGATATATTAGGTCGCCTTAGGCTAGGATATACAACGTTATAGACGTATAGAATGTTCTCACCGAGAAGTACGGGCCTACACGCCAGGAATGTTGTCAACTATTACATCCGAGATGTTAGGTTGCTTTGGGTTAGGATATACAACGTTATAGACGTATATAATGTCCCCATCGAGGAGCAGGAGACGACAGGCCAGGAATGTTGTAAAATATTACATTCGACATGTTAGGTCGCCTTAGGCTAGGATATATAGCGTTATAGACGTATATAATGTTCCCACCGAAAAATAGGGGCCGACGCGTTAGGAATGTTGTAAAATATTACACCCGAGATGTTATGTTCCCTTAGGATAGGATATACAACGTTATAGACGTATAGTATGTTCCCACCGAGATGTAGGGACCGACATGCCAGGAATGTTGTAAAATATTACATCCGAGATGTTAGGTTCCCTTCGGTTAGGATATATATCGCTATAGACGCATATGATGTTCCCACCGAGAAGTACGGGCCGACACGTCAGGAATGTTGTAGAATATTACATCCCAAATGTTAGGTTGCGTTAGGTTAGGATATACAACGTTATAGACGTATATAATGTCCCCATCGAGAAGCAGGAGACGACACGCCAGGAATGTTGTAAAATATTACATTCGACATGTTAGGTCGCCTTAGGCTAGGATATATAACGTTATAGACGTATATAATGTTCCCAAGGAGATGTACGGGCGGACACGCCAGGAATCTTGTCAACTATTACATCCGAGATGTTAGGTTGCCTAGGTTAGGATATATATCGTTATAGACGTATATAATGTTCCTACCGAGACTTGGGGACCGACATGCCAGGAATCTTGTAAAATATTAAATCCCAGATGTTAGGTTGCTTTAGGTTAGGATATACAACGTTATAGACGTATATAATGTCCCTATCGAGGAGCAGGAGACGACAGGCCAGGAATGTTGTAAAATATTACATTCGACATGTTAGGTCGCCTTAGGCTAGGATATATAACGTTATAGACGTATATAATGTTCCCACCGAGATGTACTGGCGGACACGCCAGGAATGTTGTCAACTATTACATACCGGGATGTTAGGTTGCCTTAGGTTAGGATATATATCGTTATAGACGTATACAATGTCCCCATCCAGAAGTAGGCGACGACACGACAGGAATATTACATCCCAGATGTTAGGTTGCGTTAGGTTAGGATATACAACGTTATAGACTTATATAATGTCCCCATCGAGAAGCAGGCGACGACGTGTCATGAATGTTGTAAAATATTACACCCTAGATGTTAGATTCCCTTAGGTTAGGATATATAACGTTATAGACGTATATAATGTTCCCACCGAAAAATAGGAGCCGACGCGCCAGGAATGTTGTAAAATATTACATCCGAGATGTTAGGTTGCCTTAGGCTATGATATATATCGCTATAGACGTATATGATGTTCCCACCGAGAAGTACGGGCTAACACGCCGGGAATGTTTTCAAATATTACACCCGAGATGTTAGGTTCCCTTAGGTTAGGATATATAACGTTATAGACGTATATAATGTCCCTATCCAGAAGTAGGCGACGACACGCCAGGAATATTACATCCCAGATGTTAGGTTGCGTTAGGTTAGGATATACAACGTTATAGACGTATATAATGTTCCCATTGAGAAGCAGGCGATGAGACGCCAAGAATGATGTAAAATATTACATTCGATATATTAGGTCGCCTTAGGCTAGGATATACAACGTTATAGACGTATAGAATGTTCTCACCGAGAAGTACGGGCCTACACGCCAGGAATGTTGTCAACTATTACATCCGAGATGTTAGGTTGCTTTAGGTTAGGATATACAACGTTATAGACGTATATAATGTCCCCATCGAGGAGCAGGAGACGACAGGCCAGGAATGTTGTAAAATATTACATTCGACATGTTAGGTCGCCTTAGGCTAGGATATATAGCGTTATAGAAGTATATAATGTTCCCACCGAGAAGTACGGGCTGACACGCCTGGAATTTTGTCAACTATTACATCCGAGATGTTAGTTTGCCTTAGGTTAGCATATATATCGTTATAGACGTATACAATGTTTCCACCGAGAAGTAGGGACCGACATGCCAGGAATGTTGTGAAATATTACATCCGAGATGTTAGGCTGCTTTAGGTTAGGATATACAAGGTTATAGATTTATATAATGTCCCCATCGAGAAGTAGGCGACGACACGCCAGGAATGTTGTAAAATATTACATTTGACATATTAGGTTGCCTTAGACTAGGATATATATCGTTATAGACGTATACAATGTTTCCGCCGAGGAGTAGGGACCGACATGCCAGGAATGTTCTAAAATATTACATCCGAGATGTTAGGTTGCCTTAGGTTAGGATATACAATGTTATAGATGTATATAATGTCCCCATCGAGAAGTAGGCGACGACACGCCAGGAATGTTGTAAAATATTACATCCGAGATGTTAGGTTGCCTTAGGCTAGGATATATATCGTTATAGACGTATACAATGTTTCCACCGAGAAGTAGGGACCCATATGCCAGGAATGTTGTAAAATATTACATCCGAGATGTTAGGTTGCCTTAGGTTATGATATATAACGTTATAGACGTATATAATATTCCCACCGAGAAGTAGGGACCGACATGCCAGGAATGTTGTAAAATATTACATCCGAGATGTTAGGTTCCCTTAGGTTTGGACATATATCGTTATAGACGTATATAATGTTCCTACCGAGACTTGGGGACCGACATGCCAGGAATCTTGTAAAATATTACATCCCAGATGTTAGGTTGCTTTAGGTTAGGATATACAACGTTATAGACGTATATAATGTCCCTATCGAGGAGCAGGAGACGACAGGCCAGGAATGTTGTAAAATATTACATTCGACATGTTAGGTCGCCTTTGGCTAGGATATATAACGTTATAGACGTATATAATGTTCCCACCGAGATGTACTGGCGGACACGCCAGGAATGTTGTCAACTATTACATCCGAGATGTTAGGTTGCCTTAGGTTAGGATATATATCGTTATAGACGTATACAATGTCCCCATCCAGAAGTAAGCGACGACACGACAGGAATATTACATCCCAGATGTTAGGTTGCGTTAGGTTAGGATATACAACGTTATAGACTTATATAATGTCCCCATCGAGAAGCAGGCGACGACGTGTCATGAATGTTGTAAAATATTACACCCGAGATGTTAGTTTCCCTTAGGTTAGGATATATAACGTTATAGACGTATATAATGTTCCCACCGAAAAATAGGAGCCGACGCGCCAGGAATGTTGTAAAATATTACATCCGAGATGTTAGGTTGCCTTAGGCTATGATATATATCGCAATAGACGTATATGATGTTCCCACCGAGAAGTACGGGCTAACACGCCGGGAATGTTTTCAAATATTACACCCGAGATGTTAGGTTCCCTTAGGTTAGGATATATAACGTTATAGACGTATATAATGTCCCTATCCAGAAGTAGGCGACGACACGCCAGGAATATTACATCCCAGATGTTAGGTTGCGTTAGGTTAGGATATACAACGTTATAGACGTATATAATGTTCCCATTGAGAAGCAGGCGATGAGACGCCAGGAACGATGTAAAATATTACATTCGATATATTAGGTCGCCTTAGGCTAGGATATACAACGTTATAGACGTATAGAATGTTCTCACCGAGAAGTACGGGCCTACACGCCAGGAATGTTGTCAACTATTACATCCGAGATGTTAGGTTGCTTTGGGTTAGGATATACAACGTTATAGACGTATATAATGTCCCCATCGAGGAGCAGGAGACGACAGGCCAGGAATGTTGTAAAATATTACATTCGACATGTTAGGTCGCCTTAGGCTAGGATATATAGCGTTATAGACGTATATAATGTTCCCACCGAAAAATAGGGGCCGACGCGTTAGGAATGTTGTAAAATATTACACCCGAGATGTTATGTTCCCTTAGGATAGGATATACAACGTTATAGACGTATAGTATGTTCCCACCGAGATGTAGGGACCGACATGCCAGGAATGTTGTAAAATATTACATCCGAGATGTTAGGTTCCCTTCGGTTAGGATATATATCGCTATAGACGCATATGATGTTCCCACCGAGAAGTACGGGCCGACACGTCAGGAATGTTGTCAAATATTACATCCGAGATGTTAGGTTGCCTTAGGTTAGGATATACAACGTTATATATTTATATAATGTCCCCATCCAGAGGTAGGCGACGACACGCCAGGAATGATGTAAAATATTACATTCGACATGTTAGGTCGCCTTAGGCTAGGATATATAACGTTATAGACGTATACAATGTTTCCACCGAGAAGTACGGGCCTACATGCCAGGAATGTTGTCAACTATTACATCCGAGATGTTAGGTTGCCTTAGGTTAGGATATATATCGCTATAGACGTATATAATGTTCCCACCGAGACGTAGGGACCGACATTCCAGGAATGTTGTAAAATAATACATCCCAAATGTTAGGTTGCGTTAGGTTAGGATATACAACGTTATAGACGTATATAATGTCCCCATCGAGAAGCAGGAGACGACACGCCAGGAATGTTGTAAAATATTACATTCGACATGTTAGGTCGCCTTAGGCTAGGATATATAACGTTATAGACGTATATAATGTTCCCAAGGAGATGTACGGGCGGACACGCCAGGAATGTTGTCAACTATTACATCCGAGATGTTAGGTTGCCTAGGTTAGGATATATATCGTTATAGACGTATATAATGTTCCTACCGAGACTTGGGGACCGACATGCCAGGAATCTTGTAAAATATTACATCCCAGATGTTAGGTTGCTTTAGGTTAGGATATACAACGTTATAGACGTATATAATGTCCCTATCGAGGAGCAGGAGACGACAGGCCAGGAATGTTGTAAAATATTACATTCGACATGTTAGGTCGCCTTAGGCTAGGATATATAACGTTATAGACGTATATAATGTTCCCACCGAGATGTACTGGCGGACACGCCAGGAATGTTGTCAACTATTACATCCGAGATGTTAGGTTGCCTTAGGTTAGGATATATATCGTTATAGACGTATACAATGTCCCCATCCAGAAGTAGGCGACGACACGACAGGAATATTACATCCCAGATGTTAGGTTGCGTTAGGTTAGGATATACAACGTTATAGACTTATATAATGTCCCCATCGAGAAGCAGGCGACGACGTGTCATGAATGTTGTAAAATATTACACCCTAGATGTTAGATTCCCTTAGGTTAGGATATATAACGTTATAGACGTATATAATGTTCCCACCGAAAAATAGGAGCCGACGCGCCAGGAATGTTGTAAAATATTACATCCGAGATGTTAGGTTGCCTTAGGCTATGATATATATCGCTATAGACGTATATGATGTTCCCACCGAGAAGTACGGGCTAACACGCCGGGAATGTTTTCAAATATTACACCCGAGATGTTAGGTTCCCTTAGGTTAGGATATATAACGTTATAGACGTATATAATGTCCCTATCCAGAAGTAGGCGACGACACGCCAGGAATATTACATCCCAGATGTTAGGTTGCGTTAGGTTAGGATATACAACGTTATAGACGTATATAATGTTCCCATTGAGAAGCAGGCGATGAGACGCCAGGAATGATGTAAAATATTACATTCGATATATTAGGTCGCCTTAGGCTAGGATATACAACGTTATAGACGTATAGAATGTTCTCACCGAGAAGTACGGGCCTACACGCCAGGAATGTTGTCAACTATTACATCCGAGATGTTAGGTTGCTTTAGGTTAGGATATACAACGTTATAGACGTATATAATGTCCCCATCGAGGAGCAGGAGACGACAGGCCAGGAATGTTGTAAAATATTACATTCGACATGTTAGGTCGCCTTAGGCTAGGATATATAGCGTTATAGACGTATATAATGTTCCCACCGAGAAGTACGGGCTGACACGCCTGGAATGTTGTCAACTATTACATCCGAGATGTTAGTTTGCCTTAGGTTAGCATATATATCGTTATAGACGTATACAATGTTTCCACCGAGAAGTAGGGACCGACATGCCAGGAATGTTGTGAAATATTACATCCGAGATGTTAGGCTGCTTTAGGTTAGGATATACAAGGTTATAGATTTATATAATGTCCCCATCGAGAAGTAGGCGACGACACGCCAGGAATGTTGTAAAATATTACATTTGACATATTAGGTTGCCTTAGACTAGGATATATATCGTTATAGACGTATACAATGTTTCCGCCGAGGAGTAGGGACCGACATGCCAGGAATGTTCTAAAATATTACATCCGAGATGTTAGGTTGCCTTAGGTTAGGATATACAATGTTATAGATGTATATAATGTCCCCATCGAGAAGTAGGCGACGACACGCCAGGAATGTTGTAAAATATTACATCCGAGATGTTAGGTTGCCTTAGGCTAGGATATATATCGTTATAGACGTATACAATGTTTCCACCGAGAAGTAGGGACCCATATGCCAGGAATGTTGTAAAATATTACATCCGAGATGTTAGGTTGCCTTAGGTTATGATATATAACGTTATAGACGTATATAATATTCCCACCGAAAAATAGGAGCCGACGCGCCAGGAATGTTGTAAAATATTACGGTATTGAGGTTAGTTTGCCTTAGGTTAGGATATACAACATTATAGACGTATATAATTTCCCCGCCGAGAAGTACGGGCCGACACGCCAGGAATGTTATCAAATATTACATCCGACATGTTAGGGCGCCTTAGGCTAGGATGTATAACATTATAGACGAATATAACATTCCCACCGAGAAATAGTCCCGACGCGTCAGGAATGTTGTAAAATATTACATCCGAGATGTTAGGTTGCCTTCGGTTAGGATATATATCGCTATAGACGCATATGATGTTCCCACCGAGAAGTACGGGCCGACACGTCAGGAATGTTGTCAAATATTACATCCGAGATGTTAGGTTGCCTTAGGTTAGGATATACAACGTTATATATTTATATAATGTCCCCATCCAGAGGTAGGCGACGACACGCCAGGAATGATGTAAAATATTACATTCGACATGTTAGGTCGCCTTAGGCTAGGATATATAACGTTATAGACGTATACAATGTTTCCACCGAGAAGTACGGGCCTACATGCCAGGAATGTTGTCAACTATTACATCCGAGATGTTAGGTTGCCTTAGGTTAGGATATATATCGCTATAGACGTATATAATGTTCCCACCGAGACTTGGGGACCGACATTCCAGGAATGTTGTAAAATATTACATCCCAAATGTTAGGTTGCGTTAGGTTAGGATATACAACGTTATAGACGTATATAATGTCCCCATCGAGAAGCAGGAGACGACACGCCAGGAATGTTGTAAAATATTACATTCGACATGTTAGGTCGCCTTAGGCTAGGATATATAACGTTATAGACGTATATAATGTTCCCACCGAGATGTACTGGCGGACACGCCAGGAATGTTGTCAACTATTACATCCGAGATGTTAGGTTGCCTTAGGTTAGGATATATATCGTTATAGACGTATACAATGTCCCCATCCAGAAGTAGGCGACGACACGACAGGAATATTACATCCCAGATGTTAGGTTGCGTTAGGTTAGGATATACAACGTTATAGACTTATATAATGTCCCCATCGAGAAGCAGGCGACGACGTGTCATGAATGTTGTAAAATATTACACCCTAGATGTTAGATTCCCTTAGGTTAGGATATATAACGTTATAGACGTATATAATGTTCCCACCGAAAAATAGGAGCCGACGCGCCAGGAATGTTGTAAAATATTACATCCGAGATGTTAGGTTGCCTTAGGCTATGATATATATCGCTATAGACGTATATGATGTTCCCACCGATAAGTACGGGCTAACACGCCGGGAATGTTTTCAAATATTACACCCGAGATGTTAGGTTCCCTTAGGTTAGGATATATAACGTTATAGACGTATATAATGTCCCTATCCAGAAGTAGGCGACGACACGCCAGGAATATTACATCCCAGATGTTAGGTTGCGTTAGGTTAGGATATACAACGTTATAGACGTATATAATGTTCCCATTGAGAAGCAGGCGATGAGACGCCAGGAATGATGTAAAATATTACATTCGATAAATTAGGTCGCCTTAGGCTAGGATATACAACGTTATAGACGTATAGAATGTTCTCACCGAGAAGTACGGGCCTACACGCCAGGAATGTTGTCAACTATTACATCCGAGATGTTAGGTTGCTTTAGGTTAGGATATACAACGTTATAGACGTATATAATGTCCCCATCGAGGAGCAGGAGACGACAGGCCAGGAATGTTGTAAAATATTACATTCGACATGTTAGGTCGCCTTAGGCTAGGATATATAGCGTTATAGACGTATATAATGTTCCCACCGAGAAGTACGGGCTGACACGCCTGGAATGTTGTCAACTATTACATCCGAGATGTTAGTTTGCCTTAGGTTAGCATATATATCGTTATAGACGTATACAATGTTTCCACCGAGAAGTAGGGACCGACATGCCAGGAATGTTGTGAAATATTACATCCGAGATGTTAGGCTGCTTTAGGTTAGGATATACAAGGTTATAGATTTATATAATGTCCCCATCGAGAAGTAGGCGACGACACGCCAGGAATGTTGTAAAATATTACATTTGACATATTAGGTTGCCTTAGACTAGGATATATATCGTTATAGACGTATACAATGTTTCCGCCGAGGAGTAGGGACCGACATGCCAGGAATGTTCTAAAATATTACATCCGAGATGTTAGGTTGCCTTAGGTTAGGATATACAATGTTATAGATGTATATAATGTCCCCATCGAGAAGTAGGCGACGACACGCCAGGAATGTTGTAAAATATTACATCCGAGATGTTAGGTTGCCTTAGGCTAGGATATATATCGTTATAGACGTATACAATGTTTCCGCCGAGGAGTAGGGACCGACATGCCAGGAATGTTCTAAAATATTACATCCCAAATGTTAGGTTGCGTTAGGTTAGGATATACAACGTTATAGACGTATACAATGTTCCCACCGAGAAGTACGGGCACACACGCCAGGAATGTTGTCAACTATTACATCCGAGGTGTTATGTTCCCTTAGGATAGGATATACAACGTTATAGGCGTACATAATGTTTCCACCGAGACGTAGGCACCGACATGCAAGGAATGTTGTAAAATATTACATCCCAAATGTTAGGTTGCGTTAGGTTAGGATATACAACGTTATAGACGTATATAATCTCCCCATCGAGAAGCAGGCGACGACACGCCAGAATGTTGTAAAATATTACATCCGAGATGTTAGGTTGCCTTAGGCTAAGATATATATCGTTATAGACGTATACAATGTTTCCACCGATAAGTAGGGACCGATATGCCAGGAATGTTGTAAAATATTCCATCCGAGATGTTAGGTTGCCTTGGGTTAGGATATACAATGTTATAGATATATATAATGTCCCCACCGAGATGTAGGGACCTATATGCCAGGAATGTTGTAAAATATTACATCCGAGAAGTTAGGTTGCCTTAGGTTATGATATATAACGTTATAGACGTATATAATTTTCCCACCGAGAAGTAGGGACCGACATGCCAGGAATGTTGTAAAATATTACATCCGAGATGTTAGGTTCCCTTAGGTTTGGATATATATCGTTATAGACGTATATAATGTTCCTACCGAGACTTGCGGACCGACATGCCAGGAATCTTGTAAAATATTACATCCCAGATGTTAGGTTGCTTTAGGTTAGGATACACAACGTTATAGACGTATATAATGTTCCCATCGAGAAGCAGGCAGCGACACGCCAGGAATGATGTAAAATATTACATTCGACATGTTAGGTTGCCTTAGGCTAGGATATATAACGTTATAGACGTATATAATGTTCCCACCGAGAAGTACTGGCGGACACGCCAGGAATGTTGTCAACTATTACATCCGAGATGTTAGGTTGCCTTAGGTTAGGATATATATCGTTATAGACGTATACAATGTCCCCATCCAGAAGTAGGCGACGACACGCCAGGAATGTTGTAAAATATTACATCCGAGATGTTAGGTTGCCTTAGGCTAGGATATATATCGTTATAGACGTATACAATGTTTCCTCCGAGAAGTACGGGCGGACACGCCAGGAATGTTGTCAACTATTACATCCGAGATGTTAGGTTGCCTTAGGCTAGGATATATACCGTTATAAATGTATATAATGTTCTCACCGAAAAATAGGGGCCGACGCGTCGGGAATGTTGTAAAATATTACATCCGAGGTGTTAGGTTGCCTTAGGTTAGGATATATATCGTTATAGACGCATATGATGTTCCCACCGAGAAGTACGGGCCGACACGTCAGGAATGTTGTCAAATATTACATCCGAGATGTTAGGTTGCCTTAGGTTAGGATATACAACGTTATAGATTTATATAATGTCCCCATCCAGAGGTAGGCGACGACACGCCAGGAATGATGTAAAATATTACATTCGACATGTTAGGTCGCCTTAGGCTAGGATATATAACGTTATAGACGTATACAATGTTTCCACCGAGAAGTACGGGCCTACATGCCAGGAATGTTGTCAACTATTACATCCGAGATGTTAGGTTACCTTAGGTTAGCATATATATCGCTATAGACGTATATAATGTTCCCACCGAGACGTAGGGACCGACATTCCAGGAATGTTGTAAAATATTACATCCCAAATGTTAGGTTGCGTTAGGTTAGGATATACAACGTTATAGACGTATATAATGTCCCCATCGAGAAGCAGGAGACGACACGCCAGGAATGTTGTAAAATATTACATTCGACATGTTAGGTCGCCTTAGGCTAGGATATATAACGTTATAGACGTATATAATGTTCCCACCGAGATGTACTGGCGGACACGCCATGAATGTTGTCAACTATTACATCCGAGATGTTAGTTTGCCTTAGGTTAGCATATATATCGTTATAGACGTATACAATGTTTCCACCGAGAAGTAGGGACCGACATGCCAGGAATGTTGTGAAATATTACATCCGAGATGTTAGGCTGCTTTAGGTTAGGATATACAAGGTTATAGATTTATATAATGTCCCCATCGAGAAGTAGGCGACGACACGCCAGGAATGTTGTAAAATATTACATTTGACATATTAGGTTGCCTTAGACTAGGATATATATCGTTATAGACGTATACAATGTTTCCGCCGAGGAGTAGGGACCGACATGCCAGGAATGTTCTAAAATATTACATCCCAAATGTTAGGTTGCGTTAGGTTAGGATATACAACGTTATAGACGTATACAATGTTCCCACCGAGAAGTACGGGCACACACGCCAGGAATGTTGTCAACTATTACATCCGAGGTGTTATGTTCCCTTAGGATAGGATATACAACGTTATAGGCGTACATAATGTTTCCACCGAGACGTAGGCACCGACATGCAAGGAATGTTGTAAAATATTACATCCCAAATGTTAGGTTGCGTTAGGTTAGGATATACAACGTTATAGACGTATATAATCTCCCCATCGAGAAGCAGGCGACGACACGCCAGAATGTTGTAAAATATTACATCCGAGATGTTAGGTTGCCTTAGGCTAAGATATATATCGTTATAGACGTATACAATGTTTCCACCGATAAGTAGGGACCGATATGCCAGGAATGTTGTAAAATATTCCATCCGAGATGTTAGGTTGCCTTGGGTTAGGATATACAATGTTATAGATATATATAATGTCCCCACCGAGATGTAGGGACCTATATGCCAGGAATGTTGTAAAATATTACATCCGAGAAGTTAGGTTGCCTTAGGTTATGATATATAACGTTATAGACGTATATAATTTTCCCACCGAGAAGTAGGGACCGACATGCCAGGAATGTTGTAAAATATTACATCCGAGATGTTAGGTTCCCTTAGGTTTGGATATATATCGTTATAGATGTATATAATGTTCCTACCGAGACTTGCGGACCGACATGCCAGGAATCTTGTAAAATATTACATCCCAGATGTTAGGTTGCTTTAGGTTAGGATACACAACGTTATAGACGTATATAATGTTCCCATCGAGAAGCAGGCAACGACACGCCAGGAATGATGTAAAATATTACATTCGACATGTTAGGTTGCCTTAGGCTAGGATATATAACGTTATAGACGTATATAATGTTCCCACCGAGAAGTACTGGCGGACACGCCAGGAATGTTGTCAACTATTACATCCGAGATGTTAGGTTGCCTTAGGTTAGGATATATATCGTTATAGACGTATACAATGTCCCCATCCAGAAGTAGGCGACGACACGCCAGGAATGTTGTAAAATATTACATCCGAGATGTTAGGTTGCCTTAGGCTAGGATATATATCGTTATAGACGTATACAATGTTTCCTCCGAGAAGTACGGGCGGACACGCCAGGAATGTTGTCAACTATTACATCCGAGATGTTAGGTTGCCTTAGGCTAGGATATATACCGTTATAAATGTATATAATGTTCTCACCGAAAAATAGGGGCCGACGCGTCGGGAATGTTGTAAAATATTACATCCGAGGTGTTAGGTTGCCTTAGGTTAGGATATATATCGTTATAGACGTATATACTGTTCCCACCGAGACGTAGGCACCGACATGCAAGGAATGTTGTAAAATATTACATCCCAAATGTTAGGTTGCGTTAGGTTAGGATATACAACGTTATAGACGTATATAATCTCCCCATCGAGAAGCAGGCGACGACACGCCAGAATGTTGTAAAATATTACATCCGAGATGTTAGGTTGCCTTAGGTTAGGATATACAATGTTATAGATGTATATAATGTCCCCATCGAGAAGTAGGCGACGACACGCCAGGAATGTTGTAAAATATTACATCCGAGATGTTAGGTTGCCTTAGGCTAGGATATATATCGTTATAGACGTATACAATGTTTCCACCGAGAATTAGGGACCCATGTGCCAGGAATGTTGTAAAATATTACATCCGAGATGTTAGGTTGCCTTAGGATATGATATATAACTTTATAGACGTATATAATGTTCCCACCGAGAAGTACGGGCGGACACGCCAGGAATGTTGTCAACTATTACATCCGAGATGTTAGGTTGCCTTAGGCTAGGATATATACCGTTATAAATGTATATAATGTTCTCACCGAAAAATAGGGGCCGACGCGTCGGGAATGTTGTAAAATATTACATCCGAGATGTTAGGTTGCCTTAGGCTAGGATATATATCGTTATAGACGTATACAATGTTTCCACCGAGAAGTAGGGACCGATATGCCAGGAATGTTGTAAAATATTACATCCGAGACGTTAGGTTGCCTTAGGTTATGACATATAACGTTATAGACGTATATAATATTCCCACCGAAAAATAGGGGCCGTCGCGTCAGGAATGTTGTAAAATATTACACCCGACATGTTAGGTTGCCTTAGGTTCGGATATATAACGTTATAGACGTATATAATGTCCCCATCCAGAAGTAGGCGACGACACGCTAGGAATATTACATCCCAGATGCTAGGTTGCGTTAGGTTAGGATACAAAACGTTATAGACGTATATAATGTTCCCATCGAGAAGCAGGCGACGACAAGCCAGGAATGATGTAAAATATTACATTCGATATGTTAGGTCGCCTTAGGCTAGGATATATAACGTTATAGACGTATACAATGTTCCCACCGAGAAGTACGGGCCTACACGCCAGGAATGTTGTCAACTATTACATCCGAGGTTTAGGATGCCTTAGGTTAGGATATATATCGTTATAGACGTATATAATGTTCCCACCGAGACGTAGGCACCGACATGCCACGAATGTTGTAAAATATTACATCCCAAATGTTAGGTTGCGTTAGGTTAGGATATACAACGTTATAGACGTATATAATCTCCCCATCGAGAAGCAGGCGACGACACGCCAGAATGTTGTAAAATATTACATCCGAGATGTTAGGTTGCCTTAGGTTAGGATATATAACGTTATAGACGTATATAATGTCACCATCCAGAAGTAGGCGACGACACGCCAGGAATATTACATCCCAGATGTTAGGTTGCGTTAGGTTAGGATACACAACGTTATAGACGTATATAATGTTCCCATAGAGAAGCTGGCGACGACACGCCACGAATGATGTAAAATATTACATTCGATATGTTAGGTGGCCTTAGGCTAGGATATATAACGTTATAGACGTATACAATGTTCCCACCGAAAAGTACGGGCGGACACGCCTGGAATGTTGTCAACTATTACATCCGAGATGTTAGGTTGCCTTAGGTTAGGATATATATCGTTATAGACGTATACAATGTTTCCACCGAGAAGTAGGGACCGACATGCCAGGAATGTTGTAAAATATTACATCCGAGATGTTAGGTTGCCTTAGGTTAGGATATACAACGTTATGGATGTATATAATGACCCCATCCAGAAGTAGGAGACGACACGCCAGGAATGTTGTTAAATACTACATCCGAGATGTTAGGCTGCCTTAGGTTAGGATATACAAGATTATAGATGTATATAATGTCCCCATCGAGAAGTAGGCGACAACACGCCAGGAATGTTGTAAAATATTACATTCGCCATGTTAGGTTGCCTTAGACTAGGATATATAACGTTATAGACGTATATAATGTTCCCACCGAAAAATAGGGGCCGACGCGTCAGGAATGTTGTAAAATATTACATTCGACATGTTAGGTGGCCTTAGGCTAGGATATATAACTTTATAGACGTATATAATGTTCCCACCGAGACGTAGGCACCGACATGCAAGGAATGTTGTAAAATATTACATCCCAAATCTTAGGTTGCGTTAGGTTAGGATATACAATGTTATGGACGTATATAATCTCCCCATCGAGAAGCAGGCGACGACACGCCAGAATGTTGTAAAATATTACATTCGACATCTTAGGTTGCCTTAGGCTAGGATATATAGCGTTATAGACGTATATAATGTTCCCACCTAAAAATAGGGGCCGACGAGTCAGGAATGTTGTAAAATATTACACCCGAGATGTTATGTTCCCTTAGGTTAGGATATACAACTTTATAGACGTATAGTATGTTCCCACCGAGATGTAGGGTCCGACATGCCAAGAATGTTGTAAAATATTACATCCGAGATATTAGGTTGCGTTAGGTTAGGATATACAACGTTATAGACGTATATAATGTCCCCATCGAGAAGCAGGCGACGACACGCCAGGAATGTTGTAAAATATTACATCCGAGATGTTAGGTTCCCTTCGGTTTGGATATATATCGTTATAGACGTATATAATGTTCCTACCGAGACTTGTGGACCGACATGCCAGGAATCTTGTAAAATATTACATCCCAGATGTTAGGTTGCTTTAGGTTAGGATATACAACGTTAAAGACGTATATAATGTCCCCATCGAGAAGCAGGCGACGACACGCCAGGAATGTTGTAAAGTATTACATTCGACATGTTATGTGGCCTTAGGCTAGGATATATAACGTTATAGACGTATATAATGTTCCCACCGAGAAGTACGGGCGGACACGCCAGAAATGTTGTCAACTATTACATCCGAGATGTTAGGTTGCCTTAGGTTAGGATATATAACGTTATAGACGTATATAATCTCCCCATCCAAAAGTAGGCGACGACACGCCAGGAATATTACATCCCAGATGTTAGGTTGCGTTAGGTTAGGATACACAACGTTATAGACGTATATAATATTCCCATCGAGAAGCAGGCGACGACACGCCAGAATGTTGTGAAATATTACATCCGAGATGTTAGGTTGCCTTAGGTTAGGATATACAATGTTACACATGTATATAATGTCCCCATCGTGAAGTAGGCGACGACACGCCAGGAATGTTGTAAAATATTACATTCGACATCTTAGGTTGCCTTAGGCTAGGATATATAACGTTATAGACGTATATAATGTACCCACCGAAAAATAGGGGCCGACGCGTCAGGAATGTTGTAAAATATTACATCCGAGATGTTAGGTTCCCTTAGGTTAGGATATACAACGTTATAGACGTATAGTATGTTCCCACCGAGATGTAGGGACCGACATGCCAGGAATGTTGTAAAATATTACATCCGAGATGTTAGGTTGCGTTAGGTTAGGATATACAACGTTATAGACGTATATAATGTCCCCATCGAGAAGCAGGGGACGACACGCCAGGAATGTTGTAAAATATTACATTCGACATGTTAGGTTGACTTAGGCTAGGATATATAACGTTATAGACGTATGTAATGTTACCACCGAGAAGTACGGGCCGACACGCCAGGAATGTTATCAACTATTACATCCGACATGTTAGGTCGCCTTAGGCTAGGATATATAACGTTATAGACGTATATAATGTTCCCACCGAGAAATAGGGGCCGACGCGTCAGGAATGTTGTAAAATATTACACCCGAGATGTTAGGTTGCTTTAGGTTAGGATATACAACGATATAGATGTATATAATATCCCCATCCAGAAGTAGGCGACGACACGCCAGGAATGTTGTAAAATATTACACCCGAGATGTTAGGTTGCTTTAGGTTAGGATATACAACGATATAGATGTATATAATATCCCCATCCAGAAGTAGGCGACGACACGCCAGGAATGTTGTAAAATATTACATCCCAGATGTTAGGTTGCGTTAGGTTAGGATATACAACGTTATAGACGTATATAATGTCCCCATCGAGAAGCAGGCGACGACACGCCAGGAATGTTGTAAAATATTACATTCGACATGTTAGGTTGACTTAGGCTAGGATATATAACGTTATAGACGTATGTAATGTTACCACCGAGAAGTACGGGCCGACACGCCAGGAATGTTATCAACTATTACATCCGACATTTTAGGTCGCCTTGGGCTAGGATATATAACGTTATAGACGTATATAATGTTCCCACCGAGAAATAGGGGCCGACGCGTCAGGAATGTTGTAAAATATTACACCCGAGATGTTAGGTTCCCTTAGGTTAGGATATACAACTTTATAGACGTATAGTATGTTCCCACCGAGATGTAGGGACCGACATGCCAGGAATGTTGTAAAATATTACATCCGAGATGTTAGGTTGCGTTAGGTTAGGATATACAACGTTATAGACGTATATAATGTCCCCATCGAGAAGCAGGCGACGACACGCCAGGAATGTTGTAAAATATTACATCCGAGATGTTAGGTTCCCTTCGGTTTGGATATATATCGTTATAGACGTATATAATGTTCCTACCGAGACTTGGGGACCGACATGCCAGGAATCTTGTAAAATATTACGTCCCAGATGTTAGGTTGCTTTAGGTTAGGATATACAACGTTATAGACGTATATAATGTCCCCATCGAGAAGCAGGCGACGACACGCCAGGAATGTTGTAAAATATTACATTCGACATGTTATGTGGCCTTAGGCTAGGATATATAACGTTATAGACGTATATAATGTTCCCGCCGAGAAGTACGGGCGGACACGCCAGAAATGTTGTCAACTATTACATCCGAGATGTTAGGTTGCCTTAGGTTAGGATATATAACGTTATAGACGTATATAATCTCCCCATCCAAAAGTAGGCGACGACACGCCAGGAATATTACATCCCAGATGTTAGGTTGCGTTAGGTTAGGATACACAACGTTATAGACGTATATAATGTTCCCATCGAGAAGCAGGCGACGACACGCCAGAATGTTGTAAAATATTACATCCGAGATGTTAGGTTGCCTTAGGTTAGGATATACAATGTTACAGATGTATATAATGTCCCCATCGCGAAGTAGGCGGCGACACGCCAGGAATGTTGTAAAATATTACATTCGACATCTTAGGTTGCCTTAGGCTAGGATATATAACGTTATAGACGTATATAATGTTCCCACCGAAAAATAGGGGCCGACGCGTCAGGAATGTTGTAAAATATTACACCCGAGATGTTAGGTTCCCTTAGGTTAGGATATACAACGTTATAGACGTATAGTTATGGTCCCACCGAGATGTAGGGACAGACATGCCAGGAATGCTGTAAAATATTACATCCGAGATGTTAGGTTGCGTTAGGTTAGGATATACAACGTTATAGACGTATATAATGTCCCCATCGAGAAGCAGGGGACGACACGCCAGGAATGTTGTAAAATATTACATTCGACATGTTAGGTTGCCTTAGGCTAGGATATATAACGTTATAGACGTATGTAATGTTACCACCGAGAAGTACGGGCCGACACGCCAGGAATGTTATCAACTATTAGATCCGACATGTTAGGTCGCCTTAGGCTAGGATATATAACGTTATAGACGTATATAATGTTCCCACCGAGAAATAGGGGCCGACGCGTCAGGAATGTTGTAAAATATTACACCCGAGATGTTAGGCTGCCTTAGGTTAGGATATACAAAGTTATAGATGTATATAATGTCCCCATCCAGAAGTAGGCGACTGCACGACAGGAGTGTTGTAAAATATTACATTCGACATGTCAGGTTGCCTTAGACTAGGATATATAACGTTATAGACGTATGTAATGTTCCCACCGAAAAATAGGGACCGACGCGTCAGGAATGTTGTAAAATATTACATTCGACATGTTAGGTGGCCTTAGGCTAGGATATATAACGTTATAGACGTATATAATGTTCCCACCGAGACGTAGGCACCGACATGCAAGGAATGTTGTAAAATATTACATCCCAAATCTTAGGTTGCGTTAGGTTAGGATATACAAAGTTATAGACGTATATAATCTCCCCATCGAGAAGCAGGCGACGACACGCCAGGATGTTGTAAAATATTACATCCGAGATGTTATGTTGCCTTACGTTAGGATATATAACGTTATGGACGTATATAATGTTCGCACCGAGAAGTACGAGCCGACACGCCAGGAATGTTGTAAACTATTACGGTAGAGATTTTAGGTTGCCTTAGGTTATGATATATAACGTTATAGACGTATATAATGTTACCACCGAGAAATAGGGGCCGAAGCGCCAGGAATGTGGTAAAATATGACATCCGAGATGTTAGTTTCCCTTAAGTTTGGATATATATCGTTATAGACGTATATAACGTTCCAACCGAGACGTAGGGACCGACATGCCAGGAATGTTGTACAATATTATATCCCAGATGTTAGGTTGCGTTAGGTTAGGATATACAACGTTATAGACGTATGTAATGTCCCCATCGAGAAGCAGGCGACGACAGGCCAGGAATGCTGTAAAATATTACATCCGAGATGTTATGTTGCCTTACGTTAGGATATATAACGTTATAGACGTATATAATGTTCGCACCGAGAAGTACGAACCGACACGCCAGGAACGTCGTAAACTATTACGGTAGAGATTTTAGGTTTTCTTAGGTTATGATATATAACGTTATAGACGTATATAATGTTCCCACCGAGAGATAGGGGCCGACGTGTCAGGAATGTTGTAAAATATTAAACCCGAGATGTTAGGTTGCCTTAGGCTAGGATATATAACGTTATAGACGTATATCATATTCCCACCGAGAAATAAGGGCCGACATGCCACGAATGTTGTAAAATATTACATCCCAGATGTTAGGTTGCGTTAGGTTAGGATATACAACGTTATAGACGTATATAACGTCCCCATCGAGAAGCAGGCGACGACACGCCAGGAATGTTGTAAAATATTACATCCGAGATGTTATGTTGCCTTACGTTAGGATATGTAACGTTATAGACGTATATAACGTTCCCAGCGAAAAGTAGGAGCCGAAGCGCCAGGAATGTTGTAAACTATTACGGTAGAGAATTTAGGTTGCCTTAGGTTATGATATATAACGTTATAGAAGTATATAATGTTCCCACCGAGAAATAGGGGCCGACGTTTCAGGAATGTTGTAAAATATTAAACCCGAGATGTTAGGTTGCGTTAGGTTAGGATATACAACGTTATAGACGTATATAATTTCCCCATCGAGAAGCAGGCGGCGACACGCCAGGAATGTTGTAAAATATTATATCCGAGATGGTATGTTGCCTTACGTTAGGATATATAACGTTATAGACGTATATAATTTCCCCATCTAGAAGCAGGCGGCGACACGCCAGGAATGTTGTAAAATATTATATCCGAGATGGTATGTTGCCTTACGTGAGGATATATAACGTTATAGACGTATATAATGTTCGCACCGAGAAGTACGAGCCGACACGCCAGGAACGTCGTAAACTATTACGGTAGAGATTTTAGGTTGCCTTAGGTTATGATATATAACGTTATAGACGTATATAATATTCCCACCGAGAAATAGGGGCCGAAGCGCCAGGAATGTTGTAAACTATTACGGTTGAGAGTTTAGGTTGCCTTAGGTTATGATATATAACGTTAAAGAAGTATATAATGTTCCCACCGAGAAATAGGGGCCGACGCGTCAGGAATGTTGTAAAATATTAAACCCGAGATGTTAGGGTGCCTTAGGCTAGGATATATAACGTTATAGACGTATATAATATTCCCACCGAGAAATAGGGGCCGACATGCCAGGAATGTTGTAGAATATTACATCCCAGATGTTAGGTTGCGTTAGGTTAGGATATACAACGTTATAGACGTATATAATGTCCCCATCGAGAAGCAGGCGACGACACGCCAGGAATGTTGTAAAATATTACATCCGAGATGTTAGATTGCTTAGGCTAGGATATATAACGTTATAGACGTATATAATGTCCCCATCGAGAAGCAGGCGACGACACGCCAGGAATGTTGTAAAATATAACATCCGAGATGTTATGTTGCCTTACGTTAGGATATGTAACGTTATAGACTTATATAATGTTCCCAGCGAAAAGTAGGAGCCGAAGCGCCAGGAATGTTGTAAAATATTACATCCGAGATGTTAGTTTCCCTTAAGTTTGGATATATATCGTTATAGACGTATATAATGTCCAGATCGAGACGTGGGGACCGACAAGCCAGAATGTTGTAAAATATTACATCCGAGATGTTAGGTTGCGTTAGGTTAGGATATACAACGTTATAGACGTATATAATGACCCCAACGAGGAGCAGGCGACGACACGCCAGGAATGTTGTAAAATATAACATCCGATATGTTATGTTGCCTTACGTTAGGATATGTAACGTTATAGACGTACATAATGTTCCCACCGAAAAGTAGGAGCCGAAGAGCCAGGAATGTTGTAAAATATTATATCCGAGATGTTAGTTTCCCTTAAGTTTGGATATATGTCGTTATAGACGTATATAACGTTCCCACCGAGACGTAGGGACCGACATACCAGGAATGTTGTAAAATATTACATCCGAAATGTTACGTTGCCTTCGGTTAGGATATATATCGCTATAGACGTATATGATGTTCCCACAGAGACGTAGTGACCGACATGCCAGGAATGTTGCAAAATGATACATCCCAGATGTTAGGTTGCGTTAGGTTAGGATATACAACGTTATAGACGTATATAACGTCCCCATCGAGAAGCAGGCGACGACACGCCAGGAATGTTGTAAAATATTACATCCGAGATGTTATGTTGCCTTACGTTAGGATATGTAACGTTATAGACGTATATAACGTTCCCAGCGAAAAGTAGGAGCCGAAGCGCCAGGAATGTTGTAAACTATTACGGTAGAGAATTTAGGTTGCCTTAGGTTATGATATATAACGTTATAGAAGTATATAATGTTCCCACCGAGAAATAGGGGCCGACGTTTCAGGAATGTTGTAAAATATTAAACCCGAGATGTTAGGTTGCGTTAGGTTAGGATATACAACCTTATAGACGTATATAATTTCCCCATCGAGAAGCAGGCGGCGACACGCCAGGAATGTTGTAAAATATTATATCCGAGATGGTATGTTGCCTTACGTTAGGATATATAACGTTATAGACGTATATAATTTCCCCATCCAGAAGCAGGCGGCGACACGCCAGGAATGTTGTAAAATATTATATCCGAGATGGTATGTTGCCTTACGTGAGGATATATAACGTTATAGACGTATATAATGTTCGCACCGAGAAGTACGAGCCGACACGCCAGGAACGTCGTAAACTATTACGGTAGAGATTTTAGGTTGCCTTAGGTTATGATATATAACGTTATAGACGTATATAATATTCCCACCGAGAAATAGGGGCCGAAGCGCCAGGAATGTTGTAAACTATTACGGTTGAGAGTTTAGGTTGCCTTAGGTTATGATATATAACGTTAAAGAAGTATATAATGTTCCCACCGAGAAATAGGGGCCGACGCGTCAGGAATGTTGTAAAATATTAAACCCGAGATGTTAGGGTGCCTTAGGCTAGGATATATAACGTTATAGACGTATATAATATTCCCACCGAGAAATAGGGGCCGACATGCCAGGAATGTTGTAGAATATTACATCCCAGATGTTAGGTTGCGTTAGGTTAGGATATACAACGTTATAGACGTATATAATGTCCCCATCGAGAAGCAGGCGACGACACGCCAGGAATGTTGTAAAATATTACATCCGAGATGTTAGATTGCTTAGGCTAGGATATATAACGTTATAGACGTATATAATGTCCCCATCGAGAAGCAGGCGACGACACGCCAGGAATGTTGTAAAATATAACATCCGAGATGTTATGTTGCCTTACGTTAGGATATGTAACGTTATAGACGTATATAATGTTCGCACCGAGAAGTACGAGCCGACACGCCAGGAATGTTGTAAAATATTACAT
The DNA here is from genome assembly GCA_963969225.1 of Xylocopa violacea. NCBI lineage: Eukaryota > Metazoa > Arthropoda > Insecta > Hymenoptera > Apidae > Xylocopa > Xylocopa violacea. The sequence goes on from CAXAJV010000001.1 coordinate 29,886,355, forward strand.
CCGAGATGTTACGTTGCCTTCGGTTAGGATATATATGGCTATAGACGTATATGATGTTCCCACAGAGACGTAGGGACCGACATGCCAGGAATGTTGTATAATGATACATCCCAGATGTTAGGTTGCGTTAGGTTAGGATATACAACGTTATAGACGTATATAATGTCCCCATCGAGAAGTAGGCGACGACACGCCAGGAATGTTGTAAAATATTACATTCGCCATGTTAGGTTGCCTTAGACTAGGATATATAACGTTATAGACGTATATAATGATCCCACCGAAAAATAGGGGCCGACGCGTCAGGAATGTTGTAAAATATTACATTCGACATGTTAGGTGGCCTTAGGCTAGGATATATAACGTTATAGACGTATGTAATGTTACCACCGGGAAGTACGGGCCTACACACCAGGAATGTTGTCAACTATTAAATCCGAGGTGTTAGGTTGCCTTAGGTTAGGATATCTATCGTTATAGACGTATATAATGTTCCCACCGAGACGTAGGCACCGACATGCCAGGAATGTTGTAAAATATTACATCCCAAATGTTAGGTTGCGTTAGGTTAGGATATACAACGTTATAGACGTATATAATGTCCCCATCGAGAAGCAGGCGACGACACGCCAGAATGTTGTAAAATATTACATCCGAGATGTTAGGTTGCCTTAGGTTAGGATATACAAGGTTATAGATGTATATAATGTCCCCATCGAGAAGTAGGCGACGACACGCCAGGAATGTTGTAAAATATTACATTCGGCAAGTTAGGTTGCCTTAGGCTAGGATACATAACGTTATAGACGAATATATTGTTACCACCGAGAACTACGGGCCGACACGCCAGGAATGATGTAAAATATTACATTCGACATGTTAGGCCGCCTTAGGCTAGGATATATAACGTTATAGACGTATGTAATGTTACCACCGATACGTAGGGACCGACATGCCAGGAATGTTGTAAAATATTACATCCCAGAAGTTAGGTTGCGTTAGGTTAGGATATACAACGATATAGACGTATATAATGTCCCCATCGAGAAGCAGGCGACGACACGCCAGGAATGTTGTAAAATATTACATCCGACATGTTAGGTTACCTTAGGCTAGGATATATAACGTTATAGACGTATATTATGTTCCCACCGAGAAATAGGGGCCGACGCGTCAGGAATGATGTAAAATATTGCATCCGAGATGTTATGTTGCCTTACGTTAGGATATATAACGTTATAGACGTATATAATGTTCCCACCGAAAAATAGGAGCCGACGCGCCAGGAATGTTGTAAAAGATTACATCCGAAATGTTACGTTGCCTTCGGTTAGGATATATATCGCTATAGACGTATATGATGTTCCCACAGAGACGTAGGGACCGACATGCCAGGAATGTTGCAAAATGATACATCCCAGATGTTAGGTTGCGTTAGGTTAGGATATACAACGTTATAGACGTATATAATGTCCCCATCGAGAAGTAGGCGACGACACGCCAGGAATGTTGTAAAATATTACATTCGGCATGTTAGGTTGCCTTAGGCTAGGATACATAACGTTATAGACGAATATATTGTTACCACCGAGAACTACGGGCCGACACGCCAGGAATGATGTAAAATATTACATTCGACATGTTAGGCCGCCTTAGGCTAGGATATATAACGTTATAGACGTATGTAATGTTACCACCGAGACGTAGGGACCGACATGCCAGGAATGTTGTAAAATATTACATCCCAGATGTTAGGTTGCGTTAGGTTAGGATATACAACGATATAGACTTATATAATGTCCCCATCGAGAAGCAGGCGACGACATGCCAGGAATGTTGTAAAATATTACATCCGAGATGTTAGGTTGCGTTAGGTTAGGATATACAACGCTATAGACGTATATATGTCCCCATCGAGAAGCAGGCGACGACACGCCAGGAATGTTGTAACATATTACATCCGAGATGTTATGTTGCCTTACGTTAGGATATGTAACGTTATAGACGTATATAATGTTCCCACCGAAAAGTAGTAGCCGAATCGCCACGAATGTTGTAAAATATTACATCCGAGATGTTAGTTTCCCTTAAGTTTGGATATATGTCGTTATAGACGTATATAACGTTCCCACCGAGACGTAGGAACCGACATGCCAGCAATGTTGTAAAATATTACATCCCAGATGTGAGGTTGCGTTAGGTTAGGATATACAACGTTGTAGACGTATATAATGACCCCACCGAGAAGCAGGCGACGACACGCCAGGAATGTTGTAAAATATTATATCCGAGATGGTATGTTGCCTTACGTTAGGATATATAACGTTATAGAAGTATATAATGTTCGCACCGAGAAGTACGAGCCGACACGCCCGGAACGTCGTAAACTATTACGGTAGAGATTTTAGGTTGCCTTAGGTTATGATATATAACGTTATTGACGTATATAATGTTCCCACCGAGAGATAGGGGCCGACGTGTCAGGAATGTTGTAAAATATTAAACCCGAGATGTTAGGTTGCCTTAGGCTAGGATATATAACGTTATAGACGTATATCATATTCCCACCGAGAAATAGGGACCGACATGCCAGGAATGTTGTAAAATATTACATCCCAGATGTTAGGTTGCGTTAGGTTAGGATATACAACGTTATAGACGTATATAACGTCCCCATCGAGAAGCAGGCGACGACACGCCAGGAATGTTGTAAAATATTACATCCGAGATGTTATGTTGCCTTACGTTAGGATATGTAACGTTATAGACGTATATAACGTTCCCAGCGAAAAGTAGGAGCCGAAGCGCCAGGAATGTTGTAAACTATTACGGTAGAGAATTTAGGTTGCCTTAGGTTATGATATATAACGTTATAGAAGTACATAATGTTCCCACCGAGAAATAGGGGCCGACGTTTCAGGAATGTTGTAAAATATTAAACCCGAGATGTTAGGTTGCGTTAGGTTAGGATATACAACGTTATAGACGTATATAATTTCCCCATCGAGAAGCAGGCGGCGACACGCCAGGAATGTTGTAAAATATTATATCCGAGATGGTATGTTGCCTTACGTTAGGATATATAACGTTATAGACGTATATAATTTCCCCATCCAGAAGCAGGCGGCGACACGCCAGGAATGTTGTAAAATATTATATCCGAGATGGTATGTTGCCTTACGTTACGATATATAACGTTATAGACGTATATAATGTTCGCACCGAGAAGTACGAGCCGACACGCCAGGAACGTCGTAAACTATTACGGTAGAGATTTTAGGTTGCCTTAGGTTATGATATATAACGTTATAGACGTATATAATGTTCCCACCGAGAGATAGGGGCCGACGCGTCAGGAATGTTGTAAAATATTAAACCCGAGATGTTAGGTTGCCTTAGGCTAGGATATATAACGTTATAGACGTATATCATATTCCCACCGAGAAATAGGGGCCGACATGCCAGGAATGTTGTAAAATATTACATCCCAGATGTTAGGTTGCGTTAGGTTAGGATATACAACGTTATAGACGTATATAACGTCCCCATCGAGAAGCAGGCGACGACACGCCAGGAATGTTGTAAAATGTTATATCCGAGATGGTATGTTGCATTACGTTAGGATATATAACGTTATAGACGTATATAATGTTCGCACCGAGAAGTACGAGCCGACACGCCAGGAATGTTGTAAACAATTACGGTAGAGATTTTAGGTTGCCTTAGGTTATGATATATAACGTTATAGACGTATATAATGTTACCACCGAGAAATAGGGGCCGAAGCGCCAGGAATGTTGTAAAATATGACATCCGAGATGTTAGTTTCCCTTAAGTTTGGATATATATCGTTATAGACGTATATAACGTTCCCACCGAGACGTAGGGACCGACATGCCAGGAATGTTGTACAATATTACATCCCAGATGTTAGGTTGCGTTAGGTTAGGATATACAACGTTATAGACGTATGTAATGTCCCCATCGAGAAGCAGGCGACGACACGCCAGGAATGTTGTAAAATATTACATCCGAGATGTTATGTTGCCTTACGTTAGGATATATAACGTTATAGACGTATATAATGTTCGCACCGAGAAGTACGAGCCGACACGCCAGGAACGTCGTAAACTATTACGGTAGAGATTTTAGGTTGCCTTAGGTTATGATATATAACGTTATAGACGTATATAATATTCCCACCGAGAAATAGGGGCCGAAGCGCCAGGAATGTTGTAAACTATTACGGTTGAGATTTTAGGTTGCCTTAGGTTATGATATATAACGTTAAAGAAGTATATAATGTTCCCACCGAGAAATAGGGGCCGACGCGTCAGGAATGTTGTAAAATATTAAACCCGAGATGTTAGGGTGCCTTAGGCTAGGATATATAACGTTATAGACGTAACTAATATTCCCACCGAGAAATAGGGGCCGACATGCCAGGAATGTTGTAGAATATTACATCCCAGATGTTAGGTTGCGTTAGGTTAGGATATACAACGTTATAGACGTATATAATGTCCCCATCGAGAAGCAGGCGACGACACGCCAGGAATGTTGTAACATATTACATCCGAGATGTTAGATTGCTTAGGCTAGGATATACAACGTTATAGACGTATATAATGTCCCCATCGAGAAGCAGGCGACGACACGCCAGGAATGTTGTAAAATATAACATCCGAGATGTTATGTTGCCTTACGTTAGGATATGTAACGTTATAGACGTATATAATGTTCCCACCGAAAAGTAGGAGCCGAAGCGCCAGGAATGTTGTAAAATATTACATCCGAGATGTTAGTTTCCCTTAAGTTTGGATATATATCGTTATAGACGTATATAATGTCCAGATCGAGACGTGGGGACCGACAAGCCAGAATGTTGTAAAATATTACATCCGAGATGTTAGGTTGCGTTAGGTTAGGATATACAACGTTATAGACGTATATAATGACCCCATCGAGGAGCAGGCGACGACACGCCAGGAATGTTGTAAAATATAACATCTGAGATGTTATGTTGCCTTACGTTAGGATATGTAACGTTATAGACGCATATAATGTTCCCACCGAAAAGTAGGAGCCGAAGAGCCAGGAATGTTGTAAAATATTACATCCGAGATGTTAGTTTCCCTTAAGTTTGGATATATGTCGTTATAGACGTATATAACGTTCCCACCGAGACGTAGGGACCGACATGCCAGGAATGTTGTAAAATATTACATCCCAGATGTTAGGTTGCGTTAGGTTAGGATATACAACGTTATAGACGTATATAATGTCCCCATCGAGAAGCAGGCGACGACACGCCAGGAATGTTGTAAAACATTATATCCGAGATGTTATGTTGCCTTACGTTAGGATATATAACGTTATAGACGTATATAATGTTCGCACCGAGAAGTACGAGCCGACACGCCAGGAATGTTGTAAACTATTACGGTAGAGATTTTAGGTTGCCTTAGGTTATGATATATAACGTTATAGACGTATATAATGTTACCACCGAGAAATAGGGGCCGAAGCGCCAGGAATGTGGTAAAATATGACATCCGAGAGGTTAGTTTCTCTTAAGTTTGGATATATATCGTTATAGACGTATATAACGTTCCCACCGAGACGTAGGGACCGACATGCCAGGAATGTTGTACAATATTATATCCCAGATGTTAGGTTGCTTTAGGTTAGGATATACAACGTTATAGACGTATATAATGTCCCCATCGAGGAGCAGGAGACGACAGGCCAGGAATGTTGTAAAATATTACATTCGACATGTTAGGTCGCCTTAGGCTAGGATATATAGCGTTATAGACGTATATAATGTTCCCACCGAGAAGTACGGGCTGACACGACTGGAATGTTGTCAACTATTACATCCGAGATGTTAGTTTGCCTTAGGTTAGCATATATATCGTTATAGACGTATACAATGTTTCCACCGAGAAGTAGGGACCGACATGCCAGGAATGTTGTGAAATATTACATCCGAGATGTTAGGCTGCTTTAGGTTAGGATATACAAGGTTATAGATTTATATAATGTCCCCATCGAGAAGTAGGCGACGACACGCCAGGAATGTTGTAAAATATTACATTTGACATATTAGGTTGCCTTACACTAGGATATATATCGTTATAGACGTATACAATGTCCCCATCCAGAAGTAGGCGACGACACGACAGGAATATTACATCCCAGATGTTAGGTTGCGTTAGGTTAGGATATACAACGTTATAGACTTATATAATGTCCCCCTCGAGAAGCACTGGACGACGTGTCATGAATGTTGTAAAATATTACACCCGAGATGTTAGATTCCCTTAGGTTAGGATATATAACGTTATAGACGTATATAATGTTCCCACCGAAAAATAGGAGCCGACGCGCCAGGAATGTTGTAAAATATTACATCCGAGATGTTAGGTTGCCTTAGGCTATGATATATATCGCTATAGACGTATATGATGTTCCCACCGAGAAGTACGAGCTAACACGCCAGGAATGTTTTCAAATATTACACCCGAGATGTTAGGTTCCCTTAGGTTAGGATATACAACTTTATAGACGTATAGTATGTTCCCACCGAGAAGTAGGGAACGACATGCCAGGAATGTTGTGAAATATTACATCCGAGATGTTAGGCTGCTTTAGGTTAGGATATACAAGGTTATAGATTTATATAATGTCCCCATCGAGAAGTAGGCGACGACACGCCAGGAATGTTGTAAAATATTACATTTGACATATTATGTTGCCTTAGACTAGGATATATATCGTTATAGACGTATACAATGTTTCCGCCGAGGAGTAGGGACCGACATGCCAGGAATGTTGTAAAATATTACATCCTAAATGTTAGGTTGCGTTAGGTTAGGATATACAACGTTATAGACGTATATAATCTCCCCATCGAGAAGCAGGCGACGACACGCAAGAATGTTGTAAAATATTACATCCGAGATGTTAGGTTGCCTTAGGTTAGGATATACAATGTTATAGATGTATATAATGTCCCCATCGAGAAGTAGGCGACGACACGCCAGGAATGTTGTAAAATATTACATCCGAGATGTTAGGTTGCCTTAGGCTAGGATATATATCGTTATAGACGTATACAATGTTTCCACCGAGAAGTAGGGACCCATATGCCAGGAATGTTGTAAAATATTACATCCGAGATGTTAGGTAGCCTTAGGTTATGATATATAACGTTATAGACGTATATAATATTCCCACCGAGAAGTAGGGACTGACATGCCAGGAATGTTGTAAAATATTACATCCGAGATGTTAGGTTCCCTTAGGTTTGGATATATATCGTTATAGACGTATATAATGTCCCTACCGAGACTTGGGGACCGACATGCCAGGAATCTTGTAAAATATTACATCCCAGATGTTAGGTTGCTTTAGGTTAGGATATACAACGTTATAGACGTATATAATGTCCCCATCGAGAAGCAGGCGACGACACGCCAGGAATGTTGTAAAATATTACATTCGACATGTTATGTAGCCTTAGGCTAGGATATATCACGTTATAGACGTATATAATGTTCCCACCGAGAAGTACGGGCGGCCACGCCAGGAATGTTGTCAACTATTACATCCGAGATGTTAGGTTGCCTTAGGCTAGGATATATACCGTTATAAATGTATATAATGTTCTCACCGAAAAATAGGGGCCGACGCGTCGGGAATGTTCTAAAATATTACACCCGATGTGTTAGGTTCCCTTAGGTTAGGATATACAACGTTATAGACGTATACAATGTTTCCACCGAGAAGTAGGGACCCATATGCCAGGAATGTTGTAAAATATTACATCCGAGATGTTAGGTAGCCTTAGGTTATGATATATAACGTTATAGACGTATATAATATTCCCACCGAGAAGTAGGGACTGACATGCCAGGAATGTTGTAAAATATTACATCCCAGATGTTAGGTTGCGTTAGGTTAGGATATACAACGTTATAGACGTATATAACGTCCCCATCGAGAAGCAGGCGACGACACGCCAGGAATGTTGTAAAATATTACATCCGAGATGTTATGTTGCCTTAGGTTAGGATATACAAGGTTATAGATGTATATAATGTCCCCATCGAGAAGTAGGCGACGACACGCCAGGAATGTTGTAAAATATTACATTCGCCATGTTAGGTTGCCTTAGACTAGGATATATAACGTTATAGACGTATATAATGTTCCCACCGAAAAATAGGGGCCGACGCGTCAGGAATGTTGTAAAATATTACATTCGACATGTTAGGTGGCCTTAGGCTAGGATATATAACGTTATAGACGTATGTAATGTTACCACCGGGAAGTACGGGCCTACACACCAGGAATGTTGTCAACTATTAAATCCGAGGTGTTAGGTTGCCTTAGGTTAGGATATCTATCGTTATAGACGTATATAATGTTCCCACCGAGACGTAGGCACCGACATGCCAGGAATGTTGTAAAATATTACATCCCAAATGTTAGGTTGCGTTAGGTTAGGATATACAACGTTATAGACGTATATAATGTCCCCATCGAGAAGCAGGCGACGACACGCCAGAATGTTGTAAAATATTACATCCGAGATGTTAGGTTGCCTTAGGTTAGGATATACAAGGTTATAGATGTATATAATGTCCCCATCGAGAAGTAGGCGACGACACGCCAGGAATGTTGTAAAATATTACATTCGGCAAGTTAGGTTGCCTTAGGCTAGGATACATAACGTTATAGACGAATATATTGTTACCACCGAGAACTACGGGCCGACACGCCAGGAATGATGTAAAATATTACATTCGACATGTTAGGCCGCCTTAGGCTAGGATATATAACGTTATAGACGTATGTAATGTTACCACCGATACGTAGGGACCGACATGCCAGGAATGTTGTAAAATATTACATCCCAGAAGTTAGGTTGCGTTAGGTTAGGATATACAACGATATAGACGTATATAATGTTCCCATCGAGAAGCAGGCGACGACACGCCAGGAATGTTGTAAAATATTACATCCGACATGTTAGGTTACCTTAGGCTAGGATATATAACGTTATAGACGTATATTATGTTCCCACCGAGAAATAGGGGCCGACGCGTCAGGAATGATGTAAAATATTGCATCCGAGATGTTATGTTGCCTTACGTTAGGATATATAACGTTATAGACGTATATAATGTTCCCACCGAAAAATAGGAGCCGACGCGCCAGGAATGTTGTAAAATATTACATCCGAAATGTTACGTTGCCTTCGGTTAGGATATATAACGTTATAGACGTATGTAATGTTACCACCGAGACGTAGGGACCGACATGCCAGGAATGTTGTAAAATATTACATCCCAGATGTTAGGTTGCGTTAGGTTAGGATATACAACGATATAGACTTATATAATGTCCCCATCGAGAAACAGGCGACGACATGCCAGGAATGTTGTAAAATATTACATCCGAGATGTTAGGTTGCGTTAGGTTAGGATATACAACGCTATAGACGTATATATGTCCCCATCGAGAAGCAGGCGACGACACGCCAGGAATGTTGTAAAATATTACATCCGAGATGTTATGTTGCCTTACGTTAGGATATGTAACGTTATAGACGTATATAATGTTCCCACCGAAAAGTAGTAGCCGAATCGCCACGAATGTTGTAAAATATTACATCCGAGATGTTAGTTTCCCTTAAGTTTGGATATATGTCGTTATAGACGTATATAACGTTCCCACCGAGACGTAGGAACCGACATGCCAGCAATGTTGTAAAATATTACATCCCAGATGTTAGGTTGCGTTAGGTTAGGATATACAACGTTGTAGACGTATATAATGACCCCACCGAGAAGCAGGCGACGACACGCCAGGAATGTTGTAAAATATTATATCCGAGATGGTATGTTGCCTTACGTTAGGATATATAACGTTATAGAAGTATATAATGTTCGCACCGAGAAGTACGAGCCGACACGCCCGGAACGTCGTAAACTATTACGGTAGAGATTTTAGGTTGCCTTAGGTTATGATATATAACGTTATAGACGTATATAATGTTCCCACCGAGAGATAGGGGCCGACGTGTCAGGAATGTTGTAAAATATTAAACCCGAGATGTTAGGTTGCCTTAGGCTAGGATATATAACGTTATAGACGTATATCATATTCCCACCGAGAAATAGGGGCCGACATGCCAGGAATGTTGTAAAATATTACATCCCAGATGTTAGGTTGCGTTAGGTTAGGATATACAACGTTATAGACGTATATAACGTCCCCATCGAGAAGCAGGCGACGACACGCCAGGAATGTTGTAAAATATTACATCCGAGATGTTATGTTGCCTTACGTTAGGATATGTAACGTTATAGACGTATATAACGTTCCCAGCGAAAAGTAGGAGCCGAAGCGCCAGGAATGTTGTAAACTATTACGGTAGAGAATTTAGGTTGCCTTAGGTTATGATATATAACGTTATAGAAGTACATAATGTTCCCACCGAGAAATAGGGGCCGACGTTTCAGGAATGTTGTAAAATATTAAACCCGAGATGTTAGGTTGCGTTAGGTTAGGATATACAACGTTATAGACGTATATAATTTCCCCATCGAGAAGCAGGCGGCGACACGCCAGGAATGTTGTAAAATATTATATCCGAGATGGTATGTTGCCTTACGTTAGGATATATAACGTTATAGACGTATATAATTTCCCCATCCAGAAGCAGGCGGCGACACGCCAGGAATGTTGTAAAATATTATATCCGAGATGGTATGTTGCCTTACGTTACGATATATAACGTTATAGACGTATATAATGTTCGCACCGAGAAGTACGAGCCGACACGCCAGGAACGTCGTAAACTATTACGGTAGAGATTTTAGGTTGCCTTAGGTTATGATATATAACGTTATAGACGTATATAATATTCCCACCGAGAAATAGGGGCCGAAGCGCCAGGAATGTTGTAAACTATTACGGTTGAGAGTTTAGGTTGCCTTAGGTTATGATATATAACGTTAAAGAAGTATATGATGTTCCCACCGAGAAATAGGGGCCGACGCGTCAGGAATGTTGTAAAATATTAAACCCGAGATGTTAGGGTGCCTTAGGCTAGGATATATAACGTTATAGACGTATATAATATTCCCACCGAGAAATAGGGGCCGACATGCCAGGAATGTTGTACAATATTACATCCCAGATGTTAGGTTGCGTTAGGTTAGGATATACAACGTTATAGACGTATATAATGTCCCCATCGAGAAGCAGGTGACGACACACCAGGAATGTTGTAAAATATTACATCCGAGATGTTAGATTGCTTAGGCTAGGATATATAACGTTATAGACGTATATAATGTCCCCATCGAGAAGCAGGCGACGACACGCCAGGAATGCTGTAAAATATAACATCCGAGATGTTATGTTGCCTTACGTTAGGATATGTAACGTTATAGACGTATATAATGTTCCCACCGAAAAGTAGGAGCCGAAGCGCCAGGAATGTTGTAAAATATTACATCCGAGATGTTAGTTTCCCTTAAGTTTGGATATATATCGTTATAGACGTATATAATGTCCAGATCGAGACGTGGGGACCGACAAGCCAGAATGTTGTAAAATATTACATCCGAGATGTTAGGTTGCGTTAGGTTAGGATATACAACGTTATAGACGTATATAATGACCCCATCGAGGAGCAGGCGACGACACGCCAGGAATGTTGTAAAATATAACATCCGATATGTTATGTTGCCTTACGTTAGGATATGTAACGTTATAGACGTACATAATGTTCCCACCGAAAAGTAGGAGCCGAAGAGCCAGGAATGTTGTAAAATATTACATCCGAGATGTTAGTTTCCCTTAAGTTTGGATATATGTCGTTATAGACGTATATAACGTTCCCACCGAGACGTACGGACCGACATGCCAGGAATGTTGTAAAATATTACATCCCAGATGTAGGTTGCGTTAGGTTAGGATATACAACGTTATAGACGTATATAATGTCCCCATCGAGAAGGACGCGACGACACGCCAGGAATGTTGTAAAACATTATATCCGAGATGTTGTGTTGCCTTACCTTAGGATATATAACGTTATAGACGTATATAATGTTCGCACCGAGAAGTACGAGCCGACACGCCAGGAATGTTGTAAAATATTACATCCGAGATGTTACGTTGCCTTCGGTTAGGATATATATCGCTATAGACGTATATGATGTTCCACAGAGACGTAGGGACCGACAAGCCAGGAATGTTGTAAAATGATACATCCCAGATGTTAGGTTGCGTTAGGTTAGGATATACAACGTTATAGACGTATATAATGTCCCCATCGAGAAGTAGGCGACGACACGCCAGGAATGTTGTAAAATATTACATTCGGCATGTTAGGTTGCCTTAGGCTAGGATACATAACGTTATAGACGAATATATTTTTACCACCGAGAACTACGGGCCGACACGCCAGGAATGATGTAAAATATTACATTCGACATGTTAGGCCGCCTTAGGCTAGGATATATAACGTTATAGACGTATGTAATGTTACCACCGATACGTAGGGACCGACATGCCAGGAATGTTGTAAAATATTACATCCCAGAAGTTAGGTTGCGTTAGGTTAGGATATACAACGATATAGACGTATATAATGTTCCCATCGAGAAGCAGGCGACGACACGCCAGGAATGTTGTAAAATATTACATCCGACATGTTAGGTTACCTTAGGCTAGGATATATAACGTTATAGACGTATATTATGTTCCCACCGAGAAATAGGGGCCGACGCGTCAGGAATGATGTAAAATATTGCATCCGAGATGTTATGTTGCCTTACGTTAGGATATATAACGTTATAGACGTATATAATGTTCCCACCGAAAAATAGGAGCCGACGCGCCAGGAATGTTGTAAAATATTACATCCGAAATGTTACGTTGCCTTCGGTTAGGATATATAACGTTATAGACGTATGTAATGTTACCACCGAGACGTAGGGACCGACATGCCAGGAATGTTGTAAAATATTACATCCCAGATGTTAGGTTGCGTTAGGTTAGGATATACAACGATATAGACTTATATAATGTCCCCATCGAGAAACAGGCGACGACATGCCAGGAATGTTGTAAAATATTACATCCGAGATGTTAGGTTGCGTTAGGTTAGGATATACAACGCTATAGACGTATATATGTCCCCATCGAGAAGCAGGCGACGACACGCCAGGAATGTTGTAAAATATTACATCCGAGATGTTATGTTGCCTTACGTTAGGATATGTAACGTTATAGACGTATATAATGTTCCCACCGAAAAGTAGTAGCCGAATCGCCACGAATGTTGTAAAATATTACATCCGAGATGTTAGTTTCCCTTAAGTTTGGATATATGTCGTTATAGACGTATATAACGTTCCCACCGAGACGTAGGAACCGACATGCCAGCAATGTTGTAAAATATTACATCCCAGATGTTAGGTTGCGTTAGGTTAGGATATACAACGTTGTAGACGTATATAATGACCCCACCGAGAAGCAGGCGACGACACGCCAGGAATGTTGTAAAATATTATATCCGAGATGGTATGTTGCCTTACGTTAGGATATATAACGTTATAGAAGTATATAATGTTCGCACCGAGAAGTACGAGCCGACACGCCCGGAACGTCGTAAACTATTACGGTAGAGATTTTAGGTTGCCTTAGGTTATGATATATAACGTTATAGACGTATATAATGTTCCCACCGAGAGATAGGGGCCGACGTGTCAGGAATGTTGTAAAATATTAAACCCGAGATGTTAGGTTGCCTTAGGCTAGGATATATAACGTTATAGACGTATATCATATTCCCACCGAGAAATAGGGGCCGACATGCCAGGAATGTTGTAAAATATTACATCCCAGATGTTAGGTTGCGTTAGGTTAGGATATACAACGTTATAGACGTATATAACGTCCCCATCGAGAAGCAGGCGACGACACGCCAGGAATGTTGTAAAATATTACATCCGAGATGTTATGTTGCCTTACGTTAGGATATGTAACGTTATAGACGTATATAACGTTCCCAGCGAAAAGTAGGAGCCGAAGCGCCAGGAATGTTGTAAACTATTACGGTAGAGAATTTAGGTTGCCTTAGGTTATGATATATAACGTTATAGAAGTACATAATGTTCCCACCGAGAAATAGGGGCCGACGTTTCAGGAATGTTGTAAAATATTAAACCCGAGATGTTAGGTTGCGTTAGGTTAGGATATACAACGTTATAGACGTATATAATTTCCCCATCGAGAAGCAGGCGGCGACACGCCAGGAATGTTGTAAAATATTATATCCGAGATGGTATGTTGCCTTACGTTAGGATATATAACGTTATAGACGTATATAATTTCCCCATCCAGAAGCAGGCGGCGACACGCCAGGAATGTTGTAAAATATTATATCCGAGATGGTATGTTGCCTTACGTTACGATATATAACGTTATAGACGTATATAATGTTCGCACCGAGAAGTACGAGCCGACACGCCAGGAACGTCGTAAACTATTACGGTAGAGATTTTAGGTTGCCTTAGGTTATGATATATAACGTTATAGACGTATATAATATTCCCACCGAGAAATAGGGGCCGAAGCGCCAGGAATGTTGTAAACTATTACGGTTGAGAGTTTAGGTTGCCTTAGGTTATGATATATAACGTTAAAGAAGTATATGATGTTCCCACCGAGAAATAGGGGCCGACGCGTCAGGAATGTTGTAAAATATTAAACCCGAGATGTTAGGGTGCCTTAGGCTAGGATATATAACGTTATAGACGTATATAATATTCCCACCGAGAAATAGGGGCCGACATGCCAGGAATGTTGTACAATATTACATCCCAGATGTTAGGTTGCGTTAGGTTAGGATATACAACGTTATAGACGTATATAATGTCCCCATCGAGAAGCAGGCGACGACACACCAGGAATGTTGTAAAATATTACATCCGAGATGTTAGATTGCTTAGGCTAGGATATATAACGTTATAGACGTATATAATGTCCCCATCGAGAAGCAGGCGACGACACGCCAGGAATGCTGTAAAATATAACATCCGAGATGTTATGTTGCCTTACGTTAGGATATGTAACGTTATAGACGTATATAATGTTCCCACCGAAAAGTAGGAGCCGAAGCGCCAGGAATGTTGTAAAATATTACATCCGAGATGTTAGTTTCCCTTAAGTTTGGATATATATCGTTATAGACGTATATAATGTCCAGATCGAGACGTGGGGACCGACAAGCCAGAATGTTGTAAAATATTACATCCGAGATGTTAGGTTGCGTTAGGTTAGGATATACAACGTTATAGACGTATATAATGACCCCATCGAGGAGCAGGCGACGACACGCCAGGAATGTTGTAAAATATAACATCCGATATGTTATGTTGCCTTACGTTAGGATATGTAACGTTATAGACGTACATAATGTTCCCACCGAAAAGTAGGAGCCGAAGAGCCAGGAATGTTGTAAAATATTACATCCGAGATGTTAGTTTCCCTTAAGTTTGGATATATGTCGTTATAGACGTATATAACGTTCCCACCGAGACGTACGGACCGACATGCCAGGAATGTTGTAAAATATTACATCCCAGATGTAGGTTGCGTTAGGTTAGGATATACAACGTTATAGACGTATATAATGTCCCCATCGAGAAGGACGCGACGACACGCCAGGAATGTTGTAAAACATTATATCCGAGATGTTGTGTTGCCTTACCTTAGGATATATAACGTTATAGACGTATATAATGTTCGCACCGAGAAGTACGAGCCGACACGCCAGGAATGTTGTAAAATATTACATCCGAGATGTTACGTTGCCTTCGGTTAGGATATATATCGCTATAGACGTATATGATGTTCCACAGAGACGTAGGGACCGACAAGCCAGGAATGTTGTAAAATGATACATCCCAGATGTTAGGTTGCGTTAGGTTAGGATATACAACGTTATAGACGTATATAATGTCCCCATCGAGAAGTAGGCGACGACACGCCAGGAATGTTGTAAAATATTACATTCGGCATGTTAGGTTGCCTTAGGCTAGGATACATAACGTTATAGACGAATATATTTTTACCACCGAGAACTACGGGCCGACACGCCAGGAATGATGTAAAATATTACATTCGACATGTTAGGCCGCCTTAGGCTAGGATATATAACGTTATAGACGTATGTAATGTTACCACCGAGACGTAAGGACCGACATGCCAGGAATGTTGTAAAATATTACATCCCAGATGTTAGGTTGCGTTAGGTTAGGATATACAACGATATAGACTTATATAATGTCCCCATCGAGAAGCAGGCGACGACATGCCAGGAATGTTGTAAAATATTACATCCGAGATGTTAGGTTGCGTTAGGTTAGGATATACAACGCTATAGACGTATATATGTCCCCATCGAGAAGCAGGCGACGACACGCCAGGAATGTTGTAAAATATTACATCCGAGATGTTATGTTGCCTTACGTTAGGATATGTAACGTTATAGACGAATATAATGTTCCCACCGAAAAGTAGTAGCCGAATCGCCACGAATGTTGTAAAATATTACATCCGAGATGTTAGTTTCCCTTAAGTTTGGATATATGTCGTTATAGACGTATATAACGTTCCCACCGGGACGTAGGAACCGACATGCCAGGAATGTTGTAAAATATTACATCCCAGATGTTAGGTTGCGTTAGGTTAGGATATACAACGTTATAGACGTATATAATGACCCCACCGAGAAGCAGGCGACGACACGCCAGGAATGTTGTAAAATATTATATCCGAGATGGTATGTTGCCTTACGTTAGGATATATAACGTTATAGACGTATATAATGTTCGCACCGAGAAGTACGAGCCGACACGCCAGGAATGTTGTAAACTATTACGGTAGAGATTTTAGGTTGCCTTAGGTTATGATATATAACGTTATAGACGTATATAATGTTACCACCGAGAAATAGGGGCCGAAGCGCCAGTAATGTGGTAAAGTATGACATCCGAGATGTTAGTTTCCCTTAAGTTTGGATATATATCGTTATAGACGTATATAACGTTCCAACCGAGACGTAGGGACCGACATGCCAGGAATGTTGTACAATATTATATCCCAGATGTTAGGTTGCGTTAGGTTAGGATATACAACGTTATAGACGTATGTAATGTCCCCATCGAGAAGCAGGCGACGACAGGCCAGGAATGTTGTAACATATTACATCCGAGATGTTAGATTGCTTAGGCTAGGATATACAACGTTATAGACGTATATAATGTCCCCATCGAGAAGCAGGCGACGACACGCCAGGAATGTTGTAAAATATAACATCCGAGATGTTATGTTGCCTTACGTTAGGATATGTAACGTTATAGACGTATATAATGTTCCCACCGAAAAGTAGGAGCCGAAGCGCCAGGAATGTTGTAAAATATTACATCCGAGATGTTAGTTTCCCTTAAGTTTGGATATATATCGTTATAGACGTATATAATGTCCAGATCGAGACGTGGGGACCGACAAGCCAGAATGTTGTAAAATATTACATCCGAGATGTTAGGTTGCGTTAGGTTAGGATATACAACGTTATAGACGTATATAATGACCCCATCGAGGAGCAGGCGACGACACGCCAGGAATGTTGTAAAATATAACATCTGAGATGTTATGTTGCCTTACGTTAGGGTATGTAACGTTATAGACGCATATAATGTTCCCACCGAAAAGTAGGAGCCGAAGAGCCAGGAATGTTGTAAAATATTACATCCGAGATGTTAGTTTCCCTTAAGTTTGGATATATGTCGTTATAGACGTATATAACGTTCCCACCGAGACGTAGGGACCGACATGCCAGGAATGTTGTAAAATATTACATCCCAGATGTTAGGTTGCGTTAGGTTAGGATATACAACGTTATAGACGTATATAATGTCCCCATCGAGAAGCAGGCGACGACACGCCAGGAATGTTGTAAAACATTATATCCGAGATGTTATGTTGCCTTACGTTAGGATATATAACGTTATAGACGTATATAATGTTCGCACCGAGAAGTACGAGCCGACACGCCAGGAATGTTGTAAACTATTACGGTAGAGATTTTAGGTTGCCTTAGGTTATGATATATAACGTTATAGACGTATATAATGTTACCACCGAGAAATAGGGGCCGAAGCGCCAGGAATGTGGTAAAATATGACATCCGAGATGTTAGTTTGCCTTAGGTTAGCATATATATCGTTATAGACGTATACAATGTTTCCACCGAGAAGTAGGGACCGACATGCCAGGAATGTTGTGAAATATTACATCCGAGATGTTAGGCTGCTTTAGGTTAGGATATACAAGGTTATAGATTTATATAATGTCCCCATCGAGAAGTAGGCGACGACACGCCAGGAATGTTGTAAAATATTACATTTGACATATTAGGTTGCCTTACACTAGGATATATATCGTTATAGACGTATACAATGTCCCCATCCAGAAGTAGGCGACGACACGACAGGAATATTACATCCCAGATGTTAGGTTGCGTTAGGTTAGGATATACAACGTTATAGACTTATATAATGTCCCCCTCGAGAAGCACTGGACGACGTGTCATGAATGTTGTAAAATATTACACCCGAGATGTTAGATTCCCTTAGGTTAGGATATATAACGTTATAGACGTATATAATGTTCCCACCGAAAAATAGGAGCCGACGCGCCAGGAATGTTGTAAAATATTACATCCGAGATGTTAGGTTGCCTTAGGCTATGATATATATCGCTATAGACGTATATGATGTTCCCACCGAGAAGTACGAGCTAACACGCCAGGAATGTTTTCAAATATTACACCCGAGATGTTAGGTTCCCTTAGGTTAGGATATACAACTTTATAGACGTATAGTATGTTCCCACCGAGATGTAGGGTCCGACATGCCAAGAATGTTGTAAAATATTACATGCGAGATGTTAGGTTGCGTTAGGTTAGGATATACAACGTTATAGACGTATATAATGTCCCCATCGAGAAGCAGGCGACGACACGCCAGGAATGTTGTAAAATATTACATCCGAGATGTTAGGTTCCCTTCGGTTTGGATATATATCGTTATAGACGTATATAATGTCCCTATCCAGAAGTAGGCGACGACACGCCAGGAATATTACATCCCAGATGTTATGTTGCGTTAGGTTAGGATATACAACGTTATAGACGTATATAATGTTCCCATTGAGAAGCAGGCGGTGAGACGCCAGGAATGATGTAAAATATTACATTCGATATATTAGGTCGCCTTAGGCTAGGGTATACAACGTTATAGACGTATAGAATGTTCTCACCGAGAAGTACGGGCCTACACGCCAGGAATGTTGTCAACTATTACATCCGAGATGTTAGCTTGCTTTAGGTTAGGATATACAACGTTATAGACGTATATAATGTCCCCATCGAGGAGCAGGAGACGACAGGCCAGGAATGTTGTAAAATATTACATTCGACATGTTAGGTCGCCTTAGGCTAAGATATATAGCGTTATAGACGTATATAATGTTCCCACCGAGAAGTACGGGCTGACACGCCTGGAATGTTGTCAACTATTACATCCGAGATGTTAGTTTGCCTTAGGTTAGCATATATATCGTTATAGACGTATACAATGTTTCCACCGAGAAGTAGGGAACGACATGCCAGGAATGTTGTGAAATATTACATCCGAGATGTTAGGCTGCTTTAGGTTAGGATATACAAGGTTATAGATTTATATAATGTCCCCATCGAGAAGTAGGCGACGACACGCCAGGAATGTTGTAAAATATTACATCCGAGATGTTAGGTTGCCTTAGGCTAGGATATATATCGTTATAGACGTATACAATGTTTCCACCGAGAAGTAGGGACCCATATGCCAGGAATGTTGTAAAATATTACATCCGAGATGTTAGGTAGCCTTAGGTTATGATATATAACGTTATAGACGTATATAATATTCCCACCGAGAAGTAGGGACTGACATGCCAGGAATGTTGTAAAATATTACATCCGAGATGTTAGGTTCCCTTAGGTTTGGATATATATCGTTATAGACGTATATAATGTCCCTACCGAGACTTGGGGACCGACATGCCAGGAATCTTGTAAAATATTACATCCCAGATGTTAGGTTGCTTTAGGTTAGGATATACAACGTTATAGACGTATATAATGTCCCCATCGAGAAGCAGGCGACGACACGCCAGGAATGTTGTAAAATATTACATTCGACATGTTATGTAGCCTTAGGCTAGGATATATCACGTTATAGACGTATATAATGTTCCCACCGAGAAGTACGGGCGGCCACGCCAGGAATGTTGTCAACTATTACATCCGAGATGTTAGGTTGCCTTAGGCTAGGATATATACCGTTATAAATGTATATAATGTTCTCACCGAAAAATAGGGGCCGACGCGTCGGGAATGTTCTAAAATATTACACCCGATGTGTTAGGTTCCCTTAGGTTAGGATATACAACGTTATAGACGTATACAATGTTTCCACCGAGAAGTAGGGACCCATATGCCAGGAATGTTGTAAAATATTACATCCGAGATGTTAGGTAGCCTTAGGTTATGATATATAACGTTATACACGTATATAATATTCCCACCGAGAAGTAGGGACTGACATGCCAGGAATGTTGTAAAATATTACATTCGACATGTTAGGTCGCCTTAGGCTAGGATATATAACGTTATAGACGTATATAATGTTCCCACCGAAAAATAGGGGCCGACGCGTCAGGAATGTTGTAAAATATTACACCCGAGATGTTATGTTCCCTTAGGATAGGATATACAACGTTATAGACGTATAGTATGTTCCCACCGAGATGTAGGAATCGACATGCCAGGAATGTTGTAAAATATTACATCCGAGATGTTAGGTTGCCTTAGGTTAGGATATATAATGTTATAGACGTATATAATGTCCCCATCCAGAAGTAGGCGACGACACGCCAGGAATATTACATCCCAGATGTTAGGTTGCGTTAGGTTAGGATACACAACGTTATAGACGTATATAATGTTCCCATCGAGAAGCAGGCGACGACACGCCAGGAATGATGTAAAATATTACATTCGATATGTTAGGTCGCCTTAAGCTAGTATATATAACGTTATAGACGTATACAATGTTCCCACCGAGAAGTACGGACCTACACGCCAGGAATGTTGTCAACTATAACATCCGAGGTGTTAGGTTGCCTTAGGTTAGGATATATATCGTTATAGACGTATATAATGTTCCCACCGAGACGTAGGCACCGACATGCAAGGAATGTTGTAAAATAATACATCCCAAATGTTAGGTTGCGTTAGTTTAGGATATACAACGTTATAGAAGTATATAATCTCCCCATCGAGAAGCAGGCGACGAAACGCCAGAATGTTGTAAAATATTATATCCGAGATGTTAGGTTGCCTTAGGTTAGGATATACAATGTTATAGATGTATATAATGTCCCCATCGAGAAGTTGGCGACGACAGGCCAGGAATGTTGTAAAGTATTACATTCGACATGTTAGGTTGCCTTAGGCTAGGATATATAACTTTATAGACGTATATAATGTTCCCACCGAAAAATAGGGGCCGACGCGTCAGGAATGTTGTAAAATATTACTCCCGAGATGTTAGGTTCCCTTAGGTTAGGATATACAACGTGATAGACGTATAGTATGTTCCCACCGAGACGTAGGGACCGACATGCCAGGAATGTTGTAAAATATTACATCCGAGATGTTAGGTTGCGTTAGGTTAGGATATACAACGTTATAGACGTATATAATATCCCCATCGAGAAGCAGGCGGCGACACGCCAGGAATGTTATAAAATATTACATTCGAGATGTTAGGTTGCCTTAGATTAGGATATACAACGTTATAGATGTATATTATGACCCTAGCCAGAAGTAGGCGACGACACTCCAGGAATGTTGTAAAATATTACATCCCAGATGTTAGGTTGCCTTAGGTTATGATATATAACGTTATAGACGTATATAATATTCCCACCGAGAAGTAGGGACCGACATGCCAGGAATGTTGTAAAATATTACATCCGAGATGTTAGGTTCCCTTAGGTTTGGATATATATCGTTATAGACGTATATAATGTTCCTACCGAGACTTGGGGACCGACATGCCAGGAATCTTGTAAAATATTACATCCCAGATGTTAGGTTGCTTTAGGTTAGGATATACAACGTTATAGACGTATATAATGTCCCCATCGAGAAGCAGGCGACGACACGCCAGGAATGTTGTAAAATATGACATTCGACATGTTATGTGGCCTTAGGCTAGGATATATAACGTTATAGGCGTATATAATGTTCCCACCGAGAAGTACGGGCGGCCACGCCAGGAATGTTGTCAACTATTACATCCGAGATGTTAGGTTGCCTTAGGCTAGGATATATACCGTTATAAATGTATATAATGTTCTCACCGAAAAATAGGGGCCGACGCGTCGGGAATGTTCTAAAATATTACACCCGATGTGTTAGGTTCCCTTAGGTTAGGATATACAACGTTATAGACGTATACAATGTTTCCACCGAGAAGTAGGGACCCATATGCCAGGAATGTTGTAAAATATTACATCCGAGATGTTAGGTAGCCTTAGGTTATGATATATAACGTTATACACGTATATAATATTCCCACCGAGAAGTAGGGACTGACATGCCAGGAATGTTGTAAAATATTACATTCGACATGTTAGGTCGCCTTAGGCTAGGATATATAACGTTATAGACGTATATAATGTTCCCACCGAAAAATAGGGGCCGACGCGTCAGGAATGTTGTAAAATATTACACCCGAGATGTTATGTTCCCTTAGGATAGGATATACAACGTTATAGACGTATAGTATGTTCCCACCGAGATGTAGGAATCGACATGCCAGGAATGTTGTAAAATATTACATCCGAGATGTTAGGTTGCCTTAGGTTAGGATATATAATGTTATAGACGTATATAATGTCCCCATCCAGAAGTAGGCGACGACACGCCAGGAATATTACATCCCAGATGTTAGGTTGCGTTAGGTTAGGATACACAACGTTATAGACGTATATAATGTTCCCATCGAGAAGCAGGCGACGACACGCCAGGAATGATGTAAAATATTACATTCGATATGTTAGGTCGCCTTAAGCTAGTATATATAACGTTATAGACGTATACAATGTTCCCACCGAGAAGTACGGACCTACACGCCAGGAATGTTGTCAACTATAACATCCGAGGTGTTAGGTTGCCTTAGGTTAGGATATATATCGTTATAGACGTATATAATGTTCCCACCGAGACGTAGGCACCGACATGCAAGGAATGTTGTAAAATAATACATCCCAAATGTTAGGTTGCGTTAGTTTAGGATATACAACGTTATAGAAGTATATAATCTCCCCATCGAGAAGCAGGCGACGAAACGCCAGAATGTTGTAAAATATTATATCCGAGATGTTAGGTTGCCTTAGGTTAGGATATACAATGTTATAGATGTATATAATGTCCCCATCGAGAAGTTGGCGACGACAGGCCAGGAATGTTGTAAAGTATTACATTCGACATGTTAGGTTGCCTTAGGCTAGGATATATAACTTTATAGACGTATATAATGTTCCCACCGAAAAATAGGGGCCGACGCGTCAGGAATGTTGTAAAATATTACTCCCGAGATGTTAGGTTCCCTTAGGTTAGGATATACAACGTGATAGACGTATAGTATGTTCCCACCGAGACGTAGGGACCGACATGCCAGGAATGTTGTAAAATATTACATCCGAGATGTTAGGTTGCGTTAGGTTAGGATATACAACGTTATAGACGTATATAATATCCCCATCGAGAAGCAGGCGGCGACACGCCAGGAATGTTATAAAATATTACATTCGAGATGTTAGGTTGCCTTAGATTAGGATATACAACGTTATAGATGTATATTATGACCCTAGCCAGAAGTAGGCGACGACACTCCAGGAATGTTGTAAAATATTACATCCCAGATGTTAGGTTGCCTTAGGTTATGATATATAACGTTATAGACGTATATAATATTCCCACCGAGAAGTAGGGACCGACATGCCAGGAATGTTGTAAAATATTACATCCGAGATGTTAGGTTCCCTTAGGTTTGGATATATATCGTTATAGACGTATATAATGTTCCTACCGAGACTTGGGGACCGACATGCCAGGAATCTTGTAAAATATTACATCCCAGATGTTAGGTTGCTTTAGGTTAGGATATACAACGTTATAGACGTATATAATGTCCCCATCGAGAAGCAGGCGACGACACGCCAGGAATGTTGTAAAATATGACATTCGACATGTTATGTGGCCTTAGGCTAGGATATATAACGTTATAGGCGTATATAATGTTCCCACCGAGAAGTACGGGCGGACACGCCAGGAATGTTGTCAACTATTACATCCGAGATGTTAGGTTGCCTTAGGTTAGGATATATAACGTTATAGACGTATATAATCTCTCCATCCAGAAGTAGGCGACGAACGCCAGGAATATTACGTCCCAGATGTTAGGTTGCGTTACGTTAGGATACACAACGTTATAGACGTAAATAATGTTCCCATCGAGAAACAGGCGACGACACGCCAGGAATGATGTAAAATATGACATTCAACATGTTAGGTCGCCTTAGGCTACGATATATAACGTTATAGACGTATACAATGTTCCCGCCGAGATGTACGGGCCTACACGCCAGGAATGTTGTCAACTATTACATCCGAGGTGCTAGGTTGCCTTAGGTTAGGATATATATCGTTATAGACGTGAATAATGTTTCCACCGAGACGTAGGCACCGACATGCAAGGAATGTTGTAAAATATTACTTCCCAAATGTTAGGTTGCGTTAGGTTAGGATATACAATGTTATAGACGTATATAATCTCCCCATCGAGAAGCAGGCGACGACACGCCAGAATGTTGTAAAATATTACATCCGAGATATTAGGTTGCCTTAGGCTAAGATATATATCGTTATAGACGTATACAATGTTTCCACCGATAAGTAGGGACCGATATGCCAGGAATGTTGTAAAATATTCCATCCGAGATGTTAGGTTGCCTTGGGTTAGGATATACAATGTTATAGGTGTATATAATGTCCCCACCGAGATGTAGGGACCGATATGCCAGGAATGTTGTAAAATATTACATCCGAGAAGTTAGGTTGCCTTAGGTTATGATATATAACGTCATAGACGTATATAATATTCCCACCGAGAAGTAGGGACCGACATGCCAGGAATGTTGTAAAATATTACATCCGAGATGTTAGGTTCCCTTACGTTTGGATATATATCGTTATAGACGTATATAATGTTCCTACCGAGACTTGGGGACCGACATGCCAGGAATCTTGTAAAATATTACATCCCAGATGTTAGGTTGCGTTAGGTTAGGATATACAACATTGTAGACGTATATAATGTCCCCATCGAGAAGCAGGAGACGACACGCCAGAATGTTGTAAAATATTACATCCGAGATGTTAGGTTGCCTTAGGCTAGGATATATATCGCTATAGACGTATACAATGTTTCCACCGAGAAGTAGGGACCGATATGCCAGGAATGTTGTGAAATATTTCATCCGAGATGTTAGGTTGCCTTGGGTTAGGATATACAATGTTATAGATGTATATAATGTCCCCATCGAGAAGTAGGCGACAACACGCCAGGAATGTTGTAAAATATTACATTCGACATGTTAGGTTGCCTTAGGCTAGGATATATTATGTTATCGACGTATATAATGTCCCCATCGAGCAGTAGGCGACGACACGCCAGGAATGTTGTAAAATATTACATTCGACATGTTAGGTTGCCTTAGACTAGGATATATAACGATATAAACGTATATAAAGTTCCCACCGAAAAATAGGGGCCGACGCGTCAGGAATGTTGTAAAATATTACATCCGAGGTGTTAGGTTGCCTTAGGTTAGGATATATATCGTTATAGACGTATATAATGTTCCCACCGAGACGTAGGCACCGACATGCAAGGAATGTGGTAAAATATTACATCCCAAATGTTAGGTTGCGTTAGGTTAGGACATACAACGTTATAGACGTATATAATCTCCCCATCGAGAAGCAGGCGACGACACGCCAGAATGTTGTAAAATATTACATCCGAGATGTTAGGTTGCCTTAGGTTACGATATACAATGTTATAGATGTGTATAATGTCCCCATCGAGAAGTAGGCGACGACACGCCAGGAATGTTGTAAAATATTACATCCGAGATGTTAGGTTGCCTTACGCTAGGATATATATCGTTATAGACGTATACAATGTTTCCACCGAGAAGTAGGGACCGATATGCCAGGAATGTTGTAAAATATTACATCCGAGATGTTAGGTTGCCTTAGGTTATGATATATAACGTTATAGACGTATATAATATTCCCACCGAGAAGTAGGGACCGACATGCCAGGAATGTTGTAAAATATTACATCCGAGATGTTAGGTTCCCTTACGTTTGGATATATATCGCTATAGACGTATATAATGTTCCTACCGAGACTTGGGGACCGACATGCCAGGAATCTTGTAAAATATTACATCCCAGAAGTTAGGTTGCGTTAGGTTAGGATATACAACATTGTAGACGTATATAATGTCCCCATCGAGAAGCAGGAGACGACACGCCAGAATGTTGTAAAATATTACATCCGAGATGTTAGGTTGCCTTAGGCTAGGATATATATCGTTATAGACGTATACAATGTTTCCACCGAGAAGTAGGGACCGATATGCCAGGAATGTTGTAAAATATTTCATCCGAGATGTTAGGTTGCCTTGGGTTAGGATATACAATGTTATAGATGTATATAATGTCCCCATCGAGAAGTAGGCGACGACACGCCAGGAATGTTGTAAAATATTACATTCGACATGTTAGGTTGCCTTAGGCTAGGGTATATTATGTTATCGACGTATATAATGTCCCCATCGAGAAGTAGGCGACGACACGCTAGGAATGTTGTAAAATATTACATTCGACATGTTAGGTTGCCTTAGACTAGGATATATAACGATATAGACGTATATAAAGTTCCCACCGAAAAATAGGGGCCGACGCGACAGGATTGTTGTAAAATATTACATCCGAGGTGTTAGGTTGCCTTAGGTTAGGATATATATCGTTATAGACGTATATAATGTTCCCACCGAGACGTAGGCACCGACATGCAACGAATGTTGTAAAATATTACATCCCAAATGTTAGGTTGCGTTAGGTTAGGATATACAACGTTATAGACGTATATAATCTCCCCATCGAGAAGCAGGCGACGACACGCCAGAATGTTGTAAAATATTACATACGAGATGTTAGGTTGCCTTAGGTTAGGATATATAACGTTATAGACGTATATAATGTCCCCATCCAGAAGTAGGCGACGACACGCCAGGAATATTACATCCCAGATGTTAGGTTGCGTTAGGTTAGGATACACAACGTTATAGACGTATATAATGTTCCCATCGAGAAGCAGGCGACGACACGCCAGGAATGATGTAAAATATTACATTCGACATGTTAGGTCGCCTTAGGCTAGGATATATAACGTTATAGACGTATACAATGTTCCCACCAAGAAGTACGGGCCTACACGCCAGGAATGTTGACAACTATTACAGCCGAGGTGTTAGGTAGCCTTAGGTTAGGATATATATCATTATAGACGTATATAATGTTCCCACCGAGTCGTAGGGACCGACATGCCAGGAATGTTGTAAAATATTACATCCCAAATGTTCGGTTGCGTTAGATTAGGCTATACAACGTTATAGACGTATATAATGTCCCCATCGAGAAGCAGGCGACGACATGCCAGAATGTTGTAAAACATTACATCCGAGATGTTAGGTTGCCTTAGGCTAGGATATATATCGTTATAGACGTATACAATGTTTACACCGAGACGTAGGGACCGATATGACAGGAATGTTGTAAAATTTTACATCCGAGATTTTAGGCTGCCTTAGGTTAGGATATACAATGTTATAGATGTATATAATGTCTCCATCGAGAAGTAGGCGACGACACGCCAGGAATGTTCTAAAGTATTACATCCGAGATGTTAGGTTGCTTTACTTTAGGATATATATCGTTATAGACGTATATAATGTTCCTACCGAGACTTGAGGACCGACATGCCAGGAATCTTGTAAAATATTACATACCAGATGTTAGGTTGCGTTAGGTTAGGATATACATAATTATAGACGTGTATAATGTCCCCATCGAGAAGCAGGAGACGACACGCCAGAAATGTTGTAAAATATTACATCCAAGATGTCATGTTGCCTTACGTTAGGATATGTATCGTTATAGACGTATATAATGTTCCCACCGAGAAGTTCGGGCCGACACGCCAGGAATGTTATCAACTATTACATCCGAGATGTTAGATTGCCTTAGGTTAGAGTATACAACGTTATGGACGTATATAATGTCCCCATCGGGAAGTAGGCGACGACTCGCCAGGAATGTTGTAAAATATTACATCCCAGATGTTAGGTTGCGTTAGGTTAGGATATACAACGTTATAGACGTATATTATGTCCCCATCGAGAAGCAGGCGACGACACGCCAGGAATGTTGTAAAATATTACATCCGAGATGTTAGGTTCTCTTCGGTTTGGATATATATCGTTATAGACGTATATAATGTTCCTACCGAGACTTGGGGACCGACGTGCCAGGAATCTTGTATAATATTACATCCCAAATGTTAGGTTGCGTTAGGTTAGGATATACAACGTTATAGACGTATATAATCTCCCAATCGAGAAGTAGGCGACGACACGCCAGGAATGTTGTAAAGTATTACATCCGACATGTTAGGTGGCCTTAGGCTAGGATATATAACGTTATAGACGTATATAATGTTCCCACCGAGAAGTACGGGCGGACACGCCAGGAATGTTGTCAACTATTACATTCGAGATGTTAGGTTGCCTTAGGATAGGATATATAACGTTATAGACGTATATAATATCCCCATCCAGAAGTAGGCGACGACACGCCAGGAATATT
Organism: Xylocopa violacea; assembly: GCA_963969225.1. Lineage (NCBI taxonomy): Eukaryota > Metazoa > Arthropoda > Insecta > Hymenoptera > Apidae > Xylocopa > Xylocopa violacea. The sequence goes on from CAXAJV010000001.1 coordinate 29,915,564, forward strand.
ACATCCCAGATGTTAGGTTGCGTTAGGTTAGAATACACAAAGTTATAGACGTATATAATGTTCCCATCGAGAAGCAGGCGACGACACGCCAGGAATGATGTAATATATTAAATTCGATATGTTAGGTCGCCTTAGGCTAGGATATATAACGTTATAGACGTATACAATGTTCCCACCGAGAAGTTCGGGCCTACACGCCAGGAATGTTGTCAACTATTACATCCGATATGTTAGGTTGCCTTAGGTTAGGATATATATCGTTATAGACGTATATAATGTTCCCACCGAGACGTAGGCACCGACATGCAAGGAATGTTGTAAAATATTACATCCCAAATATTAGGTTGCGTTAGGTTAGGATATACAACGTCATAGACGTATAGAATGATCCCACGGAGATGTAGGGACCGGCATGCCAGGAATGTTGTAAAATATTACATCCGAGATGTTAGGCTGCCCTAGGTTAGGATATATAGCGTTATAGACGTATATAATATCCCCATCCAGAAGTAGGCGACGACACGCCGGGAATATTACATCCCAGATGTTAGGTTGCGTTAGGTTAGAATACACAAAGTTATAGACGTATATAATGTTCCCATCGAGAAGCAGGCGACGACACGCCAGGAATGATGTAATATATTAAATTCGATATGTTAGGTCGCCTTAGGCCAGGATATATAACGTTATAGACGTATACAATGTTCCCACCGAGAAGTTCGGGCCTACACGCCAGGAATGTTGTCAACTATTACATCCGATATGTTAGGTTGCCTTAGGTTAGGATATATATCGTTATAGACATATAATGTTCCTACCGAGACTTGGGGACCGACATGCCAGGAATATTGTATAATATTACATCCCAAATGTTAGGTTGCGTTAGGTTAGGATATACAACGTTATAGACGTATATAATCTCCCAATCGAGAAGTAGGCGACGACACGCCAGGAATGTTGTAAAGTATTACATTCGACATGTTATGTGGCCTTAGGCTAGGATATATAACGTTATAGACGTATATAATGTTCCCACCGAGAAGTACGGGCGGACACGCCAGGAATGTTGTCAACTATTACATCCGAGATGTTAGGTTGCCTTAGGTTGGGACATATAACGTTATAGACGTATATAATCTCCCCATCCAGAAGTAGGCGACGACACGCCAGGAATATTACATCCCAGATGTTAGGTTGCGTTAGGTTAGGATACACAACGTTATAGACGTATATAATGTTCCCATCGAGAAGTAGGCGACGACACGCCAGGAATGTTGTAAAATATTACATCCCAGATGTTAGGTTGCGTTAGGTTAGGGTATACAACGTTATAGACGTATATTATGTCCCCATCGAGAAGCAGGCGACGACACGCCAGGAATGTTGTAAAATATTACATCCGACATGTTAGGTTCCCTTCGGTTTGGATATATATCGTTATAGACGTATATAATGTTCCTATCGAGACTTGGGGACCGACATGCCAGGAATCTTGTATAATATTACATCCCAGATGTTAGGTTGCTTTGGGTTAGGATACACAACGTTATAGACGTATATAATGTCCCCATCGAGAAGTAGGCGACGACACGCCAGGAATGTTATAAAATATTACATCCGAGATGATAGGTTGCCTTAGGTTAGGATATACAATGTTATAGAAGTATATAATGACCCTATCCAGAAGTAGGCGACGACAAGCCGGGAATATTACATCCCAGATGTTAGGTTGCGTTAGGTTAGGATACACAACGTTATAGACGTATATAATGTTCCCATCGAGAAGCAGGCGACGACACGCCAGGAATGATGTAAAATATTAAATTCGATATGTTAGGTCGCCTTAGGCTAGGATATATAACGTTATAGACGTATACAATGTTCCCACCGAGAAGTTCGGGCCTACACGCCAGGAATGTTGTCAACTATTACATCCGATATGTTAGGTTGCCTTAGGTTAGGATATATATCGTTATAGACGTATATAATGTTCCCACCGAGACGTAGGCACCGACATGCAAGGAATGTTGTAAAATATTACATCCCAAATGTTAGGTTGCGATAGGTTAGGACATACAACGTTATAGACGTATATAATCTCCCCATCGAGAAGCAGTCGACGACACGGCACAATGTTGTGAAATATTACATCCGAGATGTTAGGTTGCCTTAGGTTAGGATATACAATGTTATAGATGTATATAATGTCCCCATCGAGAAGTAGGCGACGACACGCCAGGAATGTTGTAAAATTTTACATTCGACATGTTAGGTTGCCTTAGGCTAGAATATATAACGTTATAGACGTATATAATGTCCCCACCGAAAAATAGGGGTCGACGCGTCAGGAATGTTGTAAAATATTACACCCGAGATGTTAGGTTCCCTTAGGTTAGGATATACAACGTTATAGACGTATAGTATGTTCCCGCCGAGATGTAGGGACCGACATGCCAGGAATGTTGTAAAATATTACATCCGAGATGTTAGGTTGCGTCAGGTTACGATATACAACGTTATAGACTTATATAATGTCCCCATGGAGAAGCAGGCGACGACACGCCAGGAATGTTATAAAATATTACATCCGAGATGTTAGGTTGCCTTAGGTTAGAATATACAAGGTTATAGATGTATATAATGACCCTATCCAGAAGTAGGCGACGACACTCCAGGAATGTTGTAAAATATTACATCCCAGATGTTAGGTTGCGTTAGGTAAGGATATACAACATTATAGACGTATATTATGTCCCCGTCGAGAAGCAGGCGACGACACGCCAGGAATGTTGTAAAATAATACATCCCAGATGTTAGGTTGCGTTAGGTTAGGATATACAACGTTATAGACGTATATTATGTCCCCATCGAGAAGCAGGCGACGACACGCCAGGAATGTTGTAAAATATTACATCCGACATGTTAGGTTCCCTTCGGTTTGGATATATATCGTTATAGACGTATATAATGTTCCTACCGAGACTTGGGGACCGACATGCCAGGAATCTTGTATAATATTACATCCCAGATGTTAGGTTGCTTTGGGTTAGGATACACAACGTTATAGACGTATATAATGTCCCCATCGAGATGTAGGCGACGACACGCCAGGAATGTTGTAAAGTATTACATTCGACATGTTAGGTTGCCTTAGAATAGGATATATAACGTTATAGACGTATATAATGTTCCCACCGAGAAGTACGGGCCTACACGCCAGGATTCTTGTCAACTATTATATCCGAGATGTTAGGTTACCTTAGGTTAGGATATATACCGTTATATACGTATACAATGTTTCCACCGAGAAGTAGGGACCGACATGCCAGGAATGTTATAAAATATTACATCCGAGATGATATGTTGCCTTAGGTTAGGATATACAATGTTATAGAAGTATATAATGACCCTATCCAGAAGTAGGCGACGACACTCCAGGAGTGTTGTAAAATATTACATCCCAAATGTTAGGTTGCGATAGGTTAGGACATACAACGTTATAGACGTATATAATCTCCCCATCGAGAAGCAGTCGACGACACGGCACAATGTTGTAAAATATTACATCCGAGATGTTAGGTTGCCTTAGGTTAGGATATACAATGTTATAGATGTATATAATGTCCCCATCGAGAAGTAGGCAACGACACGCCAGGAATGTTGTAAAATTTTACATTCGACATGTTAGGTTGCCTTAGGCTAGAATATATAACGTTATAGACGTATATAATGTCCCCACCGAAAAATAGGGGTCGAAGCGTCAGGAATGTTGTAAAATATTACACCCGAGATGTTAGGTTCCCTTAGGTTAGGATATACAACGTTATAGACGTATAATATGTTCCCGCCGAGATGTAGGGACCGACATGCCAGGAATGTTGTAAAATATTACATCCGAGATGTTAGGTTGCGTCAGGTTAGGATATACAACGTTATAGACTTATATAATGTCCCCATGGAGAAGCAGGCGACGACACGCCAGGAATGTTATAAAATATTACATCCGAGATGTTAGGTTGCCTTAGGTTAGAATATACAAGGTTATAGATGTATATAATGACCCTATCCAGAAGTAGGCGACGACACTCCAGGAATGTTGTAAAATATTACATCCCAGATGTTAGGTTGCGTTAGGTAAGGATATACAACATTATAGACGTATATTATGTCCCCGTCGAGAAGCAGGCGACGACACGCCAGGAATGTTGTAAAATAATACATCCCAGATGTTAGGTTGCGTTAGGTTAGGATATACAACGTTATAGACGTATATTATATCCCCATCGAGAAGCAGGCGACGACACGCCAGGAATGTTGTAAAATATTACATCCGACATGTTAGGTTCCCTTCGGTTTGGATATATATCGTTATAGACGTATATAATGTTCCTACCGAGACTTGGGGACCGACATGCCAGGAATCTTGTATAATATTACATCCCAGATGTTAGGTTGCTTTGGGTTAGGATACACAACGTTATAGACGTATATAATGTCCCCATCGAGAAGTAGGCGACGACACGCCAGGAATGTCGTAAAGTATTACATTCGACATGTTAGGTTGCCTTAGATTAGGATATATAACGTTATAGACGTATATAATGTTCCCACCGAGAAGTACGGGCCTACACGCCAGGATTCTTGTCAACTATTATATCCGAGATGTTAGGTTGCCTTAGGTTAGGATATATACCGTTATAGACGTATAGTATGTTCCCACCGAGATGTACGGACCAACATGCCAGGAATGTTGTAAAATATTACATCCGAGATGTTAGGCTGCCTTAGGTTAGGATATACAAGGTTATAGATGTATATAATGTCCCCATCGAGAAGTAGGCGTCGACACGCCAGGAATGTTGTAAAGTATTACATTCGACATGTTAGGTTGCCTTAGACTAGGATATATAACGTTATAGACGTATATAATGTTCCCACCGAGAAGTACGGGCGGACACGCCAGGAATGTTGTCAACTATTACATCCGAGATGTTAGGTTGCCTTAGGTTAGGATATATAACGTTATAGACGCATATAATCTCCCCATCCAGAAGTAGGCGAAGACACGCCAGGAATATTACATCCCAGATGTTAGGTTGCGTTATGTTAGGATACACAACGTTATAGACGTATATAATGTTCCCATCGAGAAGCAGGCGACGACACGCCAGGAATGATGTAAAATATTACATTCGACATGCTAAGTCGCCTTAGGCTAGGATATATAACGTTATAGACGTATACAATGTTCCCACAGAGAAGTACGGGCCTACACGCCAGGAATGTTGTCAACTATTACATCCGAGATGTTAGGTTCCCTTAGGTTAGGATATACAACGTTATATACTTATAGTATGTTCCCACCGAGATGTAGGGACCGACATGCCAGGAATGTTGTAAAATATTACATCCGAGATGTTAGGCTGCCTTAGGTTAGGATATACAAGGTTATAGATGTATATAATGTCCCCATCGAGAAGTAGGCGACGACACGCCAGGAATGTTGTAAAGTATTACATTCGACATGTTAGGTTGCCTTAGACTAGGATATATAACGTTATAGACGTATATAATGTTCCCACCGAAAAATAGGGGCCGACGCGTCAGGAATGTTGTAAAATATTACATTCGACATGTTAGGTGGCCTTAGGCTAGGATATATAACGTTATAGACGTATATAATGTTCCCACCGAGAAGTACGGGCGGACACGCCAGGAATGTTGTCAACTATTACATCCGAGATGTTAGGTTGCCTTAGGTTAGGATGTATAACGTTATAGACGCATATAATCTCCCCATCCAGAAGTAGGCGACGACACGCCAGGAATATTACATCCCAGATGTTAGGTTGCGTTAGGTTAGGATACACAACGTTATAGACGTATATAATGTTCCCATCGAGAAGCAGGCGACGACACGACAGGAATGATGTAAAATATTACATTCGACATGCTAGGTCGCCTTAGGCTAGGATATATAACGTTATAGACGTATATAATGTTCCTACCGAGACTTGGGGACCGACATGCCAGGAATCTTGTATAATATTACATCCCAGATGTTAGGTTGCTTTGGGTTAGGATACACAACGTTATAGACGTATATAATGTCCCCATCGAGAAGTAGGCGACGACACGCCAGGAATGTCGTAAAGTATTACATTCGACATGTTAGGTTGCCTTAGATTAGGATATATAACGTTATAGACGTATATAATGTTCCCACCGAGAAGTACGGGCCTACACGCCAGGATTCTTGTCAACTATTATATCCGAGATGTTAGGTTGCCTTAGGTTAGGATATATACCGTTATAGACGTATAGTATGTTCCCACCGAGATGTAGGGACCAACAGGCCAGGAATGTTGTAAAATATTACATCCGAGATGTTAGGCTGCCTTAGCTTAGGATATACAAGGTTATAGATGTATATAATGTCCCCATCGAGAAGTAGGCGTCGACACGCCAGGAATGTTGTAAAGTATTACATTCGACATGTTAGGTTGCCTTAGACTAGGATATATAACGTTATAGACGTATATAATGTTCCCACCGAGAAGTACGGGCGGACACGACAGGAATGTTGTCAACTATTACATCCGAGATGTTAGGTTGCCTTACGTTAGGATATATAATGTTATAGACGTATATTATGTCCCCATCCAGAAGTAGGCGACGACACGCCAGGAATATTACATCACAGATGTTAGGTTGCGATAGTTTAGGATACACAACGTTATAGACGTATATAATGTTCCCATCGAGAAGCAGGCGACGACACGCCAGGAATGATGTAAAATATTACATTCGACATGTTAGGTCGCCTTAGGCTAGGATATATAACGTTACAGACGTATACAATGTTCCCACCGAGAAGTACGGGCCTACACGCCAGGAATGTTGTCAACTATTACATCCGAGATGTTAGGTTCCCTTCGGTTTGGATATATATCGTTATAGACGTATATAATGTTCCTACCGAGACTTGGGGACCGACATGCCAGGAATCTGTAAAATATTACATCCCAGATGTTAGGTTGCGTTAGGTTATGATATACAACGTTATAGACGTATATAATGTTCCCATCGAGAAGTAGGCGACGACACGCCAGGAATGTTGTAAAATATTATACCCGAGATGTTAGGTTCCCTTAGGTTAGGATATATGACGTTATAGATGTATATAACGTCCCCATCCAGAAGTAGGCGACGACACGCCAGGAATGATGTAAAATATTACATTCGAGATGTTAGGTTGCCTTAGGTTAGGATGTATAACGTTATAGACGCATATAATCTCCCCATCGAGAAGCAGGCGACGACACGACAGGAATGATGTAAAATATAACATTCGACATGCTAGGTCGCCTTAGGCTAGGATATATAACGTTATAGACGTATACAATGTTCCCACCGAGAAGTACGGGCCTACACGCCAGGAATGTTGTCAACTATTACATCCGAGATGTTAGATTCCCTTAGGTTAGGATATACAACGTTATATACGTATAGTATGTTCCCACCGAGATGTAGGGACCGACATGCCAGGAATGTTGTAAAATATTACATCCGAGATGTTAGGCTGCATTAGGTTAGGATATACAAGGTTATAGATGTATATAATGTCCCCATCGAGAAGTAGGCGTCGACACGCCAGGAATGTTGTAAAGTATTACATTCGACATGTTAGGTTGCCTTAGACTAGGATATATAACGTTATAGACGTATATAATGTTCCCACCGAGAAGTACGGGCGGACACGCCAGGAATGTTGTCAACTATTACATCCGAGATGTTAGGTTGCCTTAGGTTAGGATATATAACGTTATAGACGCATATAATCTCCCCATCCAGAAGTAGGCGAAGACACGCCAGGAATATTACATCCCAGATGTTAGGTTGCGTTATGTTAGGATACACAACGTTATAGACGTATATAATGTTCCCATCGAGAAGCAGGCGACGACACGCCAGGAATGATGTAAAATATTACATTCGACATGCTAAGTCGCCTTAGGCTAGGATATATAACGTTATAGACGTATACAATGTTCCCACAGAGAAGTACGGGCCTACACGCCAGGAATGTTGTCAACTATTACATCCGAGATGTTAGGTTCCCTTAGGTTAGGATATACAACGTTATATACGTATAGTATGTTCCCACCGAGATGTAGGGACCGACATGCCAGGAATGTTGTAAAATATTACATCCGAGATGTTAGGCTGCCTTAGGTTAGGATACACAACGTTATAGACGTATATAATGTTCCCATCGAGAAGCAGGCGACGACACGCCAGGAATGATGTAAAATATTACATTCGACATGTTAGGTCGCCTTAGGCTAGGATATATAACGTTACAGACGTATACAATGTTCCCACCGAGAAGTACGGGCCTACACGCCAGGAATGTTGTCAAATATTACATCCGAGATGTTAGGTTCCCTTAGGTTAGGATATACAACGTTATATACGTATAGTATGTTCCCACCGAGATGTAGGGACCGACATGCCAGGAATGTTGTAAAATATTACATCCGAGATGTTAGACTGCCTTAGGTTAGGATATACAAGGTTATAGATGTATATAGTGTCCCCATCGAGAAGTAGGCGACGACACGCCAGGAATGTTGTAAAGTATTACTTTCGACATGTTAGCTGGCCTTAGACTAGGATATATAACGTTATAGACGTATATAATGTTCCCACCGAAAAATAGGGGCCGACGCGTCAGGAATGTTGTAAAATATTACATTCGACATGTTAGGTGGCCTTAGGCTAGGATATATAACGTTATAGACGTATATAATGTTCCCTCCGAGATGTACGTGCGGATACGCCAGGAATGTTGTCAACTATTGCAGCCGAGATGTTAGGTTGCCTTACGTTAGGATATATAATGTTATAGACGTATATAATGTCCCCATCCAGAAGTAGGCGACGACAAGCCGGGAATATTACATCCCAGATGTTAGGTTGCGTTAGGTTAGGATACACAACGTTATAGACGTATATAATGTTCCCATCGAGAAGCAGGCGACGACACGCCAGGAATGATGTAAAATATTAAATTCGATATGTCAGGTCGCCTTAGGCTAGGATATATAACGTTATAGACGTATACAATGTTCCCACCGAGAAGTTCGGGCCTACACGCCAGGAATGTTGTCAACTATTACATCCGATATGTTAGGTTGCCTTAGGTTAGGATATATATCGTTATAGACGTATATAATGTTCCCACCGAGACGTAGGCACCGACATGCAAGGAATGTTGTAAAATATTACATCCCAAATGTTAGGTTGCGTTAGGTTAGGATATACAACGTTATAGACGTATATAATCTCCCCATCGAGAAGCAGTCGATGACACGGCACAATGTTGTAAAATATTACATCCGAGATGTTAGGTTGCCTTAGGTTAGGATATACAATGTTATAGATGTATATAATGTCCCCATCGAGAAGTAGGCGACGACACGCCAGGAATGTTGTAAAATTTTACATTCGACATGTTAGGTTGCCTTAGGCTAGAATATATAACGTTATAGACGTATATAATGTTCCCACCGAAAAATAGGGGTCGACGCGTCAGGAATGTTGTAAAATATTACACCCGAGATGTTAGGTTCCCTTAGGTTAGGATATACAACGTTATAGACGTATAGTATGTTCCCGCCGAGATGTAGGGACCGACATGCCAGGAATGTTGTAAAATATTACATCCGAGATGTTAGGTTGCGTCAGGTTAGGATATACAACGTTATAGACTTATATAATGTCCCCATGGAGAAGCAGGCGACGACACGCCAGGAATGTTGTAAAATATTACATCCGACATGTTAGGTTCCCTTCGGTTTGGATATATATCGTTATAGACGTATATAATGTTCCTATCGAGACTTGGGGACCGACATGCCAGGAATCTTGTATAATATTACATCCCAGATGTTAGGTTGCTTTGGGTTAGGATACACAACGTTATAGACGTATATAATGTCCCCATCGAGAAGTAGGCGACGACACGCCAGGAATGTTATAAAATATTACATCCGAGATGATAGGTTGCCTTAGGTTAGGATATACAATGTTATAGAAGTATATAATGACCCTATCCAGAAGTAGGCGACGACAAGCCGGGAATATTACATCCCAGATGTTAGGTTGCGTTAGGTTAGGATACACAACGTTATAGACGTATATAATGTTCCCATCGAGAAGCAGGCGACGACACGCCAGGAATGATGTAAAATATTAAATTCGATATGTTAGGTCGCCTTAGGCTAGGATATATAACGTTATAGACGTATACAATGTTCCCACCGAGAAGTTCGGGCCTACACGCCAGGAATGTTGTCAACTATTACATCCGATATGTTAGGTTGCCTTAGGTTAGGATATATATCGTTATAGACGTATATAATGTTCCCACCGAGACGTAGGCACCGACATGCAAGGAATGTTGTAAAATATTACATCCCAAATGTTAGGTTGCGATAGGTTAGGACATACAACGTTATAGACGTATATAATCTCCCCATCGAGAAGCAGTCGACGACACGGCACAATGTTGTGAAATATTACATCCGAGATGTTAGGTTGCCTTAGGTTAGGATATACAATGTTATAGATGTATATAATGTCCCCATCGAGAAGTAGGCGACGACACGCCAGGAATGTTGTAAAATTTTACATTCGACATGTTAGGTTGCCTTAGGCTAGAATATATAACGTTATAGACGTATATAATGTCCCCACCGAAAAATAGGGGTCGACGCGTCAGGAATGTTGTAAAATATTACACCCGAGATGTTAGGTTCCCTTAGGTTAGGATATACAACGTTATAGACGTATAGTATGTTCCCGCCGAGATGTAGGGACCGACATGCCAGGAATGTTGTAAAATATTACATCCGAGATGTTAGGTTGCGTCAGGTTACGATATACAACGTTATAGACTTATATAATGTCCCCATGGAGAAGCAGGCGACGACACGCCAGGAATGTTATAAAATATTACATCCGAGATGTTAGGTTGCCTTAGGTTAGAATATACAAGGTTATAGATGTATATAATGACCCTATCCAGAAGTAGGCGACGACACTCCAGGAATGTTGTAAAATATTACATCCCAGATGTTAGGTTGCGTTAGGTAAGGATATACAACATTATAGACGTATATTATGTCCCCGTCGAGAAGCAGGCGACGACACGCCAGGAATGTTGTAAAATAATACATCCCAGATGTTAGGTTGCGTTAGGTTAGGATATACAACGTTATAGACGTATATTATGTCCCCATCGAGAAGCAGGCGACGACACGCCAGGAATGTTGTAAAATATTACATCCGACATGTTAGGTTCCCTTCGGTTTGGATATATATCGTTATAGACGTATATAATGTTCCTACCGAGACTTGGGGACCGACATGCCAGGAATCTTGTATAATATTACATCCCAGATGTTAGGTTGCTTTGGGTTAGGATACACAACGTTATAGACGTATATAATGTCCCCATCGAGATGTAGGCGACGACACGCCAGGAATGTTGTAAAGTATTACATTCGACATGTTAGGTTGCCTTAGAATAGGATATATAACGTTATAGACGTATATAATGTTCCCACCGAGAAGTACGGGCCTACACGCCAGGATTCTTGTCAACTATTATATCCGAGATGTTAGGTTACCTTAGGTTAGGATATATACCGTTATATACGTATACAATGTTTCCACCGAGAAGTAGGGACCGACATGCCAGGAATGTTATAAAATATTACATCCGAGATGATATGTTGCCTTAGGTTAGGATATACAATGTTATAGAAGTATATAATGACCCTATCCAGAAGTAGGCGACGACACTCCAGGAGTGTTGTAAAATATTACATCCCAAATGTTAGGTTGCGATAGGTTAGGACATACAACGTTATAGACGTATATAATCTCCCCATCGAGAAGCAGTCGACGACACGGCACAATGTTGTAAAATATTACATCCGAGATGTTAGGTTGCCTTAGGTTAGGATATACAATGTTATAGATGTATATAATGTCCCCATCGAGAAGTAGGCAACGACACGCCAGGAATGTTGTAAAATTTTACATTCGACATGTTAGGTTGCCTTAGGCTAGAATATATAACGTTATAGACGTATATAATGTCCCCACCGAAAAATAGGGGTCGAAGCGTCAGGAATGTTGTAAAATATTACACCCGAGATGTTAGGTTCCCTTAGGTTAGGATATACAACGTTATAGACGTATAATATGTTCCCGCCGAGATGTAGGGACCGACATGCCAGGAATGTTGTAAAATATTACATCCGAGATGTTAGGTTGCGTCAGGTTAGGATATACAACGTTATAGACTTATATAATGTCCCCATGGAGAAGCAGGCGACGACACGCCAGGAATGTTATAAAATATTACATCCGAGATGTTAGGTTGCCTTAGGTTAGAATATACAAGGTTATAGATGTATATAATGACCCTATCCAGAAGTAGGCGACGACACTCCAGGAATGTTGTAAAATATTACATCCCAGATGTTAGGTTGCGTTAGGTAAGGATATACAACATTATAGACGTATATTATGTCCCCGTCGAGAAGCAGGCGACGACACGCCAGGAATGTTGTAAAATAATACATCCCAGATGTTAGGTTGCGTTAGGTTAGGATATACAACGTTATAGACGTATATTATATCCCCATCGAGAAGCAGGCGACGACACGCCAGGAATGTTGTAAAATATTACATCCGACATGTTAGGTTCCCTTCGGTTTGGATATATATCGTTATAGACGTATATAATGTTCCTACCGAGACTTGGGGACCGACATGCCAGGAATCTTGTATAATATTACATCCCAGATGTTAGGTTGCTTTGGGTTAGGATACACAACGTTATAGACGTATATAATGTCCCCATCGAGAAGTAGGCGACGACACGCCAGGAATGTCGTAAAGTATTACATTCGACATGTTAGGTTGCCTTAGATTAGGATATATAGCGTTATAGACGTATATAATGTTCCCACCGAGAAGTACGGGCCTACACGCCAGGATTCTTGTCAACTATTATATCCGAGATGTTAGGTTGCCTTAGGTTAGGATATATACCGTTATAGACGTATAGTATGTTCCCACCGAGATGTACGGACCAACATGCCAGGAATGTTGTAAAATATTACATCCGAGATGTTAGGCTGCCTTAGGTTAGGATATACAAGGTTATAGATGTATATAATGTCCCCATCGAGAAGTAGGCGTCGACACGCCAGGAATGTTGTAAAGTATTACATTCGACATGTTAGGTTGCCTTAGACTAGGATATATAACGTTATAGACGTATATAATGTTCCCACCGAGAAGTACGGGCGGACACGCCAGGAATGTTGTCAACTATTACATCCGAGATGTTAGGTTGCCTTAGGTTAGGATATATAACGTTATAGACGCATATAATCTCCCCATCCAGAAGTAGGCGAAGACACGCCAGGAATATTACATCCCAGATGTTAGGTTGCGTTATGTTAGGATACACAACGTTATAGACGTATATAATGTTCCCATCGAGAAGCAGGCGACGACACGCCAGGAATGATGTAAAATATTACATTCGACATGCTAAGTCGCCTTAGGCTAGGATATATAACGTTATAGACGTATACAATGTTCCCACAGAGAAGTACGGGCCTACACGCCAGGAATGTTGTCAACTATTACATCCGAGATGTTAGGTTCCCTTAGGTTAGGATATACAACGTTATATACGTATAGTATGTTCCCACCGAGATGTAGGGACCGACATGCCAGGAATGTTGTAAAATATTACATCCGAGATGTTAGGCTGCCTTAGGTTAGGATATACAAGGTTATAGATGTATATAATGTCCCCATCGAGAAGTAGGCGACGACACGCCAGGAATGTTGTAAAGTATTACATTCGACATGTTAGGTTGCCTTAGACTAGGATATATAACGTTATAGACGTATATAATGTTCCCACCGAAAAATAGGGGCCGACGCGTCAGGAATGTTGTAAAATATTACATTCGACATGTTAGGTGGCCTTAGGCTAGGATATATAACGTTATAGACGTATATAATGTTCCCACCGAGAAGTACGGGCGGACACGCCAGGAATGTTGTCAACTATTACATCCGAGATGTTAGGTTGCCTTAGGTTAGGATGTATAACGTTATAGACGCATATAATCTCCCCATCCAGAAGTAGGCGACGACACGCCAGGAATATTACATCCCAGATGTTAGGTTGCGTTAGGTTAGGATACACAACGTTATAGACGTATATAATGTTCCCATCGAGAAGCAGGCGACGACACGACAGGAATGATGTAAAATATTACATTCGACATGCTAGGTCGCCTTAGGCTAGGATATATAACGTTATAGACGTATATAATGTTCCTACCGAGACTTGGGGACCGACATGCCAGGAATCTTGTATAATATTACATCCCAGATGTTAGGTTGCTTTGGGTTAGGATACACAACGTTATAGACGTATATAATGTCCCCATCGAGAAGTAGGCGACGACACGCCAGGAATGTCGTAAAGTATTACATTCGACATGTTAGGTTGCCTTAGATTAGGATATATAACGTTATAGACGTATATAATGTTCCCACCGAGAAGTACGGGCCTACACGCCAGGATTCTTGTCAACTATTATATCCGAGATGTTAGGTTGCCTTAGGTTAGGATATATACCGTTATAGACGTATAGTATGTTCCCACCGAGATGTAGGGACCAACAGGCCAGGAATGTTGTAAAATATTACATCCGAGATGTTAGGCTGCCTTAGCTTAGGATATACAAGGTTATAGATGTATATAATGTCCCCATCGAGAAGTAGGCGTCGACACGCCAGGAATGTTGTAAAGTATTACATTCGACATGTTAGGTTGCCTTAGACTAGGATATATAACGTTATAGACGTATATAATGTTCCCACCGAGAAGTACGGGCGGACACGACAGGAATGTTGTCAACTATTACATCCGAGATGTTAGGTTGCCTTACGTTAGGATATATAATGTTATAGACGTATATTATGTCCCCATCCAGAAGTAGGCGACGACACGCCAGGAATATTACATCACAGATGTTAGGTTGCGATAGTTTAGGATACACAACGTTATAGACGTATATAATGTTCCCATCGAGAAGCAGGCGACGACACGCCAGGAATGATGTAAAATATTACATTCGACATGTTAGGTCGCCTTAGGCTAGGATATATAACGTTACAGACGTATACAATGTTCCCACCGAGAAGTACGGGCCTACACGCCAGGAATGTTGTCAACTATTACATCCGAGATGTTAGGTTCCCTTCGGTTTGGATATATATCGTTATAGACGTATATAATGTTCCTACCGAGACTTGGGGACCGACATGCCAGGAATCTGTAAAATATTACATCCCAGATGTTAGGTTGCGTTAGGTTATGATATACAACGTTATAGACGTATATAATGTTCCCATCGAGAAGTAGGCGACGACACGCCAGGAATGTTGTAAAATATTATACCCGAGATGTTAGGTTCCCTTAGGTTAGGATATATGACGTTATAGATGTATATAACGTCCCCATCCAGAAGTAGGCGACGACACGCCAGGAATGATGTAAAATATTACATTCGAGATGTTAGGTTGCCTTAGGTTAGGATGTATAACGTTATAGACGCATATAATCTCCCCATCGAGAAGCAGGCGACGACACGACAGGAATGATGTAAAATATAACATTCGACATGCTAGGTCGCCTTAGGCTAGGATATATAACGTTATAGACGTATACAATGTTCCCACCGAGAAGTACGGGCCTACACGCCAGGAATGTTGTCAACTATTACATCCGAGATGTTAGATTCCCTTAGGTTAGGATATACAACGTTATATACGTATAGTATGTTCCCACCGAGATGTAGGGACCGACATGCCAGGAATGTTGTAAAATATTACATCCGAGATGTTAGGCTGCATTAGGTTAGGATATACAAGGTTATAGATGTATATAATGTCCCCATCGAGAAGTAGGCGTCGACACGCCAGGAATGTTGTAAAGTATTACATTCGACATGTTAGGTTGCCTTAGACTAGGATATATAACGTTATAGACGTATATAATGTTCCCACCGAGAAGTACGGGCGGACACGCCAGGAATGTTGTCAACTATTACATCCGAGATGTTAGGTTGCCTTAGGTTAGGATATATAACGTTATAGACGCATATAATCTCCCCATCCAGAAGTAGGCGAAGACACGCCAGGAATATTACATCCCAGATGTTAGGTTGCGTTATGTTAGGATACACAACGTTATAGACGTATATAATGTTCCCATCGAGAAGCAGGCGACGACACGCCAGGAATGATGTAAAATATTACATTCGACATGCTAAGTCGCCTTAGGCTAGGATATATAACGTTATAGACGTATACAATGTTCCCACAGAGAAGTACGGGCCTACACGCCAGGAATGTTGTCAACTATTACATCCGAGATGTTAGGTTCCCTTAGGTTAGGATATACAACGTTATATACGTATAGTATGTTCCCACCGAGATGTAGGGACCGACATGCCAGGAATGTTGTAAAATATTACATCCGAGATGTTAGGCTGCCTTAGGTTAGGATACACAACGTTATAGACGTATATAATGTTCCCATCGAGAAGCAGGCGACGACACGCCAGGAATGATGTAAAATATTACATTCGACATGTTAGGTCGCCTTAGGCTAGGATATATAACGTTACAGACGTATACAATGTTCCCACCGAGAAGTACGGGCCTACACGCCAGGAATGTTGTCAACTATTACATCCGAGATGTTAGGTTCCCTTCGGTTTGGATATATATCGTTATAGACGTATATAATGTTCCTACCGAGACTTGGGGACCGACATGCCAGGAATCTTGTAAAATATTACATCCCAGATGTTAGGTTGCGTTAGGTTATGATATACAACGTTATAGACGTATATAATGTTCCCATCGAGAAGTAGGCGACGACACGCCAGGAATGTTGTAAAATATTATACCCGAGATGTTAGGTTCCCTTAGGTTAGGATATATGACGTTATAGATGTATATAACGTCCCCATCCAGAAGTAGGCGACGACACGCCAGGAATGATGTAAAATATTACATTCGAGATGTTAGGTTGCCTTAGGTTAGGATGTATAACGTTATAGACGCATATAATCTCCCCATCGAGAAGCAGGCGACGACACGACAGGAATGATGTAAAATATAACATTCGACATGCTAGGTCGCCTTAGGCTAGGATATATAACGTTATAGACGTATACAATGTTCCCACCGAGAAGTACGGGCCTACACGCCAGGAATGTTGTCAACTATTACATCCGAGATGTTAGATTCCCTTAGGTTAGGATGTACAACGTTATATACGTATAGTATGTTCCCACCGAGATGTAGGGACCGACATGCCAGGAATGTTGTAAAATATTACATCCGAGATGTTAGGCTGCCTTAGGTTAGGATATACAAGGTTATAGATGTATATAATGTCCCCATCGAGAAGTAGGCTTCGACACGCCAGGAATGTTGTAAAGTATTACATTCGACATGTTAGGTTGCCTTAGACTAGGATATATAACGTTATAGACGTATATAATGTTCCCACCGAGAAGTACGGGCGGACACGCCAGGAATGTTGTCAACTATTACATCCGAGATGTTAGGTTGCCTTAGGTTAGGATATATAACGTTATAGACGCATATAATCTCCCCATCCAGAAGTAGGCGAAGACACGCCAGGAATATTACATCCCAGATGTTAGGTTGCGTTATGTTAGGATACACAACGTTATAGACGTATATAATGTTCCCATCGAGAAGCAGGCGACGACACGCCAGGAATGATGTAAAATATTACATTCGACATGCTAAGTCGCCTTAGGCTAGGATATATAACGTTATAGACGTATACAATGTTCCCACAGAGAAGTACGGGCCTACACGCCAGGAATGTTGTCAACTATTACATCCGAGATGTTAGGTTCCCTTAGGTTAGGATATACAACGTTATATACGTATAGTATGTTCCCACCGAGATGTAGGGACCGACATGCCAGGAATGTTGTAAAATATTACATCCGAGATGTTAGGCTGCCTTAGGTTAGGATATACAAGGTTATAGATGTATATAATGTCCCCATCGAGAAGTAGGCGACGACACGCCAGGAATGTTGTAAAGTATTACATTCGACATGTTAGGTTACCTTAGACTAGGATATATAACGTTATAGACGTATATAATGTTCCCACCGAAAAATAGGGGCCGACGCGTCAGGAATGTTGTAAAATATTACATTCGACATGTTAGGTGGCCTTAGGCTAGGATATATAACGTTATAGACGTATATAATGTTCCCACCGAGAAGTACGGGCGGATACGCCAGGAATGTTGTCAACTATTACATCCGAGATGTTAGGTTGCCTTACGTTAGGATATATAATGTTATAGACGTATATTATGTCCCCATCCAGAAGTAGGCGACGACACGCCGGGAATATTACATCACAGATGTTAGGTTGCGATAGGTTAGGATACACAACGTTATAGACGTATATAATGTTCCCATCGAGAAGCAGGCGACGACACGCCAGGAATGATGTAAAATATTACATTCGACATGTTAGGTCGCCTTAGGCTAGGATATATAACGTTACAGACGTATACAATGTTCCCACCGAGAAGTACGGGCCTACACGCCAGGAATTTTGTCAACTATTACATCCGAGGTGTTAGATTGCCTTAGGTTAGGATATATATCGTTATAGACGTATATAATGTTCCCACCGAGACGTAGGCACCGACATGCCAGGAATGTTGCAAAATATTACATCCGCGATGTTAGGTTGCCTTAGGTTATGATATATAACGTTATAGACGTATATAATATTCCCACCAAGAAGTAGGGACCGACATGCCAGGAATGTTGTAAAATATTACACCCGAGATGCTAGGTTCCCTTAGGTTTGGATATATATCGTTATAGACGTATATAATGTTCCTAGGAGACTTGGGGACCGACATGCCAGGAATCTTGTAAAATATTACATCCCAGATGTTAGGTTGCGTTAGGTTATGATATACAACGTTAGAGACGTATATTATGTCCCCATCGAGAAGCAGGCGACGACACGCCAGGAATGTTGTAAAATATTACATCCGAGATGTTAGGTTCCCTTCGGTTTGGATATATATCGTTATAGACGTATATAATGTTCCTACCGAGACTTGGGGACCGACATGCCAGGAATCTTGTAAAATATTACATCCCAGATGTTAGGTTGCGTTAGGTTATGATATACAACGTTATAGACGTATATAATGTTCCCATCGAGAAGTAGGCGACGACACGCCAGGAATGTTGTAAAATATTATACCCGAGATGTTAGGTTCCCTCAGATTAGGATATATGACGTTATAGATGTATATAACGTCCCCATCCAGAAGTAGGCGACGACACGCCAGGAATGTTGTAAAATATTACATCCCAGATGTTAGGTTGCGTTAGGCTAGGATATACAACTTTTATAGACGTATATAATGTCCCCATGGAGAAGCAGGCGACGACACGCCAGGAATGTTATAAAATATTACATCCGAGATGTTAGGTTGCCTTAGGTTGGGATATATAACGTTATAGACGTATATAATCTCCCCATCCAGAAGTAGGCGACGACACGCCAGGAATATTACATCCCAGATGTTAGGTTGCGTTAGGTTAGGATACACAACGTTATAGACGTATATAATGTTCCCATCGAGAACAGGCGACGACACGCCAGGAATGTTGTAAAATATTACATTCGACATGTTACGTGGCCTTAGGCTAGGATATATAACATTATAGACGTATATAATGTTCCCACCGAGAAGTACGGGCGGACACGCCAGGAATGTTGTCAACTATTACATCCGAGATGTTAGGTTGCCTTAGGTTAGGATATATATCCTTATAGACGTATATAATGTTCCCACCGAGACGTAGGCAGCGACATGCAAGGAATGTTGTAAAATATTACATCCCAAATGTTAGGTTGCGTTAGGTTAGGATATACAACGTTATAGACGTGTATAATCTCCCCATCGAGAAGCAGTCGACGACACGCCAGAATGTTGTAAAATATTACATCCGAGATGTTAGGTTGCCTTAGGTTAGGATATACAATGTTATAGATGTATATAATGTCCCCATCGAGAAGTAGGGGACGACACGCCAGGAATGATGTAGAATATTAAATTCGATATGTTAGGTCGCCTTAGGCTAGGATATATAACGTTATAGACGTATACAATGTTCCCACCGAGAAGTTCGGGCCTACACGCCAGGAATGTTGTCAACTATTACATCCGATATGTTAGGTTGCCTTAGGTTAGGATATATATCGTTATAGACGTATATAATGTTCCCACCGAGACGTAGGCACCGACATGCAAGGAATGTTGTAAAATATTACATCCCAGATGTTAGGTTGCGTTAGGTAAGGATATACAACCTTATAGACGTATATTATGTCCCCGTCGAGAAGCAGGCTACGACACGCCAGGAATGTTGTAAAATATTACATCCGAGATGTTAGGTTCCTTTCGGTTTGGATATATATCGTTATAGACGTATATAATATTCCTACCGAGACTTGGGAACGGACATGCCAGGAATCTTGTATAATATTACATCCCAGATGTTAGGTTGCTTTAGGTTAGGATATACAACGATATAGACGTATATAATCTCCCCATCGAGAAGCAGGCGACGACACGCCAGGAATGTTGTAAAATATTACGTTCGACATGTTAGGTCGCCTTAGGCTAGGATATATAACGTTATAGACGTATATAATGTTCCCATCGAAAAATAGGGGCCGACGCGTCAGGAATGTTGTAAAATATTACATTCGACATGTTATGTGGCCTTAGGCTAGGATATATAACGTTATAGACGTATATAATGTTCCCACCGAGAAGTACGGGCCTACACGCCAGGAATGTTGTCAACTATTACATCGGAGGTGTTAGGTTGCCTTAGGTTAGGATATATATCGTTATAGACGTATATAATGTTCCCACCGAGACGTAGGCACCGACATGCAAGGAATGTTGTAAAATATTACATCCCAAATGTTAGGTTGCGTTAGGTTAGGATATACAACGTTATAGACGTATATAATCTCCCCATCGAGAAGCAGTCGACGACACGCCAGAATGTTGTAAAATATTACATCCGAGATGTTAGGTTGCCTTAGGTTAGGATATACAATGTTATAGATGTATATAATGTCCCCATCGAGAAGTAGGGGACGACACGCCAGGAATGATGTAGAATATTAAATTCGATATGTTAGGTCGCCTTAGGCTAGGATATATAACGTTATAGACGTATACAATGTTCCCAACGAGAAGTTCGGGCCTACACGCCAGGAATGTTGTCAACTATTACATCCGATATGTTAGGTTGCCTTAGGTTAGGATATATATCGTTATAGACGTATATAATGTTCCCACCGAGACGTAGGCACCGACATGCAAGGAATGTTGTAAAATATTACATCCCAGATGTTAGGTTGCGTTAGGTAAGGATATACAACCTTATAGACGTATATTATGTCCCCATCGAGAAGCAGGCGACGACACGCCAGGAATGTTGTAAAATATTGCATCCCAGATGTTAGGTTGCGTTATGTTAGGATATACAACCTTATAGACGTATATTATGTTCCCACCGAGAAGTACGGGCCTACACGCCAGGAATGTTGTCAACTATTACATCGGAGGTGTTAGGTTGCCTTAGGTTAGGATATATATCGTTATAGACGTATATAATGTTCCCACCGAGACGTAGGCACCGACATGCAAGGAATGTTGTAAAATATTACATCCCAAATGTTAGGTTGCGTTAGGTTAGGATATACAACGGTATAGACGTATATAATGTTCCCACTGAAAAAAAGGGCCGACGCGTCAGGAATGTTGTAAAATATTACACCCGAGATGTTAGGTTCCCTTAGGTTAGGATATACAACGTTATAGACGTATAGTATGTTCCCACCGAGATGTAGGGACCGACATGCCAGGAATGTTGTAAAATATTACATCCGAGATGTTACGTTGCGTTAGGTTAGGATATACAACGTTATAGACGTATATAATGTCCCCATGGAGAAGCAGTCGACGACAGGCCAGAATGTTGTAAAATATTACATCCGAGATGTTAGGTTGCCTTAGGTTAGGATATACAATGTTATAGATGTATATAATGTCCCCATCGAGAAGTAGGCGACGACACGCCAGGAATGTTGTAAAATTTTACATTCGACATGTTAGGTCGCCTTAGGCTAGGATATATAACGTCATAGACGTATACAATGTTCCCACCGAGAAGTACGGGCCTACACGCCAGGAATGTTGTCAACTATTACATCCGAGGTGTTAGGTTGCCTTAGGTTAGGATATATATCCTTATAGACGTATATAATGTTCCCACCGAGACGTAGGCAGCGACATGCAAGGAATGTTGTAAAATATTACATCCCAGATGTTAGGTTGCGTTATGTTAGGATATACAACCTTATAGACGTATATTATGTCCCCATCGAGAAGCAGGAGACGACACGCCCGGAATGTTATAAAATATTACATTCGACATGTTATGTGGCCTTAGGCTAGGATATATAACGTTATAGACGAACATAATGTTCCCACCGAGAAGTACGGGCGGACACGCCAGGAATGTTGTCAACTATTACATCCGAGATGTTTGGTTGCCTTAGGTTAGGATATATAACGTTATAGACGCATATTATCTCCCCATCCAGAAGTAGGCGACGACACGCCAGGAATATTACATCCCACATGTTAGGTTGCGTTAGGTTAGGATACACAACGTTATAGACGTATATAATGTCCCCATCGAGAAGTAGGCGACGACACGCCAGGAATGTTGTCAACTATTACATCCGAGATGTTAGGTTGCCTTAGGTTGGGATATATAACGTTATAGACGTATATAATCTCCCCATCCAGAAGTAGGCGACGACACGCCAGGAATATTACATCCCAGATGTTAGGTTGCGTTAGGCTAGGATATATAACGTTATAGACGTATATAATGTTCCCACCGAGAAGTACGGACGGACACGCCAGGAATGTTGTCAACTATTACATCCGAGATGTTAGATTGCGTTAGGTTAGGATATACAACGTTATAGACGTATATTATGTCGCCATCGAGAAGCAGGCGACGACACGCCAGGAATGTTGTAAAATATTACATTCGACATGTTATGTGGCCTTAGGCTAGGATATATAACATTATAGACGTATATAATGTTCCCACCGAGAAGTACGGGCGGACACGCCAGGAATGTTGTCAACTATTACATCCGAGATGTTAGGTTGCCTTAGGTTGGGATATATAACGTTATAGACGTATATAATCTCCCCAACCAGAAGTAGGCAACGACACGCCAGGAATGTTGTAAAGTATTACATTCGACATGTTAGGTTGCCTTAGACTAAGATATATAACGTTATAGACGTATATAATGTTCCCACCGAAAAACAGGGGCCGACGCGTCAGGAATGTTGTAAAATATTACATTCGACATGTTAGGTGGCCTTAGGCTAGGATATATAACGTTATAGACGTATACAATGTTCCCACCGAGAAGTTCGGGCCTACACGCCAGGAATGTTGTCAACTATTACATCCGATATGTTAGGTTGCCTTAGGTTAGGATATATATCGTTATAGACGTATATAATGTTCCCATCGAGACGTAGGCACCGACATGCAAGGAATGTTGTAAAATATTACATCCCAAATGTTAGGTTGCGTTAGGTTAGGATATACAACGTTATAGACGTATATAATCTCCCCATCGAGAAGCAGTCGACGACACGCCAGAATGTTGTAAAACATTACATCCGAGATGTTAGGTTGCCTTAGGTTAGGATATACAATGTTATAGATGTATATAATGTCTCCATCGAGAAGTAGGGGACGACACGCCAGGAATGATGTAGAATATTAAATTCGATATGTTAGGTCGCCTTAGGCTAGGATATATAACGTTATAGACGTATACAATGTTCCCAACGAGAAGTTCGGGCCTACACGCCAGGAATGTTGTCAACTATTACATCCGATATGTTAGGTTGCCTTAGGTTAGGATATATATCGTTATAGACGTATATAGTGTTCCCACCGAGACGTAGGCACCGACATGCAAGGAATGTTGTAAAATATTACATCCCAGATGTTAGGTTGCGTTAGGTAAGGATATACAACCTTATAGACGTATATTATGTCCCCATCGAGAAGCAGGCGACGACACGCCAGGAATGTTGTAAAATATTGCATCCCAGATGTTAGGTTGCGTTATGTTAGGATATACAACCTTATAGACGTATATTATGTTCCCACCGAGAAGTACGGGCCTACACGCCAGGAATGTTGTCAACTATTACATCCGAGGTGTTAGGTTGCCTTAGGTTAGGATATATATCGTTATAGACGTATATAATGTTCCCACCGAGACGTAGGCACCGACATGCAAGGAATGTTGTAAAATATTACATCCCAAATGTTAGGTTGCGTTAGGTTAGGATATACAACGTTATAGACGTATATAATCTCCCCATCGAGAAGCAGTCGACGACACGCCAGAATGTTGTAAAATATTACATCCGAGATGTTAGGTTGCCTTAGGTTAGGATATACAATGTTATAGATGTATATAATGTCCCCATCGAGAAGTAGGCGACGACACGCCAGGAATGTTGTAAAATTTTACATTCGACATGTTAGGCTGCCTTAGGCTAGAATATATAACGTTATAGACGTATATAATGTTCCCACTGAAAAAAAGGGCCGACGCGTCACGAATGTTGTAAAATATTACACCCGAGATGTTAGGTTCCCTTAGGTTAGGATATACAACGTTATAGACGTATAGTATGTTCCCACCGAGATGTAGGGACCGACATGCCAGGAATGTTGTAAAATATTACATCCGAGATGTTACGTTGCGTTGGGTTAGGATATACAACGTTATAGACGTATATAATGTCCCCATGGAGAAGCAGTCGACGACACGCCAGAATGTTGTAAAATATTACATCCGAGATGTTAGGTTGCCTTAGGTTAGGATATACAATGTTATAGATGTATATAATGTCCCCATCGAGAAGTAGGCGACGACACGCCAGGAATGTTGTAAAATTTTACATTCGACATGTTAGGTCGCCTTAGGCTAGGATATATAACGTTATAGACGTATACAATGTTCCCACCGAGATGTACGGGCCTACACGCCAGGAATGTTGTCAACTATTACATCCGAGGTGTTAGGTTGCCTTAGGTTAGGATATATATCCTTATAGACGTATATAATGTTCCCACCGAGACGTAGGCAGCGACATGCAAGGAATGTTGTAAAATATTACATCCCAGATGTTAGGTTGCGTTATGTTAGGATATACAACCTTATAGACGTATATTATGTCCCCATCGAGAAGCAGGCGACGACACGCCCGGAATGTTGTAAAATATTACATTCGACATGTTATGTGGCCTTAGGCTAGGATATATAACGTTATAGACGAATATAATGTTCCCACCGAGAAGTACGGGCGGACACGCCAGGAATGTTGTCAACTATTACATCCGAGATGTTAGGTTGCCTTAGGTTAGGATATATAACGTTATAGACGCATATTATTTCCCCATCCGGAAGTAGGCGACGACACGCCAGGAATATTACATCCCAGATGTTAGGTTGCGTTAGGTTAGGATACACAACGTTATAGACGTATATTATGTCCCCATTGAGAAGTAGGCGACGACACGCCAGGAATGTTGTCAACTATTACATCCGAGATGTTAGGTTGCCTTAGGTTGGGATATATAACGTTATAGACGTATATAATCTCCCCATCCAGAAGTAGGCGACGACACGCCAGGAATATTACATCCCAGATGTTAGGTTGCGTTAGGTTAGGATACACAACGTTATAGACGTATATAATGTTCCCATCGAGAAGTAGGCGGCGACACGCCAGGAATGTTGTAAAGTATTACATTCGACATGTTATGTGGCCTTAGGCTAGGATATATAACATTATAGACGTATATAATGTTCCCACCGAGAAGTACGGGCGGACATGCCAGGAATGTTGTCAACTATTACATCCGAGATGTTAGGTTGCCTTAGGTTGGGATATATAACGTTATAGACGTATATAATCTCCCCAACCAGAAGTAGGCGACGACACGCCAGGAATGTTGTAAAGTATTACATTCGACATGTTAGGTTGCCTTAGACTAAGATATATAACGTTATAGACGTATATAATGTTCCCACCGAAAAACAGGGGCCGACGCGTCAGGAATGTTGTAAAATATTAAATTCGACATGTTAGGTGGCCTTAGGCTAGGATATATAACGTTATAGACGTATACAATGTTCCCACCGAGAAGTTCGGGCCTACACGCCAGGAATGTTGTCAACTATTACATCCGATATGTTAGGTTGCCTTAGGTTAGGATATATATCGTTATAGACGTATATAATGTTTCCACCGAGACGTAGGCACCGACATGCAAGGAATGTTGTAAAATATTACATCCCAAATGTTAGGTTGCGTTAGGTTAGGATATACAACGTTATAGACGTATATAATCTCCCCATCGAGAAGCAGTCGACGACACGCCAGAATGTTGTAAAATATTACATCCGAGATGTTAGGTTGCCTTAGGTTAGGATATACAATGTTATAGATGCATATAATGTCCCCATCGAGAAGTAGGCCACGACACGCCAGGAATGTTGTAAAATTTTACATTCGACATGTTAGGTTGCCTTAGGCTAGAATAAATAACGTTATAGACGTATATAATGTTCCCACTGAAAAATAGGGGCCGACGCGTCAGGAATGTTGTAAAATATTACACCCGAGATGTTAGGTTCCCTTAGGTTAGGATATACAACGTTATAGACGTATAGTACGTTCCCACCGAGATGTAGGGACCGACATGCCAGGAATGTTGTAAAATATTACATCCGAGATGTTACGTTGCGTTAGGTTAGGATATACAACGTTATAGACGTATATAATGTCCCCATGGAGAAGCAGTCGACGACACGCCAGAATGTTGTAAAATATTACATCCGAGATGTTAGGTTGCCTTAGGTTAGGATATACAATGTTATAGATGTATATAATGTCCCCATCGAGAAGTAGGCGACGACACGCCAGGAATGTTGTAAAATTTTACATTCGACATGTTAGGTCGCCTTAGGCTAGGATATATAACGTTATAGACGTATACAATGTTCCCACCGAGAAGTACGGGCCTACACGCCAGGAATGTTGTCAACTATTACATCCGAGGTGTTAGGTTGCCTTAGGTTAGGATATATATCCTTATAGACGTATATAATGTTCCCACCGAGACGTAGGCAGCGACATGCAAGGAATGTTGTAAAATATTACATCCCAAATGTTAGGTTGCGTTAGGTTAGGATATACAACGTTATAGACGTATATAATCTCCCCATCGAGAAGCAGTCGACGACACGCCAGAATGTTGTAAAATATTACATCCGAGATGTTAGGTTGCCTTAGGTTAGGATATACAATGTTATAGATGTATATAATGTCCCCATCGAGAAGTAGGGGACGACACGCCAGGAATGATGTAGAATATTAAATTCGATATGTTAGGTCGCCTTAGGCTAGGATATATAACGTTATAGACGTATACAATGTTCCCACCGAGAAGTTCGGGCCTACACGCCAGGAATGTTGTCAACTATTACATCCGATATGTTAGGTTGCCTTAGGTTAGGATATATATCGTTATAGACGTATATAATGTTCCTACCGAGACTTGGGGACCGACATGCCAGGAATCTTGTATAATATTACATCCCAGATGTTAGGTTGCTTTAGGTTAGGATATACAACGATATAGACCTATATAATGTCCCCATCGAGAAGCAGGCGACGACACGCCAGGAATGTTGTAAAATTTTACATTCGACATGTTAGGTTGCCTTAGGCTAGGATATATAACGTTATAGACGTATATAATGTTCCCACTGAAAAATAGGGGCCGACGCGTCAGGAATGTTGTAAAATATTACACCCGAGATGTTAGGTTCCCTTATGTTAGGATATACAACGTTATAGACGTATAGTATGTTCCCACCGAGATGTAGGGACCGACATGCCAGGAATGTTGTAAAATATTACATCCGAGATGTTAGGTTACGTTAGGTTAGGATATACAACGTTATAGACGTATATAATGTCTCCATGGAGAAGCAGACGACGACACGCCACGAATGTTATAAAATATTACATCCGAGATGTTAGGTTGCCTTAGGTTAGGATATACAAGGTTATAGATGTATATAATGACCCTATCCAGAAGTAGGCGACGACACTCCAGGAATGTTGTAAAATATTACATCCCAGGTGTTAGGTTGCGTTAGGTAAGGATATACAACGTTATAGACGTATATTATGTCCCCGTCGAGAAGCAGGCGACGACACGCCAGGAATGTTGTAAAATATTACATCCCAGATGTTAAGTTGCGTTAGGTTAGGATATACAACGTTATAGACGTATATTATGTCCCCATCGAGAAGCAGGCGACGACACGCCAGGAATGTTGTAAAATATTACATCCGAGATGTTAGGTTCTCTTCGGTTTGGACATATATCGTTATAGACGTATATAATGTTCCTACCGCGACTTGGGAACCGACATGCCTGGAATTTTGTATAATATTACATCCGAGATGTTAGGTTACGTCAGGTTAGGATATACAACGTTATAGACGTATATAATGTCCCCATGGAGAAGCAGGCGACGACACGCCAGGAATGTTATAAAATATTACATCCGAGATGTTAGGTTGCCTTAGGTTAGGATATACAAGGTTATAGATGTATATAATGACCCTATCCAGAAGTAGGCGACGACACTCCAGGAATGTTGTAAAATATTACATCCCAGATGTTAGGTTGCGTTAGGTAAGGATATACAACGTTATAGACGTATATTATGTCCCCATCCAGAAGCAGGCGACGACACGCCAGAATGTTGTAAAATATTACATCCGAGATGTTAGGTTGCCTTAGGTTAGGATATACAATGTTATAGATGTATATAATGTCCCCATCGAGAAGTAGGCGACGACACGCCAGGAATGTTGTAAAATTTTACATTCGACATGTTAGGCTGCCTTAGGCTAGAATATATAACGTTATAGACGTATATAATGTTCCCACTGAAAAAAAGGGCCGACGCGTCACGAATGTTGTAAAATATTACACACGAGATGTTAGGTTCCCTTAGGTTAGGATATACAACGTTATAGACGTATAGTATGTTCCCACCGAGATGTAGGGACCGACATGCCAGGAATGTTGTAAAATATTACATCCGAGATGTTACGTTGCGTTAGGTTAGGATATACAACGTTATAGACGTATATAATGTCCCCATGGAGAAGCAGTCGACGACACGCCAGAATGTTGTAAAATATTACATCCGAGATGTTAGGTTGCCTTAGGTTAGGATATACAATGTTATAGATGTATATAATGTCCCCATCGAGAAGTAGGCGACGACACGCCAGGAATGTTGTAAAATTTTACATTCGACATGTTAGGTCGCCTTAGGCTAGGATATATAACGTTATAGACGTATACAATGTTCCCACCGAGATGTACGGGCCTACACGCCAGGAATGTTGTCAACTATTACATCCGAGGTGTTAGGTTGCCTTAGGTTAGGATATATATCCTTATAGACGTATATAATGTTCCCACCGAGACGTAGGCAGCGACATGCAAGGAATGTTGTAAAATATTACATCCCAGATGTTAGGTTGCGTTATGTTAGGATATACAACCTTATAGACGTATATTATGTCCCCATCGAGAAGCAGGCGACGACACGCCCGGAATGTTGTAAAATATTACATTCGACATGTTATGTGGCCTTAGGCTAGGATATATAACGTTACAGACGAATATAATGTTCCCACCGAGAAGTACGGGCGGACACGCCAGGAATGTTGTCAACTATTACATCCGAGATGTTAGGTTGCCTTAGGTTAGGATATATAACGTTATAGACGCATATTATTTCCCCATCCGGAAGTAGGCGACGACACGCCAGGAATATTACAAACCCAGATGTTAGGTTGCGTTAGGTTAGGATACACAACGTTATAGACGTATATTATGTCCCCATCGAGAAGTAGGCGACGACACGCCAGGAATGTTGTCAACTATTACATGCGAGATGTTAGGTTGCCTTAGGTTGGGATATATAACGTTATAGACGTATATAATCTCCCCATCCATAAGTAGGCGACGACACGCCAGGAATATTACATCCCACATGTTAGGTTGCGTTAGGTTAGGATACACAACGTTATAGACGTATATAATGTCCCCATTGAGAAGTAGGCGACGACACGCCAGGAATGTTGTCAACTATTACATCCGAGATGTTAGGTTGCCTTAGGTTGGGATATATAACGTTATAGACGTATATAATCTCCCCATCCAGAAGTAGGCGACGACACGCCAGGAATATTACATCCCAGATGTTAGGTTGCGTTAGGTTAGGATACACAACGTTATAGACGTATATAATGTTCCCATCGAGAAGTAGGCGACGACACGCCAGGAATGTTGTAAAATTTTACATTCGACATGTTATGTGGCCTTAGGCTAGGATATATAACATTATAGACGTATATAATGTTCCCACCGAGAAGTACGGGCGGACATGCCAGGAATGTTGTCAACTATTACATCCGAGATGTTAGGTTGCCTTAGGTTGGGATATATAACGTTATAGACGTATATAATCTCCCCAACCAGAAGTAGGCGACGACACGCCAGGAATGTTGTAAAGTATTACATTCGACATGTTAGGTTGCCTTAGACTAAGATATATAACGTTATAGACGTATATAATGTTCCCACCGAAAAACAGGGGCCGACGCGTCAGGAATGTTGTAAAATATTACATTCGACATGTTAGGTGGCCTTAGGCTAGGATATATAACGTTATAGACGTATACAATGTTCCCACCGAGAAGTTCGGGCCTACACGCCAGGAATGTTGTCAACTATTACATCCGATATGTTAGGTTGCCTTAGGTTAGGATATATATCGTTATAGACGTATATAATGTTTCCACCGAGACGTAGGCACCGACATGCAAGGAATGTTGTAAAATATTACATCCCAAATGTTAGGTTGCGTTAGGTTAGGATATACAACGTTATAGACGTATATAATCTCCCCATCGAGAAGCAGTCGACGACACGCCAGAATGTTGTAAAATATTACATCCGAGATGTTAGGTTGCCTTAGGTTAGGATATACAATGTTATAGATGTATATAATGTCCCCATCGAGAAGTAGGCCACGACACGCCAGGAATGTTGTAAAATTTTACATTCGACATGTTAGGTTGCCTTAGGCTAGAATATATAACGTTATAGACGTATATAATGTTCCCACTGAAAAATAGGGGCCGACGCGTCAGGAATGTTGTAAAATATTACACCCGAGATGTTAGGTTCCCTTAGGTTAGGATATACAACGTTATAGACGTATAGTACGTTCCCACCGAGATGTAGGGACCGACATGCCAGGAATGTTGTAAAATATTACATCCGAGATGTTACGTTGCGTTAGGTTAGGATATACAACGTTATAGACGTATATAATGTCCCCATGGAGAAGCAGTCGACGACACGCCAGAATGTTGTAAAATATTACATCCGCGATGTTAGGTTGCCTTAGGTTAGGATATACAATGTTATAGATGTATATAATGTCCCCATCGAGAAGTAGGCGACGACACGCCAGGAATGTTGTCAACTATTACATCCGAGGTGTTAGGTTGCCTTAGGTTAGGATATATATCCTTATAGACGTATATAATGTTCCCACCGAGACGTAGGCAGCGACATGCAAGGAATGTTGTAAAATATTACATCCCAAATGTTAGGTTGCGTTAGGTTAGGATATACAACGTTATAGACGTATATAATCTCCCCATCGAGAAGCAGTCGACGTCACGCCAGAATGTTGTAAAATATTACATCCGAGATGTTAGGTTGCCTTAGGTTAGGATATACAATGTTATAGATGTATATAATGTCCCCATCGAGAAGTAGGGGACGACACGCCAGGAATGATGTAGAATATTAAATTCGATATGTTAGGTCGCCTTAGGCTAGGATATATAACGTTATAGACGTATACAATGTTCCCACCGAGAAGTTCGGGCCTACACGCCAGGAATGTTGTCAACTATTACATCCGATATGTTAGGTTGCCTTAGGTTAGGATATATATCGTTATAGACGTATATAATGTTCCCACCGAGACGTAGGCACCGACATGCAAGGAATGTTGTAAAATATTACATCCCAGATGTTAGGTTGCGTTAGGTAAGGATATACAACCTTATAGACGTATATTATGTCCCCGTCGAGAAGCAGGCTACGACACGCCAGGAATGTTGTAAAATATTACATCCCAGATGTTAGGTTGCGTTAGGTTAGGATATACAATGTTATAGACGTATATTATGTCCCCATCGAGAAGCAGGCGACGACACGCCAGGAATGTTGTAAAATATTACATCCGAGATGTTAGGTTCCCTTCGGTTTGGATATATATCGTTATAGACGTATATAATGTTCCTACCGAGACTTGGGGACCGACATGCCAGGAATCTTGTATAATATTACATCCCAGATGTTAGGTTGCTTTAGGTTAGGATATACAACGATATAGACGTATATAATGTCCCCATCGAGAAGCAGGCGACGACACGCCAGGAATGTTGTAAAATATTACATTCGACATGTTAGGTCGCCTTAGGCTAGGATATATAACGTTATAGACGTATATAATGTTCCCATCGAAAAATAGGGGCCGACGCGTCAGGAATGTTGTAAAATATTACACCCGAGATGTTAGGTTCCCTTAGGTTAGGATATACAACGTTATAGACGTATAGTATGTTCCCACCGAGATGTAGGGACCGACATGCCAGGAATGTTGTAAAATATTACATCCGAGATGTTAGGCTGCCTTAGGTTAGGATATACAAGGTTATAGATGTATATAATGTCCCCATCGAGAAGTAGGCGACGACACGCCAGGAATGTTGTAAAATTTTACATTCGACATGTTAGGTTGCCTTAGGCTAGAATATATAACGTTATAGACGTATATAATGTTCCCACTGAAAAATAGGGGCCGACGCGTCAGGAATGTTGTAAAATATTACACCCGAGATGTTAGGTTCCCTTATGTTAGGATATACAACGTTATAGACGTATAGTATGTTCCCACCGAGATGTAGGGACCGACATGCCAGGAATGTTGTAAAATATTACATCCGAGATGTTAGGTTACGTTAGGTTAGGATATACAACGTTATAGACGTATATAATGTCTCCATGGAGAAGCAGACGACGACACGCCACGAATGTTATAAAATATTACATCCGAGATGTTAGGTTGCCTTAGGTTAGGATATACAAGGTTATAGATGTATATAATGACCCTATCCAGAAGTAGGAGACGACACTCCAGGAATGTTGTAAAATATTACATCCCAGGTGTTAGGTTGCGTTAGGTAAGGATATACAACGTTATAGACGTATATTATGTCCCCGTCGAGAAGCAGGCGACGACACGCCAGGAATGTTGTAAAATATTACATCCCAGATGTTAAGTTGCGTTAGGTTAGGATATACAACGTTATAGACGTATATTATGTCCCCATCGAGAAGCAGGCGACGACACGCCAGGAATGTTGTAAAATATTACATCCGAGATGTTAGGTTCTCTTCGGTTTGGACATATATCGTTATAGACGTATATAATGTTCCTACCGCGACTTGGGGACCGACATGCCTGGAATTTTGTATAATATTACATCCGAGATGTTAGGTTACGTCAGGTTAGGATATACAACGTTATAGACGTATATAATGTCCCCATGGAGAAGCAGGCGACGACACGCCAGGAATGTTATAAAATATTACATCCGAGATGTTAGGTTGCCTTAGGTTAGGATATACAAGGTTATAGATGTATATAATGACCCTATCCAGAAGTAGGCGACGACACTCCAGGAATGTTGTAAAATATTACATCCCAGATGTTAGGTTGCGTTAGGTAAGGATATACAACGTTATAGACGTATATTATGTCCCCATCCAGAAGCAGGCGACGACACGCCAGGAATGTTGTAAAATATTACATCCCAGATGTTAGGTTGCGTTATGTTAGGATATACAACGTTATAGACGTATATTATGTCCCCATCGAGAAGCAGGCGACGACACGCCCGGAATGCTGTAAAATATTACATTCGACATGTTATGTTGCCTTAGGCTAGGATATATAACGGTATAGACGTATATAATGTTCCCACCGAGAAGTACGGGCGGACACGCCAGGAATGTTGTCAACTATTACATCCGAGATGCTAGGTTGCCTTAGGTTAGTATATATAACGTTATAGACGTATATAAGCTCCCCATCCAGAAGTAGGCGACGACACGCCAGGAATATTACATCCCAGATGTTAGGTTGCGTTAGGTTAGGATACACAACGTTATAGACGTATATAATGTTCCCATCGAGAAGCAGGCGACGACACGCCAGGAATGATGTAAAATATTACATTCGACATGCTAGGTCGCCTTAGGCTAGGATATATAACGTTACAGACGTATACAATGTTCCCACCGAGAAGTACGGGCCTACACGCCAGGAATGTTTTCAACTATTACATCCGAGATGTTAGGTTCCCTTAGGTTAGTATATACAACGTTATAGACGTATAGTATATTCCCACCGAGATGTAGGGACCGACATGCCAGGAATGTTGTAAAATATTACATCCGAGATGTTAGGCTGCCTTAGGTTAGGATATACAAGGTTATAGATGTATATAATGTCCCCATCGAGAAGTAGGCGACGACACGCCAGGAATGTTTAAAATTTTACATTCGACATGTTAGGTTGCCTTAGGCTAGAATATATAACGTTATAGACGTATATAATGTTCCCACTGAAAAATAGGGGCCGACGCGTCAGGAATGTTGTAAAATATTACATCCGAGATGTTAGGTTGCCTTAGGTTAGGATATACAATGTTATAGATGTATATAATGACCCTATCCAGAAGTAGGCGACGACACTCCAGGAATGTTGTAAAATATTACATCCCAGGTGTTAGGTTGCGTTAGGTTGGGATATACAACGTTATAGACGTATATTATGTCCCCGTCGAGAAGCAGGCGACGACACGCCAGGAATGTTGTAAAATATTACATCCCAGATGTTAAGTTGCGTTAGGTTAGGATATACAACGTTATAGACGTATATTATGTCCCCATCGAGAAGTAGGCGACGACACGCCAGGAATGATGTAGAACATTAAATTCGATATGTTAGGTCGCCTTAGGCTAGGATATATAACGTTATAGACGTATACAATGTTCCCACCGAGAAGTTCGGGCCTACACGCCAGGAATGTTGTGAACTATTACATCCGAGATGTTAGGTTGCCTTAGGTTAGGATATACAACGTTATATACGTATAGTATGTTCCCACCGAGATATAGGGACCGACATGCCAGGAATGTTGTAAAATATTACATCCGAGATGTTAGGCTGCCTTAGGTTAGGATATACAAGGTTATAGATGTATATAATGTCCCCATCGAGAAGTGCGGGCGGACACGCCAGGAATGTTGTCAACTATTACATCCGAGATGTTAGGTTGCCTTAGGTTAGGATATATAACGTTATAGACGTATATAATCTCCCCATCCAGAAGTAGGCGACGACACGCCAGGAATATTACATCCCAGATGTTAGGTTGCGTTATGTTAGGATACACAACGTTATAGACGTATATAATGTTCCCATCGAGATGTAGGCGAAGACACGCCAGGAATGTTGTAAAATATTACATTCGACATGTTAGGTCGCCTTAGGCTAGGATATATAACGTTATAGACGTATACAATGTTCCCACCGAGAAGTACGGGCCTACACGCCAGGAATGTTGTCAACTATTACATCCGAGATGTTAGGTTGCCTTAGGTTAGGATATACAATGTTATAGATGTATATAATGACCCTATCCAGAAGTAGGCGACGACACTCCAGGAATGTTGTAAAATATTACATCCCAGATGTTAGGTTGCGTTAGGTATGGATATACAACGTTATAGACGTATATTATGTCCCCATCCAGAAGCAGGCGACGACACGCCAGGAATGTTGTAAAATATTACATCCCAGATGTTAGGTTGCGTTATGTTAGGATATACAACGTTGTAGACGTATATTATGTCCCCATCGAGAAGCAGGCGACGACACGCTCGGAATGCTGTAAAATATTACATTCGACATGCTATGTGGCCTTAGGCTAGGATATATAACGTTATAGACGTATATAATGTTCCCACCGAGAAGTACGGGCGGACACGCCAGGAATGTTGTCAACTATTACATCCGAGATGCTAGGTTGCCTTAGGTTAGTATATATAACGTTATAGACGTATATAAGCTCCCCATCCAGAAGTAGGCGACGACACGCCACGAATATTACATCCCAGATGTTAGGTTGCGTTAGGTTAGGATACACAACGTTATAGACGTATATAATGTTCCCATCGAGAAGCAGGCGACGACACGCCAGGAATGTTGTAAAATATTACATCCGAGATGTTAGGTTCTCTTCGGTTTGGATATATATCGTTATAGACGTATATAATGTTCCTACCGCGACTTGGGGACCGACATGCCTGGAATCTTGTATAATATTACATCCCAGAAGTTAGGTTGCTTTAGGTTAGGATATACAACGATATAGACGTATATAATGTCCCCATCGAGAAGCAGGCGACGACACGCCAGGAATGTTGTAAAATATTACATTCGACATGCTAGGTCGCCTTATGCTAGGATATATAACGTTATAGACATATACAATGTTCCCACCGAGAAGTTCGAGCCTACACGCCAGGAATGTTGTCAACTATTACATCCGATATATTAGGTTGCCTTAGGTTAGGATATACAATGTTATAGATGTATATAATGTCCCCATCGAGAAGTAGGCGACGACACGCCAGGAATGATGTAAAATATTAAATTCGACATGTTAGGTCGCCTTAGGCTAGGATATATAACGTTATAGACGTATATAATGTTCCCACCGAAAAATAGGGGCCGACGCGTCAGGAATGTTGTAAAATATTACATTCGACATGATAGGTGGCCTTAGGCTAGAATATATAACGTTATAGACGTCTATAATGTCCCCATCCAGAAGTAGGCGACGACACGCCGGGAATATTACATCCCAGATGTTAGGTTGCGTTAGGTTAGGATACACAACGTTATAGACGTATATAATGTTCCCATCGAGAAGCAGGCGACGACACGCCAGGAATGATGTAAAATATTAAATTCGATATGTTAGGTCGCCTTAGGCTAGGATATATAACGTTATAGACGTATACAATGTTCCCACCGAGAAGTAGGCGACGACACGCCAGGAATGCTGTAAAATTTTGCATTCGACATGTTAGGTTGCCTTAGGCTAGAATATATAACGTTATAGACGTATACAATGTTCCCACCGAGAAGTACGATCCTACACGCCAGGAATGTTGTCAACTATTACATCCGAGGTGTTAGGTTGCCTTAGGTTAGGATATATATCGTTATAGACGTATATAATGTTCCCACCGAGACGTAGGCACCGACATGCCAGGAATGTTGTAAAATATTACATCCGAGATGCTAGGTTGCCTTAGGTTATCATATATAAAGTTATAGACGTATATAATATTCCCACCGAGAAGTAGGGACCGACATGCCAGGAATGTTGTAAAATATTACATCCGAGATGTTAGGTTCCCTTAGGTTTGGATATATATCGTTATAGACGTATATAATGTTCCTACCGAGACTTGGGGACCGACATGCCAGGAATCTTGTAAAATATTACATCCCAGATGTTAGGTTGCGTTAGGTTAGGATATGCAACATTATAGACGTATATAATGTCCCCATCGAGAAGCAGGAGACGACACGCCAGGAATGTTGTAAAATATTACATTCGACATGTTAGGTCGCCTTAGGTTAGGATATACAATGTTATAGATGTATATAATGTCCCCATCGAGAAGTAGGCGACGACACGCCAGGAATGTTGTAAAGTATTACATTCGACATGTTAGGTTGCCTTAGACTAGGATATATAACGTTATAGACGTATATAATGTTCCGACCGAAAAATAGGGGCCGACGCGTCAGGAATGTTGTAAAATATTACATTCGACATGTTAGGTGGCCTTAGGCTAGGATATA